>OV651815.1:46075140-46768242 GCA_927349885.1 Psylliodes chrysocephalus | reverse complement strand
ACAAGTCGTTCAGTCGACTTCAGGGGTGAAATTCACTCGTAAGGGGGTGAATTAGGGGAGAGTATTATATATTATTATATTATATTAATTATTATTATTATTATTATTATTATTATTATTATTATTATTATTATTATTATATTATTATTATTATAATTAATATTATTATTATTATTATTTATTATTATTATTATTATTATTATTATTATTATTATTATTATTATTATTATTATTATTATTATTATTATTATTATTATTATTATTATTATTATTATTATTATTATTATTATTATTATTATTATTATTATTATTATTATTATTATTATTATTATTATTATTATTATTATTATTATTATTATTATTATTATTATTATTATTATTATTATTATTATTATTATTATTATTATTATTATTATTATTATTATTATTATTATTATTATTATTATTATTATTATTATTATTATTATTATTATTATTATTATTATTATTATTATTATTATTATTATTATTATTATTATTATATTATTATTATTATTATTATTATTATTATTATTATTATTATTATTATTATTATTATTATTATTATTATTATTATTATTATTATTATTATTATAATAATATATTATAGTATATCATATTTTATTAAAAGTTCATCATTTATACGAGCATTTTTTGCTGTTGCGAGGCGGAGGACATTTAAGCCTAAAATTAAAAGTGTTGCTTAGCAAAGAGCACATTTGTATACAGTAAGAAAATTATTAGCTTCTTTACATAAAAATAGTACAAAAATGTCAATATTTTTTGACGGTTGCAGAAAAACATTTTTGTGGTCACTTTACATAATTTTCACAATTAGCTCTGATACCGGTCTTTACTTTCTTTTGATAGTTACATCGCATAAGCCAAAAAAAGGTGAAAAAATTCATTTATTTCCCAAATGTGTATATTTTTTAATTTACTTTTGACATATGGAGGTTAAGGTTGTCACCTTTTCATTTATGTTAACCTGGAGACATAATTCTGGGATAGAATATTTTGTCAAAATTGAATACCATTTATTAACAAGTGATTCACCAAAAATGTTTCTAAAATAGATCATGGCTGAAAAAGAAATTGTTTTTGGCATTTTTTCTAGTTGCCAGATTTTCAGGAACTCACCTCTGCATTTAATTATTTCCATTGGAATTCCATTACTTTCAGCACTTTTATTGTTCTAATTATTGTATTTATTACCTCTCTTTTCCCTGCTTGTTCTACGGTTGTCGTTGGCTCTTCATTTTTGGTCGGGCCTGTTTTTTTTTTTTTGTTTCTTGCTAAAAGATTCTAATATTTTATTTATATATTGTTCTCTAATTTTTTTCAATTTCGCTTCAATATAATCCCGTTTTTTCCTTTTACACAGTTTTTTAGCATTTTTTCTGATGCCTTTTTCAACTACTTAGCCTTCTGGGTATTTAACTTTAGCTGTTTTATTCTATTTTTATTCATCAGTACCTCTCTGCAGTCCTTGCCGAAACCATTATTTTTCAGTTTTCTTTCTCATCCACTTCAGATGCTTCTGTGCTACTTATTTCATCACTTCTTCTATTTCATTTAATTCGCCTTCGACATCTTCTAGAACTGCGTTTATTTATGTGCCAGGTTTGTGGTCCTAGCTTCTTTAGGCTCTATTGCTAACTTTTCATTGTTTAACCTGGTTATGTCATATGACTTAAGGCATTGCTTCTTCGTTTCTTGGAATTTCCTGTCAATTCTGCCATGATTACTATGTGGTATATTTATTATTAGTATTTTTTTGCTTTCTATAGTCTGAATAAAATAGGAGTACAGTAAAAGTAGGGATATAACGTCACATTCCATAGGCGTACTTTGCAAAATAAGTGTCTATAATATAACTAAGGTCACGGCATATAAAATAGTATATACGCACTTCGTAGATTAAATTTTAAATGAAAAAGTTATATTATTTACAAAAAATAAAAATAAACCTTATGATTCCGACAAAATTTTTAGGCACTAGGTCGTTTACGCGTACTTTTGCTTGCAATATTTCCTAATGCACTCGCCATTCTTATATAACTGTAAAATTATAATATATTCTAATACAAAATTCCGAATCAATTAAAATACATACGATACGGCTATGAATAAATAAAGTCTGACTTATCTGTCAAAAGAGAAGGTTTATTACAGTAAAAACCATGGATACTTGATTAAATGTAATATTTTTTATCAAGTATGCGCCTTAAAAGTTATGTGGGAACTTGACATTAATTAAAATCGTAAACTCAAAAGTTATACAATTTTTCTCTATCTTCGGACGATAGTTTTTTGTACAAGCACTAGCAAATGATTGAATCTGTATCGAATGGAATGCTTAATGCGTAATCTTCCTTGATAATCTTCTTTGATGATTAAAGGAGTTTAATAGACCTTTCATTTTAAATAGATATAAAAAATCGAGGGTAAGGTTAGATGATCTTGCGGTGACCAAAGAAAAGCGCCTTAATTCGGTAATCATCCATATGAAAAATTATTGTTTAAAAATTAACGGACAGGATTTCGCTGGGCACCTTACAGCAAAAATGTCACTAATTCTTTGCGAAACTTTATTATATTCACCATAAATTATTATCTTTACGTCAAAATATCAGAAACAATTAAATTACAATTAATAAAATAAGACATTCACACCGAAGTTTTTACTTTTTCATGAGTTTTCGTGCTAACTTTTAAGATGTTTAGTTGATAGAAAATATTAAATTTATCCCAAAATTTGTTAAAGTATTTTAATATTAGATTTAGTTTTATTAAAAACCGTCTAAGATAAATATAGGGAAATAAACACGAATTCCACTTATTTCTGGCAACAAAATATGATGAAATAATAAAAAATATTAGGCATTCTTTTAAAAAATTGAAGATATTGGTGTTTTGTTAAATCAAAATTAAAACATTTTTTTTCTTATCCTGTATAATAAAAAATCTTTGAATGTCATGTAATAGTTAATTACTACCGTCTTCATCAAAATTAAATAAAAAAAATAAATATTAGATACAAAGTGACACTAAAATTTCATGTTCTATCGAAACCGGAATAAAAATAGGGGTGTTCCATTTAGAATAGGAAAGATGGCATCCACTTCCGGTATAAGTGGAAATGACATGACCTATTTACCTTTGTTACTAATTTTTAACAAAATCCGTCTATTGGTTTGTAAGATAAAAATTAATAAAAATGTAAAAATGTAAGAATTTTGTATAAATTGCTCAGTCTATGTGCCATAATTACTTATATAAATGGGCATTACTTTCTTATATTGCCTCAGAGGTATTGTAAAGTCAATATCAGTTGTTGTTTTCAAAGGGAAACAACAACCCACTCCAATTTTTCTAAGCAACAAATGAAAACGAGTGTTTACTGATGAGTGTGTAACGTGTAATTAGTTCAAAAAGTTTAATATTTTTATTTATTTACACTAGATGCAGTTCTTTATCTGTAACGTGTGGAGGGTGGGTTGCCCCCAAGGCACTTAGGTTTCATTAGGCCCATTGTGCATCTTGCTAAGATGATAGACACCTCCTAGCTCGTGAGCCAGCCTACAGATTTAATGTAGTTGACAACGTCGCCGAGAGGTGCTTCTCTTATATCGGCCGGTGTTAGCCGATACTCGCCGAACACAAATCTTCTAATAAATGAGAGCGTCGAGCAATCGTAAAGGATATGCTCGATGGTCTCATCTTCTTGTTCGCACCCTCTGCAGAGTGCGGCTTCTGACAGCCCCATGATATGGAGCTGCTTCCGTACTTGGCAATGACCAGTCAGAATGCCTGTGACTAGGCGCAGATTCTGTTTAGTCATAGCCAAGTATTTGTTTGCTGCAGTGTTGTCAGGATAACTTAGGAGCTCCCTGGCAACTCTGCAGTTTCTTGTTTGATCCCATCTTTCCTTGAATTTCATAAGGGAATGTTCTTTAATTTGGTATGTCACTACCGATTTTGTCAGGCCAATAGAAGAGCCAGGTCCAAAAAGTATTTGGTCGGCTGCTTTCTTGGCTGACTGTTGATAGCCGTTGGCCATAATGTTCGTCTCATTTACAATAGTCGTCCCTTTAGGTGGGATTTTGGGGGTTGACTTATTTCCTCGCATATTCTTAGTACTGATAAAAAGTAAAAAAAAAATTAAAAATGCCTAAATGGCAGAGACGGACTTAAGGCGTTGAAGCATGATCGAACTAGTCGAAAATGGCTCGCACGACAAGTGCTTACTGATGGGACTTTATACTTGTTATATCTGTGCTCAGTGCTTCTAATGGCCAAATAGTCACGCCAAATGTAATTTTATAGTACCGGAGATTCCAGGCCAAATATGGAGACGTTGAAACTCTAATGGATATTTTAATTCTTTTTGGGCCCTAATTTGATGTTTAAATTGTTTCTAAAAAAATATCCGTTCGTACAAAAAGAATACTGGATCCCTCAATTCGACGGAATTCTAAAATACACAAAATAATTACGTAAACTTGACTGACAGCGGCGGGTAATTCGATAACCACCCCCGTTTAAAAGAGCTTCAAAAGCCCATTGCTCACGTTTCCCATATAAAAATCAACCAAACTGAACCGACTCGAAACGTCTCGAAAACATCCACCTTATCAAATAAAAAGTGACAGATCCCAGAAATCTAATGAAAGAGGAGAACTTTTCTGGTTCAAAACCAAATATAATTTGCGGTCCGAAAAATGTTAAGTTCTCGCGAGACGTAAAGGAAGATGGGTGGACGCGTGGCGCCACTGTAAAGCAGCTCCTCTATATTGGCAGAACTTGTGCCGAGGATCCCTGGGGTGGTCGGGACGGTAGGTTGCCCGGAATTGGAAATGGACATTTCGGGTGTCATATTACCGTCACTTAATTCGCGATGTCTTGTGCTATTGTTTGGTGAGCGGTTGGTCAAAATGTGATGGATCGTATTAATATTACTTTTGCAATTGTTGTTTTTATTGGCCAATCTTCGCTACGGTCAGGTGGTCCAAGATAAATCACAAAAAATATGTTTTCTCCTGTTGTGACGTTTATTTATTTTAACAGTTTGTTTACCTTATTTTCACTAAAATCGATTTATTTGTATAAAATACAATACTAATAATTTATATTTCTTACGGATGGACTAATTTACATTGACAATATTTAGTTGAACGAACGATATCTTAACTTGCACTAACTTAAACGGCAAAAATTAGTCTATTTATATCTATACATATGTGGCGTTCTAGAATATTCCAAACATCTTTCTACTACGAATAGGTACCACTACCAGAACATGCTACGGTGATGCCTTCACCAAAATCGTTATCTTTAGATGCTTCATCAACTGGTTCAGAATATTTTAGAATCTAGAATGATGATTCGCTCCGATTAAGGGATTTCGGGGGTTAACTTATTTTATCGAATATTCTTGGCAACGGGAAAAGTACAGGCCATAAAAGGAACAAATCAGGAAGAGAGGGACTTAAGGGGTTAGAGCAGGACCGGACTTGTCGAAAATGGCTTGCTTGTCACTACTTACCTGCAGAGTAATTCTTGCCGATTCAAATTAATTTGCGCCGGTCATTGGTCAATCACAAATAGGCCATTTGCTTATTTTCACTTTTCATTATCTTAGTATTGTGACGGGCTTGTGTATTTTTGATTTTTTAATTGGTTTTAGATATTAACTTTATAATAGTGTTTTATATTTCATTTAATGTGTATGTTAGCAAGTAAACAAATTTTTGTTAATTGTAATACTATTTTACTTAATAATTAATAAAATGTAACATCAGAAGTAGAATTCACTCACTAAAAGTACCACGGAAGTACCTGGGGGTTGACTAGTCCTGTGAGTATTTCCAAGATTATTAACTCGTTGATTTATTGTTTCAGATTGTTATTGGCCATATTGGCGACTGTCCTTTTTTGTGTTAATTCGTTAAATTTGTCAGTTGACTAATAATTGTTTGAAATAGTTATTGGCAATATTGGTGGTATTCATTTGAAACACCGTCATCCTGTAGAGGCAAATAATTGTATGTAGCCGATAGAAATGTTATTTCCGTGTTTTGAAAAAAAAAAAATTGCCACTATGGAGCTTATTGTTTTAAAAAGAAACTTACCAACCATCTAGCTCTCGAATAAATTATATTATTTATTGATTTTGATACTTTTTTGGAATAAATTTATAATTTAACTATCTGATAGATACAGGAGAGAAATGTAGGATGGCAAATACTTCCAATTGTAATTTAGAGCACTGATAACGTTAAAAGGTGTACGCGACGTAGCTTTTAAAAATAGTAAAATAAGAATTGAATGCAATTGAAAGAAATTAAGTATAGGTCAGCCAAATATCTGAGGAGTACCTCTGAACTTATTGCTTTTATTTTGTCTGCTTAGCACAAATTTAGTGAAATCTTTTGAAATATTAAATTTAGTATAATTGTTAGCATCGTGCAAGCTTTATGTTTTATAAATGTGGTCTGGTAAATGGTATGAGGAATCCGAGGATTCACAATCACAGAAAAAATCGGTAAGTTGTACTGTCCTGGATGGGCAAGGTAATTCTTTTGTTTTTGGTCTTTCCTTTATGTTTTGTTGCCTAAATGATATATTAACTGCCCGAGACTTACTAGATGACTTACTTTTTAACCACGCGATGGCAGGTGGTAAGCATTTCGTAACTAGTAGAGTGAAAAATGCTGGACGGATATTGTTGAAATCCGAGGAGCATAGCTTTTATTTTAAATGGTTTAAAAAAATATATAAATTGAAAAATGCTGGACGGATAATCTTGAAATCCGAGGAGCATAGTTTTTATGTTGAGTGATTTAAAAAAATATATAAATTGAAAATGTTGAAAGGATATTGTTGAAATCCGAGAAGCACAGCTTTAATTTTAAAATTATTTTAAACATTAATTTAAAAATTTCGGACGGATATTATTGATATCCGAAGAGTAGATTGTATTTTAAATTATTTTGATGTTAGCAAGTAAACAAATTTTTGTTAATTGTAGTACGGTGAAGCACAACGGCAGTCAAGAGCGGGGAGTGCGGGGAACTGATGCGAACCGTAGTCAGCGCTCATCCAGGCAGAACGATTTAAGTCGCCTTAAGTGTCTATAGTGTTGTCTACAGTTGTTGCTATTGGCATTGTGTTCTATCTGTACTAAATGGTAACTAAATATTTGACCTAATAATTAATAAAATCTAACGTGTACGTATGTAAGTTTTTGTGCTTCTAAAATATATTTTACCTATTTATATGCAATGCCTATAACACGTGAATTCAACAAGATTTAAACTTAAAAAATTGATATTTAAGTTGTCAACACTCACATAATTACCCATTTTATTTTTAATGATAAACTTTTTTGTATATCTTTTTTTTTTAATTATGAAAACTTCATACAATGTTCTACTATTTTTACATTAAATATAGAGTAACATCACCTTGGTAAAGACGCCTTCGATAAGAAATTAATTAAAAAAACATTTAATCTTTTTACTCTCCTGTCTGTATACAGATAAGGTACGTATAGGAATCATGATTTTTTGGACCTCGAGTTTTAACGGATAAAGAAAAAAACACAAAATTTTAAACTGAAGCTTTAGTCCACCCTGCGGTGAGTAGATTTTGGACATAGTAGGAACATCGGGGGGGGGGGAACCTTATAGGGGGTCGTTTTTAAACTTTATGGAATATATCTGTTATTTACGCTAGGAGAAAAAAAATTATTTCAAGTGAGACACCTAAATTATAATATGTCATTCTTATCCCCTACTTCACTAAAACCGATACAATTTAAATAGGAAAAATACCAGGTATAACACATTAACGAAAAGGTTATTTTGCACTACTTTTAATTTTAGCTCCCAATAGCATGATAAAAAATTGTTACGTCTTGTAATGTGTGACACTTCATTTGAAAGCTAATTTTTTTAGTAATAACAATGCATCACATAACATTAAACTAAATATCTTCATATTGCACTTGCAACAAAATAAAGTTAGTAACAATGCAATATTTTTTCTTATTAAGTTCATGTTTGATAATATAATGTAGTGCATTGAATTACTAATAAAAGAATCTTTTAAATTAAATGTCACATACGTAACTGGCGCTAAACTTAAAAGTAATCCAATGCACAGTAATTGCTGAATTCGCAATTCCTCTTTAAATTATATTTTCGATGATGCGTCATACTTGGTACTTTCCCTATCTAAATTATATTAGTTAGAGTGACGGAGGGTAGAAGAATAACATATGAAAATTAAGGATATGATGAAAAGGTGTCCTCCTTGCAATAAAAATCGCCCAGTTTTTGTGTGTTTTTTTTTAAATTATTCTTCTAGATATTCGGAGATACGGCCGCTAACAACTCTAATCAGAGATACAAGAAAATAAAAGAAATACATAATAAGAAACTTTTTTGGGGTAGTTATAGCCCATCTTTCAGTGATTCACCATAGTAAAAATAATAAAATTTAGAAAAGGATCGCAAGTATTTTAAGTTTACCTACTACCTAACTATCTGCAAATAAAAACAGGGCGCAACTGCCACTAACTTGACTCTTCTTAAAAAGCAGGTAAGCTTCAAAAGTAGGATAGGGCGCAAATGCCAGAATTTTAGGTAGTGGCCGCAAGTACCACGGACGCATCTACCATAGATCCATTTTCTAGGATTGTTTAAAAGGTATCGTACGACAAAATGTAGGTACAATGTGGATGTTTTCTATTAATTTTTAATAAAACACAAAATGTTTTCAAAGTAATGAAGCAATTAAATAATATTTTTAAGTTGAAAATTAAAAACCGTTCAAGACTTTCTTCAAAAAATCTTACATGAAGAACCCTATTTTAATTTTAGCCATATAATAATCTACAGTTCAGTTTGTACCTATCTATACTTTATTACATATTACAGGATATAAAATGTACGTATTACCCGAGCTGAATCTATGCTTCTCATCAAAAAATAATATCAATGATATAAAGAAATAAAAATAAAAAAGGAAACTCAAATTATTTTTTATTATGTTAATGTAATCGACTAGTTTCAGTCGCAGCACGACCATCATCAACAAACAGACCTATAAATTGACAGATGATGTGTCTATTACTCAGGGTTGTTTTTTTTTAACTTAAAATCATGCACCATCAGTTACGGTTACAGTTGCAATCTAGAGAATCTAGGCAAATACCTTCAGGCTGTTTGGCATGTAATTACCCGACCATATTTACAAATAATAAGAGCGTGTAATGACTTCATTGATATTTATTAGCGAAAGCGGGTTAGAAGAAGGGATTAGAAGAGTGGTGGTGGTAGTGGCTTGCAGTAGGGACTCACCGCATTATTAACAGGTTGGATCCATCCAGGATTGGACTTGGGTATTTTTCTACATTATTTAATGTTTCTAATAAAAAAATTACAATTATTGTAAATATAATAAATTAAAGCAGCCGTCGCAGTATTGAGTTAACTTAATTTGAAATTGAAACCTTATTATAAATGTATAAAGTTTATAAATAAGCAAAATATATTTTTTTATTTACTTGATTATTATAAAAGTTTGAATAAAAATACATTTAATAGAAATATAAAAATAATACCTACTAAATAAATTTACTTTTTTACTCTATAATGGAATATAAATATGAACACTGCATCCATCTTTTTGACTCAGGTCACGTACCAATTTAAATCTCTACATTTTGAAATTATTGTACGCAAATTTCCTTGTCTGTAAATATAAAATAAATTACTTTTTACTTTATTTGTATCTATGAATTTGTGTATATGCAGGTATAATATATTTTAGGTATCTAATTTGAAATATTTATTTTTGGTATGACGCTACAAAGATTTTATAATTTGCAAAGTAGTTAAATAAATATCTATCACATGCAGTAAGTGTAGTTTAGCAGTTCCGACTGTGATCAGTACTTTAGTGAGTGAGCTAGAAACAAACGAGTTCCATTTTTAAGTTTGTTAAAATTCGTGCAAAAAATCATCTTTTTCAAATATATCTAATCGCTCAAAAATTCATTTTACTTGGAATTTCAAGGGATACAAGGCCTGTAAAGTCAAACTTTTTTAACCTTTCGCCTTATAGAAGATTTTTGAGTTTAAAGGGCTCGGGGAAGGTGGTACACACACTCAAACGCAATGTATAAAGTGTAATAATTCAAGTAATTTTTCCCTACAGAAATTTAAAAAAAAAAAATTGCAATTTCATTCAGTCATAATATGGATACAATTGTGACGTTAACATCGCTGATCTAAATTTGATCCTCTTTTTTAAGTAACTTCTTCAGTTTCGAATTAATGTTAAAAAAATATATATTTTTTCAAAATTCTATATTGTTTTCCTATCCAAACATTCTAAACCGTTCAACCTTCTAGAAAATATTGTTGTGTCTAAATAAATTTAATTATAAATGGATTACATATATTTTTAATTGTTGCGGATAAGCCATTGGCTTTATTTCTCCAGAAAAACGAAACAGCCACTCTATTTTTATGATAACTGTCAGTTTTCATAACGGCTTTAAAATAAGCTGATTTTAAAGGTATTTTTAGGCATTTTAAAAGCTCTGATGAGTTTTCCTCAAAAAATGTGTCGTTTCTTCGTTATTTAACGTTGAAATGTTTAAATTCAATTTTGGGTGAAAAAACAGTCTCCTTCAACGAGTCGAAAATCGATTCACATATTGCATCTACAGAAATGAAAAAATACTAATCGGTTCCTTTTTTTTAAAAGCTTTCTTTTGTTTTTCATAATTTTTTCGTTAAATCACTGTAAAACATAAGTTTAATAATTTCTACCCCCGAAAAGGGGTCGTGAAAATGCACATCAGCACTGTATGATTTTTCTTCCTTAAGTGACTTACTTACTGTCCAAATTTAACGTCAATCGATTTAGTCCGACAAAAAATACACAAACAGTGAACTAACTATAAGGGCTAATCTGATAAAGTAATGGTTTTAAGTTTATAGAATAAATGATTTTCATCAAAATCAAATGATCTAGAACAGAAGCAGCAGTTATTTTTAATGATTTACTAACTATATCAACATAACAGGAGCCATGAAAACAACACCGACTAGAGTGATGGAAGTCATTCTTAGTCTCACTTCCCTTATTATTTACATGGAGGTTGCTCTGACGACAATGACACGCCTCCGCACGGTCGGAATAGAACCTGATGTAGGATCTGGTGAGACGTCACTTTTGGCAGGAGGCGCTCGATACGCTCCCACTGCTTCAAGCGAACATGGACTCCATCTCACCGAGATATATCTTCCATAAGCCATATAAAGTTATAACAGAACAAATAGAAGAGTCAGAAGTGGCAGGTACGATTCATATCTACACCGACGGTTCTAAAACAAAACAAGGCTCTGGATGCGGAATATACTCCAGATTCTTAAACCTAAACATAAAATGGGCTATGAGCAATAGTGCCAGTGTAGTTCAAACAGAGCTAACGGGGATTCTCATAGCAGCAAAATAAATAACCAGAAATAGTATCACTGGAAGGAACATGCTCATCTATACAGATAGCAGACAAGCACTACTCACCCTGAACAGACCACGAATTTATTCAGGGTTAGTACTAGAATGTCATGAAGCTTTGGCCGAAGTATCCATCAACAATGTGGTCAACTTAAGATGGATCAAAGGTCACGCCACATCGAAAGGTAACCGTCTTGCCGATTCACTAGCCAAGAAAGCAGCCAACCAAATACTCTTTGGAACTGGCCCTTCTATTGGCCTGACAAAATCGGTAGTGACAGACCTAATTAAAGAACATTCCCTTGTGAAATTCAAGGAAAGATGGGATGAAACAAGAAACTGCAGAATTGCCAGGGAGCTCTTAAGTTATCCTGACAACACTCCAGCAAACAAATACTTGACTATGACTAGACAGAATCTGCGTCTGGTCACAGGCATTCTGACTGGTCATTGCCAAGTATGGAAGCATCTTCATATCATGGGGCTGTCAGAATCCGCACTCTGCAGAGGGTGCGAACAAGAAGATGAGACCATCGAGCATATCCTTTACGATTGCCCGACGCTCTCATTTATTAGAAGATTTGTGTTCGGCGAGTATCGGCTAACAACGGCCGATATAAGAGAAGCACCTCTTGGCGACGTTGTCAACTACATTAAATCTGTAGGCTGGTTGACGAGCTAGGAGGTGCCTATCATCTTAGGAGGATGCACAATGGGCCTAATGAGGCCTAAGTGCCGTGGGGGTAACCCACCCTCCACACGTTACAGATACAGAACTATATCAGACTGTTAGTAATTTGACGTCACTCAGACAGATGACATTCTCAAGCTCTGTCAAATTTTATCTTGCCCATAATTGTTGTTCCAACCAAGTGTAGAAGATTTTAGCCCTCGAAATAAAATCTAGAGCGTCATTGGGGTCTATTCTGTAACAATTCCTTTATATTTAACGGCCTTTAAAAATATTTTCTTCTTTACTTCTGTCATTATTTAAACGGATCTTTAAAATACATTAGAGGACTATCTTAAAGAAATCTGTTTAAATAATGACAGAAGTAAATAACCGAATACGAAAATGTTTTTAAAGGCCGCCAATATTTTTAGGGGCCGTTAAATATAAAGGAATTGTTACAGAATAGACCCCATTATCATGCAAATCTTTCCTGAATCCTAAATCTACGAGTTTGACTGTCGCAGCCATGTGCTTCGATCCCTGGTCGATGTAATCGTTCTTTCCTTTTTTTAAGTCTCAGCTTTGTCAATCGTTCTTTAAATTGTTTTCACTTTTAGGAGAATGGGGGTCTAGTTTTTCATAATTTCGAAGCAGGAATTGGTGATTATATATTTTTATATTTCCAGAAGTACATTTCAGTTTTTCGAATATATCAATTCACTTTTCTTAAAAAAAAATTAAACATGCAACGCAACGAATCGAGTGTGTTAACTAACTACCACAGCAGCAGCAGCAGCAGCAGCAGCATGATATGTCATGCAATGGCGAGGGTGAAGCACGCTGATTGACCGAAATCGTGCTAAAAACTATCGTTCATGCTGCATGTGCTCTCTGAGGAACGTTCGCGCACGATAGATCGTTTGTGCACGAAAGAACGGTTTATCGTGCGCGAACATTCGCGTACGTTCCCCACATCACTTTAATCACAGAGATGATGCAAGATAATATCATAGGAGATTTCCTAATCGTCGAGTTTCCAGTCATTAAATATTTGGATCAGTTTTTTAACCAATTTTTTCCGAATACTTTTTATATATGATTGGCAAGCCCACCCCTGGATAATTTTCGGAGTTTGCTATTAAGAGATGAAGGGTCGTTGTACGTCCTTCTACTTGTAACATGTATCGGTTTAGGTTTATATAAAAGGGGGTAACATCTGTTGTGGTTTGCCAAACAAACTGCTGTGGTAATTGCGCTCGTTGTTAATAATTATTTCGCCTTAGGTTAGGTTGTGAGATTACATTTAAGATTTCATTCATGATGGTTGTAAAATATTTGGTGTTTGAAGAGGGAAAAAACAATGAAACCATGTAGAATATTTTTAGTTCGGCATAGGTTTTAATAAAAGGGGGAGGCGAGTTTAATTTTAAATAATCATTGACATGATTTTTGTAGTTTTTTACTGTTTTCGTTGGTTGTAAATGGTTTCCTACAGTGTGAACCTATATATAGAATGGGAAATATAAATACTATTTGCTCCATTGAGTTAACCCAAAAAGTTCGAATATCTTAGTTTTTGATACTATAGTTTTTAGTATGCAGTCAATAGGACGTCGGTAAGACGTCATAACGAGTTTTATAAATGGAAGTATCAAGTGATATTAAGAGCATTCTAGAATCTTAAAGATAAATATATATTAAAAATATTCGGTCCATTTGATACACCACTAAATCATCTACAAATCAGAAAATAAGTAGATTTATGTTTGTACTAGGCAAAATTTAAATAAAAATTTAGACACATTCTATTAAATCAATGAACATACATTTTAAACATCCCAATCCATCATTTAATACACGACAAATACCGAATAAACTTGAAATTCCCAAATTGTCGACAAAAGTGAAATGTCATCAGAAGACTTCTGATCCTAATCAGTTTTAATTGAATTAGACGTGACACTGATTCGTCTACAAACCATATTAAATACATCTAACTTCTGTGATGTACCTACCAATTAGACTAATTCAATAAATCTAATAAGCCTTATCGTTTCACAGGGAAGAGGGTAATTTTGGATTGAATAACGTCAGTGGCGTGGATTTTAAGATCGAATATTTTTAATTTAAGTAGTTGGTGTATGAATGATATGTACTTAGATACTTTGTAATGACTAAATATTTCTAAATTCTGTAACGGTAGGAACCGTTATTCGTTATTTCAACACAATTATCTCTACTCAAATGTCATTTGTCGTTTATGCCTTGTGTCAAAAGTTCGTATTTCATTTGATTTGAATTTGTCAACGAATCAAGGAGATTTTAATTTTTAATATATCTTGGTCATCTGATGTACTAAATAATTTTTATCTATCGTAAATTCCGTCTGATTTTATAAGGTAAGTTTTAATACTGATATATTGTCGAAAATATATATTTTGTACAAGAATTTCTTAAATAAAATATCAAATTTTGAACATAACCTCAACAATGGATAACACGTTTTATATAATTTTATATATTATTTTGTTCGGAATAAGATATTATGCATTACTATATTTAAATATGTTAAATAAGATTTTTCCTTTTCATATTATTTTTAGTCTCTGTGAAATTATTCATTTAATAGTTTTAAATTGTTCATTTAATTGTTAAAGCATTTTATCTAAATCCTGTTCCAATTTCCTGTTTCCTGTCTTAACATTTTAACCTTTTCTTTTTAGCATGGCTATATCTAGACGGTTTATTTGGATCTATATCTAGGCAGTTTATGTGGATTTATATCTAGAAATTTTGAATTCTTTTAAGAGAGTTTATGTGGATTTATATCTAGAAGTTTTATAGTTTTTATACCTAGAAGTTTGGTAAAATCTGAAAACCGTGGTTTGGTTCATCTTTAGAAGATCTACACGTTTCGAGTTAAGTTAAAATACCAAATACCAAGAGATCGTTCAAGTCGCAGAATTACGAATAAGGATCCTGAATCCCTTTGAAGAAGGCCTAATCTAGTAGGCACGTGTAAAATTTTCAATAGTTCGTGTATTTGACAAGATATTGGTAGATAGATCATATTTGAAAATAATTTAAGGACTTTTTTAGGAAAAATTTTGATTTAAAACTTTTAACACCCTGCGATGGCGGCTCGTACCTAGTGTACAAGGAGGCTGGCACACCCTATATACTTATTACAAATATATATTTCTATTAGAATACAATGTAATATTTCTGCTTTTAGTATTCTAATAGAAATACCTATACATTTGTACTAGGTAGATATGATGTGCCTTTCTAAAGTAGCCTCCTCGTAGTCTAGGTCTCGAGCCGCCTCTGACACCTTGTACCTCAGTATCTAAGCCCTTTAAGGGTTCATGTTTCTATATTGAAATTCGAGAGACGATAAAATGGTAATTCCTACCTTATCGAGTCTGAGGCCTACAAGGGTAAACTCGTAGCGTAACAAAAACGAGAAATGATTTAACTTGGAACGAAAGACCGAAATAAATCAAAACCGCAAGTCGATCAGAGCTTTCTTTCTAGAGTTATTGTGTCGCTTCACATACATACTTACGCATGCACAGACGTGAACTTAGAGTGGTCGGAAACGTGCTTTAAGTAAACATTGCATTAATTTTCATGTTTTAATTTTATTGATTTCTAAAATTTTCTTAACGAATTTAATTCGTTCTTGAATTCATGCATTAATAATCACGTACCTACACGTTTTATTCCTATAATAATTTAAGCACTATGAACTACAATAGGTAGACTACTAGTGATTTTTTTTTAATATTTAACTATTTTCACATGTTTGTACCACACAAATGTGTATAAATATAAAGATAAACAAACCTACTGTTTCTTTGCTGTAATACATCAAACATTGATGACACGTCGCTAAATCGCAGTCGATAAAACATTGCCATTAATTAGCTTTTTATGTATCTTATTAATTGCAATAAAAACTATTGGTACGCCACTGCATAACATTGGTGTAAGTGCAATGATTATTGTTGTATCAGGTTACAGGTTGTACGCATGAAAAAGACCCCCGATCGCATTTTCTCATGTCAATCCTACGTCTCTGGGATATCCCTGACGTGCGTCGCCTGATGTCGTGGGGTTAGATTGAAATTTATAGATTTGGGGGATAGATTTGACTCTCGAATTTATCGGATGAATGAATGAGGATTAACACCTTTACAAAATGCAGTGTCATTTTTTTAATAATAGGGTTGTTTGTCTAAATACTTTCAGACAAGGAACATTTTTTTTCAACTGTCAAAATATTTAGATTTCATTATTTTAGTCGACAAAAACTCGCGATATATCACTGCATTAGTTTTTTACGAATTTCAATTAATGAGAGCATTTAATATATCACTCATAATAATGATAATAATAAAATATTGTATAAAAAAATATTATATAATATATAAAATGTCTATGCAGTTACTTAAATAATAACTGATAGTCATACACCATGAATTGGTCAGTTCACTCTAATAAAATAATTGATTACATCACTGTCAATTTATACTTTTAAATTTAAATAAAAATATTCACGTTTTTACATTTTATTGTTTCTTTATATAATCTAATGAATATAACTCTTGTATTTCGGATTATAGATAATCTCATGATAGGTGAATGCGTTCAATGTCTTTACATAATGCCAATACTGTCAATTTAAGTAAAAATAGCACTTACTTGCACCCTAGCTTCGGTTAAATTTATTTTCATTGCTAAATCTTCTCTTGTGAAGACATCAGGATAATGAGTTTGCGCAAAGGCGCTTTCTAATTCTTCTAATTGTTGTAAAGTAAATGTAGTTCTATTTCTTCTCTGTTTTCTTCTAACAAATGTGTCATCGTGTATTGCTGGGTGGTAAGAGTAACTAGTATCTGAAAAGAAAAGACCAAACATTTATATTTATTCACAAAGTGTCATGCAGATTTAGATAATTAAAGCAAAAGTAACGGCAAATTTGTAATTCTAAGGGTACGCAGCTGCTTTACAACGTGAGTTATGTACAACACTTTTTCATAATTATATGAACCACAAATACCAAAATTATTTCTATTGCCATAAATATTTACTGCTCTTATTTTACCATAATATTAAAAAATATGCAAAATACATAATAGAGGAACGATTAGAAAAAAAGATAAAGGTAGGTAGGTAGTAATAACAAGAACTATTTGTAATATTTATTTGGGTAGAAGAAAAAGTTAAGTATAATACATTAAATATATTATAATAGGAATATAAAAATAATTTTTTAACTAGGAATATTAATTAACTTTAAATAGAAATTTACTATTAAATATTTTGCCAAATTAAGGATTAAAAATGTTTGTCTTGTCTGTAAAAATAGGTTTAGATATAGCAAAGATCCTTTTAACATCTACTGATGTAATGTAATTTGGGAAATAATTAACCAGGGTAACTTCTTTTGAAAATTTACCCCCAAAAATTTTTTCCTCCGTTGTTCTCTTTGAAACCTTCATTCTTTCTTAAAGTTTTATTTAATTTTTGTCTAATTTTAAGACATATGGCACCAGAACGTTTTGCATTTATCGGAAAATGTATAAATCAAATCTGTTGCATCGTTTAAACTTAAACTTTTCTTTTCTAATGAAGTTTTACCTATTACATCAGGAGAAAACTAAAATTTACTTTTATAAAAACAAGTTGCTTAGGCACTAGTGGATTTTTATTACATCTTGACTTTTCACAACACATTGTGAATTGTCTTGTATAATAATATGTTCTGCGTAGAATAGAGCAACCCTACGCACTCCTGCCATTACTTCCTTGTAAAACTGCACCACCCTTAAAGGGGCTTTTAAAAGTATTTTTTTTAATATTTGAAATTAGCTTATTTACTAAGAGATACTCTGTCTGACAGTTTATGTGACTAACTTTATTCCATGCAGAAAGCAAGTAACATGGATGATATTCGAATAAAATATTGTTAAGTTGTGCTCCACTTTTAACGGTGCTGCGTCAGACAAAAACACTAAGAACTTCTCTGGTGGAATTGGATTTGGTAAAAAGAATTCTGATAGAGATTGTTGAATAAATCGGGTTACTGTCACATTGCTAGTTTTTTTTTCCAACTGTTTTGAAGCGATTAAATATGATTTTAAGGCTCCAATTGAATCGGTGAGTGAAAGAACAATACAAGTGCCAAAAACGGTAATTTTAACTGAGATAGGCAAATTGTTTAAAATTCATAGGCCTATCACATAGCGAAAAAATAATACAACGACCAACATCATATGAGCGATGGGGGCTTGTTTAATTTTCGGCTAAGTGAAAAAACAGTACAAGTACGGCGCATGTATCGTTTTTTTACTCAGTAACCATGTCGTTTCGTAGACAAATTTGGCACAGGTTTCAAAAACTGGTGGTCGCAATTTCATAAAAAAAGACCTCTAAATCAGCTGATGAACAAAAATCTAATTTTGTCATTCCGCAGTACAGCCAGTTTACATACACTGGTAAAACTCCTGGATATGTTACTACAAGTGCCTTCATAGGCAGTTTTTTCTCGCACACTTTTATGTGTGGGGCGCATTAGACTGATCAAACCTAACGCCAATCTGCAGTTACCCTTATGGCGGGCATACACGCTACGGTCTCTCTGTGGAGGTGTGCCTGCACAGGTAGACATACACGCTACTACATGAAGCCGATCTGCGCAGGCACACCTGCACAGGTAGACCGTTACGTGTATGCTCGCCATTAGAAGAGGCTTACTCAGAAATTGTCCCTATTAACGTAAAGAAGATAGCCAATATAAAAATACTTTTATTCTTTAGTGATGAAATCCTAGAGTTTTACTACCATATATTATTTCTTGGAAAGTCAAAAATGAAGATTCTGAATAAGAAATTACAAATAAGTTTGTTAAATAATAATCAATAAAGCTACAAAAAACATTTTAAAGCATTTTTTTAAATTGAGTGAAAGAACAGTATGACTGCAAGTAATTTTTTTTAAATATAACTTTCTGCACAATTTTATTGTTAAATTTATGTACGTATTATTATCGGTTAACAAAAATTCTATAACCTCACAATACATAATTTGGCCGAATAACCCATAGTTCTCCTTTAAAACAGTTTTTTTGTTTTTCTCAAAATTGTCTTTTGGATATGCATTGTTCTTTTACTCACCGATTCAATTATAAGATGTACGATATATCGACCACAAGTATCTGTGTGTTCATCAACAATGATATAAGAATTTTCATCTTGAAGTAAATCTTTCATCTCTTCTATAACATTTGTATATAATGTATATATTGTGATGTTTGTTTATTTTAAAACAACAGTTTACTTATTAATAATTTATTTAAACACTTATTTATTTTATAACACTACTATTCTAATTTATATTTCGAATGTCTTTGAATCGTTCACTATTTATATTCACCACTGTCTATCTACTAATGAGTTCCGCTTGATCCTCCACCAATATTTATATACAAATTTAAAAGTATGGCGAAGGTCCTAGAATGTTCACCAATTATCCCGTTCTTTCTCGAATAGTTATCGAAAGCTCCTCCGCCATAGTTGTCACATATGTTTGGTCTTAAAGGGTTTAATTATGTATGATAATCGGACAAGTTGAGCATCAAAGGCCAAATAAGACAGAGAGGGACTTGGAGGATTAGAGCATGACTGAATAATGAAATGGCTTACATTACAATATTTTTTTCTTATAGTCGCAATACTTAGATGTAAGTTTTGCAACTTTTTAAGGAAATATTTGCCGCAACAAGAATTTTGCACAAGTCATAAACAACTATTTTGGCAGAAACTTTGCAAAACATTTTAGAAAAAATTCTAGACATTTTAAAGACACTTTAAACAATAAGTAATTACAAGATATAAGCACCGGCAGAATATCTACGATACTCTCGCGCAAAATTCTATTCTTTAACTAAATAATTTTGAAGAAATTACTAGGAATTCTAAAACCGTTTTATTGGATATAGGTACTTTATTTATGGAAATAACAATACCCTTGACTAGGTAAATACCCAATCTAAATATTTCATGATCGTTAGGTAGATTATTTTGAAGAAATTACTGAGATTTTTGAATCAAACAAACTTTGAGTGTACCTGCATGGAACGTCGCTTTACTGTCTGAGTATATGACTACGCACGCACGCACGCATGCACGCACCCACGCACGCATGCACGCACCCACGCACGCAATGGTTTTTCCTTAATACCTCTTTTGCGCAGTGATGTTTTGCTGCTATTTCTGCCTGGAATACTGTCGCATGTTTACATAAGCTTAGTGAGATTCTTGTGTTTGGCTTGGTACTATATATACCTACTCCTGAACCTTCATGGGTTTTAGACGCGTGTGTATACCAGGTGAAATCTGCATGAATAGGAGGTCCTCCCGTCAACGCTTCCCTGTCTGGTATACTTACTTTATATTACTTTTGAAAGCTATACTTTGGGAGCATTTCGTCTAAAGTCATTCCTATTATTTGGTCGTTCTCCAACTCTTTATATAGCTCGCTGTAGTCGTGTCCATGCAAACTTCTTATGGGTGATGAACATTTGTGCAGTCTGTATGCGACAGACGGCTTCGCCTTGAATGAATATATGTAGTGATGTTAGGTTTAGCATAACTTCTATAGTTGCTGTTAGAGTCGTTCTCATAGCTCCCATGGTACTCAGGCATGCTTGCCTTTGACTACCATTGAGCTGTCGAATAGCTCAAGCTTGCGGAGTCTTCGGCCATACCACCGACCCGTAGGTTATCATCGGCCTTATGACTCTGGTATATGACCATAGGGAGATTTTCTGTTGTAGTCCCCAATTTTTTCCATACAACCTTCGACATAAGTTGAAGGATGTTGTGCTCTTTTGGGCGACTTTTTGCAAGTGTTGATTCCATGTTAACTTGTGGTCAAAGATGACTCCCAAGTATTTGGCCTCTTGAGCAAATGGAATCTTCACTCCTTTCAGTACTGGTGACTTCAGTCCTGTTGGTACTCTTCGTTTTGTAAAGTTGACCATTATGGGTTTGTGAGGGTTTACTGTTAGTTCCTCCTCTCTGCACCACTCGTCAACAATGTTTACAGCGGTTTGTGTGTGCTTCGATATTGTACCTGCGAACTTGCCTCTTACGACGATAGCCAGATCATCGGCATGCCCCAGGCAGTAGAAAGCTGCAGATATTAGCCTTTTTATGAGTTCGTCCACTAGGACTGCCCAGAGGAGGGGTGATAGTACTCCTCCTTGGGGGCAGCCCTTGCTTTAGCTGTCAGTGTAACTTCGCCTAGAGATGATGTTATTACCCTTTCATCTAGGCTGGCTTTTATTCACTGACATAGGACTACTGGTACCCCTTTAATTGTTAGTGCGTTAATTATAAATCTTGTTTGGACATTACTAAAAGCTCCCTCAATATCTACGAAAGTTGCAACTGCCATTTCTTTATCCTCCATGGATTTTGACAATAGTCAACCTTCCACAAGCCACCATTTTAATTCAGATTTTGTCAGAATCAATAGGCTTCATCTTCTTATAGAGCTTGATTTTTATTAAAAATTTCATGTTGATATCCCTTTTTGATTTACGATTTTTGTTAATTTCAACCTCCTTAACCTTTCATTTTTAATCAGATTTTTTTTTAAATCAATAGAGTTTATCCCCTTATAGAGCATATTTTTTTGCTAAAAATTTTAAGGTAATATAATTTTTTTGTTTATGTATTTATTGCCCTTACCTAATTAATAGTATTTTTTTTTCCTTTAAAAATCTACCAAAATTCTCCTTTTAAATTATTTTTACATTTATTGTTTGTGACAGTCCAGATAATAAACAACAGGTTCAACCCAAAAGACTCTTTTAAATGACTTAATCCACAATCCGAATGGTATGTAGCATATTAACAAACAATTTCCTATGTATTAAAGTGTTAATTACCAATCTGGGATGTGGCGTGTATATCAAAGCCAAAGAATGTCGATCTGAATGTTAATCTCGACAAATAATCCGGGTCTGGGTGTGCAGGACCTTAATCACCGGCTAGAATCGCATACAATAATTTGAGTTATCGTTGTCGGCACGTACGGAATCATCATCACACGAAAATGACATAAAGCAATAGCTGCGAATTTCACAAAGGGTATTGTTTGGTTTGTATATTATGCACAAGGTGGTCCATAGCACAGGAATATTAATGAACATCATGATGTCAATAGAAATATCAGTCTTATTAATATACATTATCCAACAGAGAAAAAAAGTGAAGGAGATGTGGAAGAATATTATGATAAACTAGCTGAAGAATAAAGTAATTTTACAAGATGCTAATCCCAAAATAGGTAAAGAGTAGATAGTAGATTTATGAAACAAATATAAAAAACACAGTCTGCAACTAAAAACTAATATGAACAGGAAAAGCTTACAATACTTACTGTACTTCACACAGATATAGGTACATAAAGTGATATGATATTTTTATTCAAAATTAAAAGTATTACATGTTTTTGGTTTTCAAATTTATAATTTGATAATCAACGTTTGATGGGTAAGGTCGGAAAAATAAATTTTTAAAAAGAAATCAGGATACCGACTATGAAAGAATTGTCAGATAGAATTAGGAGAATTGTCATAAAAAAATTTAGAAATTGTCAGATAAAAATTTGGAAAGGTTGGATTTTGTATGAAGAAGGGGTGGTAAAAATGCAGTTTAGAGTGAATCCGCGTATTACTAAAATTTTCAGTTTATGTGAAAGTATATGTCATTTGAAGCATAAAAATAAAAAAAAACTCTTGGCGGTCACTGATTTAAATAAATTTAATCGCTTTTAAAATGTTCACTTTTTCACTTGCAATGGTCAATCCGGTGACGTTTGTGTACTAGTTTACTGAGATTGTTAAATTAATTATAATGACATGGAGATGCAATGGACACATAAACAAGAGTAACTCCGATGTCTCCAGGCCGTATAGGTTAGGTAAATTAATTGAGTATTTTAATTTTTCGCATTTTTTGTATACTTTTTTACGAAACAATCCGCGATCGTTCCAGGCCGCACAGGTTAGGTAAATTAGTTAGGTTTATGTATAATTTTTGCTAAATAACCTGCAATGGCTCTAAAACCTACAGGTTAGGTAAATTAGTGAAGTTTTCTAAATTTTTCTCATTTTTACTAAATAACCTGCAATGGCACTAAAACCTACAGGTTAGGTAAATTAGATAGGTTTTCCTATTTTATATATAATTTTTTGAAGAAACAACCTGCGATGGCCCCTGGTCTCACAGGTTAGGTAAATTAGTTAGGTTTTTCCATTTTATGTGTAATTTTTTTTGCGAGGTAACCCTAATGTCTCCAGGCCGTATAGGTTAGATAAATTAATTCAGTTTCTTTTAATTTAGCATATTCTATAGCAAGAAATTGATCAAAATGTGATATATAAAAAAACATATTTTTGGGCGTTTCCAGGGCAAAAAAAGTATTTTGAAATGTGTTTCAGAGGGTCTAAAATAAATGGCGGATTTATCCTTATTTTTATATTTTCTGATGAATAAACACATCATTTTTTTATTGGTGATGTTTTATTTTGCAAATATAGAAAATAAAAATTTTTGGGGGAGGGGATAAATTTCATGAGACCGCTGAGATTTTTTTTCATTTTTGTGTTTGGAAGGCTTGTTTATTTATGAAAAACATGTTTTTTTTGTTAAAATGTGGATTCACTCTAAACTGAATTTTTTCCGAAGGGGTTATTAAATGGAAATAAATATTGTAAAGAATGGTCCTAAAGTTTTTGGAAAATTTTTAAATTATTTATTTTTGTACCCAATGTCGTTTAATCAAGTTGCCATTGAAACTAAAACGTCACACGTAATCAAGTTTGATTATGACAGTTTAGTTTTGGAAATCGATTGTAGCAAAATGTCTTACAAATTAGATATTCGTAAGGGCATTTACAATCTAGTTGGACCAATACCTAAGCATGATATTGTTGTAATCTACCAAGGGCAAAATATAAGTAAGTAAACCATTTACAACACTATAAGGAATTGTGAAGAGGGTATACCATGCATTAATTTACCCAAAAGCGGTAGACCAAGAATTTTGAGTGTAAGAAGAGAAAGAAGACTGATGGAAGCTGCTAAAGACAAAGTTGGAGTTTCTCAGAGAAAATTAGCCCGGAGATTTGGTATTTCGAAAACCACTGTATTAAGAACAATTGATCGCACAAACTTAGTGTTTAGAAGGCAAGAAGAAAGGCACCAAAATACACCGCAGACCAGCTAGAAAGAATTCCGCGTTGTTTCCGCGCATTAAGGCGTATCCACTTTGCCAATAAACTGATTGTAATGGATGATGAAAAATATTTTACCTTATCCCATTCAGAGATTAAAGGAAACGATGGGTTTTATACCGATAACATAGAAAATACACCAGACAATGTTAAATTTAAAGGTAAATCGAAATTTGAGGATAAAGTTTTAGTGTGGTGTGCCATTTCTGAAGCAGGATTTATCTCACAGCCGTATGTTGGTCGTGTTCGGGGAGAAGCCTTAAATGCAGAACTTTATATTCAAAGATGTCTTACTAAATTTAAATACACATCATCTCAACGATAATATAATGTTTTGGCCTGATCCAGCTTCATGCCATTATGCTAGAATTACCAGACAGTGGTTAAGTGAAAATAACATTGACTTTGTACCTAAGTTGGACGATCCTCCTAATGTACTTCAGGCTAGGCCAATAGAGTAATTTTGGTCAATACTATCGAGGAAAGTGTACGATAAAGGATAAAAAGCTACAAATGAAGATCAATTGCGGCGTCGCATCTTCCAAAAGATTAGAGAAATAGAACCTGCTCTTGTCCAAAGGAAGATGGGACAAGTCCGAAGAAAATTACGACTCAATGAGGATAACGGGCCACTATCCATAATGTAATTAGTAATTATTTTTCGTTATTAGTGTTGTTAATTGTTGCCACATGTGCTTTTAAAATTAAAAAAATTTGGAAAAATTTATTAGCATTTAAACATTTTCCAAAAACTTTAGGACCATACGTTACTTATTGGATATTGTCATTTGGAACAGAAATAAAACAATTTTAAAAGGAAAGTAAGGTACATTTTTTTTTATTGAGAACAGTAAAGGAGAAAGAGTCAGGTAGAGCACCAGGACAGAAACAGATTTAGAGGGTACAGAGGAAAAAGCAAAATAAGCAGTTAGGTGCACATAGGGTACAAGGGGAAAAGGAAATTAAACAGTGAGGCGTAAATAGGTTGCAGAGGAAGTCGACGAGTACAAGAAGAAGAAAGAAAAACTTTAGTGTAGTTATTGAATTAATATTTTAATTTTTTTTAGTTTCAAAATTATTATATGTAAGTTCACCAAACGTTGCGGGAATTTTCGAGTAAATCAGTTAAACTTGGAGGTAAGAATTTTTCGATTCACTAAGATCCAAATCATTATATTTGTTTTGAACCTACGGACCCTAAGATTAAGCAGTAAAAGTCGAGTTATCGGGTGAGTTAAATTTTTTTTAGTATATTGTAAAATTGATTTGTCATAACAAATTTTTTATATTTCATCAAAATTATATACATAATTTATAACAAAACTAAATATTTTCATATCAAAAGGTACTTAGAAGACACCAAACGGGATGATTGTAAATTAGATAGTTCACTTTTTGATAGAAAGTAACACAAAAGAAGTGTCCAGGATGTACGGATTCTTCGTGGAGCAAATATTTATTCAAACCACTTTTTATTAGTTAAACAAAAAAGAATTAAGAAGATAAATGCCAGAACATGAGGTATAGATTTGCTAGAAAATCAAGATATTAGGCAAAAATATGAAGGCAAAGTAAATGAAAATCTTCGTGAGCAGAAAAACGCAAGTATAAACAAAAAAATATAGAGGAGCCGATATTGTTCGAGGCCGAAACAATACAGATTAAGAATGTAGATAAAAAAGTGATGACTGGTTCTATAAAGATTATGAAGTTTTAATAAAAATTCTAAAATAATATAGTAAACGAACGGGAATATGAAAACATTTTAAGGAGAATATATGGAGGAAAAAATTATGGAATTACGCAAAGAAGAAAAAATAAGAAACTACATAACCTGTACAAAGATGCAGATTTAGTGAAAGTCATCAAGGCTCAAAGAATACGATGGATGGAACATATACTTTGAATGCAAGATGACAAAAAGATGGCGACAACGAGTGAAGAAAAACCTGCAGATTTTAGAAGTTAGTCGGTGGGAAAAAGCTGTCAAGGATAGAAAAAATAAAAAAAAATTGTTTGGGGCTATAAGACCTGTTGCGCTTTTTACGTATGTATGATCTCAATTAACATAATATTACTTTGTATGTGTAGATATTATAATATACTGTAAAATTACGTTTAAAATGTATTAATCATCAGAAAAATTGAAGTAGCCAAAAATCCTAGTATTAGTACACCCGCAAGAATTATAACTGGACAGATGAGACTTGAAATAAATGTCAGAAAAATAAAAATAATGAAAAAAAAATGGATTAAAATACAGAAGATGTGTAACAACAATGGACTACCTAGGAACTAAGTTACGCAATGATGAGAAAATAGACACGGACATTGACCAGCGTTTTGCAAAAATTATCTATTGAACTATATAATATATTATGTATAAGAACAAAGAAAAGCCATTGGTGTCAATGCCGGATCAAAAATTTTACTCAACCAACCTTAAAGAGTAACAATATACACAATAGATTATAATTACAGAGTCCCAAAAGTCAATTATCATTATCCCTAAATTATAAAGCAATTTTGGACGTAAATGTGCTAGACCGTAAAGTACAGAGTGATTCTTAATGTCATGGTAATACTAAGCGATGAAAATATATGTCCATTTTTAAGTCTCTGGCATCTTTACTGTTAAAGAGATTAGTCCCATTATACATTCAAAAAAGTATCTTAATAAGTAATATCTAAAGCATTCAATTAAGTAGGGAAGTAGACTAAAGACACTAATCGAAGCAATAATTGAATTGCCAAATGTCAAATTTTAATCGACGATATTAATGGGTTTCAAAACAAAGCTCCAATCTTTTTGGTGGTTTTAGTTAAAATAATTTGTTTTTCTTACACCTGCATATTATAGTAGCAAGTAATTGCACATACATAATTTATTTCTTATATTTTGTATTAAGATTAGAACTAGTACAGAGAAATTAAAAAAGTATTGCTAACTCCTTGAATTAAAAACTAAATTATGTTTCAAAAATCTTTCTACCCATACCAAAAAATTACTACATTTTTATATGAAATTTAGATGACTTTAGTAGAATCATCTGTGCTATATTATCTTGACACTTGTTTAGTGACAATGAGTCATCAGTGTTTATATGACGTCATCTCATCGAAAACATTTTATGGTCGTGTGACAGCTCAAATTCATAGTTGATTACTAAACATTTAAGGTAAAGTATACTGGAAGTTTGAAACTAAAAAAATTACTTAGGAGATTTCTTGCCAATCAAAGACAGGAGTAGGCAGTGCTATAACCGGACCTATGACTCCTTTATTTTTATTGTGTTATTTAAAGTACATTGTAAAATTAAATAAACCTAAAGGCGGCGAAGATTCAAAAAGGAAAGCTATTAACAGTAATCTACGCGGTATATATATGACAGACATCACAGGAGTGATTGGTAGGTACATATAATTCTTGTAATGAAGTACAAAAAATTCCATTTAGAACCTACAAAAATTCTGTTCAACAAATTTAATGTGGGACATTCTGTATATTTTTACACGAAATAAATTATTCATTATTAGTTAATATCCCAGTGTAAAATGTACTATTTTGTAGCGCTTAATGGTAATTACAATTCATTAACAATTCATAAAATAACATTTTATAATTACAGTGATTTTCTTTAATATTCAACAATCGTTTATCAATTAATTTATATCGGTGATTAGTTTAACATAATGTTTCTATTGAATTCATTATTGAAATATTTTGGCAGTAATGAATGATTAGAAAGAAGTAAATTTTATGATTGCAGCGCCAAATTAACGCAAACGCCACAAATTTTTGATATTTAATGTTTTTTTGTTGTAGTCTTTTATATTTCTCTTTCCTTAGTTAGTTAGTGAGGATGGGAGTACCAATGCTTACTGTGCTTAATTTGATTTTTACTTTTCGTCCTCCACCTACACTGGTGAAGAACGGATTTCAGTGGAATGAAGTTTTCAATTTCGTAGTGGACCTTGATGTTGTGAACCTTGATGTTGTGAACCTTGATGTTGTGGCCCAACGCATATGTTGGTCAGAGTCCGTAAAGAATATTTAATATTCCTGATGTTTTATCCTCCCTATTCTTACGGTTTTTTAGACGAAGTCCTAATGATGCCTTAATCGGCGAAACCGCTTGACTAATTTTAAATACTCTGAAATTGTTTTAAACACACTTTAAATACAAAATCTTTCATTTTCACCAAAAAAATATAGCCATTATTAATTTTTGAATTATCTTTATTTCGAAGACTAGTTATATTATCCAAGCATGTTTCGTTTAATCGTCTTATTTTTAATCAGAGAATCTTCAGTCCCATGCTTTAGAAGACATATCTATAGTAATCCGCTTCTTTTAACCACTTTGATCTAGGTCTTCTACATCTTCTTCATCATCCCGAGGACTTTTACTATTCTTTCCTTACAGACTAAAACATGTAGAATGAAGTCTTATAGTGTAGGCCTATTTCTCTGTTACCAATTGTGTTTAATTTATTTAAAAAATTATTGCTAAAGAGATGACTGATAGAAGATATAAAATTGATCCCTCATTTCCAATTTGGGTTTAGACAGAAGCATTCTGCTATAGACCAAGTGCACAGAATCATGAACGTCGTAGAGAATGCCCTTGAAGAAAAAGAAGTATTTCTGCAGTATTTTAAGATGTTTAACAAGGTGTGTAAACTAAATAAAATGCTCTTGAATCATTATTTAGAGATTATAATATCATAGAATTATTTCTGACAGGCTTTTTAGAATTAAGTAGAAAGACAAATATTCTTATTTAAAAGAAATAAGAGCTAAAGTGCATCAAGAAAGTGTTCTTGGAGCCATTCTATAATTACTTACACCATTACCTCGCTAAATCTGGAAGATATGACTTTAGCTATATTCGCTGAATATAATATTCTACTTGCAGTTAATTAGGAACAACAAGGACCAGTAAAGAAGATCCAAATGCAAAAAATTGTGTAACTGGACCAATTAAAAAAGAATTAACAATAACAAACTAAAATCTACCCATATGTACTCTACTAATAAAAAATAGCAGAATATTTCTCTAAATATCAATGAAAATACTACCTAATGAGAGGTATGTTAATTACTTTCTCCCAATTCAATTATGGGAATTTACCACACCTAGCAATAACAAGTCTATTCAAAATTCAAACAATTTAGAATGAAGTATTGCACAACATAGTGAACGCGCCTTGGTATGTGAGCAATGCAGATCATCGAGATCTTGGAATTTCAACAGTGGAACAAAAGATCAAAAGGTTTGCTGGTAAGCATAAAGCCAGACTCCACCTTCATATCAATGCAACAAAATTAATGGTTAGTTCACTAGACTAGTTTTAATGACGGACATCACTTGATGTCAAATAAATCTATCCTTTCCTGTATACTCGATACTTTTTTCAAAAACTCTATTCAAAAATATTACTAAACTTCTTATTATATGAAATTACTGTGCATATAAAACATACCAATGTGAGACCAACCTGTACAAAATGAATATCTATCGGCATTCTCTGTGGACGAACCGGTGAGACGTGATTAGTTGTCATTTCATTCCGACCAACCCTTTTGTCAACAGTTATTATTTTCTGATTTCGCATTCCGATCGAAAATCGATAATGAAAGTTTGTTCTGCCACGATAAAAGTAATTACTTGTTATTACATAGGTATCAACACTCTCTATAACTTCCCATTTCTAACTGGCTCTAAATAATTGCAAAATAAAAAATATGAATTATGTGTCAATCAATTCAGAAAGCTACTAAAAATTAACCAATGCTTATTTTTCGAGGAGTAAATCCTTATAAATCCTCATTCTTCCTTATACATACTCAGAAATCCTCATAGATCCTTTATACATCCTCAGAAATCCTCATAAATCCTTTATACATCCTCGAAAATCCGCGTACATCCTTCATACTTCCTCCGAAATCCTCATACATTCTTATATATCCACATACTTTCCGCATCGCTTTCTGATGTGCCAGTATGTTATAAATTGATTTACAGTGTGTACAAATTCATTTATATATTACTTGATTATAAATAAAAGTATTTTAACGGCAACCATCAATAAAGCCATGCATTACCATAGCAATTTGTGGAAGTAAACAAACACTTTATCTCATTGTAAAAATCAAATATTTTATCTGCCGCTAATATTTATCAACATAGCCATGATCTTCTGACAGAAATAGTCTGTAATTGATTTGTTTTGTATTCGCTGTTATTTTTCTATTTGTTTACTTTGTCATACTAAAATATCATATCTCCTTTTTTTATTAATTTTAATTATTTATGGTTGGTGATAAAAGTTTGTGTGGACCTCGTCAGAAAAGTGTCTTTATCCAACTTGCCTGTCACCCCCTCGCTCGTTTCTCTCGCTCGGCTCATAATCTCAGACTAGTTCGATAAATACTCACTTTGCTGATTTGGAACATAAATAACTATTAATACAGAATACAGAATAGTATTTTTCAAAACCTATTTTTATAATATGTTTCCTTCGATGTATCATAATGTAATTCACTTCCCACCTTTGTGTGACTAAAAAGTTTTTATAAACAAAACCATGTTAAAACATGAAAAAGTTTTAGGATTATTTAAATACTATGGACAATGTCTCTGAATAACGTCAAATTTTACATTTAATTTTCCATCATATAAACAGTACTTTCAAATAAATATTAATTATTGTAGCAAATATTGGTAATTATAATAAACCAGAACCAAGCTAACTCAAATTAACCCAAACGTTTGCAACAATAAATTTTTGTTGAACATTACTATTTAGATAATGGAAGGAAAGTAATTAATGACGGCATTTGAAGACATTGCCCAAAGAGTAAGCAAAGAGTAGTATATATTTTTTGAGAAACCTCGTATACGGATTAAAAAAATTGATATCTGATGGTTGAATATTAAGTTTTGGACCATGCAGAACTTTTTTCAAAAAACCAATAATAAAAAGTTTTCCACGCGTTGTTGTCAAGTTATAGATGATTTAATTTAGCTCAAATCAAATCAAATTATAGATGGTATAATCTAACTTTTGTTTAGCTAAAAGGAATTTTTCATGCAAGCCACGTACTACCTTGCATGAGAATTGCCTTCTACCTATTACAATAATTTTATATTGAGATTATATTGTACCAAGTAATTAAAACGGTTGTAATGTTTAAAATTTTTCAATAATAATACTTTTACTTGTAAGCACACTGTAAAGTCCAAAATATTTTTTAATTTTAGCTCCAATAGATATTTATCTTTCTGTATAAAAGTAACTTTAAAAAAATCATATGTCATAGTCTGGACCGACGTGTATATGATGCCCCACCCTGTATGTGTTACAAATGGCTTTATATTCATTCTAATGTAGATTGGGTAATATTATTTATTCATGATTGTATTATTATCTGTTCATTACCTTGGTTTTGAACCATTGGACCCGGTATTTTGGAAAGTATACGTAGGGCCGCATAATCAACACATAGAGACCCTTTGGTAAGGGATATACGTGGCGAATAAAATTCTCAACAGCATCATATGATATACCCGGATAATATAATTGTTTTTATATTACTAAGAAGTAAAAATAATTACTATTATTTGCCTGTAATAAGTACTACAATAACTGAATATAAGCATTGGCATATCGTAAAATTAGTTACATTTAGGATGATATAACTCGGAATGGACAAGTTATTGAGATGAGTTCTAATGAAGAAAAATGTTCTCCTTAAAAATATCTTTCAATTGGCATATAACTTATCCTTATTGGGAGTGGGGCAATTTCCCATACATTTCTGCCCATTGTGTGAAAACTTTTGAAACATGCGTATAGGGATTCAAATTTTTGGTAGATTTTTCAAGATCATTTGGCTTAACCAAAAATGTTATTTAAATCACGATATAAAATAATGTTTTAAAAAAGTAGTAGACAAAGAACATTGATATATATTTTTTTTACTTAGTTTTATAGCTTTGCAAAGATCTTACTAATTAGCCGGGCGTTGTTGAATAAAATACAGATTTTCTTGTTCTAGAAATACCATGTAGCAAATTGTACTAACTAAATTTACCAAAGAACGTGCCGACAAGGAAAAACTCTGCGAAGCTTAATTGAGATTAAGCAATTTCCGCGTGCTTTCATCATCCGAAAGTTTTCCCGCACAATATCAACTCCGAGAAGGTTGTCAGTAATTTTTATACAACAAAAAAAAAACGCATAGAAAACGTATTTTATATTTAATAATAACAATAATAAGCTTGAGACATAATCCGGCTGAAAGGCAATGATAAGGCTTTTTCTTGACTTTTTTTTGATAAAATAATTAAGTTGATTCCGTGGTTCCATCGTAGGCTCTAGAAAAGAAACAAGAACGGCACCGAGAAAGCCTCAATTGAGATAAACCCCGTGGTGGTTGAAAAACTAATAAATGGATTATTATTTATGATATATTTAATTGAATTTCGAGAATAAACAAAAACTATCCAGTATTCAATCTCCGGCTCTAATAAATGAATTCAATATTTCAGTGAGTGGAATTTTTACCAATAATCAAACTATTCAGATTCGCCACAATTGTAATTTGGGTTGGTCTCAATGGGAACACTAAGGCTTACAAAGAATTTCTAAAAGTTTTGAATCCCCATTATATTCTTGAATAAGTTATTAGTAACACATTTAGAAATAATATTATCCAATATGGCGGCCATTCTGACAGCTGACAGAACAATTTTAATAACAGATTCTGATTTAGAAATGTTCAATAAAATATAATTTAAAAAAAAATGATATTTTCATTTAAAAATAACAACTAAACTCCCATTTACCTTACTTCCATAAAAACAGGAAGTAAGCTATGACGTCACAAAATAATTGAATCCGTTATAAGAAAGTTATTGTTCGAAGCTTTCAAACAGAAAAATATTAATTCGATATCTCAAATAATGACTAAGATAAGAGCAAGTGGATATTTTTAAGAAGTTTACCAATAACAAAATGTTAATGGTGTAATTTGGGTTAGTTTCAATTTTAACAGTACAAGAATTTTTAAAGGTAATGAATATCCATATATTCTTCCATAAACAAGTTATTGGTAACACATTTAGAAATAATATTATCCAATATGGCGGCCATTTTAACATTTTTAATAAAACATTCTTATCCAAAAATGATCAATAAATTAGAATTTTCAATAAAAAATAAATTTCGATTTATTGTTTTTTTCCGGAAAATATAATTGAATAATTGAATCAGTTATATTAAAGTTCTTACTCCAAACTTTTAAACAAAAAAAAAATTATTGCGACATCTCAATTATTAACGAAGATAAGAAGGAACTTTTAAGTGGCCTATTATGTATATTCGTCTGGCGGACACTAGCAACTGCCAAAATGGTCTGCTGGTTGTAATTATGTTGATAAAATAATTCAAAGAATATTTTTTGAAAGTTTTGGCCTTGTAAAAACATGTCAATTTTAACAATTTGTTTCACTCTTTCAAAAATTTAAATGTAAATGTCGCAACCGCAGTATCCCTTATTTAAATCTGATCAAACAGAGCCTGCCATCCAAAGCGATAAACCTCTCAACCTCTCAACCTCTCAAGTGAGACAACCTCACAAAAGAAGAGTGGGAGATCAAAAGAAAGAGGTGAAGGGAGAAGAGAAGAGGAGCACCATCGCTCCATCTTCTCCATCCCCTCTCACCACTTATCGGCAAGGAAAGCTCCTCTCAAAAAAGAATCCAAACGGAAGCTACCTTCCTTACTTCCACTGGGACAACCTGGTGGAAAAAACGACCCACTGAGGCATGGACTCAGTGGGCAGGGGTTTGGTGGTATCTTCGCTACCTCGTTCAGGGCATGACACCGGAGGTAACGGAAAAAAAAGCTGTGGAGCACAAATCCCAGGGAGAGGGAAGTAAAACCAATCATAAGGATCTGAAAAGAAAGCGAGACGGGAATAACACCACACCACCGCAAAGGAAAGAAAAGGAAAGTGGCCGATACCTCCGCTTCTGGTAGTTATGCAACTATCGTCAAGACGGAGCGGGTCGCGATCCTACCTAAGGGGTTCCCTGAGACCATCCTCAGTGCGAACGAACAAACCTTGGTGGAAGAAGCCATAGTAGAAGAGACGTTTGCTGGATGGGAGATTAGGCTTCAATTCGGAGGCATCTACTTTCGGTCAGGAATGGTCTTAATCGACTGTGAAACCCCACAGTCAGTAGAATGGCTTAGGGCAAAAATCCAACACCTGAGCAACTGGAAGGGAGGTATATGCGGGAGACGACATCCCGAAAGCACATATAGCCATGCTCTTTCTTCCAAGAAGTCAAGGGCATCCTGCAGAGAAGCTTCTACAGTTAATAGAAGCGCAGAATGAGGGGCTATCGACCACACTGTGGAAAATTGTCAGCCAAAAAGACGAGGACAAAGGCCAGATCCTTGGACTAGGAATAGCAGTCTAAAGCTGGGATGTATACCAGAAGCATGGAGAAGGGCCAGAGTCACCTTTATTCCAAAAGTAGGGTGCCATTCCACTACAGCCAACACGCGTACCTAGCAGGAATATCTACAGAAACTGCCCTGGTACAGTTGACTGACGTAATCCAGGATGGACTGACAAACAAAGACATAGACATAGAAAGAGCTTTTGACAACACGCCACACGAATCTGTAAAAAGAGCACTTGCATACAGAGGAGTAGGTAACATCACATCCAGATGGATGGCTCAGCTGTTATCTACGAGAATTGCAGAGACACAGATAGGACAGGACACCATCTCCATCTGCACAACCATAGGATGTCCACAAGGAGGAGTTATATCCCCACTAATGTGGAGCCTAACCGTAGACGAACTTCTATGCAGATTGACGGACCTCGGCATATCCTATCAAGGTTATGCCGACGACATAGTCATATTTACTAGAGGCAAGTTTAGTAATATCCTGTGTGATATAGTCCAACGAGGACTAGAACATACCAAAAGATGGTGCCGTGAAGTGGGACTTAGTATAAACCCTACAAAAACAACACTAGTAGCCTTTTCAAGGAAAAGAAAACTTCTCAAAACCATTAAATTATACGGGATAGATATAGAATGGAAAAATGAAGTCAAATATCTAGGCCTAACCCTGGACAACAAACTTCTCTTAAATACACATGAGAAGGAAGTAGTAAATAAGGCCACAAAAGCCCTGATGGTATGCAGAAACATTGCAGGCAAACGATGGGGAAGTAACCCAACCATACTGCGATGGATGTATACTGCAATAGTATACGGGGGTATAGCCTGGAGTAACAGAACTAGTTTAACTACTACGAAAGCTAATATCTCAAAAGTACAAAGACTAGCCTGTATTTGCATTACTGGTGCAATGAGAACCTGTCCTACGGCCGCAATTGAGGTGATCTTAAACCTCACCCCTCTCCATCTGATGATAGAGAATGTGGCAAAAAGGACACGATATAGAATGATCAGGAACGGAGTAATCAGACGAAAGTCTACTTGCTTCAGGACTAAAGATACCTGGGACATGCCCCAGGATGAAATTCTAAAGAAGTACAGTTTTGTGAAAAACTTCAAAACCATAGAGCTGAGCTGAAAGAAAGCATGAAGCCAAGAATCCATCGCGCTTGCAACCGAAACACTTGCTATTCTTTGGTATACGGACGGTTCCAAAACCATAAAAGGAACTAGAATAGGAGTGTATGGGTCAAGAACCAAGCACTCCGAAAGCTTGGGAAAATACCCAAGCATCTTCCAGACGAAAATTCACGCCATCGAGAAGTGTATCCAGTTCAGCATCGAGAGAAACTATCACAGACAAGAGCTTATCATCATATCCGATAGTGAAGCAACCATCAAAGCACTGAGCTCTTACGTAATCAGCTCAAAAATTGTCTGGAGATGTCTAGAACAATTGAATGAGCTAGACGAGAACATAGAGTTACTCTCACTTGGATCCCGGGACATAACGGGGTACAGGGTAACGAGATTGCAGATAGTCTTGCAAGGAAAGGGGATCAAACACCCTTTGTAGGACCTGACCCGTTCTGCGGTATCAGCAGTAACATAATATAAGGAGAGATTAAAAAATAATTGGGCAGTAGAACCGATAATTGGAACAATCTTTTGGGGCTGAGACAGGTCAAGATACTTCTGGGTGAATATAACCAGGAAAGATCGGAAGCCTGCACCTGCCTGGCTACGTATTGTAACAGGGATCCTTACCGGGCATTGCCGACTAAAAGGATACATAAGTAAACTGAGAGTAGTAGAGGATAGTGAGTGCAGATTCTGTAAGGAGGAGGACGGAACCTTCATTTACATTCTAACTGAATGTGTAGCACTTCAGAATCCAAGGGTACTATATCTAGGAGGATATCAAATGGAAGAGGGAGATTTACCTAACTTGAAGCCACTTCAAATCCTACACTTCCTTGAGAAAATAGGATTGGAAGGGTCGTTATAGGCATTGAGACATTCCCTTGGTGCATTGGCGACATAAGGGGCACAATAGATCTTTTAGGTCACAGTGTATTAACACCCCATTCCCAACATAACATCCCTTATTTAACTGGTATTCAATTATAAGTTGCCACTGTGAAGAGACCGAAGCTCCCTGGACGATGCGGCGCAAATTAATTTTAAAAATGACACAAAATAAAAATAATACTTAATATAAACAAGACCATTAAATACCTACTCTCGAATCTCTATATGTATACGCTCTTTCATCCCGAACACTAAATTTTAAATCAATAGAAGAGTGAGTAAATGTTTGATGAGTTCGAAATAAACGATGTTTGCTTGCGGTTTTAATTCGCGGAGAGCTGAGCAGATTACAAGATTAAATATACAATTTCTCTGAATTAAACATGAGATTTTAATTAATATATCCTCAGCCTGGCGGTAATTACGTTACGCACAACTGAAATTAAAGTTTCTGGATTCTGATGCTTTTTGATGTCGGAGCTTTTGCTGCTCGCATTTTCCATGGGATTTAGGTTAATTTGTCTAAATAAAAATTCATCGTATAATAAATTATTATGAAACTGAATCAAATAAAAAATAATTCACCAAATAAATATTTATTTTTTTTTAGAATTTTTAAGTTCGTATCGACCTTAGGTACGAACTTTGTATTTTATTTTTAAATATATTATTGATAGTTTCTATTTAGTGTAAACGAATGCGCATTAGACATATGTGTATAATTAATATTTAAAAATGCAATTTAAGATAAATATTAATAATATTATAAAGGTTGTGACACGAGCCGTAACTAAGTACTACATGTTAAATAGGTACTATTTTTACAGAATATCTACACTTAGCATGATTGATTTTCTTAAAAATCATGCTGAATAAGTGTTTCACTACAATTATTTTTTCAATGTTTTGACAAATTTTGTACAGTTATGCAGAGACTGGTAGCGTCAGTCAAAAAACTGGACGTGGGCGGCAGTCCAAATGTACAACTAAAAATATTGAATCCTTAATGTTCCTATCTTTGGCACATCACTATCATTGAATGCCGTAAAGCCACACCGGTCTTGTGCCTGGGTGGATAGTAAACTAATGTTTAATTTCTGTTCTGAATATCTACCCGTTGTAAATGACATTCTTCAAAATGATTAATTGATTATTTAATTGTAACTGCACCACCACCTTTGACTTGATCGTCTGGATGAATAGTATGCTATTTTTATCTTAACATAAGATTGACTTGTCATATGTGTCTCAGATATGTGACATATGAGTATCGTTTGTAGAGTCTTTCGACTCATTCAAAAGTTTTCATGATACTCTGTATAAGTTTTTAAGGAAGCTATGTCGATAATGAAGCAGATGAGGATTATACTGGTAAATTTTGGTCTACTTATGCAAGAGAGGTCTTGGATCTGACTGAGTTTGGATTAGTCGTTTCTGTTTGGGTAATAGGTTCCTTGGCTATAGAGACAATATCTCTTTTCTGTATCTTTTTAGTTACTAGTATATTTTCTATAATTTGCAGAAAGATCTTCTAAGCAGTCGATCCATTTTGCAGGAATATTCCTACGCTTTGTATATTCAGCTGCTTTGTCATAACCAGCATACTTATTAATGAAAATCCAATAATATCAGTAGTGGCCCAACAAACAAATTTGTCTTATCACATGCCAACTCATTCTAAAAAAAGATTTACACTATCATGCATAAACGCTGCAATGTTTTCATGAGCTTTTTACAGTGGATTATCCAAAGAGAATAGAATGTTGTCAATAGTTCCAAAATAATCTAAACATTGAAGATATTCTCAACGGGGCTTGGTTTTATTTTTCTGGATCTGTTAATTTACAAAATATGAGGTGATGGTCTACTGAAAATCTTCATTTCTTTTTGTTAAAGAACCATTGCATCCTCAAAAAGTTTGTGTTTGGGTTAGAATATGTTGAACATGATTGCTGGATGAATTTTTTGAAGACAGTTGGATGATATCGCAATGAGATACTCGGCCCATTCATTCATAAATCAATTGGATAATGAGGTATTTCCAACAAGATAGTGCAACAGCACATACGACCAGACCATTCAATATCAATTTTTGATGATCATACATCAAAAACTTGATTTTTTCAACGCTAATTCATAATCTGGAAGAACTGAGAAATCGCATAACAGAAAAGTATGAAGAGATCAACAATTAACTGCAAATGTTGCATAACGTTTTGTGCTAGATTGCAGAGAAGAGCTGTTTTGTGTTTAGACGTAAATGGACAACATTTTCAACAATTTCGGCAGTTTTATGTACATTTTGATTATGATTTCAATGATAAATGAATAATTTGTTTGTTTTTTTTTTGTAACAGTATCATTTAGAGGTAATAAACTGTGTTTACAATGAAAATATCAAGTAATAAATGTCATTATGTGGAAGTGGCTAAATTATCAAACCAAACGATTTAAATTTCACAACAAACTCCTATTACAATTTTTGTTAATGGCTTGTTATTTGTAATTTTCTCTCTTTGTAATTTTGTAACTTTATTTTGTAATAAACAATTTATTATTATTAATTAAATAAAAAAACTTCGAAAGATAATTAAAAAATAAACCAAAAATCGTTCTTATTAAAATTGTTTAAAAAACCAATAAAGATGTATTTCATAAAAATACCGTCATTCTGAAGTATAATAGATTTTCTCACTATACATTTCCTTATACAATAATTGTATATTTATGGGGTTATGATGGACAAGTTATGTTATTTTTAACAGACACGTTATTTGTGAACAGGTTGTTATTTGTGTGTGTTTATACAATAACAGACCTGTTAAAAATAACACAGGTTGTCAATCATAACCCCGTTAATTTCATTATTAAATTTGAATCATCTTGTACTTTTATACATTTTATTATATTTACTAATCGATCTACAAAACAGTTTTCGAGTCAAAACTAAAAGTAATATCCGTCTGGAAGTGTCTTAAGAGATTAGACGAAGAAGTGACCGCAGGTCAAAGTTGGAAACTTTCAAAGTGAATTTGCTCCAGAAACGAGATAACTTCATGTAACACAAATTTTGTTAGGATTATTGGGTTTGCAAGAAGCTTACGACATGCCAAATATCCGCTAACTAAATATCATATGTTTTATGTCTTGTTCGTAAAGAGAAAATGTTTCGGAAAAATTCGAGCACTTTTATTTTGTCGATATATTACGTTATTCGATTTTGATCGTCTAAAATAATATGTTCATGTATCTTTAATAAATTTATATAGTCTAGAGAAGAAAGGAGTACAGTAATTTAAGTTGCAGGTAGTTGCAGGCAGTAGTTTAAGTACAGGTTCAAGAGGTAGACATTTTATTTATACATCATCCTTCAATGCTTATTTGCAGTTAAAATGAAAATTTTAATACACCTCATCGGCCTAATAAAAGTCTTAGTTTAGATTTATTCATGTTTTCATGGTTTTTACTGTAAAAAACATTTTTTTGATAGATAAGTAAGACTTTATTTATTCATAGCCCTATCGTATGTATTTTAATTTATTCGGAATTTTGTATTAGTATATGTTATAATTTTACAGTTATATTAGAATGGCGAGTACAGTAGAAAATATTGCAAGAACATATAGCATTATCTTTAAATGAAAATATATCGTACTTAACGACTTTGCTTCACTTTCTGTGGATGAAATAGACACTAAATGTATTCGCTCAGTGCGAAGTCATGGTAGGGGAAGCAAAAGCGATACTAGTGCTAGCTGCGAATGATTCGTGCATTTTAGCATATTAACTACACGTATACATTTTACTTTTTTTCAAAAAAAATAAGAAAAAACAATACAATAAGCAATCGGAGTTGCTGTGTTGTAAATGGTACAAAGATGTATAATACGAAGAAAAATTACCTTTATTTTTGTAACATTAACAGTAATACTGGAAATGGTAGTAGACATCAAAAACTTGAAAGGTTTTAAATAAACAATAAATTATCATTTTACGTTGTTCTTCAACATCCTTTTAATCTTAATTGTTCAGCAAGAACTAGATTTCGGCCTTTGATTATTGTATGTGACTGGAATGCAATTTTGTGACTTACTGATAGGAAAACCAGTTTTAATAATTCATTATGTTTTCTTTCGAATAAAAATTAAAATATAAATAACAATCCTTCTGTTTATACATTTTAACTTCACGCTTTTATTTAGGTTAATTATTTAAAGACAACTTATTAGACTTAGGCAACTTCTCATACATTTTTCCGTAAACGCTGTTGCCTGCCTATAGTTTATTAATGATTTTTATTGATTATACTTAGTTTTTTTTAGTTTAAGCTATACAAATATATAATAATAATAATAAATTAATGTTTCACTTATTTTACAAATCCATATACTTTTTAATTACGAATTCTATTAAAAATTATATTGGCAGTATATGCAAAAAGAGTCCATTAGTACATAAATGAATTTTCGTTGCTGTCACGCACGGAGCGAATACTGGAGTATCTAAGCGGACAGTGTATAACATTATTAAAAAAGATAAAGTTATTGGAGAAGTCTCACATCCGAAAAAGCTTCCACGCATAACAAGACCTTTATTGAAACTTGGGTGAAGAATGTAATGAGGCAAATAGTACATTATTTTTTCCTACATATAAAAAATTACACTTAGAAATAGAAAATAGCCCCACTCTTCCAAATATATCATATTTTCATCTACAAAAAAAATATTACATGAATCAAATGTTCGTTATAAAAAACGTGACAGAAACAGCTTTTTAACAGAGAAAGACGAAGTCATTTCATGGAAATATGATTATTTAAGAAAAATATCGGATGCAAGGAATCAGCATGAACAGGTATTTTTATTTAGATGGAACATGGGTTAATGCTGAACATACAGTAACAAAAATTTTGCAAGATACCTTCATCAAAATTAAGAAACAAGCCTTTATATAAGGGGCCTTTTATGGATTAAAAAATCCAACATGAAAGGTAAAATCGTTTAATAATAACCCACATTTGAAGTACTGATGGATTTATACCAGATGGTTTATTAATGTTCGATTCAAAGAAAACAAAAGATTACCATGAAGAAATGTTTGAAAATTGGTCTCAGAATATTATAAAAAAATTCCAGTCAACTCCGTTATTGTTTTGAAAAATGCATCCTCTCACAGTTGATTAAAGGCGTCACCAACTACAACAAGATGGAAAAGAGAAGATATTTCAAAATAGCTTGATTCTAAAAATATTATCAGTCCTCCTAAATCCCTGAAACCAGAATTATTCGTAATAGTAAGGCAACATAAAATCAAAATAAAAAAATATATTATAGACGAGATTGCTCGAGGAAAAGGAATTGAAATTCTCAGATTGCCTCCTACTACGCAGAGTTAAATCTCATTGAACTGATCTGGTCACAATAAAAAGGTTATGTTTCTCGAAACAATACAACATTTAAATTATCTGATGTGCGAAATTTGTTTTTGAAGGCAGTTTAAGATGTACATCTGTGTCTGTAACGTGCGGAGGGTGGGATACCTCACTAGGCCTAATGTGCATCCTCCTAGCTCGTGAGCCAGCCTACAGGTTTATATGGAGAACATTGGAGAAAATGCATTGATTATGTTAAAAAGGTGGAAAATTAATTTTGGAAAGTGGATTTGCAATGGAAAACCCTATAATAATAAACCTCAGAACAGAATGATAATTATACTAGTAGTTTAGTGAAGACAGTGACTTTTAAAGATAGTTTTTAAACTTTTTCTTTTTTCTTTCTTTAATTTTAGGTACTGAGGTGTTACTTTTAAAAAAGTTTAATCCCATTAACAATACATATTAATCCTCTTTATTATTTATTGGTTAAATTTAATTTGTTCTATGTTGCACTTTAACAATTTTGTCAGAAGCATAAGGTTTTTTGTAAATAATATAACTTTTTTCATTTAAAATTTAATCTACGAAGTGCGTATATACCATTTTATATGCCGTGACCTTATTTATATTATTGAAATTTATTTTGAAAGTACGCCTATGGAATGTAACATTAAATCTCCACTCTTTATTTTTTTATTCGTATGACGCCGTATATTTGGGAAGTTAAAATTTTTACTGTAAATAGTAAAACAATGGCTTTATTTATTGTACTAGTTCCGATCGTGTCTCAAAGCAGATTTTTAAAGTCATGATTTATTATATTTCCAAAAATTCCCCTTTTTTTATTTTTTTATTCGTATGACGCCGTATATTCGGGAAGTTGACATTTTTACTGTAATAAGTAGAACTATAGCCTTATTTATTTAACTTGTTTCGATCTTGTCTTAAAGCTGATTTTTCCAAGAATTCCTTTCTTCTATTTATTTTTTTTTTTTTTCGTATGACTCCATATATTTAAAAAGTTGTTTTGGCGCCGGTTCTTTATTCTATTGAGTATATACAGAACTCACCGATTTTAACAAAAATTTGATAAAACGTTCCATAGACTATATATAATTCGGTACTATACTTTTTTAAGTGGAACCAGTATTACACCTACACCTGATTTTTGCCATCTAGTAAGAATAAAAAATCACCTCTAAAATTTTTACTTTAGCGCCCTGTAAGTTTTTTACTATTCTTGTTTTATATATTCAAGTTACATTAAAACGGCGTATTTTCGATTCCAGAAATATTGGTTCAATATACTGTACAACTTTTTTTACACCCTGTACCTATAAATAATGAAGATGGCCTAATTTGGTTTAATATGTGATCATATGCACAGCAGTCTCTTACTCTGACAATTTAAAAATAGTAGTGCTGTGTGAATTGGGCTAGTTGGTGGGGCTGGAAGCTGGAACTGGGAGCTGGCTCCTTGAGCTATCTTCACACAAGTCAAGGATAATCGTTTCTTACGAATCTAAAATCGTTAAATTCAGTTCAGTAAAGTCAGAGTCATCAATAAGATAAAGATAAAAAAATTATCGATACCCGGTTTTCGCTGATTTGTTGGCAAGTTAGTCTACTCTTTTAATCTGTGGTGAAAACTAAATAATTCTATTTAATATTTTCGAGAAAAAAAAAAATCGCACCCTCTAGCATGAATATTACTTATTGTACTGTTTAGAATTTATGAGAATTACATTGGTAATAAAAATGTATTTTGGTTACATTGGTGGAGAAGAGCTGTTTTCGAAAAGACTAGCAAATCACGGTTTCCACTCCACCCTATAATTCTAGGTAAAGTTATACGAATTTTCCTGGAAATTTTAACTTGGTAAATTTTGTATAAAAGCAATTTACTTTATGGTGTTCACTTACATCATCCATCGGTCGACCTATGATTCTCTAAACAATTTAATTTTTTTTATTTACAACCATATATGTAATGTTGTCATTACTAACGTCATTGAAGGTTGGGAATTTTCACATTACACACCTCTACTTCCCGCCCTCACTTCTCGCCCTCATTTCATCTATTCTAGATGATTATTTTTTATATTAAAAAAAAAATAACACAGTGTTTGACAAATTTTATAATACCTATTTAATGGCAAACAATAAAAAACAACAATGATCTAAAATATAACAAACTACTTATTGATATTTATTATTCGCGAATTTAATATCCGGCTTTATCTGACAGTTATTTATATTGGTGACGGTTGTTTACCCCGTAATCATAGTAACAATATATTTACCTACTTGATTATTCTGAGAAAACCGTGCGCTTGATAATTTGTCGTTAAATGTAATATTTTAGGTATGTTCAGAACAAAACAGAGATTTATTAACTTTGATCGAAATATGATGATAAAATAGTATACAAATCTCGGTAAGAAGTTTCATTCCTGTCTCGAGATCATAGCTAACCTCGACGCTTCGCGTCTCGGTGATCTAACTAATCTCACGACAGGAATGAAACTCTTCCCACCTCGGTGTGTAATATACTATTTCGTGGCCACTTTAGTTTTTTTCCTGAAATTGTACCATTAACAATTCTTGAGACATGACCAAAAAGCCATTCTTATTAGGCCACTTGGTAAAAACATGTTCGGTTTTTGCTACAATTATCGTTTTTAAAATAATTTGGTAGGTATAATAATTGTTTAATTTACTTATTTTTAACAAACCTGACAATTTACAGTTACAAATCACAATTTTCTTTATTAAAAATAATTACAATATTACCAATCCTGTTAAATGAATTATCTCTAAATAACATCAAATTGCTTTTTAGTGAAATGGTTTAAATATTTTAGTTTTTACAGTCCAATGATTCAAATATATTCTGATTTTGAGATATGGAAACCATCAACTAAAAATTGACCCTGTCCCGCATCTAAAATGTGACAAAACAGATATTTTTATTTTATTCTAGCACAATTTCAATCTCAAAAACTTAAAGATAACAGTGTCCCACAACGTTTGCTAAATTCTTAATAGAAAAATAAACATTAACTTATTAGAAATTTATCGAAAATAAGTTTCTTTTGTACTTACTTTTGTGTCTTATTTTGACTTATACGCATGCGCATTCATTGCTTCCTATACGGTCTTATTTTAATAAATTCGAGAGACGCTAAAATGGTGGTTCCCACCTTATCGAGACTGAGGCCCACAAGGCCAAACTCGTAGCGTAACAAAAACGAGAAATGATTTAACTTGGAACGAAAGACCGAAAGTCGATAGTAGTATTAGGATGTTGAATTTTTTGGTTTGTAAAGCATTGGCATTAATTAGGTTAAACCATATGATGATTTCCATAAGCCTCGATTTTTAAAACCATTCTATATCGCCTTTTGATTAGGGTTTACAAACTTGTTTGAGCAACTTATATAATAATAATTGGCCCCTTTACCTCTTAAGCCTGCTCATGTAAAATATTTGGGCTCCTTACTTCGCCTGTTTATATAATATTAATAAAGGACAGAAGGATGAGTATAGCAAAATATGTTAAAAGAAATAAATTGGCTTTAAGTTCAGAATTATGTTCAGTACATGAATGATATTTATTTATAAAATAAAAATGACAGTACCATCGCATCAGATCTATTAGAAAAAATTCAATATAATTCGAAATATCACAACTAAAATACAAGAAGCCAATCTGACTTTCATGTATGGCAAGCCATCCCTAAAAGTTTCCAAAATACAATTGTTATTAAAGGTTTAAAAAATTTAATAGACTGCCTACAGAAATAAAAAAAAAAACAATAAATGTATTCAGAAGTAACCTCAAACAATACTTGATAAATAAACAGAACGGATATACTTTCTTGTGATAATACTCTTTTTAAGTATTTCCCTTAATTTATTGTTATTTTACCCCTCGTTTTACCCACATTTATTATAAATTATTTCTATTTGGAGATCATGTACTTTATTTTAAAAAATTACTTGACATAATAATACTACTTACTATGTTTAAATTATTAATAGTTTTGCGACGATAGGTTATAGCAACTTATAGTCACAAAACTATTTTTGTGTTAAAGTAGATCCATAGAGAGCAATGTAATTTACAAAGGCCTTCTTTCAACATACCAATAAATGACAACTTTATGATTAAAATAAAAAACACAACAAAATACCTCGGTACCAAGGTAAGAAGATTCATTTTTAAATTTTATTTATTGAGGAAATTTATGACTAGAAGTTTACTAATTATTATTTACAATTCGCCGGTTGAATATGTAATCCAAAATCGTATAATAAAAATTTTCTACAAAAAAACCAGCATTATTATCCTACCTTTGTATAAGAACATTATATTATCTATCTTGCTGTACCTTTATGGAAAGCCTGAATTGAGATATACTACAAATTATTTGCAATAAATATCAAAAGAAGTATACATTTTTAAATCATTTGACATTTAAAAGCCATTCACACCTCACAGTTGACATCTTGATACTTCACAGGCACAGCCAAGCATTATTCTGATTTTTGCCAATTAAAATGGCCGGTTAATTATTCTATGGGGATGCGACAGAGAGCCAATAAATTTGAAGAAGGTGTTTTTGTTGCTAGGGGCGAAATAGTAGTACGCTTAAGTTAGCACCACCATAAAAAAGTCATTTTTAAGAAATTGCTTATATATTTTTCATAAATTGGAGGCTTGGCTACTAATTTCGAATAATGGAATTTATGGAATTTTAAGAATGTTGGGAACGTTAACTTAAAAATAATTGAAATTCCAAAAATTGTAACATAAGAAATGCATATGCGGATTTTAAGAAAGTTGATTATAAAGTAGTTAGAAATAACCAAAAATTCTGAAAATTAATAGGGTTCTAAGTTAGAAGTAATTATTCAAGAAAATCAAAACCGCAAGTCAATCAGAACTTTCGTTCTAGAGTTATCGTGCCGGCATACATACAGATGACCAGACGAATTTTTTTGCATTTTCGGACTCAGAATGATCGGAAACATGAAAAAAAAAATTAAATGGGGGCAAGAAAATTTTTTCGTCTGCACGAATGCAATACTGAGGCACCATAGGAAGGGCCTCAGTAATTACTGGTTTCCCTTACTGTATTTAAATAAAGCAGAAGTGGCTTTTATTCTGCATGCTGTATTTTATTTGTTTTATAAGTTATAATAATTGCATAATTTGATTTTAAGTGACTGTCAATTTAAACATCATAATAAATTTTAAATATTAAGCCGCTTTCAATAGTTTCGTTCTAAAACATCCTTACAAGATCTTTTATTAAAAAAAACCTCTAACTCTTAGATAACTCTCTATTATTGTGGCTTTTGTATTTTACTTTAATTTAAATAAGATGAATTATCTTCCAACTTATATAATAATGGTTTTCTATAAAATAGCGATTAATCGCCTCTTAAAACTTTTGTTGTAAGTCCCTTCCGTCCCTCTGATTATGCGTAATACCTTACGCATAATTCAATAATATTTGAGCAAATGGGATAATAGAAAATAATCACAGGTTGTCGGAGTGTAGTAGCTCTTATCGAAAGAGGTCAAAACTAATGTGATAACTCCCGTAATCCACCCCAAGCTTGACATGTGGTGCTGAAATTTCCTATTAGGGTGTCCATTCTCTGGGGGCCACTACCCTGGATAGTGGATAAACCCGCACACTATATTTAGAATATTGAGTTTTGCGGAAGATATATAGGAAAAATGAGTGGTAACTAAATTAGCTTAAAGTTAAGGGACAAAGTTCCATGGTCTATCATTAGTCAATTTTTTAAATAGCTTATATCTACAATTTTCTATACTCTACTAACTGATTCCTGCGGTTGTTTTTGTTGTTTTAACTTCCCTTCTCCAAAATTTCACATCAAGTTACATTAGGAGAAAAATGAGAGATATGAAGAGGAAATTGAAGAAGAAAAAAAGATGAATAGGAAAATAAGATTTAATGTTTATAATGGAAATGAATGAAATTTTATTAAAATATAAAATAAATATAAAAATATTGTTACACATACGTAACAAATCATTGGAATACAAATTGTTGAATCGGGATCAGTCTAGGCTAGATATTAGTAATTGGTGTGAAAACGAGACTTGTTTTTAATTAATTTTTTCTTCACCAATAATTTATAACTTACAATAGAAATTAAAAAAAGTTTTACTTACATGGATGGGTAGGCGTAAAAGGGTATTCCAAAGTTGGTAGCCGTGGTTGAGGTGCTCCAGGATGCAGTGCGGGCGGGCAATGGTAGCAGAACATGCCCCTGCCACCGCCACCCGCAATCTGTAACAAAAATGCCTGATTAATAAAATGAGGAACTCGCATCAAATAAACCATTTTTACAATATAAAGCGTAAGAAAACTTGTGTGTTTTAATAGTTTTTTCCTACAAAATGTATGCTTCATACGGAATCAGCAAACAGAAGAAGCCATCTATTTTAGAGAACTTTTGCATAGTTTCCCCTAATGAATTAACAGTTTTTCGCGATTCAAATTAATTTTCGCGCGGCTGTCATTTGTCGCCTATAAGTAGGATGTTTGTTTATTTACACATGTTTGTTTTGGGCGGATTTTGTATTTGTGAATTTTGTGTTTAGATAATATTCTCATTGTAATAGTATTTTTGAGTTTCATTTAGTGTTAATTTAAGTTTAGTTTTCGTGCTTTCGTCATAAATATAATATTTATCATGTGTACGAGTATAACTAAATTTGTTGGAAATACTCACCTATTGGTTGCTACAAGAACATATAAAAATATGTATTTACTAAACCCAGGACATGTTTTATTATGTGGTTTAAAAGACATTTCAGGTACCAAATGTTTATTATTGATTAAATTATTTAAAAATCTTACTATCCTTATTCTTATATTATGAAGTGAATTATGTAGTACTTTGTATACATGTAAATAATAATAAAACCGTCACAAATCAGATTACAGTTTGATTCTAAAAAAAGTTTTGCAAAATTTCAATATTGTGAATTTGTAGATATCCATTTATCGTAAGAAACAAAATTTTACGATTTGTACTTGGAAAATAATGAATACTTCAGTTTTGATTTTGACATTAACACCATATAGATTCCAATTTGCTGGGGGCTTTTTTGCAAATTTCATTTTTAATATAAACACCATCACATATTAAACGAAATAAACAAATTTAAAGCTAAAAAGTAAGAAAAAATTCTAATTTTAATTGATACAAATTAAAATGTAAATAATGAACACCAACGCCAATATTGCCAAATGATGAACTGATTCTAAAACAAAATTAATAAATGAACTGAAATTTAAAAAAAATCAATATAATAAATCGGTTTTATAAAAAAAATCCATAAATAAATAAAGAGTATTATTACATATTACTAGACACAAATTTTGATTCTTAAATAAAAGGTCTTATCCACTTCTTCAAGAGCTAAAATTCGACGACGTAGCGAAATTTTGCTACTTCTGGGAACACTGAACGATATCCTACTTATAGGGACCTACTACAAATTTCCTGCAGAGGGCGTATCACTTAGTTTGAATCGCGAATATTTTCGTTAATGTAATTCTAAAATTGGTGAAGACAAATACATCGATGACTATTGATGTATTTCAATAAATTAGTCAGAAAAGTGTCGAATTTATTCCAACCTATACGCCCTCACTGTATGTAAGAAATTTTTTAATAAATATATTTTAAAAAAATATTTAAATTATTGGTTTTACCTATTTATTATTTAATTTAGTAATTTTATAATATTTTTATCTTTAAAAAGGAAAAAAGACCTTCGAGTGGTAAATATCAGTTTTACACAATTAGTAAAATACAATATTTTCCGACAACTACAAAATTATTTCATGTGAAACTAGAAAATCTGGTTATGGGATTTAAATGAAGGTTTGGCTGGTTCTAGGTTTGTTTTTATATGTCTTATTGGTTTTCAATAATTTTTAAATTGTTTTGCGGATGGTGTTTTGTCGTAATTAAGAACATTATGATTCCATGCATAAATACATTCATAGGATGGTAAAGATAAAATATTATTAGGTACAAAAAATATTAGTTTATTTATTTTTATTTAATACAAGAAATAATAAGATAATCAACTGCGATCAAAAAGTGCTTTCTGTTATTAAAGATGATACCTGTTGAATCCTAATCATTTCAAATTTTTATTTGTCATTTCGAGGGGTAATTTATTAAACAATTCATCAAGTCACGTGTAATTTGAGTTGCCTATTAGTAGATTCAAATATTTTTACGCGTATTTTGAGACCCAGTAACGATTGTAAAGTCGTACCATGAAAAGACCTTTGAAAAGGTCAGTGCGAAATAAACAGTATCGAGAACCGGTAAAACTAAATTTTTGGTGCAAAACGTTATTATCTGTAAAATTAGAATAAAAAGCCTGTGGTAGGAAAAAGCCTGGATCATCCCTTGGATACCAGAATTAAGGAAAGCTCTCACGTTACCCCTAGATGTAGTTTGGATAAGTGATTTGGTCTCAATCGTTTTTTCTTAACAGTTTTATTTTTTTTTATTCATTTTTTAACTATTACTTAATAGAACAATTTTGAAAGACATACAGTCTATTTTTCTCTGCCTACTGATTAGGCTATCAACTGTTCCTACTTGCGGTAACGTACAATACCTACTTACAATTTTTTTCTCAACCGTTATGAAAATAGTACAGGGTGTGCAAATTTCGATGTTTTAATAGATAATCTCGTTAACTATAAATGGTATGGAAAAATGGACCTCCCATCGTCGATCTCTTTTTTTGAGAAAAACTTAATGGCATTTTCAAAAATTGGCTATTGCCTTTTGTTTTCGAGTTATAAACAAAAGTTGGTTTTTTCAAATTTTCGTTATCTCGCTTATTTTTGAAAATGGAAGAAAATAATGTATATCTTCTTCAGGAACTTTTTTGTTAAGAATCCAGTGGCGTAGTCAATTTTTTTTTTAAATTCTTCAAATTCGAGTTATAGCATAAAGTTGTATTTTTTTATATGGAACGGGTAGTTGCCTGTAGCATACAAAAAAGACAAAAATTTTCCCATTTCAACGATATATATATATAATGTGGGGTCAGTTCATTTTCTTTGTTATTTAGCAAAAACTCATTATTTTCAAAATAATTTATAATACTCTGTTTTCTAGTAGGCTTGTGTCATTCAGAATATTTCTAACAGAAGTATCGGCATTTTTACAACACTGATCATTTAAAAACGTTTGATTGTTTATATCATCTTAAAAGTGCAAAATTGCCTCTGAAAATGAAAAGTTTGACATGTTAGAGTATCTTATTCAAAGTAATAATAATTCTGAAGTTGCAAGTGAATTATATTATAATCGTTACCCGCAAAGAAGACAACCTAATAATTATATTTTAAAGCTATTAAAAGAAAATCTCATAAATTATGGGATTTTTAAGAAACCAAGGATACAGAATTATAACATTGAAGATGCTGAGGAAGTTGCCGCCAATGGTATTGGAATGGTAACTGCAAAACCTTCGATATCAAGTCGTCAAATAAAAGTCGAGTCTGGAATATCACAAAAATGAGCATTATCAGTTTTAAAATATTACTAAAATAAGGAAACAGCAACATCTCCAACCAACCAATTCCGAACGAAGTCTAAATTTTTGCAATTGGTGCCTTGAAATCATAGACCGGAATCCATTATTATTTACAAAAATTATATAAACAGATGAATTTTACACAAGCAGTACCGGAATTTTCGAAATAACGAACATTGGTGGTCCGACGTTAACTCCCACCGTAACTTTGATGTCCAAAATCAGTGACATTTCGGTTTTAGTGTTTGGTGTGCCCTATTGGACAATGGCATTTTAGTATACCAAATTTATGTTGGAAACCTAAATGGCCAACGATATTTATAAATTTTAAACGAACACATTCGATGGCTTTTTGGACGGCTTAACGCTGAATGAGAGACGAGATATATTTTTCCAACACGATGGGCACCCCCTCACAATACTAGAAACGACTCTGAATTGTTAAAAATCTTCATTTTAGAGACAAATGGGTAGGGACAAGAGGACCAGTAAGGTGGCCACCACGTTCACCAAATTAAACGCTAATAGTCCTATTTTTTTAATTTTTTCATATTTTTGCCAAAATAAACATTAGCTTTGTCTACATCAGCATGTTCATCGAACGATTCACCACTGCAGGGACTGAAGTAAAGAATTTGCATGTTCTACAAGGTAAGAATTAACGAAAAAAATGATAATTTTGCCATGGGCAAATAACATACCTAACTCACTGGATCCCATTCCATTTCGACGAGATAGTTTTAAAGAAGGTAGTAAATTCCTTCCAGAAGCCTAACATTTATGTTTAAAAAAAAATCTTCCAGATATAGAAAAAGGGCGTTTTCCGAATAATTACCAAATATTTATTTGTAAAATGTCAGCGATATCTGCGATTTATATTAAATAGGGATTTAGCTACTACAAAAATAATAAATATTTATTAGTTGTTTTCCAATATGGTGAAAATATCTCTTTCAATATCAATTATTTAATTACGTTCTCGTGTTTTTTATTGTTTTATATATTTTTTGTATTGACATTTAATATAACAATTCCTAAGCCGTTCCCATTTTTCTCAAGTAACAATAATTTGTCAAACGCAGAGAATCCGAAAAACTGATATACGCAATACATCCATTCCATAGAATAAAGTTCGGTTGATCCCCATACATATACGGAGCAATTTAAAATTAGCCATAACCTACGCTGACGGTCGTCACATCGGTTAAATTAACAGCAAATTAATTCTGATTAAGTTAATTTAGTTAAGTTGATACGTGACATCACGATGCCAGGCCAGTCGAGTCGACATGCTTTTACTCTGGCTCTTAAATTACTCAACAGATCTATCGGGTGGTCCGAGCACATTCCGCACAAAAATTAGCGCATCCATATTTTTTCATTTTTTTTACAATTTCTTATAGTGTCTTACAAATCAAAAAGGATTTGTATGAAACAAAAATAAAACTCAAGAACGGACCAAACAAATTTATTCGAATTATAAATTTAACAAAAAGTAATTTTAAGGTTTTTTATAATGTGTGATTATAATTAAATATATTACGAGTATAATTAACAATTATTATTGTACGAATATTTAAGTTCGAATTCCTTGGGTCCAAATATGAAAAAACATTCTATAACGAATTCGTTCGATAATGCATCATTTCCAAGATGCAGGATATTAAAGTTTCCTTAAAATTTATTTTTATTTCTATATCTAAAAAACGATGCATGTAGCAAATTTCAATTACATTTTCACAATTTGTTTATAATTTAATAAGGTATGTTTTCAACTTATTACAAGTTAATTCAGTAATTGTAACAGCGTGCCCTCAGAACAAGTCGGTAAGTTTTTGCACAAAAAAATAGCACTGAGTAGTTTTTGATTTTTAGAATATTTTTAATATAGTGAAAAATCAGGTTAAAGTTCAATTGAGGGTGGGTTGGTCGGTGGCAGGATTTTTATTTAATTTAATGCATAGGTAGGATTCCCCACTCGACTACTTACTCTTCAGTTCTAAATAAAGGCGGAGTTACACGGTGCCAGTAACTTGCACAAGTCACTAAAATCCATTACTGGATTTTAGTACTTACTGGTGTAGACATATTTTAGTACTAAAATTTAGGACTGGTTTTAGTGATGATTCCAGTCCAGTGAATAGAAAGCATTTCTATTTACTGGTGCAAGTAGCTATCCTACTCCCACTAAAATTCAAAAAAAAAACCTGTGTGAACACGCTTTTTAGTTGTGATTCCAGCGTTTGGTTTTAGTTTTTGTTTTCAGTAGCAGTTAAATTTTGATACAGTGTGGTCGTGTGAATATTATTTTTTGAAATGTCTTTAAAATGGACGGAGGACACTACAGTGAAATTTGTGAAATTATATAGGGATGAGGAATGTCTGTGGAATTTACAGCTTCTTATCTATAGAAATAAACAGGCACGTGAGGCAGCTATAAAAAAAATAGTGGACGCAATGGGTATAGAAGATTTTGGCCCAACAGAGGTGAAAAATAAAATAAAAAACTTGAGGTCGACTTATGTACAAGAAGTCGTAAAAATTAAAAAATCAGAAAGTTCTGGAGCGGGAGCAGATGAAATATATAGACCCAAAATTAAGTGGTGTATAGTGATGTATACGATTTTACAGAAAATGGATAAGAAAAGAGAAACAATCAGTAATTTGGTAAGTACATACCTAGATAATAATACTAAAAATCTCTATTTTATATTATACATATCTTGTATACAAAATGTAATTTACTCAAAAAATCATTCGTTCTTGCCATGAAACCGCCCCTTTAGTTATAAAATAATTTTTGTATTTTTCCCTTAAATTTCTGGCAAATTGTGATGTATGATTGCTTCCTACTCGTGAAATTTATGGCAAGCCCTCTAATTCTGTTCTCCAACTATTCTTTCTCAGTCAAGATCTTCTTCATCAATGGATCCCTTTGATAGATAGTTATTTACATAAATGCTTCTAAGCCAATTATACAGGGCACAACACGTTCTAACTATTTTATCAACTGATGATACTCCACAAGATATGGGTTTCCGGAATACTTGAAATCTGGAGACTAAAATGTCAAAACAATTTTCCACAATTCTTCTTCTTCTTCTTCTTCTTCTTCTTCTTCTTCTTCTTCTTCTTCTTCTTCTTCTTCTTCTTCTTCTTGCACGGGATAGTCTATAGTTAAATATTTTTTCTTCAATTGTAAGTGCATTTTTCGAATATGGTTTGAGTAAATAATGCTTTAAAGGAAAAGCGTCACCTCCGATAAATAAAGCCGCCATCAGGCAAAATATTATTTTCAGCAGCAGCAAACATAGAGCACTGCCTAAAAATACCTCCATCCGATGACCGTCTATTGCAACCTACGTCAATGAACGTAAAATTATAAATTCCGTCTGCAATTGCCATCAAGATGATACTATTCTGTCCTTTATAGTAAAATAGTCGCTGCCCTGATATTTATGTGCTTTCCGTCAATGGCACCATAACATCCTGAAAAATTCCATCTCAGAAATCAATTTTAATGGCTTTCCATTCTTCGCCGGTTTGGGTAACCTAAAATAAAATAGAACGCTAACATATTTTATTCAAAAATTATACCATATATGTTAAGATATTTTTAATCCAATTTTTTTACAGGGTTACCAATTATTAACTGATATCGATAACGATTCGCAGACATCACAGGATGAAACTGAACGGACGCTGCATGAAGTACCAGCAGAAGAAAGCGAAAAAGAAAAATTCAATATTGCCAACGAGCCCACACCAAAACGTCAGAAGATTGGAAAAACAAATGTCAAAGAAATTGCTGCTTGGGTTAAAGACCTAACTTCTTTGACTATATCTATTCAAGATATGGAACCATCGGAAAATGAATTTGACATTTTTGGGAAGAGTGTAGCAGCGCAGTTGAAAAAGTTGCCCCGTGCAAAGGCCATTACAGCTCAAGATCAAATACAGCAACTTTTGAGTCGGTTTAGACTGGAAAATACATCAAGCACAATTTTTTTTGCTTTAACAGACGGCAATACATGTACATGACATGTACGCTTTCTACAACACACAAGAATCTCCACAATCATATCTATCCATAGCTTTGGAAAATGACAGCAGAAACTCAATAAGTATTCTTTTGGAAGCTTATGCTACTACTTTTGACGATAATTGAAAGTAAAACTTGTTTTTTCAAAATGTTAAAAATAATATATATTTACCTGTATAAACTCTTTCAACGCATCGGCAAGAACGAATGATTTTTTGAGTAAATAACATTTTGTATATAAGATATGTATAATATAAAATAAAGATTTCTAGTATTGTTTCTCTTTTCTTATCCATTTTCTGTAAAATCATATACATCACTGAAAACCACTTCATTTTCAGTCTAGATATTTCATCTGCTCCCGCAATACCTCTGTAATGAACTTTGAAATTGCAGGTCGAGAAATCCGGAAATGCTTTTGCAGATTTCGATAACTATTACCAGTGGCTAAATATGACAACGTTAATTCTAATTTTATCCTAGCAGGTATAGCCATTCTCATTGTGGTGTCAGTTCGCTGTATAGCTGCCGATATTTTTTTAAGTCAAAGAAAGCAGAAGACATTCTCATACAATTCTTGAATGTATTCAATTGCGAGCTCTTTCAAAAGAATGTTAGAGGCACCATGGGTGCTTCTACGTGCCAACTATTTCCTTACCCAAATTCTTTTTGTGGAAATAATAATGAACTAATTTATATAACTTGAACAAGTTACTAGAACCATGTAAATGCAAGATTCCTTCAACGCAATTGCTTTTAGTACTGGATTTTAGTGACTTGTGCAAGTTACTGGCACCGTGTAACTCCGCCTTTACAGTGCTGTTCCTTGAGTGATACTGGGAAACATAGCCTACACAAAACACGAGGCTTAGCAGTTGGTGCCGATGACAAAAAAATATTCAATTTGTTTTTACTTTGGAGGTTGAAAAAATAGTTTTTATTTCGTTGGTTTAATTTTGAAAAAACTAATTTATTTGGGGACTGTCAAGTACACCAACAAAGTACATTTTTTTCCACCTACTTGTAAATATGTACTTACCTGATTATAATATAAATGAGTGTAGGGAAACTACTGGAAATTTCTTTAAAAAGTTTGTCAAAGGACCAGCTACTTTTTATACAATTCTATTCTATCTATCTGAATTTTAAAGATAATACCTACTTACAATTTTTTCTGAACCGTTATCAAAATAGTATAAAAGAAATAGCGAAAAGATTAATGGATTTCCCAACCGTGATGGTTATATTATGATAAATAAAATATATTTAAAATAAATAAAGAGCAATACTCGTATTTTTCATTTTTCGTATTTTTCCAAAATAAAAAAAAACTTTTGTCGGGAATTGAACCTGGGTCGCCAAATCCAAAGCTAAGCGTTTAACAACCTAAACCATAGAGGCAAGCAAGTTAATTAACTCATCAAATATATAACATTAGCATTTTCTACGTTTTATTTAAGGCATCATCATCGATCGCCCCACCGCAGGTGCGTCTACAGCAAAATATTTTCATCTTCTACAAGAAAAGAATGACCAAAAAATTTGTAAATTTGCCTTACGAAAATGTATACCAAAAAAATGTCACTGCTCCCCTACCAAAATTTTAAAACTGGAAATTATATTTTTTAATTCTACTTTAACATTTTTACGTATATTTTCTCAACAACGATCAGAAAAAAGTCATTAGATTATTAGAACTATTAAGTTATATACTGCGCAGAATCCTGGTGTCAATGATTGGTTTCTGATCGTTGTTGCAAGAAACCTTTAATTGTGTGGATGCGGCTGTCAATCTCCTAACAAATGCGATTTTGCCAGACGGACAAAAAAAATTACAAGGGTTTACCTATCGTAACAATTTAAACTTTGACATAAAGCGACAGGATGCGTAGCAAATCGCGATGGATCCAAGCAGTACAGGTTAGGTGTTTTAGTTAAAATAAAAAATAAAAAATGTATAAATGTACAATTATTTTCAGCCACTATTATCAACATCTCCTGGCCGAACAGGTCAGGAATTTAATTCTTTTTCCGTTTTTTATATTTATATTTTTTGAGTTATTATCGATGACCACAGGCCGTATAAGTTAGTTAATTTAATTTTATTTTTGTTTTATTGTAAATTTTATTAAAATATTTATATATTGTATCTTGTTCTTGACTGATACTATTGATTGACAACTGTATGAAAATTAAAAAATTTCAGTTTAGAAACATCCAAAATATTTTTGTTAAGTTTTTCTCTGAACTCTGAAGTGAGTATTATGAAAAAATCTTCGATTTTTAAGAGTCGTCTTCCAATTATTTACTTAAGATTTTTTACAAAAATCACTAATAGCAATTTCGCCGGCCGGATGGAAATACAAGAGTAAGTGGATGAAAGCAGCCACAGTAGCGGGCCGAAGCCTCGAGCCAATAGAAAAGCTCTCTTGCTCTTGCTTCTGGATGGAGCCTTTACCTACCGGTATTTCTATTTAACTTATACTCGAGAACTCCCTTTAATCTACAGGGGTATCCCGAAAAGGCATTGATTTATTTCGTGGGCGTTATTGGATTATGAAATATTGCAATTTTATTTTCAACAATGAACCTAAGTAAATTGTAACAATTTAATTAATATTAACTAGTCACCTATTCATTAACGGTAATGCTCGTCATTTTATGTTTATATATACAGTGCGGTCCATAATTAACGGATACATTTATTTTCTACGTAATTTACAGTTTATGAGTAAAATACTGAAACTGTAGGGTTTAAGGTTGTTTGTTAGCACGTAAGGTTTGGCATGTGAGATGACATTGGAAATGATAATAAAAGTCACGATTTAATTGTCAGAGTTTTTAAACATTTATTCGCTTCTAAAAGGCTCATAAGTTTACTATAAAACATATCAATTTTTAATTAAAAAATGACATTATTAAGCATAATTTTATACCTGTCCATTCTACCCCCTTGGAGTGATAGCAAGCCCTTTAAAATTTTTAAATAGAATGAGGTTGCGTTTGATAGCTCGTTTGGAAGGGATTTTTAAATTTTTTATCCACCAATATAAGGTTTTTTGAATATTGTATATTCTCCATCAAGAAAATTAAATTTGAAAATTTGTAATGTATTTGAAATGTATGCGATCAAATGTATTCTAAACTATGGCTATGTGCCTAAGATCTGTCAACGCTTATTTTTTAAATTGATTTTGTTCTATAACTATTTAAATAAAATGTATCTTTTTATGATATATGCAGGTGGAAAAATATCAATACAAAAATAAAAAAGCGTTTTTTTACATATTAGGAAAAAAATATTTCTTATAACATCACTAGTGCATCAATTATTTCCGGAAATTTTGTCGAAGAAGACTGATAACTTTCTTAAAATAATCGTAAGTGGGCAAAAATTTTCAGATAATAATTAAGACGTGAGGTATTTGGTAAAAAACTTTACAACGAAGTATCAAAATTTAAAAACTTGCCAGACAAATAAAATGACCAAAATGAAATATGCAAAAATGACCATGTCATGTTATGCGTTTTTGTCATATTTAAAGTCTATTAATATTTTACTTATAATAATTGTCTAGTGTATTTATATCTAGTTATAATTTTAATGGTATTAAATGAAATAATAACAATTAAAATGGCAAATTTTTTAATCACACCGCATTGTGTCGTAATCTCATGTAAATGTAAAAGCTTCTCAAATGTCAAAATTTTTAGTGTAATTTCGTTCAGAGTACGCACTAAGAAAAAAAATTCCGGAAATTTTTCAGGTTGTCATGAAAACGTTTTAAGACAAGAGCATTTGATTTACTAAAAATAGATGTGTAAAATTTGTATTTAAATTTCTTTATTGATTACGTATGTGCAAAGAATTGAAATTTTGATATTATTGGGGTAATAAAATAAGAACGGAGGGGCAGAAATATCCATTAAATTCCCTGATCGTCGTGTTTCTCAGTCTACGATTAGTAGGGTAAATAACAAATTTCGGGAATTTCCTAAATCTGGTAAGAAACGTAAGAAATTTGATAGATTATTAGAGATTCAAGATAATCCACCTAAACCTACTAGAGCAATTGCCGCCGATAATGATGATAGTAAAACCACTATATTACGTCTTCTAAAAAAATAAAAATACAACCCACATAAAATTATTTTGGTTCAAAAACGTAACGATGATGACCCTGATTGCCGATAGAAATTTTGCCAAATCATGAGAAATGCATGCCAAGATGATTCCACTATTTATAAAAAAACAATTAACAAACAGAATTACAGATGCTATAGTATAGAAAATCCGCATTGAATATCCGCATTGAATAGGGCCCAATACCATGGGGACCGGCGCCCTCTGAAGGAAATTTGTAGAAGGTGCCTATAAGTAGGTTTTTGTTCATTGTTGCCAAGAGGAGTGAAATTTCGATACATCGTCGGATTTTTAGCCATTGAAGAAGTACATAAGACTCTATATTTATTTAAGCATTTTTTTGTAAAACCGATTTATTATATTTGTTTTTTTTTTTTAATTTCAGTACATTTATTAATTTTGTTTTAAAATCAGTTCATCATTTGGCAAGATTGGCGTTGATGTTCACTGTTTATGTTGTAATTTGTATCAATTTTAATTCAAAGTTTTACTTACTTGTGAGCTTTCAATTTATTTATTTCTTATAGTGTGTGATATTATTTACATTAAAAATCAAATTTGCGAAAAAACCCTCATCAAAGTGCAATTTATATGGTGTATGTAAAAATAAAAACTGAAATGTTTATTATTTTCCAAACGTAAGTCGTAAACTTTTGTTTCTTACGATAAATGGATATCTACAAATTCACATTATTGAGATTTTGCAAAATTTTGTCTAGAATCAAACTGCAATATCTGCATTGTGAGTTTTACTACTGTTTACATGTATACAAAGTAATACACCATTATACACTTTATAATATAGGAATAAGGATAGTAAGATTTTTAATTAAGTTTATCAATGATAAATGTTAGGTACCTGAAATGTCCTTTAAACCACATAATAAAACAAGTTCTGCGTTTAGGAAATAAATATTTCTAGATGTTTCTGTAGCAACCAGTTAGGTGAATATTTTCATCAAATTTGTCATAATACATGATAAATATTATATTTATGACGAAAGCACGGAAAATAAATTTAAATTAACACTAAATGAAACTTGAAAACAATATTATAATGAGAATATTATCTAAAAACAGTTAAAAAATCACAAATACAAAATCCCGCCCAAAACAAACGTAATGTAAATAAACAAACATCCTACTTATAGGTGACAAATGACAGGGGCGCGAAAATTAATTTGAACCTCGAATAGCAACTTCTGTTAAACAATTATTGGGGAATAAGCTTAACTGATAATAATAGATTGTTCACAGCTAATACTAGATAAGTCAGCAAAAATAGAAAGATTACTTCTTAGTGCTATTTGTGTTAATGTACTCCGTTTTGTGAAATTTCGTATCTAAGTATTGTTAACTGGTATTCCGAAAAATCGATATATGAGTAAAGATCAATTTTTTTCGAAACTCTTTATTAATCAATAGAGCGAAAATATGATAATTTGATATCATAATGCCTTTATTTCAGTACATCTATAGCAAACGTCAAAAAAATAAAGGAATCCGTTTAATCGTCATAAGTAATATATATTATAAACTGACGCAGACAAACCATCATTTATCAAGCATTTATTTGTAATTAAATGAACTAAAAAATACTTAAACGGCAATATCTTCAAAACTAAATTTTATTTCTTATCGGGTTTTCGCTGTGGACCTTCGGTATATTTTTTAGAGTATCTAATCCCTTGAAACGGTAAATTCGGCAGCATTTGACAACCACGCCTAAGCTCATTATATTCCGTATCATATTACACGATGGCGGATAACGTTTTGAAGAATTCACAATTTTGCATTCTTGACCCTCCCACCCCCCGGAAAAAGTTCTGGCGGCGCCCATGCCCAATACTCGGTATCCTGAGAAGGTGAATGTTTGTGAGACCATATTTCTTTGATAGCACATTAACTGGCACCAGGGTAGCCAGTTCCCCTGTAAATAGTTGGTAACAAGTTTGTTTGACCTTGACAGTGGCGCGCTGAGCGCGTTATGATGAACTATAATTCGGTACAGTCGGTAAAGTAGAAAACTACTAGGTAAAGCGATTTAAAAAATGGCGGGCTTTAAAATTTATGAAATTTGAAGTAATTTCAAGTAACATTTTCCTATTTTACAGCTTTTACTTACAATAATTGAAACAATCAATAAGTAAAATGAATTTTTATTGTAAGTAAATGCTGAAAAAACGGAAAATGTCACTTGTTTTAAATGAAAAATAAAAACATTTGTAATAAGTTTATTTTATTTAGAATAGGTAACTATATCATTACATTATATTAAACATCATATTCACAATATGTTGAAAAATGTTCAAGGGTTGAAGTTAATTTAAAAATATACGTTTATACTAATCACGATTATTATTGTTATTAATATTATTATTTTATATCTATAAAATTACCTAATATCACAAAATTACACATTATCACAAAAAGTACACATTTAAAATAAATTGAGTTTACTACCTGAAATTTTTTTTATTATTCTTAAGCTCTATTGGGTGTTCCAGTGCCAGAGTTGCTAAAAAATAATTAATTAAGTTGAGATCAAAGTTTAAGAAAAATTTAAAAATAGTCACTTGTCAAATAAGTATTTAATTTTGTCATGAACTACATAATTTTAAGGAATAGGTAACTTTGGCATGTATAGAAATGATTTTAAAACAATAACAAAGACCAGTTGTTTTGAAATTTTGTTGGTTAGGTAACTCTGGCACTAAACCACTTTACTATCCCTTCACCCATCTATTTCGGTTCATTGTAGTTGCAATATCCATTCCAAAAATCTCCATACTCAGGAATAACTAAAACAAAAAAAAATAAAGGCGCAGTGTGTATCTTAAAATTAAACTAAAATTTTTAAATAAATTTATTTCTGATAATTTTTAAAGCAGTCTTAATTGTATTTTTAGATTTTAATAAACTATTTTTTTAATCTTGAAATTTTGTTTTGCTGCTCTCGATTAATATAATATAAAATTTTCTCTTTCTAGGAGTTAAATTACCAATTGTAGTTGCATTAATTTGATTTAAAATACCAGTTCTTACACGTGGTTTCTTTATTAAAGGTTCCTCAACCCATTCAATTCTATCATTAAAAAATCTAGCTTTCTTTTAGCTGAAGTTATATTCGAAACAGAAGGTTTAATCAAAACATTACTAATTACATTTATTTTTGCAAGAGAATTTGATGAAGGTAGCTTTGAAAAATTTTCATCTAATGTAATATTATTATTAGTAGTAATATTCTCTTCTAAAGGCGCTAAAGGCAAGGCAAATTTAATGAGCTTAGTAGGCAAAGTGCTGGTGAAGGCATTCTCGTCAAAATGATCCTCGCACTATAGTTTTTTTTAGATGTGTAGGGAATATTTAAAATATCAAACCATTTCTCTCTAAGGGTAATAATGGACGGAAAAGTAAAAAAAAATTCTTATTAAGTGAATGTAAATAATATTTGCTTCTGCAATTTGGAGCAGCACATGATAATGTGAATTTATTATAAGTTAATGACATCGTTAAGGACCCTCAGTATATTTTTACACCTATAAATTACTTAAATTTAACTAAAACTAATTTAAAAATAAGATTAATTAAATTTTACTCACCTACATTTTCCACGACTGTCATGTTTTAGTGTAACATAACCTAATTTATTAGCAAAGCCAGATTTACACCACCTCATAATATTCAAATGTAGCTTTAACTTTATAAATTTATAACAATTATCCCTGTATTTGATCATTATATTGTATTAAAGTGATATTTAAAAGATTGCATTAGTAAAATTATTGATTCCTTTAAAATTTTATTCATTTTTTAATTATCATATGGGTGTAAAAACGGCTTTTATTTAGTGCTCGCAGCGCGTGAAGCGCGATAATGATAAACTACAAACAAGGAAACAATTCCCGGCCTATTATTCAAACCTTCTCTTTTTAGTTTTTCTATGACTGGCACGCTTGGATTTTTTTTTGCAAAAATTCATAGTTCTCGAGTTAAAAATGATTTCTCCGAATGATAACATCCTAATGAAATTGATAGAAATAGGATGGAACTATCCATTTTGAATTGGAAGTAAAAACTTATATCAATCAAGTTTTTTCTAATATGTGGATCGGTTGACGTGGCTTACTAGTTCTCCAGATTTTACCACACTTAAACTATTTTTATGTAGTTATTTAAAATCTAAAATCTTCAACAGAGTTCAAAAATAACGTCGACAGAACAAGGCAATAAATTAATCAAATCACCCCGAAAACAATAAATGAATTTCAGCAACACTTCCGTTATTGTCAAAAAGCAACGGGCACCTGGCATGAACATTTGATTTAAAATGCTTCATGTTTTTTGTTTACTTATGACATTAAAAATGTCATATTTTTTCAATCAAAAATGTTGAGAAATTTAAAAAAGTCCTTTTATTGTTGGATATAACGTTAAAAACTCTTTCAAATGAGCTATCACAACGCACCCTCATTCTATTTAAAAAATTTAAAGGTGTTGCTGTACTCCAAGGGTATTGAAATTTCAACCCCTGAAGCCGACTGAGCTTGTGTGGGGAAGAGACGGCCTATTATTATTATTATTTTCCGTGGCACTCCGGTGCTACTTAATCATGAATGATGATGCAATTTGACTTACGGGTGAGGAAAAACCCGGAAAACCTCACCCACCATCATATAACAACACAGTTTGTCCTTAGTTCTTGTTGAAATATTTTAAGTTTTTATTCGGGTTTTAATCCTGTGCACGAGAGCAAGGTTTTTGGCGATAATGTGGATAACCTCGACGGGAAAAAGGGCACTCCTATTCCCTTCGTGGGCCTAGGTACACACTTAATTATGCTTCTGTGGCACTGTTCTATCATCCTTTTTAACGCCTGATGCTGTTCAGAACACCAAGCTTTCATTTTTTTTAACTCGGTTTACACTTTACCACCAAATTGTTGATCAAGCCATGAATCTATCACTTTTAGAATCTTCTGCTGATATCTGGATGACTTATCCAGCTTTCGTTCATTCATACTATTTACTCATTTAAAAAAAATCGATTTTTAAAATTTTTCATTGCTAATTTTTAATTTTTCTTTATAATGCATTCCTACCATTATTTTACTTCTCAGAAAAAAGACGCGTAATATTTGTATTTTTTTAATTGTGCAAATCATGAAAATAATATCTTCTTAAAAAAAAATTAAAAATAGGAAAAATCACAAAATTAGAAAACGTAACTGATCCATTTCAACTTCTTTCTTCTTTTCTTTCTTCTTTTTCTTCTTTTCTTCTTTTCTTCTTCTTTTCTTCTTTTCTTCTTTTCTTCTTTCTTTTTTCTTCTTTTCTTCTTTCTTCTTTTCTTCTTTTCTTCTTTTCTTCTTTCTTTCTTTTCTTCTTTTCTTCTTTTTCTTCTTTTCTTTTTCTTTCTTCTTTTCTTCTTTTCTTCTTTTCTTCTTTTTCTTTTCTTCTTTCTTCTTCTTCTTTTCTTTTCTTCTTTTCTTCTTTTCTTCTTTTCTTCTTTTCTTCTTTTCTTCTTTCTTTCTTCTTCTTCTTCTTTTCTTCTTTTCTTTCTTTTCTTCTTTTCTTCTTTTCTTCTTTTCTTTTCATTCCTTTCTTCTTTTCTTTCTTTTCTTCTTTTCTTCTTTTCTTCTTTTCTTCTTTTCTTCTTTTCTTCTTTTCTTCTTTTCTTCTTTTCTTCTTTTCTCTTTTCTTTTCTTCTTTCCTTCTTTTCTTCTTTTCTTCTTTTCTTCTTTTCTTCTTTTCCTTTCTTTTCTTCTTTTCTTCCTTTTCTTCTTTCTTTTCTTCTTTTCTTCTTTTCTTCTTTCTTCTTTTCTTCTTTTCTTCTTTTCTTCTTTTCTTCTTTTCTTCTTTCTTCTTTTCTTCTTTTCTTCTTTTCTTCTTTTCTTCTTTTCTTCTTTTCTTCTTTCCTTCTTTTCTTCTTTTCTTCTTTTCTTCTTTTCTTCTTTTCCTTCTTTTCTTCTTTTTCTTCTTTTCTTCTTTTCTTCCTTTTCTTCTTTTCTTCTTTTCTTCTTTTTCTTCTTTTCTTCTTTCTTCTTTTCTTCTTTTCTTCTTTTCTTCTTTTCTTCTTTTCTTCTTCTTTCTTCTTTTTTTCTTTTCTTCTTTTCTTCTTTTCTTCTTTTCTTCTTTTCTTCTTTTTCTTTTCTTCTTTTTCTTCTTTTCTTCTTTTCTTCTTTTCTTTCTTTTCTTCTTTCTCTTTCTTCTTTTTCCTTCTTTTCTTCTTTTCTTCTTTTCTTTTTCTTCTTTTCTTCTTTTCTTTCTTTTCTTCCTTCTTTTACCCTTCTTTCTTCTTTTCTTCTTTTCTTCTTTTCTTCTTTTCTTCTTTTCTTCTTTTCTTCTTTTCTTCTTTTCCTTCTTTTCTTCTTTTCCTTCTTTTCTCTTTTCTTCTTTTCTTCTTTTCTTCTTTTCTTCTTTTCTTTCTTCTTTTCTTCTTTTCTTCTTTTCTTCTTTTCTTCTTTTCTTCTTTTTCTTCTTTTCTTCTTTTCTTCTTCTTTCTTCTTTTCTTCTTTTCTTCTTTCTTCTTTTCTTTCTTTTCTTCTTTTCTTCTTTTCTTCTTTCTTCTTTCTTCTTTCTTCTTTCTTTCTTTTCTTCTTTTCTTCTTTTCTTCTTTTCTTCTTCTTTTCCTTTTCTTCTTCTTCTTTTCTTCTTTCTTCTTCTTTTCTTCTTTTCTTCTTTTCTTCTTTTCTTCTTTTCTTCTTTTCTTCTTTTTCTTCTTTTCTTCTTCTTTCCTTCTTTTCTTCTTTTCTTCTTTTCTTCTTTTCTTTCTTCTTCTTTTCTTCTTTTCCTTCTTTTCTTCTTTTCCTTCTTTTCTTCTTTTCTTCTTTTCTTCTTTTCTTCTTTTCCTTCTTTCTTCTTTTCTCTCTTCTTTTCTCTTCTTTCTTCTTTTCTTCTTTTCTTCTTTTCTTTTCTTCTTTTCTTCTTTCTTCTTTTCTTTCTCTTTCTTCTTTCTTCTTTTCTTCTTTTCTTCTTTTCTTCTTTCTTCTTTTCTTCTTTTCCTTCTTTTCTTCTTTTCTTCTTTTCCTTCTTTTCTTCTTTTCTTCTTTTCTTCTTTTCTTCTTTTCTTCTTCTTCTTCTTTTCTTCTTTTCTTCTTTTCTTCTTTTCTTCTTTTCTCTCTTTTCTTCTTTTCTTCTTTTCTTCTTTCTTCTTTTCTTCTTTTCTTCTTTTCTTCTTTCTTCTTTTCTTCTTTTCCTTCTTTTTCTTCTTTTCTTCTTTTCTTCTTTTCTTCTTTTCTACTTTTCTTCTTTTCTTCTTTTCTTCTTTTCTTCTTTTCTTCTTTTCTCTTTTCTTCTTTTCTTCTTTTTTCTTCTTTTTTCTTCTTTTTTCTTCTTTTTTCTTCTTTTTTCTTCTTTTTTCCTTCTTTTTTCTTCTTTTTTCTTCTTTTTTCTTCTTTTTTCTCTTCTTTTTTCTTCTTTTTTCTTCTTTTTTTCTTCTTTTTTCTTCTTTTTTCTTCTTTTTTCTTCTTTTTCTTCTTTTTTCTTCTTTTTCTCTTCTTTTTTCTTCTTTTTTCTTCTTTTTTCCTTCTTTTTTCTTCTTTTTTCTTCTTTTTTCTTCTTTTTTCTCTTTTTTCTTCTTTTTTCTTCTTCTTTTTCTTTTTTTTTCTTCTTTTCTTTTTTATTTTCTTTGTATGGTAATCATCGAAGTCACCAGACAAAACTCCTTGCATTCGTTTTTTATTTTCTGATTTTTTATTTTATTTAAAAATAGTCGATTGTGTAAATAACTTCTATATACTCGTATATATTAAAAAAATAATTGTCATTTTTAGAATCAATCTGTAAACACAGAATAAGAAGTTATAGGTAATATGGTTAAAATTAAAAATCTTAACATAACTTCTACTTTTTCAGTGTTAGATACTTTGTGTTCATATTCCGCTGTCTATTTGTTGAAGCGGTGATGATCTATGCCGGATTTTCACCCTGTAAGCTCGGTAACTTGATCATAGGGGCTCTCCGTAGTAATTCTATTAGAGAGTGGATGTTGTATCCCTTAGTGTGGGCTGAGCCTCTCTCCACGTTAACGAATTACACCCTAATCATACGTATGCAATGTAATTTTCATGTTATCGCCGAATGCCGCTAGCGCCCTCTCTGGGATTTTTGGGAATTAGCTGCCATGGATTTTCGAATTGGGGAACTCGGATTTGGGGGACTGTCAAAAATATGCTTGATGGAAGAATGGATGGTGTTGTATGGAACTAAGTTAAAATGAATGATTAGGTTATGTTAAATACTAGTAGGACGTCATCTACCACGAATGAAAGTCGATCAAGTAAATAAAACTTTAAATTCATGTTTATGACAGTATAGTATTTTCATAGATACTAAATCTATATTTTAAACGAGAGTAGGAGCGGTACCACGGGGGAACTGAACGTCCGCTCTCCTGCACAAACAAAAATAAACAAATAAATTTAAAATGTGAAAATAAAAAAACCATCATTGTTTCTATACTTAATGTAAATCCCTATTTTACTGGAAAACTTAAACAAATTAAATTAAACAAACGGGGACTTGGATGAAACCATTCAGTGTCTTTTCAGCAGGTTTTTTATCTTTGGCAATGCAAATTTGCAAGTAAATGGAGAAGTAGGTCTATGGAAACACAAGTGGCAAAGTAATATTGCAAAAACTCGTCGTAAACCAGCAATAGTTGTCTTAAATTGGTGTGACAAAGACATTTACCCATACTTTTCTTTAAGTTTGACGGCAAGCAACACCAGTGCTCAGAGGTCTTTGTCACTGGGACGAAGGGACAGAACAAACTAGTTGGACGCGCACTTTTACACATTTATCAAGACATAATAGTGATTAATCGTTTTATCAAATAAGAGTCAGCGTCTGTGTTTATGATAAGACATGCACTAAAATGGAGGCCGTAAAAGGCCCAAATAAGGCAGAGAGGGACTTAAAGAATTATATTGGATTAGTTGAAAATAGTTCGCATTAAATTATTTTATCACTTGTATCATAACTATTTTTTTCATAAAAGTCAATAATTGAAAAAAGTGTTTGTTTGACTCACTGACGTCACAATAATGAGGGCCTAATGCTTAAAAATATATTTGACAACTTTCTTTTACATATCTTCTAATATCTTACAATTGAATATACAGGGCGCAACAAAAAAATATACAGTAAATTTATCCACAGTTTCTAGGGTCCAAAATAAGTCAATCAGAGCTAACTTGCTTATATATAAAAAATGGATAGTAAAAAGTTGCAGGGTGTTAAAGTAGAAATTTTAGAAGTGATTTTGTACTCTTATTCTAAAACGGCTTAACAAATTTTTATGAAAATGTTAATAGGATGTGAGTATACAGTAACTAATAAAAATGCAGTTAGCGACGTTTAAATTTTTTTTAGTTATGTAAGGTTTTGGAAGGGTTCCGCATCCATTTTGCCTCCCTACTTTTTTAGACAATGAAATTTAGTTAAAACCAGGACGCCTCTGAAATATCGCACCTGTTTTAAAATTTTTGCAACTCTTAATAATTACTGAATTATAAGCCCCAAAAATGAAAGTCATAGTGAAAAATACAATGAAATTTTGCTATTTATCTTAAACCACTAAATATATTTTCACGATTTTTTTTTTACTATTTTACAACTTTATTTATAATTATTCCCTTGATCATTCATGAAGTAAATAGTAAAAACAAATCATACACAAATATTCAATGGTTTAAGTTCAATAAAGAAATTTTATTGTATTTTTCACTATAACCTTTCTTCTACAAAATACCACGAGACAAAAAAAATATAGGATTTCAGTGGCATCCTGTTTATTGGTCAATGTATACTAAAATCCTATGTATATTTTCATAAAAATGCGTTAAGCCGTTTTAGAGTAGCAGCACAAAATCACTTCAAATTTTTTTTTCTTTAACACCCTGTAACTTTTGTACTATCCATTTATTATATAAGCAAGTTCGTTTGAATCGACCTATTTTCGATCCTAGAAACTGTGGTTAAATTTACTGTACATCTTTTTGTTACACCCTTTATATACTTATCTTTCTTAGATCTATTTTTCTTTACACTTTTTTTATCGATCAATACCCTTAAGTACTAAAACTAACACAATTTTTATTAAAGTAATATTTTTTTAATTTATTATTTCGTTTTTGTGAATGGGTAAAATGGCCACATATTTTTTTGACTGATTTGTAACTCAGAAAAAAAGGATTTTCTCGACATTGAACTCCGAAAAATCGATTTTTCTGAATTGTTACTAAGAATAATCTATTAATTTACAGTTCTAAGTGACAAAATTTGTTTCTTAAAAATTCTAAGTCGAAAAATCTATTTTTCTGAGTTACAAGTCAGAAAGATCGAGTTATAAGTCTTGCTTTTGAAATTAGTTAATTTTCTTTCCACTATTAATATTTATTTTTGTAAATTTTCAAAAATCATAGTACTGGAAAAAATCCTATAATTCAAGAACTATAGTGAAAATCTATGGCGCTAATTAATAAATATTTCAATCCTAATTAATTTTATATCATGCAATTTTAATTTCAATTAGCGTTACAGCACGGCCCGTTCGACGTTTTAACGTTTATTATAATTGCATAAATTAATTAGCTTAATGAATTATTAAATCAACACTATTAATTGAGAATTCATAATTCAATATCCGCTCTAAGCAGAATTCGTTTTAGAACTCCATTATCCCAACAAGTAATTTCACGAGTTCGACAAGCAGAGCGTTAAATTTATTTTATTTGTTTATGCAAAATTCTATTAACGATTGGAAATGTTTAGTGAATTGATACATTGTACACTGACAAAAATTTATACTACATTTAACAATGGGAGGATATCAAATTTCGTGAGAATAAATTCGTGAATTTTTTTATCGGATAAAAACCACTGTTCCGTAATTCCAAAGTATATATATTAGGTACACCTCACTTTATATGTCAAATGTAGTTATAATAATGTAATATGCAGTGGCCGCCTAGCAGTTTGGCTGCCCGCGCGCAAAATATTTTGGGCCGCCCCTCGGCTAGCAGAATCCTTGTCCCAGAATTTCTTTTTGCACGTTGGCCGCCCCTAATTTTTGACCACCCGTCTGCGTTGAACACATGGCACAGGCACATATGGTAGGGGGTCCCTGTTAATATCTTCTAAACCAAAGGATACGTGCACCTTACTTTATATGTTACATTCAGTATGAATCGTTTTGGAGAAATTGTCAAAAAGCACATTATGGAACTGAAAAACCACTCCTCACCCGGACTAGATCAATTAAATTCCTTCTTTTTAAAAAAGCATGATTTTCTTAGTACGCCCCTCTCAATAATTATGAATTTATCATTTCAAACATCAACCCTACCACGTCAGTGGAAAATAGCTTCAGTCACACCCATTTTCAAAATAGGCGACAAATTGGAATCTTCAAACTATCGCCTCATTAGTCTTTTATCAGTCCCGTCTAAGGTTATAGAAGCTATCATGGTTAATGCAATTTCCGAATTTCTAACAGAACATCAAATTATACCCAATGAACAACATGGATTTGTTAAGGGCAAATCTACCATAACTAACCTGTTGGCGTGTACTAGTGATTGGTCAAAAGCCCTTGATTCCAATATTTCTGTGGACATTATATATCTGGATTTTGCAGAAGCTTTCGATAGGGTACCTCATAAAAGACTATTAGTTAAACTAGAACACTTTGGCATCCGAGGCACTCTGAGCAAGTGGATCGAAAATTATCTTGCTAATAGCTATTTTAGTGTCAAAGTTGGAGAGTCACATTCCTCTGATCGACAGGTCACTAGTGGAGTACCCCAGGGATCGGTGCTAGGCCCTCTGTTATTTTTAGTATATGCCAGTGATCTCGCCTTACATATTCACACCTGTAAGTCTTTTTATGCGGACGACACCAAAATGTATGCAAATCCACTGCTGGAACATAACTTACTACAAAACGATGTCAATTCTATTGGAAAATGGTGCAACGACTGGTTACTGTCGTTAAATGTTATCAAATGTGTAGTTTTATATATGGGAAAAAACAATCCTCGCCTACAATATACATTAAACGACTATGCACTGAATAGTGTTACGTCTCATTCGGATTTGGGTGTAACCATTACTTCTGATTTAACCTGGTCTAAGCATGTGCTAACAACATGCAAACGTACCAATTCACTTATATATCTCCTTAGAAAGACCTTCGTGAAAATATTATTTTAGATATCAGTGAAATTATTTAAAACATACGTGCGACCCATATTATTGGAGTATGGTGGCCCAATGTGGTGTCCAGTGCTAGTGCGTGATCAAAATCTACTTGAAAATGTACAACGATGTGTGACGCGTATAAGTTTTGAACTAAATCAACCGTATTACGCAGACCGCTTAACAATGGCGCATTTACAGACATTTCAACAGCGTCGCTTGCGAGGTGATCTAATTTTAAGTTTTCGCGTTTTAAAATTTAATTATGCTGGCCTGTTTTATTTATATTCTTTAAATCATGATAACAGGCTAAGAAGTCACCAATTCAAATTAAAAAAAGAACACTATAGGACTAAATACAGACAATATTTTTTAACAAACAGAATCTTTGAAGTTTGGAACAGCTTGCCCAATGATGTTATAGACTCCACGTCGATAAACATGTTTAAAAATAGATTAGACTTTTTTTATGAATAATTAATTATTTTAAAACCATATTAATTTACTATTCTTTACAAGTTATTGTAAATTGTTAGGCTATATAGAACCTAGTTCTCAGCCTTTAATTGTTTTTAATAATAATAATACCTTAGCAGTTGAAGCCGATCACGCACAAAAAAAACCTAGTGGTGATCGGAGAATAAAAATTATTTAAAGGTTGATTAAAAATTTAAATTTTAAGAATATAAATTAGTTCAATTTAATGTCAATACCAAACAAAAAATTACACTTACGTGATTCCAGTGTGTCGTCCCAGGCTCAGAACGTTTTCAGAGAACCAAAGATGACATAATGGAACCCACAGTCCCTATAGGTGAACCTCATGTTTAGTTCTAAAAGTTCAATAACGCTCAGCAAGCATACTCCCGGTATTTTTACTGTTAACCTCACTTATTTATATGTTTTTGTTGTATTGGAACACTTGTTAAACTGACATATGTGAGATAAAATAACTATGGAAATGTAGCCAAGGAAGAAAACGAATCGGACGTTATAAACGACTTATAAATTTGTCTACAAGATATATTTCCGTTAGGTATTAAAGTAGAATAAAGATGTAAGCCTGATACTTTTTGTTTCTATCGTGATAACACCACAGTTAAAGTTACGTCCTTTAAATGAATAACACTACAATAATGATAACCAGAACAGAGAAGTAATTATCAGTGGCGGCTCGTGGGTACTAGCTGCAGTGGGGCACACACTGGAAAGGAATCCCGGGATTCGCTTTTCCCTTAGGAAAACAAGATCTCCGCTTAATGAAAATTAAATATATTTAAAAAAAAATTAAATATTACAAAATTGAAGACTAACTGCTAGGTACCGCTGTAGTTGTATACTATTTCTTATAGTTGAAGTCCATTCTTCTGGATTTTTGGCTAGCGAAGTGATCTATGACCAGATTATTAAAATTTGGAATGGACCGAATAAGTTTTTTTTCGATGGATAACATGGCTAACGCGCACAATCTATCTTGGCACATATAGCGTTCCTTAAAAATGTTTTAATACGTTTTAGTATCGAAAAATCTTTCACTCTCCACTGTGGTCATGGGAATTGTACACAGGATAGTTAGCAGCTCCACAGATTCCGAAAATATAATTGTCAAATTGTTTTCAAAAATCATTTGTAATAAACGGTACGGCCCCATTGTGTTGCACAAAGTCATCTCGGGTGAAAAGTATGGACAGTTCGTTTTTAAATTTTAAGCTGTTTACGTTTGGAAATAAACTACACACAGTTTTAACGTCCAAATTTGGAAAACCACCTCGGTATTCTTTAAATTTTTCACTATCAAATAAACTTGCAATTGTTAGGTGGGTAGTAAAACTAAAACGTTCATTTACCTGCTCTACTATTGTATCACAAATTTACTTACATATCCTTAAATTAGGAATGGGGTCCTCTTCTTGCGTATACTTGGACCTGATTGGGTGTTGTCGTCTAAGTTTAGTTCTTGTGGGTCTTGTTGTGACTGTCATTCTTCATGAATTAGCGTGTCTATATTATTTCTAATATTTTGAATAGCTGCTGTAAAATTTGATATGTTTATCTTAACCTTGAGAGCATCGAGCTGTCTACTCTGCAGTTGATCAAAAAGTATATCGCAATTTGGCATTATTTTGCTGAAGAAAAATACCCAAAAACTAAAATCTCTCTTTCAAAATTTATCAACCCTTTAGTCTGATTAATAGTTTTTTTATCGAATTCTGTGTTCATAATTTCTTCGAGACATTTAATCAAATCCTCTTTATAAACATAAATAGTATTGACACACTTCGATGTAAAATTCCATCGTGTAGGAGCATTTTAAAGCATACGATTCTGAAGAAAAGGTGTTTGGCAATTTAAAATCTCCCAGCGAAAAATTTCTCTTTTATATTTTCAAATTAGAAAAAATATTTATATCTCTATTTGATAATTTGTCAACTAAGCCTGGAATTTCCAACGCATACCTTTTTGAGATGAGCAAAATAGAATTTGGTCATCCTTGCCAACAATTTGCGAAAATGTACACCATTAAATTATTTATACTCTTAAATATGCAAACAGAGATTTGAAATCCTCGAAAAAGTTAGACAAAACCAAAAGAAAAATTAAAATTTTGTCCCATTTATAAATATTATTGGTTTTTTCATATTTTTGACTGCTTTATAAAAAAAAAGTTATTTTTCTTTGTAGTTTTATTTCTTAACTATTCCAATGGTCCAACTAACGTTTTTTCGTAATCACAATAAATAAATTATTATCATGCTTATATTCTGAAAACATATAATTTTTTTCTTTATAAAATAAGTTTAGTCATATTAAAATGCGTTTTTATTTTTAGTTACTGAATTAGCTGCAATAAAAATAAATAATTTTTTAAAATGTAATTGTTACATTATGAGCTAGGGCAACAACTCTAATTTGATGAGCCTAACAAAAAAAAATAAAAAATTGATTCAGCACCTGTTGACAAATGTGAATACATTTTTAGGCATATTTGTTGTTGTTTTTTTATTTGCTTGTGACAGATTATCAGTCTTCATGTTATGTCCGACTGAAGTCCTAGAAAATAACATTACACATTACAACTTAAAGTAATATTCTGTAAGTTCCCTTTTTAAATTGTAACTAAAGGATAATTTAATTTTTCTTTGTGTATGTCACTGTTTGTACCGGTTTTATCGATATGACGGTAATACCAACAACAATGACTGTAAAGCCTCAATTGAATAATTTATTGCGTTTTACTTAGTTTAATGTAACTAATACCTAGTAGATATAGGTATGGTTGTATAGTAGTATAGTATTTCCTATGTTCCAAAATTTTTAAAATGAAAACAACAAATCATTTTTCGTGTAGGTGAAATATATTTATGAAAAAAGAAGGTATTTCAATGTAAATGATTGAATCATAATATTATAAAAACTAGTATTATAGATTCTAACATTATTAACAATATTTAAAATTACAGATTGTACAGGGTGTTTCAAAATTACTGGAATATAAAGCTACCACATAGAGGTCAAAATAAATCGATTGAACCCAGTTTATATATTTACCAAAATGTATCATTTTTGGGGGAAAAATTATAAGTTAACAAATTATTGAAACATTTACTGTCAACAATAAACTGGGATGATTACTCAGAAAAACAATTGAAATATAGATAAGCAACAGGCGCCGTTTAACATAAATTTATATACGTATATACGTATATACGAACGTTTAACAGTTGTGATCTCCATGGACGTATCAAATAATTTTTTCATCAGAATCGAAAGGATTGTTTGATAAATATTTTGTCAAGGATAAATTTAAAGAAAAAAATTTTATTGTACAAAAAATTAATTCAGCTATTTTTTATTCAAATGTAATAAACGTTATTTATAAAAAAATAGGTTTCAAATGAGTTATATGTGCATCGTAATTTGTATGGGATGGGGTAAATTTTGCCCATCTTACACTGTTATGGTAGGCGACGAAAATTCAAAATCGACTACGGCGCATCCCCACTTCAGATAAATTAAATTGCGGCGATTACATGATAAATTTATTATTTAATTTGAAAAAAACAGGTAATTAGTCTGTACAAACAGTAACTTACTCATCAAGCTGATACACCCAATGTATTATCAATTAATATTTTATAAATAAAAAAAAAAGTTTTACATTACTACACAATGCTATAATAAATATGATAAGAAAAAAACTATAATAACGGAAAATTCATAACATACAAAATAATCAAATTACAGTAGTAAGTTTAAGTATATAGTACATAGAGAAATAATTTAAAAAATAATACACAAGCAAACCTTTATTCTAGCTTTGTAATATTCTTTTAAACATTCTAAATGAATTGAAAAATATATCACTGGAACACGATAGGTTATTAAATTCACCAGAATTTTTTAAATGTCTATTTTCATGTAACAATTGTCAATTCTTAATTCTTGATACAAAATTAAAGTAAAATAAAGCAAGCAGTTTCGGACAATTTTTTAAACCTTTTAACAACTTATGTAAGAATGGTAAATCCGCATCACGCCTTCGTTTTTCAGGAGAGTAAAAATTAGTAATTCCAGAAATTTGACGATAGTTAATATCTAGAAAGTTCATTCCTAGATTGTTTACATAATGTCCGAAAAACCTCCTCTATACATCTAAAGTACAAGTACAGTCTGTTCGCTATACTTACGCGGGTTTCGGATTAAAAATTTTGAGTATTTCCAGGTAAGTACCCGAAAGTTTGACCTGTTCTTTGGGGAAATATCAACTGATTAAATGAAATGAAAAATAATGTACAACTTTTTAATTAAATAATAATCTAGTTTAATGTGGCTATTATAAACCTAATAATAATTTTATATTACACTTCACACAGAAAATATGGTCTATGTATAATAAGAGGGTTATTTAGCTCAAATAAAATATTTCCTCCATAAAAATTTGTTCCATGTAGAGAATTTCAAATGAAAAATAAAAAAATTGAACTTGCCAACAAAAATTAAAATCGGTCATTATCATCCAAAATATCATAATCATCATCATCATCATCATCACTGTCATCACCATTAATTGTTATTATGATTGGACTTATTTCGTTTATTTTATTTTCACGAGTCCACCAATCTTCTAGTAGTTTCTCGCACTTGGATATACAGTTCCGCCACACTTCTGGAGTTGCAATTGAAAGTGCTTTTCGCCAAGTTTCCCGAATTGCGTCATCATTAGGCCCAATATGGTTGTCATAATATTGTTTTGCTATTCCCCATATATATTCGATGAGATTAAACTGGCAATGATACGGTGGCAGACGTAAAACTTGATGACCGTAACTTTCAATAATCTGATCCACACCAAAGGGTTTTGGTTTTGCGTGTATATTTGCCAAGCGTAATAATTCTGATTTTAATATATATTGAGGAAATGGTATATGTTCCTTTGTCAACCATTCTTTAATTTTATCAACAGTCCAAGAACTTTTGTTTAATACTTCAGAATGGTAAGGTGCATTGTCTTAAATAATTACGCTGGGCTCACTTAATCCTGGGAGAAGTTTTTCATGCAACCATTTTACAAACATTTCTGTGTTCATATTATCGTGATAGTCACTGGATTTTGATTTAGATGAAAATATTAAATCAGCACCTTCTATAAAACTCGATTTCCCTCTAGCATGTAAAATTATGTGTCGCTTCCCTTCTCCATCGGTATGTTTGATGGACTTTACGTTATCATCTTTCCATATTCTCTTGGTTGCACCCCTAGAAAATATCCATGTTTCGTCTAAATATATAAAATTCGCCCCTTCTTCTTTAAATTTAGAATATTTTCTTAGAAAGTTAATTATCTTGTGCACGACAGAACTTCTTTCACAAAGGGCCTTTCTCTTATCCTGCTTTTGAAATTTGAAACCCAAGTTATGTATCACTTGCCATAGACTTGTTCTGCCAATGTCGTCAAATTTTCTATTTATTAATTTCGAGAGAATTGTATTTAAAGTCACATGTTCCTTGTTGGCCCTCATTCGATAAATGATATCACGAATTTCAAATTTCTTTCCATCTGGAATATCTTTCGTTTTCAATGATGGGCGAGTTTTGCGGTGATCTTCTTTCGGCAGTTCACTATTGTGATTTTGTAATACTCCTCTTAATTTGGTTTCACTAATTTCTAGAGCATTGCATACGCGTTGTTGCACAGACATTACCGATTTTAAAGGACCGCCATTTTCTTTTTCATCTGTAAAATACTTATGTACACTACAAATTAGACTATCTACATCTAACACACGTCTAGGCATTTTTAAATTTCCACTAAATTTACAATATACATACAATGTCAACACTTGTAAAGAATCAATTCAACTGCAATATTTGTAACAAATTTAGTAGCTACCCTAATGTTATTTTAATTTAAATCTGGCCATTAGGGCAATTTTACCTAATTTCTTGGGAAGAGGCTTGTTGGAACTGGTTGTCAATGACTAATTTGCATAATTTTGTTAATCCGAAACCCGCCTAAGTATAGCATGTGATAGAATTTTTTAAAAAATACTTAAAGCTTCATCCAAAAATGTATAGACATACAATTAACGCAAAGGATATAATAATGTTTTAGGGCAAACAAAACATTGAATACTAATTTCAAGACAACTAATAAAATTCGTTAAAAAAAAACTTACTAGAAACTCTAAAAAGTTTTGAAATGTTCCCTCGGAATATAAAATCAAACAAAATGTACAAACAAAACTGAAAATTTCCAAGTTCTCGTCGACAGTTGTGACGAAATTTTGGCGCTGCTATTTAAAGTAGACGAATCACATCAAAGACCTGGGAAATAGAAGTAATAAAAAGAAGGGTAGATGCTGGCTTCAAAAAAATCCAGACCGTTACTTCTCTATATTTCATTTGTTTCTTTGAGCATGATTCTTTCCTGTCAAAATCATGACTTTTGTTTTTCTGTCTCTGACCAACTAAATTTTGTACTACAATTAAGCTTGTACTAAGAGTATCTGATATCAGTGTTTGAGATCTTCTTCATTCGAAACTGTGCAAAATAAAGTTTTTACAACAGTTAAAAAATTAAGATAAGTAGGCCTTCTTACAAAAAGTCTTAGAACCGTATTACCACTCCTAATAAAATAAAAAAATACTAGAGGACGAGGGTGGTTTTAACCCTTCCACAATTTTCTATAGTTTTTTTTTTAATACTAAAATTAGAGTAATCTGTAAAATTTCCCAAAATTTGTTTCACACATTTCTGGAACAGCATACAAAAATGTGATTTTTTAAGTACCTAAACTTTAAACTCTTCTCACGGACAAATGGTACATTTTTTGGTACATATAAACAGGATCCAATCGCCATATTTGGACCTCTACAATACGTGGTGTGCCAACAATTTTGGAACACCCTGTATGTGAAGTGATAAAAAAAATATATAAAATAGGCCATGAAAAAAATTACGCATGTCGAAGTTTACGATAATAATACTTTTTCGTTAATGACAGTCTAGATTTTATTAAGAGGTGGGTTTAGTTATTACATCCAATAGACATGAGTCGTATCTCTGTCATGTCATTTTTTTTAAGTAACTTATCTGTTACTGTTATTCTATTGTACTGGTTGGTCCATCATTTAAGTGTTCATTGATGTCATTTACTTCAAAAGATATTTAATTATAAAACTAAAAGTAAAAATATCTAAAAAAATTTGATTTAAGACTGTTGCCCTTGGAAACAATTTCTGAAACATTTATCAAATTCTGTAGGGTACAAAACTTGTCACATTATTTATGTCTTATGCTTAATAGTAACAAGTTTAGATTGAGATACCCTAATTTTGTCTACTATTTTTAATATGTACTTGAAACAAATGCTGGAATAGAAGCATCAGAATCAATCAAAGAACAAACACGATCTTGGTCTGTCGCCAACAAAGTCACAACAGTGAACACACAACGACCAATTAACTAATTATGTGGGTAACTACGGCTCTGAGTGCTCTGAGATGTTTACAGCTAATAAAGAAGTATAACAGACCAAATTATTTTTTTATGATTTCTATTGTCGAGCTAATCGACCAGATGAGCGCTATACCGAAATCCTTAAGCGCATCGTCACAACTTTCCTTACAAAATATGAGTAGCTAATTATAAATATGTTGCTCAACCATTGTATTGCGACACATAATTTTTTTTTGTTAATTATCTTAGTTTTATGCTAATTTGATGGGCAGCGAAATCAATACAATCCATTTGGTTTACTTTTTCATTAATAATTTAAAAAAGTTTTCAACATTTTCAAAGTTTAACATTGAATGGAAAACGCAAAGACTTTTAATCAATATTTTATTATACAGGGTGTCCCGAAATTAGACGGTCATGTTTGAACAGCGTAATCTACATCCTAAAATAGTGGTAAAAGTGAAATCCTGATGACACATTTTTGTAAATATTTTCTAAACTTTTAAAGATAACTAAGTGAAATTTGGTACAAATGCTAAACTTTTTACGCTTTATTTAATGGACTAAACGCCCGTTTTTGACCATCTTTGTAACAACCAACTATCCTAAAGACAATTTGTAACTACTGTTAAGTCTTTAGCTACTGTTGTTAGTATACTATTAAGGGATTAAGGCAGCACTGTCACCAACCAAAGGATCCTTGAATCCAACAGGAACATCCATTCACCAGTGGCAAATAAAAATAATAAAAAAATTAAATTAAAAGAAAAATTATCCCTTAATAGCATAGTCGAGCGGTTCTTGGCAACTAGTTTTTTAGACACTTCTAGTCCTTTAAGGGTGGATACGCTGAGGCTTCAAAAATACTCAGAATATTTAATTGTTTTTGGAAAGCGGCGGAGAGACTAATAATAAGTATTAAAACATTAACAAATGTATATTTGAAATTAGTACAAAATTGACTAATAGTCTCAAGAATACATGAATAAAATTATATTTTGGGAATAAAGCACTACTTGATAATAGATCTTAATTTTAAATAAAACTTTATGACAACTAGATAAACATTTTATTGGCATATATAGTTTGGACTTAACAACTAAAAATAGCACTGGGAACTTTAACTATATAATAATATAAAATATATATAAGATAAATATATCTGTATCTGTAACGTGTGGAGGGTGGGTTACCGCCACGGCACTAAGGCCTCATTAGGCCCATTGTGCATCCTCCTGAGATGATTGGCACCTCCTAGCTCGTGTGGCAGCCTACAGATTTTATGTAGTTGATAACGTCGCCAACAGGTGCTTCTCTTATATCGGCCGGTGTTAGCCGATACTCGCCGAACACAAATCTTCTAATAAATGAGAGCGTCGGGCAATCGTAAAGTATATGCTCGATGGTCTCATCTTCTTGTTCGCACCCTCTGCAAAGTGCGGATTCTGACAGTCCCATGATATGGAGATGCTTTCGTACTTGGCAATGACCAGTCAGAATGCCTGTGACTAGGCGCAGATTCTGTCTAGTCATAGTCAAGTATTTGTTTGCTGCAGTGCTGTCAGGATAATTTAAGAGCTCAATGGCAACTCCGCAGTTTCTTGTTTCATCCCATCTTTCCTTGAATTTTACAAGGAAATGTTCTCTTATTAGGTCTATATCACTACCGATTTTGTCAGGCCAATAGAAGGGCAAGACGGTTACCATTCGATGTGGCGTGACCTTTGATCCATCTTAAGGTGACCATATTGTTGATGGATACTTCGGCCAAAGCTTCGTGACATTCTAGTACTAACCCTGAGTAAATTCGTGGTCTGTTTAGGGTGAGTAGTGCGTGTCTGCTATCTGTATAGATGATCATGTTCCTTCCAGTGATATAAGATATATATAATATTTGGACGAAAAATGTAAAATTGGCATTTATATGTAAATCAATTAAGGAGGTCCTTTCGCCACCAATGTTAAATAAAAAATATTAGATTATGACTAAAATTAATTTTTTTTTAATAGTAGAAGTCCTTATTTATCTAATAGTGAACTTTTAACTATACCTTACCGTGCAAATTTTTGAGAATTTTTTTTTAAATGTGTGTTTGTTCAGTTTCTTACGAGAAAGTAAGACTTCAACAACAATTTTCGAATTATAATTAATTTTTCTATTATTTATTGATTAGATGGAGTAGAAAAAAACTAAAAATAGGGTTTTTGAAATATTTAGATTTTGTTTTTTACAATAGAATATGTAGGTTACTGGAATTTATTGAGAAATTAATATTAAAAAATCACAACAAATTTTCAACTAGGTTACTTCAATTTTTTTTTTAATATTAATTTCTCAATAAATTCCAAGGTAACCTATATATTTTTTTGTTAAAAACAAAACCTAAATATTTTAAAAACCCTATTTTTAGTTTTTTTCTACTCCATCTAATCAATAAATAATAATATAATTCGAGAATTGTTGTTAAGGTCTTATTTTCTCGTAAGACACTGTACAAATACTCACATTTTTAAAAAAAAAATTCTCAAAAATTTGCACGGTAAGGTATAGTTAAAAGTTCAACATTAGATAAATAAGGACTTCAACTATTAGAAAAAAAATAAATTTTAGTCATAATCTCATATTTTTTATTTAACATTGGTGGCGAAAGGGGTGGCGAAAGGACCTTCTTAATTATTATCAAACAAAATAATTTAAAAATAAGTTAAAGATATTTACCTATATTACACAATCGATGCACAAAACTTTACTGTATACATTTCGGTGTTTCGGGACTCAAGGTCCCAAAAAACGAGAGCTCTCGCCTTCGGCGAAAGTTCTGGATCTTAATCCGCACTCCAAATTTTTTCTGTCTAGTCTCTCTATATAAACCCAAAATTTTAGAAAATATTTACAAAAATGTGCCATCAGGACTTCACTTGTATCACCCTGTATCTCGAAAACGAAACGACCTATGTTTATATGAACTTTTAGGATGCAGATTACGCTGTTAAAATATGACCGTCTAATTTCGGGACACCCTGTATAATCAAACGATGCCCACTTCTTATTTTACAGAAAATGTTATTTAAAGGAAGTTGAATAACATCCCCAAATAGCGAAGAACGAAAAGAAACTTGGAAGTCGAACCGATATAACAATTAAATTTATAGAAAAGATACCAGTTTTTCGCTAACCATCTTTGGCTAGTTTTCAATCTGTCGCTTTGACATTATATTTTGTTAGGAGTCCCTACTTTTTCATAGACAAAAGTTGCGCATTTTTGAGCATTTTTAAGTGCTGCCAAAAAATCCGAGATATCCACAGGGAGAGTTGAAAAATTGGACAAAAGCTGAAAGTTGTCATTTTCTTTAATTCATTATGAGTCAAAAACTAAGAGTTTTAGGAAACATTCATTAATATCTTTTTTTAGTAGATGTTCTATATTATTTGATCAAGGTTTAACCGTGTATCTCGTTTCTTTTCAGAGATACGATGCACAACTTTTGTTTTTCTCATGGTCGTCATATTTGATTTTTAAGGTAAAAATTCCCTTAACAATTGTGTATTACACGTCTACATTATTATGTAAAATAATAGAAAAACAATCGAAATTAATTTTTTTTTTTCAAAATTATAAAATTTTAGGTAACATTAAACTTTAGAGTCCAAAATGTGTTAGGCTATGATAATAAAAAACAAATATTATTTTAAATTGCCATGGCTGCAGCCTAATATTACTGTCACTTTAATACATTTCTATTTTTTATCATTTGGTTTTTAAATAGAAATGAATCTAAAACTATTAAAAATGCGTTATAGTAATTGTGAAAAAATATAGTTCGACAATATGCTAGGACATATCCTGAAAGAAATATGCCATGAAGGAAAACCTTTTGCTCAATTTCCAGAAATTTTACGTAAGTTGGATGTGTTTCAAAAAAGCGAGAGAAATATTGTCTGAGAAACACAATCAATGAAATCAACGTATTGGCATAAATATTAATTCTGAATTTTCTACAAATTTTATTGCGAATAAGAGTGGAATAAGTCAAACAGCTGTTCAGAAAATTCTTAAGAAACACAAATATCATGATTACAAATTTAAGTGTGTTCAAAAACTTCATCCCGGAGATTCCGAGTGTAGGCTTATATTTTGCAATTGGTACCAAAGAATGTTACATGCAAATGCATCGTTCTCAAACAATATTTTATGAAACATTTACAAATTGTGGCATTTTTAATCGGAAAAATAAACAATTTTATGCTAAAAGTAATTCCCGTTTAACCCAGCAAACCTGATCGCAAATTCGGTATAGCTTTAATGTGTGGTGTGAGATTATTGGAAACAAGGTCATTTGGTCCCAAATTTATCGTGGGTAATTTATTGACAGAAGTTCTGGATAAAATGCATCTAGAAGTTCGACAAAATATTATGTGATTTATGAAAGATTGTTGTGCAGTTCACAATTCTGCTGTCGCCAGAGACTTTTTAAATGTAAATGTAAAATTCTCCTAAAAATTTTAATTCTCACTGGCTTTAAAATTCACATTAACATATGACATTTCTCATAAAAATCTTGAGAGAAATAAGTTTGAAAATAAGTCCTCAGCTAACAATATTAGTAGATACAAGTTTTCGTGTAAATTATATTCCTCCAGAAGGGCTTCGAATTTTAAAATGTCCTGTTCGTCAAATCAACGAATATTCAAGAGACTATTTCATAGAGCTTATCAGAAAGTTACGATAGTGTGCTAACGATACTAAACACAATCGTCATTATTTACCAGACCCCACGCTATCGGGATTTACAAAATATATTGTAATATATATTGCTGGCTATATTGTATATTCTCTTAAAAAAAAGCTTATTTTTGTGCAGACCAGAAAGACCTACAAATAGGCTACAGTATCCCTGTGACTTTAAATTATTCACTTTATTTCAGTAGAATATAATATGTAGTGTCTTTAGTTAACAAGTCATTTATAAATAAAAATATATTTGCAAACAATATTTGACAACAATAAAATTGTATTGTATAGTGGTCAACCATAATTTTTATATTATTTGTTATTTTGCCTTAATATATTTTCTATTAATACCTATCTATTTAACAACCGTTTTTTACTTTCCTATCTGTACACAGATATAAGGAAAGTATAGGAATCATGATTTTTTCGACCTCGAGTTTTCGACGGATTTTTTACGTTTTGAGGTCCCCTGAATCCGTTTTGACTATTTTCGCGATTGTGTGTGTGTGTGTGTGTGTGTGTGTGTGTGTGTGTGTGTGTGTGTGTGTGTGTGTGTGTGTGTGTGTGTGTGTGTGTGTGTGTGTGTGTGTGTGTGTGTGTGTGTGTGTGTGTGTGTGTGTGTGTGTGTGTGTGTGTGTGTGTGTGTGTGTGTGTGTGTGTGTGTGTGTGTGTGTGTGTGTGTGTGTGTGTGTGTGTGTGTGTGTGTGTGTGTGTGTGTGTGTGTGTGTGTGTGTGTGTGTGTGTGTGTGTGTGTGTGTGTGTGTGTGTGTGTGTGTGTGTGTGTGTGTGTGTGTGTGTGTGTGTGTGTGTGTGTGTGTGTGTGTGTGTGTGTGTGTGTGTGTGTGTGTGTGTGTGTGTGTGTGTGTGTGTGTGTGTGTGTGTGTGTGTGTGTGTGTGTGTGTGTGTGTGTGTGTGTGTGTGTGTGTGTGTGTGTGTGTGTGTGTGTGTGTGTGTGTGTGTGTGTGTGTGTGTGTGTGTGTGTGTGTGTGTGTGTGTGTGGGTGGGTGCGTGCGTGCGTGCGTGCGTGCGTGCGTGCGTGCGTGCGTGCGTGCGTGCGTGCGTGCGTGCGTGCGTGCGTGCGTGCGTGCGTGCGTGCGTGCGTGCGTGCGTGCGTGCGTGCGTGCGTGCGTGCGTGCGTGCGTGCGTGCGTGCGTGCGTGCGTGCGTGCGTGCGTGCGTGCGTGCGTGCGTGCGTGCGTGCGTGCGTGCGTGCGTGTGTGTGTGTGTGTGTGTGTGTGTGTGTGTGTGTCGCATAACTCCTGAACCGATACAGAAAACACCAAATTTGAAACTAAAGCTTTATTCCAGCGTCTAATGAACTGATTAGTTTTTGGGCAAAGTCGGAACATCTGGGGGGGGGGGGGTACTTTATAATTGGTAATTTTTATATTTTATGGAATATATCTGTTATTTACGTTTGGAGCAGAAAATTTTTTAAATAAAAGTTGTTTACAATAATTTCTCTAAAATGAACCGTATTCGAGATATTTGAGAAAATGTGCAAAATTCTGATTTTTATGAAAATTATTGAACTAATTAATATAATTATTGTTTATACATGATTTTTCTAAAATGGACCGTAATGGAAAAGTGCTAAATTTGAACGTTCTTCCAAACAATCTTTTTCAATAAAACTTCTACAAAACCATCGATATAACTTCTATAGAACCATCTAGATACAGCCAGGCTACAAGGAAAAAGGTAAAAATATCAAGAAAGGGATTAGGAAGAGTATATAGGAAACAGATAAGATGCTTTTTACTATTAAATACACAATTTAATACTATTAGTAAATAGCTTCACAGAGACCAAAATTAATATGAAAAGGAAAAATATTATTTAACATATTTAAATATAATAAAGCATATTATCTCTTTCCTAACAAAATAATATATAATATTATATAAAATGGATTATCATGTGCCATTCAATGTTGAGGTTATGTTTCAGATTTAACATTTTCATTAGAATTTCTTGTACAAAATATATACTTTCAACAAAATATCGGTAGGAAACTTACCCTTTTTAAAATCAGACGGTCATTAAAAATATTAAAGACAATTAGTACATCGGATGTCCAAGATAAAAGATAATTAAAATTCAATAATTCAACTTGCTCGTTGACAGCTATAAATCGAAATGAATTGCCAACTGTTGACACAAGGCATAAACGACAAATGACATTAGGGTAGAGATGTTTGCGTCAAAATAACGAAAACGGTTCCAACCGTTCCAATGTTTGGGTCTAAATTACGAAAACGGCTTTAACCGTTACAAGACATAAGCCACGCTCAGTGATACCTAATACCTACCGTTTTGAATTTTTAAAAAAAATTCTTATAGCCTCTCCCTACCGTCTAATTACATGTTCTGTACTACTTAACATAACCTTAAAATATGTAACGTTAAGAAATGTACAACTTTAAATACGTCATTTTATTATAGGAAACACGTTAAACATGCTATTAAATAAAAGGGAATGGATATTAATAGTAGAAAAGAGAACTATGCGTTTGAATTAGTTATGACATGACACAGAAGGTAGGTCTATACTTTATTGTCCACACTTCCTATAAAAAATTATTTTACATTAATCTTATCATTCGCTTCGAGTATTCTAATTTACATTGTGCTGGTACTCTTAACTGAGGCCTCATACGAAGTGATTTGGGCCGTCAATTGATTTAATAATTGCTTCATTGATTGATCTGTATTTTATTAAGATGGTTATAGAATATCTTAATTGGCGAAGAGATTCTTTTATATTGATTAATGTGATCAACGTCGGTATTCGAATGCGTCTTTATTAAATGTTTTATTTTCTTGTCGACCATCTAGACATTCTAGACAGTGCATGGAAAGTATTGTGTAAGAAACGAATGCTGTACAAGTTTTTCTTAAACCAAAATTAAAATTACAAAAATATTGTGGGTTAAAATAATGAAATTTGGTAAATTAATTAATATTATATCTATTTATGCAACCAGTTACGAAATGCCTTGTTTTATGTAACGAGCTAATATTTGCGGGACGAACAGAGCGAGGTCCCGCAACATGAACGAGTTACATACATTACATACAATATTTTTTTTATTTTTGACTAGAGTATTTATAAAATTGTGTTTTGGTTAAACATTACTGATATCTAGGCAACCAATATTACTTTTTTGTATTGTTAGTTGCGTGTATGCATCATTTTATTGACAAATAAAACATCATTAATTACTTATTTTCATTGACTTGCTTATTAAAGTTATTTCGTTTTCAAAAAAGTGGGTTATTTTATCGTGTATTGTGTTTTAATTATTGTGTGTTGCTTTAGACTGGAAAATAAGGAATATAACAACATTATTACTAGGTTGTAAGTTTAACTAAATTCCATTTTTATAAGTCAACCTACTATTCTTTGATATAAACTTGATATAAAGTTTATTAGTTGCCAGATACAAATAATAGAGTAATTAGTACAATAATTTGATCTTTAAATGTTTTACATCGCAAAACTGAAAAAAAATTTTAAATCCAGTATTAAAAAACGATTTTCAAACACCTTGTATAAGTATTCAGGAAATCTCCTAATGTGATAATGCATATAAAATTGTTTGTTTGGTTCCCTAAATCTTTTTAAAACGTCGCAATTGAGTTTGCACTTAATTTACACCATACAGGATGTATCTCGTTTAGCCGTAACATATCTACGGACTGGAGTGTGTTTATGATAAGGTTATTAAACCACCAGAAATAAATAGGAGTGCAGCACAACAAAAGGGACATTAGTATGTCACTAGAATGTTTCAAGAAATAGAAAATACCGACATATTAAATAATGAGCGCACGCAATGATGTAGGGAAATTTCGTATTGCAAGAACAAGGAGCATACTTACCAAGTTTTTTAAAGAAAGTAACTTCGAAAAAATTTAGTTTTTCTTAATATTTTTTAAATTTAATACGAATACCTATGAATACCTTTTTAGACTTTTTTTACATACATTTTGTGTTCTTTTCTTTTCGGTTTTTTTATTTATCTTTTTGTTTGTGTGGTTGTTGGCATTCGATGGATTCCATTTGCCACAGATCCGTAGTAGAATTTTATTTATCTGTTTCTTTTCTTTTCGTTTTTTTTTTTGCGGTAGAATATAAATCGCAGTTAAAATCAAAGAAAATAAGACAACAAAACATCTGCGAGGTCTTTCATCTTACTGAAAAGTGGTAACCTGTCAAATATTATAAATTTTTGATATGTTATAGCTTTCGGCCTCATGAGCAGTAGTACCCATGATGACTGGATTTAAGATACAGAGTGTTAATCCACTAATTTGTTACTCCTTATTCTAGGAGAAAGCAAATTGATTATAATATTTGTATCTAATTTTATTGTAACATCTTTTGGCATTTTACGAATATAAAAGAGGTCAAACATATTTTCCTCTACAGGGTGAGTTGCATATAAGTAATGACGTGGTTTAGATAATTACTTTTAATTTTCGAACGGGTAAAAATATTTACTTAAAAATAAATTATTGCTAGATTTGTTATTTTTAATAATAAAACAAAATATTTTATGTATTATATATACAGTATGATTATAAATATCGACGTAGGTCAATGTATTCTTTTATAAGTACATATTAATGTGATACGCAGTATTTTTAAATCACTCTTATGTATTATATATTATTACCATAAATTGTATTTATATCTTTTATTTACCTTATTTTTTTAATTTGATTAATATTGGAAAAAAAGGTAAATTATAAAATGCCAATGCTCTTCCGAAAAAATTCGGTTTTCCTTTTTAAAATGGTGCCGAATGTGTATTCAGAAAAATGGAGGCCATTTTGACCATTTATTATAGTAAATACTACAAATTTGTACATATATTTTATAAATTTTTGAAGGATAATGAAAAAGAGGCCGTATCTCGATAAAAACTAGCTTTTCAAAAAAGTGCTAAGAAGCAAAAAAATTAAAAAATGATTTATTAAATCAATGGTGTCAAAAACTAATTTAATTGTAACGCATAGAAAAGTTTGGGGGTTTTTACGTGTTCAAAACCCCCTAAAACTTATATGGGCTGCACAGATTTTGTGATTTCATGTGAAAAAGATATTCTTACGATAAGAAAGCCTGTCGGTGAGTAGACAAATCCTGTCTATTTAATATCAAAATTTACTTAAAACTAAATGATTCTAAGAGAAAGTAACGAACAACATGAATTATTCGGGCTAGATAATTCCACACACTAAATATTATTAAAACTGATTGCCTCTCATTTTTTAACTCCTCTTAGACTCATTAAATAAAACAGAAAAAAAATCGGCTTGACATCAATCATTTACAAGGTAATTAAAGAAAGTCAAAAATCTAATTTGAATGCCCCCATGGTAAACGATACAGCCCATCAACAATAAAAGGCGTTTTTCCAGTTGGTTTAATCCACAAAATGATGTCATACAAGGTTCGTTCGAGCGGTTAATGCAATTAAACCCTTTGTTGTGTGTACTTCACACGACTAACAAAAGCTTAGGAGGGATTGCAATTATTAAGTGTAATAAAAAAACGTGATTTGTGGTTAACTTGACAGTGCCTGGTTTTTTATTAACAACAGAAATTTTTTTGCAAATATCGCCTAAATATGTCTTATTTTTAAGTTAGTTATTGGTCTTTAATCCGACAAACTGTTTGTGTCTTCGTGTGCTGATTTGAAAATTGCAATTAGATACAGTAAGCCAAAGTATGCCTTTATTTCAATTTTGTTTCCATAATTACAAGATTTGTCAGTAATTGTTCGATTTGTGTACTCCACATCAAAAGGCACCATGCTTTACAAGGTGTAGTAGGTGAGTCTGCAGGAGCAAGTTCTTACCCTAGCAGCAAGGTGCCGTCATTATGACGTGATTTTTTGGGATTAGTCGTCAGAAGCGTCACTATCCCAATAATAATATAAGACTGGTGAAGTAATGTTATACTTTTATTTTTTGATTAGGAGTTCTTTCAGGGTGTTTTTTTAATAGTTTATTTAAAAATTAAAGATTTGTAGGGGGTCACTTGATTTAGATACCTTTTATCATCTCACAGGATATATGATCTTTTTTTTATTAACTTTTATTATAAACTCAGACTATATGTACACCTCTGAGAAGGTAGTTCTTGGGGCTACTACCCCAATCTCCGGTGAAGTAATCCCCTCAGATTGTACAACTAGATACACAATTTACTTTCTATCTTTAAAACATCAGTAAATGAAAATAATAATAGATAATTGCCCAATTTTAATAAAAAAAGGAAATATCTTGAAGAGTTAGGCTTAGAAAAACATGGTAAATTACGGAAGCACCATAAGATATAATAAAATTTAACCAAACAACAAGAGAGCTTAATTTAGAACCAACTATACAAATCCCTCAACAAGCGATACCCCATATTCGCTTTCCAGAATGAAGTTGGAAAAGACATCATCAAAAGTAAATTAAAAAAATCTGATGTCTCCAACACGTGACTTTCCTGTCTTACCAAAAGTTATTACAGACTTTTTCCGTTTATTCTGTACAACCTATTGTATCTATCGCTCCTGTAAATGTTTAGAGAAGGAACTAAATACATACATTTTCTACACATATCTTACTAGAAATATTTTTTTTATACATGTATATTTATTGTCAACGAAAATTCTGAAAAATGTAAATTTTACACTTTTTCTCAAATTTTTCCAGTACCATCCATTTTAGAGAAATGTATAGGACCAAAATTATAAAGTATGTTATCGGGATAATTTTTTAAATATTTGAAAAAAATTCCGAAAATAATTTAAGCACTAGTGGTATAAGTGAATAGTATATTATGTACCAAGGGACTAAGTGCCACTTTTAATCCCGAGAGTGATTAACAAGCACTTTAGTCTTGTGGTACATACGCTATTTTTTGTACTTCAGGAACTAAAACTAAGAAATTTACAATATAATTATTTGAAAAGAAACACTCAATATTATTTTTTCTGCTTACAAGGCAGGCGTTTTGCCGTTGCGTCACACTGACATACTAAGATTATTGCAGAAATTTACTAAAGTATGGAAATATTAAAAATAGTGTATGCTTAAGACCACACGACAGAAGTGAAAACCTTTATATCACATGCAAAATAAAATGTATTTAAAATAAATATAAATTTATTATTTTGACGTTTTATAGTAATCAATTGTGTTTTTTATAATTGTACTATTAATAAATAAACATATATGCAAAGTTTTAAACAAAACTATTTTTGGGAAAATCGATAAATTTATTCGCTTATAAAAGAGGTCTTGTTATATTACCTCCCGAATAAAGTAGTGTGCTATGGTTTCTATTGGTTTTGTTATTTGGGGGACTAAAATTTTTTAATTCCTTGGGACTAAAATATTTTAATCCGAAGGGAGAAAAAGTGGCACTTCAATTCCTAAAATGAGGGAATAAAATGCATGTTTTAGTCCCTGAGGTACAAAAAATAATTGGAAAAATTTGAATTATGCATTTTACCTCAAAGGACTCCACACTTTTTACATTGATTTTGGGTACTGTCAGAATTTGTTTAAATTTAAATGTTATTTTTCGGGTTATTACAGGCAACTTTCTTATGTATCCCAAGTTTGCAGCTCTACTGGGTGAGCTGTAAGAGGGTGTCAAAAGTAAGGAATGCATAATTAATATTTTCATATAAATCTCTACCACCCCATGTTTTTTTCATGAAACTTTATATCATGTGTTATACTTTATAGTTAGTTAATGCTTACTTTCACTCTGAAAAATAAATCATACAGTGTTCAAAAAATTAGAAATATCTGTTACTGAAATAAGATGAATTTTTATTTATTAGATAACTGATAATTTTTTTATTGTATAAGTTATTCAGGGTGTGATAAAGCTACGTCAATATTTATTAAATACAAAAATAAATTTAATGAAAAATTTGGTACACCCATGGGGTACACCTAAAATTGGTTTTGTAGAAAGAGTCTTGAAACGAAAACAATTTTACTCGTATTATTAATCAAAGCTCTCTTTAACTAACTAAATCCTATTCTACGCCTAGTTGAATTCCAAAATAATTATACTAACTATATAGGTAAGTAATTCAGTTTTGGTAGATTTAATAGATTTATTTTGGTTAAATTCATGAAGAACTTTATGCAGAATTGTAGAGAATGACATCATAAGCAACTTTTACCCAAGTTGCCTTTTTTTGACTATTTATAGTTGGGCACAACATGAATTATGTCCCGGTGGTGGGAGCGTTTGTGTGACCTGTGAAAGTAAAGTTGCTTATCGATGGATTTTTCCATTATTTAGTAGCAATGCTTCTAGACGTCAATAACAATAAAAAAATCCCTTTGCAAGCATTTTTTGTCATCCGGTTTTGCTACTTACTGTGAAGAGATTTTGGTTACGTGACTGGATATTTACTACCTTTTTTTTAACGAAAATCAAAATATAGCTTGAACGCACTTTTTTCTGAATCTAAGTTGATATTTCAAGCATTTTTTTGTGTCGGCGAAAAGGTTAATATCCAAAAAAATTGCAACCTGGCGAAAAGCGACCTGTTTTTTGAAATAGTTGTAAAATAAAAACCAAAAGCCGGAAAAAGGTTTAATTGCTCTCAGCATCTTTAAATATAAGAGTGATGTCCAAAGGGAAGGGTGCTATCACTTCTACTGTGGAACATGGTCTTCGACACCCTCATCAGCCACTTTAATAATGACAGTCACTACATAATAAAGCGTATGCAGATGATTTGGTGTTCTGCAAATAGGGACTTTGATAAAAAAATTCTGTGAAAGAATCCAAGTAGCTCTCCAAATTATAGAACAGTGGTGCTAGGACCATTCGCTGTCTATCAATCCCAAGACGACAGAAATGGTCCTTTTCACAAGGAACGGAATGAAAATGGAATGGAATGGAATGGAATGGAATGGAATGGAATGGAATGGAATGGAATGGAATGGAATGGAATGGAATGGAATGGAATGGAATGGAATGGAATGGAATGGAATGGAATGGAATGGAATGGAATGGAATGGAATGGAATGGAATGGAATGGAATGGAATGGAATGGAATGGAATGGAATGGAATGGAATGGAATGGAATGGAATGGAATGGAATGGAATGGAATGGAATGGAATGGAATGGAATGGAATGGAATGGAATGGAATGGAATGGAATGGAATGGAATGGAATGGAATGGAATGGAATGGAATGGAATGGAATGGAATGGAATGGAATGGAATGGAATGGAATGGAATGGAATGGAATGGAATGGAATGGAATGGAATGGAATGGAATGGAATGGAATGGAATGGAATGGAAACCTCCAGAGCTCCTAAACACAAAAGTAAACAAAAGTGAAATACCTAGATCTCACCTTTGACATTAAGAACATGGAACTCACACCTAGAAAAAAGAGTAAAAAATGCATAAATTGCTTATGAACAATGCCCTTGAACCGTGAGGCGCACCAGGGGTCTCTCCCCCAGAGTCGTCGCATGGACTTACACGGCCATCATAATACCTATGCTTACATACGGTGCAGTTGTCTGGATATCAAAAATTCTAAAATAAGCCTTATAAAGTTAGAACAAATAAAAGATCCAAAAGTAGCAGGCACATTTATATCTACATCGACGGTTCTAAAAAAAACAAGGCGCAGGTTGTAGAATATACTCCAGATCCTTAAACCTAAACATAAAATGGGCTGTGAAAAGTAGTGCTAGTGTAGTTCAAATCGGGCTCACGGGGATTCTCAAAGCAGCAAAATAAATCATCAGAAATCATATCACTGGAAGGAACATGCTCATCTTTACAGATACCAGACTAGCAGTACTCAGCATGGACAAACCACGCTTTTACTCAAGGTTAGTACTAGAATGTTACGAAGCTTTGGCCGAAATATATATCAATAATTTGGTCAACTTAAGATGAATCAAAGGTCACGTCATATCGAAAGGTAACCATCTTGCTGATTTACTAGCCAATAAGGCAGCCAACCAAATACTTTTAGACCTGGCCCTTCTGTTGGACTGACAACATCGGTAGTAAAACTTAAAGAACATTCCTTTGTGAAATTCAAGGAAAGATAGGATAGAACGAGAAGCTACATAATTTCCAGGGAGCTTTTAAGTTATCCTGACAACACTACAGCAAACAAATAGTTGACTATGACTAAATAGAATCTGCGGCTGATCACAGATATTCTGCCAAGTACGGAAGCATCTCCAATCATAAAGCTGTCAGAATCCGCACTCTGCAGGGGGTGCGAATATCTTCTACAATTGCCTGATGCTTTCTTTTATTAAATTTGTATTGAGAATTGGCTAACACCGACCGATATAAGAGAAGCATCTCTTGGTGACGTTAAATATGTAGACTGGCTCACGAGCTAGGAGGTACCTATCTACTTAGGATGATGTACAATGGGTCTAGTTAGGTCTAAGTGCCGCGGTTTAACCCACCCTCTACCTGTTAAAAACAGATAGTAGATACATTTCATACAGGTAGATAGAAGAAACGAAATTACACTTATACCAACGAGGAGGATCTGGACCACGGTATGTCGTTAACTTTTCAATGTGAACTACCTTGGGTTAACCTCCCGCTGACAACTGAATGCGGTAGATCAGGTCGTTAATTTTCTTGAAGACGGTATGGGGGCCTTCCCAGTTCGGTTGCAGTTTCTGACAAAGTCCTTTTAGCCGCTTGGGATTGTACAACCATATTGGGCTACCTTTCTCAAAATGTATACCTGTGGCATGTATATCTACTGTAGCTTTTGCTTTATCGCTGCTGACTTTCAAACGTTCCGAACGAATCCGTAGATCTTTTCTTTTCTAAGCGTTCTCTTATGTTCTGTATGTACGCGGGAGAAACGGCCCTCTTTCTCGCCAAAAGGCTGCATTTCAAAAAGAAGAGTACGGGGAAGCGTCATTTTCCCTTCAGTAAACGTCATAGATGGAGTAAAACTTGTCTATTCATGTTCAGAACTTCGGTAAGCTGACAGAAATAGAGGTTTGTGTCTCAGTCCTTTTAGCGAACATTGAAAGATACTGGCATATGGTTCAATGGTGTATTTCTACCATTCCGTCGAACTGTGGGTGGAGAGGCATAGTGCGTCAAAATTTCGTCCTTGGTCAGAATGCTATTTCAGAGGGACTCCATGTCTCGTTATGACGTTTGTCATAATTGCTTTAGCTACTATCGTTACTTCCTGATAAGAAATAAGCGCTATTTCGAACCACTTTGATAAGTAGTCCATAACAACCATCAAGTATTTAATTCCCCTTTCTGTTAAGGAAAGTGGTCCGAGGATATCTATGACGATTTGTTCGAAAGGCTCTTCGGAAAGGTACTGTGCTCTTTTACCTCGGCTTGTTGTTTTATGCCCATTTCTGCCATTGCATAGATCGCATTTCTTACACCAATCTTCTACATCCCGTTGGCAGGTGACCCAATAAAATCTTTCCCGAACTCGTGACATTGTTTTTTTTAGTACCAAATTCTCCTGAACGGCTGTTATGAAGCTCCTTCAACAAATTTCTGACATGTGATTTCGGGGCTCGCCCACTTCTGGTGCAATAGGCCATCCAGAAATACCCTTTAATAGTTCCATTATATTTAGCTAATTTTTGCCAAGTAGGTCAGACTTCATTTTTGAGCCATTCTGAGACAACCTTCAAATCATTATCTTTCTTTTGGGTCTTTCTCAGGCTTTCAAGGGTGAATCCTTTTTCGTCATCTTCCGGCTTGATAGGGATTGTCTGAAGACCAATTGCTACAATCGGCTCCTCTCGTTCTTTGAACCTTTTATAGTACCGGTATTGTCGTTCTAAATAGGGTCGCCTGGAAAGAATATCTGCGTTGCTGTGGAGACGGTATCTTCGATGAACTATCACCAAGTTATACCGTTGCAGTCTTTCTATCCATCTAGCAACTTGTCCTTCAGGTTTTTTAAAATTTATCAGCCACTGCATGGCGTTATGGTCACTTCCAATGATAAAACTTCTGTTAAAAAGGTAAGTATGGATGTGTTCAAGGGATTTGACAGTATCTATCTTTCCTAGTGACACAATACTTCTTCGTGGCAGGTGCGGCTCGTGACCAAAATTTTGGGGGTTCACAATAGCAGAATATAGATCCCGGTACAGATATAGGAAAAAACAGTGTTTTAGAAAGATATATTATAAACTTTCTAAAACACTGAAAGTTTTTTCATTCATCTGTACTGATACCTATATTCTGACACTGTGAACCACCCCACGAGCCGCCACTGCTTCGTAGCTTTCCCCAAGGTCTTACTAGAATACGCAATCATTTTTTCTTATGCTACACTAATTTTTGGTAACTCAATTAGTTCAGTTCTAACTTGCATTTGCCTTTCCAACTCTACTCTAGCCTTTTCTTGTTGTTAGTTTTTAAATTCTCTTGTTGTTTTGCTAAGAGATCTATTCGACTTTTAAGTTGGCCTACCTCTTGCTTACATTTTTTTTTGAATTTGTAACAAACCATTCATAATTTCCACCTCTGCTTTTCTAGGCCTCTCTTCCTTCTCTTTTTGCGGCTTTCCTTTTCCTCTTTTCGCCTTTCCCTTTCCTCCTTTTACTCCTTCCGGCGCCTTTCCTTTTCCTCTTCTTCTTCTTCTTTCTTCTTCTTCTTTCTTCTTCTTCTTCTTCTTCTTCTTCTTCTTCTTCTTCTTCTTCTTCTTCTTCTTCTTCTTCTTCTTCTTCTTCTTCTTCTTCTTCTTCTTCTTCTTCTTCTTCTTCTTCTTCTTCTTCTTCTTCTTCTTCTTCTTCTTCTTCTTCTTCTTCTTCTTCTTCTTCTTCTTCTTCTTCTTCTTCTTCTTATTCTTCTTCTTCTTCTTCCTTTTTGCGCGTTTCCTTTTCTTCTTCTTTCTTCCTGCGCCTTTCACTCTCCTCTTCTATCTTCAAAAACCATGCTGTTGGGCCTGAAGTATCCATGTCTGTTTGGTACGCAGTGGATCTAGTATTTACCATGAATAAAATACTTAGATAACTTTTATTTTGTATCCTACCGATTTCACCAATTTTGGGTGATGGGTGACCTTGCACTTCTCCTCTTATTCATACGTTTCCTATAACAGCCGCAGGCTACTGCAGCGTGCAACAGTATATTAGTTTGAAGTATGAAATTTGGGAGAAAAGTAATAAAATGTAACAGTCAACAAAAATTGAGACTAATGGAAAAACGTTATTTGTTGGTATATACCTAATTATTTAATATTTTACTTTAAAATTGCGAAAGATATGCAAAAATTTTCAATACATAATTGGCTGAAAACACGAAAAAATGTCGGAATAGGAGTTCTACGGAAATAAATACGTGAATAAAATAAAAAATCAATTTTGGTTACTTATCACATCTAATCTTTAATCTGCTCCCATCATAAAATCAACCTAACAACATGCAAATTGAATAACGAGTGAATAATAACACACAGAGAATAATTAGAACTGGTTCTCTTGCGATAGAAAAGAATAGGGGTAGTGATACTAATCTAATAAAGTTTGAATGGGCTGATGCTTAATGGAGATGCAGACAAATTACATCCCCTATATATATGACAATTATTCATAGCAAATTAGACACGATCCGATCCAGGGTCCCTTTGAACTCGTCTCCTATAAGCTTGATGGAATTATAAGGAAATACACTAGTGTTAAAATATTCATAGAGCCAGTTAGTTACAGTGCATGTACTCGTAAGAAAGTTCCATACACATTCATTAATGTTATCTATTTTTCGGTTGAACTCAAGAATTAGGTTAAATTATTTAAAACTATGTATAATACTAGTTCGCAATATTTAATTTATAAATAGAGTCTCATATTAGGAGCATGATTGGTACGGTATATTGGAAATATTCACCTTCTCAAAAACTCTATTTTCTTTCAATAGCTCAAGCCTATAATGTTAATATAACCTACTCTAACATAAATATGGGTTTATTTTGCGAATTTTCAAAGGGACTTGACTACGTCAGACACGAAATATACAATGGTTAAAAAGTTATTTATCGACCAAAGTTATACTTTCAAAAAACTCCAAAGTTAAATACGGCATTCCACAGGGATCAGTTTTGGGTCCAATTATTTTTCTACTCTATGTCGATGTTTTAACTAAAATTACAAGTTTGATGAAAATATTGCAAATTTAAGCAACAAATTTCTTAATGAGGAACTCAATTATCTTGGAAAGTCCAAAATTCAATCATCTGCCAGATGCCTTAAACTCGGTAAGTAAGGTTTGTTATTAAATTAAAATTATTTTTTATAATTTTTAGTACCTAGTGTGAACATTAACATCTACATATACATTTATTATTATACGTAGTTCCAGTGGCGGCTGGTGTTAATTTAAAATGAGTGTTCACTTTTTCCAATAATTTTATCATTTGTAAGTTCGGTTCAAAACAAGTGTAGTAATTATTATCAATATCATACTGTTTCCAAGCACTACAACTATTAATGAATGAATAAATGAATATTTTAGTCATTGTAATATTTGTTTTGTTTTTAATAAGTTGAAAACCATCTATAAACATTATTAGTTAGTCAACTGACTTTTCTACATATTTTGAGATTATTTTTAAAAGTAGAAAGCTCGACAGTGATTTTTGTGTAAAAAATATTATATGAAACTTAACCTATCATTTTTCAGTTTTTATTGTAAATTTAATAATTTTCGTAATTTGTCACACATGTTAAATAAAATAACATATTTTTTAAATACCCTTTATTGGCAAGAAACAAGTGAATTAAAATGTGTATTTTATAAGATCAGTCCCATCACAATACATAATATTACACAGATACAAACTAGAACTAAGATATATAATGCGTGGCATTTTAAATTATAATTTTCACAATTTAACAGACTCTCTCAACCCCCATTTTCAATCAGATTATTTTCAAAATCAATAGGCTTTATCTCTTGTTATAGAGTTTCATTTTTACTAAACATTTCATGTTGATATCGCTTTTCGTTTTTAATTTAGCATTTTTTTTTAATTTCAACCCCTCCTAGCCCCCTATTTTTAATCAGATTTTTTCATAAACAATAGGCTTTGTCCCCTTATAGAGCTTGGTTTTTGCCTTAAATTTACAAGTTGATATCATTTTTCGTTTCTGACTTATCGTGCAGACAAAAATCGTGACATCGGACAAAGTAAATCAATAACACTATTTACAGACTACTGTGTGAAGAGTAGAATAATAATATAATCAAGGTTAAAACAATAACATAATAGCCTACAAAATGGGAATACTAAAAGAATGTTAAAACCAGAGAGTTGAAAAGTATTTAATAGATATATCAGTACTTTGGAGATAAACTGTGCTGTCATTCTAGTCAGCTTTTTAGTAGAGCAGACTGAATGTTGGTTGAACATTTTTCGTGTTCTATATTTACATATAATACATAATTATATTTCCACAAGAAATTCAGTTGGCCCCAATTATTGTCACAATATGTATTGTTTACTAATAATCTAACTATTAAAACTTTTTTTTATTATACATGAATTGTTGGTTTCTATAACATATTTCTATTTCCTGATAACAAATTTTCTATGACACACCTTGTGTCTTATGCCTTCAACATGCCTCTATAAATAGTACGACTAATGTAAGAGTTAAATAGTGTTGTTTAACGTTTAACTTGTAAGTTTATTAAAAATTGAACATAGTGTTCTTGTTTAAAGTCAACTTATATTGTGACATCACTACACATGGTTATAAAATACCCCTGAAAAGGTCTCGATGAGCCGATTTCAAAAATATAACCTTTATAAAACTGCACTGTCTACATAGTTTACCTCCCAGATAGAGATCGGTAAATATTTAATTTAGTCTTCATGATACAGGTACATACCTAACAAAGACACAACTATTAAGTTTCTTGAATTAATTTAGGACAGTGCAATATTTATATTTTATATTCTCTTTAAAAAACTGTAATGTAAGTATATAAAATCCTCAGTGCTATATCACCAGTCTGATACTGTTTATCAGTACCTCTGGCATTTATAGATACAACATTTTTTTATAACTTTAAGGGACAACTTACAAAATAAACAATTATTCATATAAAATTGTACTAGGGTCAAGAAATTTGGAAATAAACATAACCTCAACAAATAATAGTAATTTTTTTACCTGTGACGTTTATCGGTAACAATCGTTGAATTGACACACATACTTCCGATTTATTAATGTCTCAGTTTTATTTAAACTTAATTTTTAATACAAATCACAATTAAAATTGTCTTATGTTGATTTTTAGAATTTGACAGTTTGATTGGAAAGTTGGTTAAAAACTTTGAGCAGATAGAATATGAAGTAGATAGAGACGGAATAAGGACTATTTTGTGATATGACAAGTGAAGGCACTTTGCGTCATATTTTAGTTAATTTTAAGTTAATAATTTTATATTTGTAGATTGACGGAATGAAAATATTTTTATATCATTTAAATCACGCTATTTTAAAAAAATTGCATTTATTATCACCAAAACTAACTAGCTCGAGTTTGACATATGTCGTAAAAGACTAATACAAAAGTGCAGACACGTTTAGTACTGTCATTGCTTCTCTATATCCACATACTTTGATTTTCTTTTACTATACGGAGAATGGTCGCACTGCGCAGCTTTCTGAGTGCCTTTTAAAAGGAGATAGAAAACTCCGCCATTTTGAACCCTTATTACGTGTTGCCTACATCTTGGCGCAATATTTTTAATAGGTGCGTTTTAATCATCCGCTTCTGCTTCGGAATTGTCGGTTTTCTTGTTTTAATCTGACAGGTTAAAACGACTAAACCGACAATTCCGGAAGCAGAAGCGGATGATTAAAACTCACCTGATATTTTGCTTGCTGCTGTCAGTGTCAGTGAATATTATTTTTGAAGTCACAGTTTATTGCTAAAGAATAAGTTAGCTCACTCGGACCAGTTGAAAGTTCTAAAATAACATCCACTCCAGGGATATAAATTCAGGATACGCAGAAGACTGCTGTTTTATTATAGGCGGTTGTCATATATTGTATTATCCGAGTTGCACAGTGTATAAACTGAAACATTGAGATCAAAAGTGCCGACGCAGAGTGAGCGATCTGATTCTTTAGCTGTAAACTGTGTCACAGGGTTCAAAATGGCTGCGCCCTATGTTGGGTGTGTCGGACCTCTCTCTTGCCTCGTATAGTAATCAAAGTATGTGTCTATATCTCGCCCTACTTTGTGACGTCACGGTGTGCGTTGCGCAAATTAGGCTGATTTAAGTTATTTTATGTTTGTTTCACTACGTTTCAGGAATCTGTTATCGTGTGACATCTCTCTTTAGCTAAAGATTTTCAAGAACGCTTTTCACTCCTTCTGGCTCACTTATAAAAGCGCGTCACGAAAACGCGATTAGCCAGAGCGCAGTGGCGTACCCAAAAATAGATATTAACACGTATGAAAACAATAAAATTATTAAAATTGAATTATTATTTTTATGTTATTTATTTTACAATAATGTGTTTTAATGAAATGTAACTGGATGTTCACTGCACAAATAAACAAATGGAGAAACCGCCCCTGCGTAGTTCAATATACCTACTTATAAAAACAAAAATCTTCTTTGTTCTCCAACATCTTTTATATCATACACTAGTTGAATCCTATTTACAGTACGGTACCTAATTCAGGCTAGGGACCTGTATGAGTGTCATTAAAAAAAAATTAAAAATGATACAAATTTTTTTCTGAAAAATAAAACATTTTTAGAAAATATTTATGGCACATAATATTTTGGAGTTTAATAAAAGTTCTAAAATTTTGGAACAAAGGTCAGATTAATTTAGACGAGGTTGCAATTTAGAATACCTATGTATCAATCTTCATATTTAAGAGACCAAAAATTACTTATAAGTGAAAAGAAAATACATCAAAATCAGTTGAGGAACTAGTATTAAAATAACAATAATTCAGTTTGGTGACATACATGTTCTCATTTAAAGTAGCCCAAGCACAACTTCGGTTCCTATGGGAATAGACATTCCGCTTAACAATTTATTTTTTTTAAATTTATAATTACCATTTTTTATACCTTTATAATGTATTTTTAATTTATTTTATATTGGATTTTTATGTTTAATTCTTGTATTGTGTTTTTAAATTGTTATATCCCTTGCGTTAATTGTATGTTTATACATTTTTGGATGATACTTTGAGTCTTATAGCCATGTGTAAGTTTATGGATTAAAGGTGTAAAAAGAAAGGACACAGGTCCTATATCACAAAGAAATTTGTATTTGTATTGTATTGTATTGATTTAATTTAAGTGAAATTAACAAAAGTAATCTACTAATACCACTAATTTTTATTTATTCACACTAACAAAAAATTAATAATCAAATTAATGTACTAAATGAATGAAAACAACGAAAATATGTAAAAAGGTGAAAAAATTAAAGAAATTTCTAACGAATATCGAAAAATTATGTTGGAGCAAACCATCAACACCAAAATAGAGAAAGATAAAGAAATGACTGTATAATATAATAAAGAACACAAAAAACTCATTATAATCCCTTATCCACTAGGGATTAAACTACCGTATTACAATCTTGAAAGAATCGAAACGAACTGAACATTTATTTTTTAAAAAAGCATTTGTCAAGGGTTAAAAACATATTAAATTAAAACATCAAATGATAAAATATCGATATTAAAAAAATTAATGAGCCTGCATTACAAAGTCAAACTCTGCCAAAGTTTTTGATGTTTAAAAAGCAAAATGGAGACTGGAATTGAACAATGAACGATTTGAAAAACAATTTTAATTTTTAGAGATGATGCCCTCCAGTATGCCAATGGCCAAAACTAGTAGTTATAAATAAACGAAAAATAAATAACGAAAACTCTTCACTAGGTGCAACTACAAAAAAATTGAAATATGACAAAAAACACAAGAAATTGTGGGGACATAAGACGAAAACTTGACATAAAATTAATAGTTTTAGTTTAAAATAATATTTATTTATGTAAACCTTTGAATAAATTATCAATATAGGGGAAACAATTTTAATTTTAGGGGAGTTGGTACAACTGTGACAGCGAAATGGCAGATCTAAAAAAATTTGAAAATTTGACTATGGGAAAAAAAGGAAAATTAAACAACGTCGTCTAGAAGAAAATCATGATGAAATTTAGAGAAAAGACTATAATAACGAAAAGGGCAATTTTAATAATTAGCGAAATAATATATGAAAAAATGAAGAAGAAATATATATTGATATTGAACAAAAGTGGTTTTCTATTTAAAGCAATGTGGAGAAAAGAGGAGAAGATACAAATTGGATTTGTACATTCAAGCATCCTCCGGGGAAGGCTTTAAGATTACTCATTATTTCTAGGTTCTTAAAGCTATTTATTAAGAGTAGATCTATTAAAGGTGTTGTGTAAAATTTTGAAATCTGTTGAAGAGTCAAAGTCATGTCCTGTGTCTATCAGATGATTGGCAAAATGAGAAAAACCAGTATGGTTTTGGTTCATACATCTAGTGTGCACCTTCAGTGGTGTTTTGAAATTACAAAAGGTCCTACCTACGTAGTAAGAATTGCAAGTGTTACAGTTTAATTTGTACGTTCCGGATAATTCTAAGATGTCAATTTTATCCTTATTCCTAATAAAAAGCTTATGTATAGAATTGAAACTCTTAAAGAAAACTTTAAAGTGATATTTGAAAAGGCTGGCCACTTTATAGATTTTTCATTGACAAAATATTTCCAAAAAAATCCTTTGAATTCGGATGAAAACACAATTTGATACGCCTATGGACATCACAACTGTCAAACTTTCGTTTATACTGGTTTCAAACAAAACCTTTGTTAAACGGCGCCCGTTACTTTTTATATTTCATTTGTTTATCTTAGAGCAAAGACACTTCTTTTCTACAGACTCTGTTCAAAATTCATTTAGGTATATTTGATTTTTCAAAAGATTTTATTAGTAGAAATGCTCTTTTATGGTCTGAAATTTATAGCCAATTTAAAAAAAATCTGCATACCTTTTTGTCGTCCAGTTCAGGGACAGGAACATTTATTATTCAAATCCAATTCTGAAATTTTTACCTGGTGATGGCCCTCTTAATTTTATTTGTTTAATTCGAGATTAATAATTGAGATACGTTTTTAAAGACGTTCAATCTCATTGTCGGCCAATGTGGTATTTCCTGTGTTTAAACCATCGCCTGTATTTTTCAGGAGGTTATACTTTTCACGCTGCTATTTAGTTCAGAAGACAAGATCTGTGTAGTATTAAATAAAAGTTGATAAACATCTCGACCACTTCTACACATAGGACTTACCGATTTATGTTTTAAGTAGGTACAAGAAGAATAACAGGGATGTACATACGTTCATCAATGAAATATAAATATTGGCTTTGAATTAAATTTTGATTATGAAGAAGGGGAATGATTATAATTTATTCTACCGAAAACAATGTTGCCAAGTGACCTATTTCAACCGAAGGCCTGTGGTTTTAGAAAATATATCAAGATAATTTTTAACCGACTTCAAAACAGTAGGAGATTGGTTCTCAACTCGTCTGAATATTTTTGTTCTGTTTTTTATGTTCAGTGATATTTTTTTACAACCCTGTCCGATTTCTATGATTTCTTTTTTGTTAGAAAGGAGGGTACCTCAGGGGGATGGTCCCATATATACATTTGGTTAAGATCAGATGATAGGATCTATGATAAAATCAGTAAACTCAATTTATAATGGCACTTGCACGATTTTAGAGTCGTTTTTTTTTTTAAATTACCTTACTTGTTTTCTTTAAGCCAACTTTACTTAATTTGTTTTTTTATAAACAGCAATTATAATACTGCTGAATACTGGTTGAAAAAAGATTTCGTAGATGTTAAAGGTAGAAGAAAGGAAGTTAATTTGGAATACTTGCGTTTCCGCGATACCACTAGCTCCATCTGGCTAAAAGCAGACGTATTAATTGGATTTACCTCTATTTTTGACATACTAAAGGTTAGCACGTGCTTATAAATCTTAGTTTAGCAGTGACAATCGACAATAAATACAGTGCTCTTGGAATGTTTTTTTAGTAAGTATAAAATCCATAGAAGCAAAGAGTGAAGCAGATACCTCTGTTAACACACCTGTATCGGAACCAGATCCACCTACTTTGTCTCCGTCTTTAAAATGTTCGCTCCAAGAGAAATCGGAAGAAAGTAACTTAAAAATTATAAAACCTTTTAATTTTGAACCAAAAATTACAAAGATACGAACAGTATCTAAGCGTGGGAGTAAAGCAACAAAATCTATAATTATAACAAGCTCTCCGTATAAACAAGAACTAGAGGAGGCAGAAAAAATAAGAAAAAGAAAGTGGAGAAAGCAAAACTAAATTTAAGCAGAGTAGGAAGTGCAGGAAAAAATAAAATAAAGAAAGTAGACAACAAAAAAGAAAAGTTTAAGTGATCCAGGAAGGAAGATTCAGATACTGAAACAAGTGCAAGCTATCGATCTGCCTCCTCAGATGAAGTGGAAGTGTTTGAAGAACCGACCAGTCCTACTGAGCAGGATGCAGAGTGTTTCTTTTGTAACGACAAGTTTAGGGAAGATATAGGGGAGAAAATTGGGATATATGCATCATGTGTGATCAATGAGTGCATAGTGAGTGTGCGGTTTACGAAGCTGAATCGTACATTTGTGACTACTGCAAATAGACTTACATTTTTTAGTTTTTAATTGGTTTTGGAAGATGTATTCCTAAGTTATAGCGTCTGTAAATTTTATGCAGCTTATTTGGAATACCCTATTCCAAATTACTTGCAGGTTATATTTTAAGGTCAAAATGTTTATTTTTTAGTTAAGTCCAAATATCTGTTGTTCTCCTTCCCAGAATTTTATAACAATTTGGTGTTTAGAAATACACATTGTTCCTAAATAATGTTGCATGTTTTTATCCCTTATCGATTTAGAATTTATTTTTTACATTTTTTTTATAAATGGTATTCCAAATTATCTTCCTTTCCTCTACCTACTGAAGAAAGCACCGATCGGTAGCCGAAACCCATAGAAAATATATAGATTGTGTTTCATTTTGTATTGATACCTCCCAAGAATATAACCAAATAAACAAGAATAAATTATTTTATTTAATCAAATTGTCGCGATCAGTTTTAGCCTAACATGACCATCCTCAGATATACTTAATGATTTTTAACAATAAAAAATTAAATTCGAAACATATCCCATGGGTGGTTAAAGAACAATTAAAATGTATTTGGGACATTTTTAAAAATAAATGTGGTACGGTTATAATATAACAAATAATATTGGCAATATGAAAGAAAATATAGTTAGAATTTTACATTGTCTAATGTTTTACAATCCTAAACCCCTCGATTTCAGTTAGGCGGGGTACCCTGTGCATATAAAAGATTTAGAACATCATTATGTCTATTTGTTTAGTTAAGCTGTTCTACAGACGAACCTAATCACAAAACATCTTACAAAGTTACATACTAGTACAAAGTTAACAGGTAAACACAAGCTATTTATACAATCAGTTGCGAAATAGATATACCTACCTTATTTTAACTAAATTATAAAATTGTGTTTGGTAAAAAATGACTAACCCTTAATTTTTTATACTTCCGATTAAAGATTTTATGAAGAGATTATTTGGAAAATTGTAGAGAAAAATGTGGCATTTTATATAATTTAATTTATTTGAATGAACACAAGTATAGTTATTTCAAATATTTAAAAAGAATTAATAATTATGTAAGCTTTCCTCCACTTATAGAAATATAATTATTATATATCTATGCAACCAATAATATTTATTATCTACGTTTGTATTGTTAGTTGCATACCTTATAATTATTTATACAGACATATGTTAATTAAAAAATCATAAATAATTTTTCTTAACTCAACCTCTACTTGATGTCGAGTAGTTTTCTTGTTATAGCTTGTTATATACCTATATTGAGTGAGAGTAGATCAATGTTTTCAATTGTTTTGTGCAGATTTAGGATGGGAAATAGGTACTGAAACAGAATTATTACTAGGTTATAAGACTTTATTTTTGTAAAGACAACCTCTATTTTTTCGATATAAACTATGAAATTGATTTCAAAACCAAAAAAGGTTTATTTTTCTTTTCGCATCTGATGACATAATGAATTTTTCTAACTAGTTTCATAATATTCAACTTTATGAAACTGGTTGCATACATTAGAATCGTTTTAACACTTGATGCGAATACAAAAGATGTCCCTTTATATGTCAAAATCCGAGAAAAAAATATAAAAATGTACCTGCACAAGGGAAAATTTAACACAACAGAGAATACAGTGGGGGTCATACACCCCTAGCTTCTAAAATTATAGTAATATGATTTAATGTTATAAATAGTACATCTAATGACCTTTATAACAAATTACATTGATTACACATAAAAGAATTTCAGAATATTCGTACATGGCGCAGAAAGGTAAAGTGTCAATTCAGTATGAAGAATGAGAAAAAATTTAATATCTAAAAAAGATCGAAACATTCTATTCTATTGCTAATTAATTTTATTATATTCCCAAAAAGCCAACAATCTTATTGTCAAGTAGCACTTCTTATCTAGTTTGAAACTAAAAATATAACCTAAAAGTATGTTTATATTTCTATTATCCTGGCGTTTTGAATCTTTTGTATTGAAAATGATTCCTGCATGCGGGTTTTCAAAAGCAGATTGAACTAGACTCCCTCAAGTTGATGTTAGCTAGGTGATTGAAGTTTAATGCAAAATATGCAAAATTTTATTGTCGATGGGAAAAACATAGAACTCATAGATATAGATATTAAATTTACCTGATGGTAATATATGACAACGTTGTAATACTATATAATTATTCTATTGGCTGTCTATGAGCGCGAATAATAAACAATACCTAGTAATATTTCAAAACCAATTTGCTTCTAAATACCTAATTAAATGGATAAATGAAGAATTTTTCAAAAAACTAAAAATCTTATTGAACATTTTTACGTAAATAGGATTAAAAATTCGGGTATGTTGTTGTTATAGTGGTTGACCACATAATTTATTTTGTCGAACGTTTATTGGCTAGACTTGGAAAAATGTTCTAAAGCTACCTTTCAAAAATACGCTTTGTGAAAATCTCATTGGTTATCTATTATTTTTACCTTTTTTTAGGTGATAGGTATATTGAGCTCTATGGGTGCAAACAACAATCAGTGTCTTTTCTAGAAAGAGTAATGTAGTAACTGTCAGAAATTAGCTCTTGGGTAATATTTAAATACAATATTTTATTTAACTGATTTATGACGAAGACACACTTAAATAGGTTTAATAGCATTTTTCAGATCCGTTTTTTGAAAACTTACCTTATGAGTATCTCCGAAAATCGTGATGCTGGATTTGGGGCAACCCCCTCTATCTTCCGCAAAAAAAATGTTCCCTTAACAACTATTCAAAACACTCGAGTTCTCGTATTAGCACATTATCGACGAACAGAAAATTCGAAGCAGTTTGTCGTCCTTACAAATCGAAAAAATCTCGTACCTCGTGTCAAAAATGTCAAAAGGACCACCGAAACCCGTTCTTCGAGGATAACAATTGCCAACTGTTTTCGAACCATTTGTCAGATAACACGCTAAACGTTGCTAGGGGAGGTGCGAATGCAGCATCAAAGTAGCCTGCGCTCTCTCAATTTCGTATTTGTGGGCGGGGCTTAGCCACACTGCCGATAGAGATAGCACGTTGGCTGATACGCGTCGATCGAGCAGGACGCAGGATAGCTTTTTAGAGTTCCTTCGATAAACGCTGTTTCTTTCTTAAGCGGTGGGGGTAGCTAGCGATACTGTTTATGGGCTAAACACTAAACAGTTTTTTTACGAGCGGATTAGAGGGAGAGCGGGTTAGTGGATTTGCTTTGATTAAAAGGAAGACGGATGAGGGGTATCTTGGTATTGTGATATATTTACTTAGTTTCATTGGCGAGAGATTTTCTATAACATCCTTTTCATTTGTCGTGTGTCCTGGCTTAGGTATTCTTTTGGCTTTTTTATTTATTATTCAGAAACCAATTTAGTGTTCGTTTCGGGGTTTTATTCATTTAGGATTAAACAATTCGGTGTTATGTTAAAGGAGGATTTAGGAAAATGGGATTACTTGTTAAATGGGTACCTAATTCTGTTTAAAAAACGTACCTGCTTTACTTTCAGTGTTTTAAAGATTTTATTATTTATGTATACCTACCTACTTACCTATCAATTATTCATACTTTCAAACAAAAATATGTTTTTATTCGAATATGGCATAAAACCTTTAAATATATATTACAAATGAACTGCTAAAAAGTACTTTTAGGGCCCAGGTTGCAAAAGTAAAGCGACTCCACTATCTAAACATTCTGTTTTATTTTTGATTTAGGTACCTCTGCTTTTAATTCTGTTGGCGATAATTTTTTGCTATTGTAGTCCATAATCCATATGTAGGTACATGAAATTTAAATAGAAACATTTTTAATTAAATAGGTAAAAGAAAAATTAAATAAAGTATAATTAAATCGATTTGACATAAACACACTAACATGACAGGCAATTGTTCAATTGTTATCAAAAATATATCGACCTAGTAATTCTTATCGATCACAGCTATCTCAGTTATAGGAAAAATTGGAAATAATACAATTTTGTATTTAATTTTCTATATTTTTTAATATCTATAAGCACATTCCAGTGGCGTGCGGTGACATTTTTGGAAGGGGAAGCGATTGTATAAAAATAAAGCAGGCCAGCAAGTACAGCGCCGCAGACGAAAATTTTTCGCGGCGCATTCACCATTTTTTTCAAAATCTTGCTGCTTTTTTTTCCCTCAGTACTAAGGATATTCGAGATTAAGATTTTTGAAGTGTTACTATTACTTTATTACCTAGTTTAGTACTAAAAGCTATAAAAAAACTTACCATTGAAAAGCTTCCTTGGTTTATTTTACGTAAAAAAAACATTTAACTGAAGGTTTTTTATTTTCTCCAGCATTTTTCTCACAGTTGACACAGTAGTTGACATTTATTTATACCTAAAATCTATTCGCCTATTCTCAATGGCTGCAAATTTGTTTATAACATCGTGGTAAAATTTTGGATTTTCTGATAACTGTTTAACAAGCTGATTTTCAATAGATATTAGGGCTAAATTAAAGAGTCTGTCTTCACTTGTTGAATTTCCTATAAAACTTTTAATGCGCTTTAAAGCTGAAAAACTTAGATCAACTGACGCACTTGTAGCTGGGATGGTTAGTACTAATTCACACAACTTAACGACTTCACAAAGCGACTTATTTGAACCAGTTATTATAAGAAAATTTAACACATTGATGGGCGTCTTTTTATCACTAATTTCAGTTGTTTCATAAACAACACTTAACTGGGACTTTACTGCTAGAATATCGAAAAAATTTCCATAATTTAATTTTAGTGAATTAAAAGCTTCCGATGGAAATTTTGATGAATCGTAGTTACTAATATTAAAATTGCAGAATTCAACAAATTTTAATTCGTTAAAGTTTTGAAATCGAGAGTTCATTTGTAGAATATTATCAAAAATTTCGGCGTATAATCGACGATAGGAGGTCTCTCTGTCGCCGACATTATCAATTCTAATTCTCTTTCTTTCAGGTTCTAAGCCAATGTTTTGAGTCTTATTCCAAAAGTGTTCAAACTGATCTTGTTTTTTTATTCATTTTATTTTTAAAATCATCAATTTATTTAATGCAAAAGCCAATGTCATTTGACTTTGTCTGTAAAATGTCAGTAAAAGGGAAAATATCTGCAAAAATGTTGAGCAAAAAATTGAAATCAAAGTTTTGTTTGAGCCAATGCAAATACCCTTTAACAGCAGTAACAGTTTCAGCATCCCATGTTTCTTTATTATCCCAAACGTCTTGAAAAAAGTTTATCAAAGAATCACGGTATTAAAACACTGTTTGCACTAAACGTCCATTGTAGTTCCATCGCATCGGAGCAACTTTTGGAAACCTTCTTTGAACGTAAACGTCCAAAGCGCGAGTTCTTTTCGATGACTTTGAAAATAAGGAAGCCAAACCACTAAGCGTCGAAAAGAATAACTGTAAAAACTTTAATTTTTTAAATTCGTTGACGTTTACTTTTGTTGCAGTTCAGAAATTTTGGACCAATGGGAATTACTCTAGAGAAATCTGCGCAAACGATCTAAAACTTCTTTTCTAGTAAGTTAAATTTAATGCATAATTTTTGTTGTGTGGCAACATCTATAACTGTAAAATTTTATATTATAGAAACTTATAATAAATTGATGTCTTCTTGTGTTTTCTTTAGTTTTACATTTGATTTTTATCCTGTTTTACAATGAAACGACGTAGATCTGGCTCATGTTACTTGTACTCAGGTACTTTTTTTTCACATTATTTTGATTATTTTCATCAATTTTTTTAAAAATACCTTTATTTTACATTGACTTACATAGAAAATTGACTGCGCTGTCATTAGACATGCCAACTACAGTCAATTTCGCGAACTTTATAAAAAGAAAGACGGAAATTTGAAATTTGACCATTGCCGATTCGCCTCCTTTTCTCTAGTCTTCATAGGAGGCACTTTGAGTCATATTTTGATTAATTTTAAGTTAGTCATTTTATATTTAAAGATTGACAGAATGAAAAGGTTTTTATATCATTTAAATAACGCTATTTTAAGAAAATGGCATTTATTATCACCAAAACTAACTAGCTCGAGTTTGATATATGTCGTAAAAGGATAATGCAAAAGTTCGGACACTTCTAGTATCGTCATTGTATCTCTTTATTCTAAATCATTGATTTGAAAGATTCGCAGGCTCTGCCCTACTTTGTGACGTCACTGCGTGCGTAGCTCAAAATAAGATGATTTTAATGATTTTAAGTAGGTCATTGTTCGTTTTATTGATCTGTTAACATCTCTTTTTAGCTAGAGGCTTAAGGGAAAGCATCTCACTTCCGCGGGCTCACTCAGAAAAATGAGCCAAAGAGATGCGATTAGCCAGAGCGCAGCGTACCAAAAAATAGAGATTAACTCGTATGAAAACAATAAAATTATTAAAATTGAATTTATATTTTTATATTATTTATTTTAAAATAATGTGTTTTTATAAAATGTAACTGGGTGTTCACTGTACAAATAAACTAATGGAGAAACCGCCCCTGTGTTTAACGTTGTGTTTTGCAGATAAATTAAAATTTGGAGATGAAAAAATTCGAGGATATTTTTTAAAAAGTTCCATATATTATTTAGTCTCAACATTAAATAGTTTAAGTGAATTGTCTTTGGTTTTAAAATTAAAAATGTTTCCAATAAAATCTAATGAAGTTTCACTATCGATAATTTTAGAATTTTTAAAATCCAAAATTAGGCTGAAATGTGTTAAAAAATCTACGCCTAAGATTGGTTTTAGTTATATTTGCAATAGTTAAAAGAAAATGAAATACTGTTCGTAATCCTATATCAATTTTAAGAAAATTTTTTCCGTAAGTAGGTATTGTATTACCAGATGCTGAAGTAAGATTAAACTCTTTACCCAGTAATCCTTTAAAAATTTTATTTGGAACTACGCTTTTCTCAGCTCCTAAGTCTACCAAGAATTCTAAATTATTTATATTATCAAAAAGAAATAATCTCGTTTTCTAATTCATTTTGTTTTTTAATTAAATCACTCATCATTAGTTTAAAATTCTGATTTAAATCATTTATTGGTTAGGAAATATTTAACATTTCCATATTTTTATCAATAGTATAAATTTCGCCTTTGTTATCCGTGAAATTAGAAAAATTAGAGGAAGGGGGCGATTTCCAAATTTTATCGGCTATATCTAATTCTGATTTTTGTTATTCTTTAATTTTTTCCATGTTTTTATCTTCATCGTTACCAAGATTCAAATAGGTAAGGCGCTAGTGCGCTTATGATCATAGCGTAATGTTTATTATAACGTCAGTTTCTGACATTGATATTTGGCTAACCTCAAAATAAAATTGACTTAGAAGTCATAATCTAAAATGACATAAAAGTCAAAACTAAAGGTAAGACTATGTGGTGCTTGCAATGTCGCCACAGTAAGTAACTCCATCTCATTTAAATTTTACGCCACTCTCCAAAAACTTATTTGGACTATATTCTGGAACGTGACTCTTCAGCATAAATCATTCTTTGTTGTCCCTGTATACTATTAAATATTGTATAAAATTAATTATTTAATATTAATTTATAATAAATTCAGGAACTTTTGCCAAGAATAACTTTTTTCGTAAAACTATAATAATAACAACTTAGGTAGACATACTTTATGTACCAAATGAATTTATTTCCAAAATAGTAAATATGTATAGGGATTTTTAATTGAAGTTTTTACTTCCTTTTATCGCATATTCCATATTGCATTTTTGTAAATTATTCTACCTTACTTATTTTAGTAATATGCAGTAAAACTTTTTTCTTTGTCCAATAACCCTTTGAGATGCCAAAAATCATTCTCATCCCCGAAAGTGTTATTTCCAAAGCAAAAAAACTTAACCATACATTATTCCGTTTTCCTGTTCTTATTTATGGAAGGAAAAAATGTGGCTCCACTTAAGGCAGCCCCATAAATCCTGCGGGATGGGGTAGTGTGTGTCCGTCGTTTTCGGAGCTCGGGGCGTTATCCAGGCTTATCCCGTAATTCTTGGAGTATTTTTGCATGCGGATGCGATGGATGCCGGCGTCTGAGCGATCCAGACAGGCGATACATCTCGAGAATCTCTTGGGGACCATACACTATTTTCTGGATCTGGTTCCTCCTTTCTTGCCGCTACTGGCGTGCCAGTGAAATGCTCTGTTTTAAAATCATTGGCGAAAACGAAACGATCATTTATGGCAAGACTTAAAAAAGCGAAGTCAATCTTAAAACTCCATTTAAATTTTGTTAGAAGCAAATGTAATGACATATTTTATTGTGCAGCTATTGTTAGATAATTCTGTGGTCAAATTGAGAGGCACCACTTATGATAATTCTGTGGTCGAAAAATAAAATTTTAACATTTCGAAGAATGCAAATCTCATTGGTTATAATTTCAAATAATATTATTTGAAAAACTCAAGAGTTAAATTTCGAAAAAGTCTGATTAATATTTTAAATGAATTAATGCAGAATACATTAAAACAAACATTTATAATAAACTATTAGCTCAAATCAAAATTAATAAAAAAATTAGTGACCAAAAACTTATTACATTTCATTTTAAGTGTTTTATTTTAGTTTAAGAACATAAGTTTAGCAATATAGTTTTTCCTTTAGTTGGATAAGTAGGTAAATTGTATTAAAAATTGTATTAAAAATTGATTAAAATTACTTATTAAATATAGTTACTTTAATTCTTAATTAATTTTTTTTCAAATTAAATATTACATTATAATAATATTAATATTTTTTAAAAATAAAAATAAAACAATATAAATCTACATGAATAAATAATTTAAATAATTTTCAAATAAAATAATAAAAAAATATATAAATTAATATAATGTATTATAATTTTTTTTTATTTGGTGTCATCGGCTTCAACTACTATGGCCATTAGCCTAGTGTACTGTGTAGGCTTTGTTACTGTTTCCCAGCGCCACTTTAGGAACAGCACTGTTAATTAGAACCCAACAGTGAATGGTCGAGTAGGGAATCCTACCAAGGTATCAGAATTAATTTTAAATAATTAAATTAAATAGAAACCTCCCGGCCAACGGTGGGATTCGAACCTGGGACCCTTGGATTCACAGGCAGAGACTCTACCACTGAGCCACCCACCCCATACCCGGTGCTATTAAATGGAAAACTGCAGAGGTAATTCAAAATTTATTATCGAAAATACAACTTTCTTTCTCATTGACAAATAATTAAAAAACAAACATGACATTTTTAAAAAATATATTAAAAGTGATTGTTAAAATACCAATTGTTTGATATACAGGAGGTTCTCCTGTATTCCAGACTTCGTCACACTTCGTTTAACATACTCCCACCTTGATTTTCACACCATTCGCGGTGAAAATTAAATTATTCTTATTCCTGTATCAATCTAATCGGGGGTTTCACTTGTCTTCCACTTCTTGTGGTGTTAACCACATCAGATTGAATTTTCAAGGGTCTATGTTTGTCAGGGTTATTAAGTTTATCTCTTTTTAATTTTTTGGTAATATCTTCTGTGATTATATCCCCAAAATGGAGCTCTTTGCAGAGGTCGCACTACTGCGCCAGATGCAGTTTTTAAAATGGCCAGACGATTCTTTCCATCTCTTCCTGGGATGAACTCCTGAACATAAGCTAGAGGCCAGTCAATTCTTTTCCTGTTATCGTTGTCAATTAAAACATCTCCTACTTGTATTTCTCGAATATTTTTCTTATTTGAAAATAATTTTAATTTCCCAAGGTATTCATTACGAAACCGCCGACGTAGTTGCTCTCTAAGTTTCATCCTATATCTATAACGATTTTTAATACTTAAAGCATCAGTGGCATCTATGTCAGGAACTCTTTTAGAACGAATATCATGTAGAAACATGGCTGTGGTCAGAGCTATCAAATCAGCACTTTCTTCTGTGATATATGTAAGAGGTTTTGAGTTAATGACTCACTCGCAATCACAAATAATTGTGATTAACTCTTCGTAAGCCAATGAAGCTCGGCCAAGTATCTTTCTGAGAAAATCTTTCACAATTTGAACTAACCTTTCCCGCCAACCACCCCACCAAGAGGCGGTGACGGGAATATGATTATTTATGATTTTATCCCAATCCAAATTTCCTAATAAGTTCTTTGCCCCTACGAAATTAGTTCCATAATCGCTATACACAATTGAAAGTCGTCCTCTTCTAGAAATAAATCTTCCAAAATCGTACGCGCAGTAAACTTAACAGTGCTTGTACACCCAAATGACAAGAATTTGTGTGCTCTTCTTCTACAAGTTTAATTACCACTGAATTTTTCCCAGCTGCGAATTGGATACCTAAATTCGTGTTCCTCCTTTCTATTAGATATTTTTGTAGTTATTCTAATTAATCCATCAGCATCAATAAATGTGCATAACGCATTTAATCTCGGATGGTCTTTATCTATGAAAAACTCCTCTTGGATTAATCTAAATATATGTTTTTCAGCTGTTGTTATTTCTTTCTATCATAGTTAAAGGACCTCTCTTTATTTTTGTGAAATATCTTATGCAAAAATCTCATCATCCAAGCAAAAACTTTAACAATTTATTTAAAACTAGATATTCTATAATGGTACCAATTTTGATCCTTTTCAGTGCAAATTGAAGAAATAACAACCCTTTTCTTTTCACTATTGATCATTTCTTCCTCAGTGGTAAAATTTTGATCAGGCCAATCTGTAGGGGCAGTGGCGGCTCGTCGTAATTTAAAATGGGTGTTCACTTTTCCAATAATTTTATCATTTGTAAGTTCGGTTCAAAATCTTGTACAAGTGTAGTTATTATTTTCAATAACTACATTTTTATTATTTTCAATATCCACAATAGATCTGAAAAGGTCGAGGTGGGGGAGGTCACATGGCCCATAGTCCTAATTAAATCTATTATTTTCAATATCAAACTGTTTTCAAACACTACGACTATTAATGAATGAATAAATTAATATTTTAGTTATTGTAATATTTGTTTTGTTTTTAATACGTTGAAAACCATCTATAAACATTATTAGTTAGTCAACTGACTTTTCTTCATATTTTGAGATTATTTTTAAATTGACTGATTTTTGTGTAATAAATATTATTACATGAAACTTTACCTACCATTTTTTCAGTTTTTATTGTAAATTTAATCATTTTCACTATTTGTCACACATATTAAATAAAATAATATATTTTTTAAATACTTTTTATTGGCAAAAAACAAGTGAACTATAATGTGTATTTTATAAGATCAGTCCCATCACAATACATAATATTACACAGATACAAACTAGAATGATATATAATGCGAGGCATTCTAAATTATAATTTTCACAGCTTAACAGACCATCTTAACTTCTATTTTCAATCATTTTCAGAATCAATAGTCTTTATCTCTTCTTATAGAATTTAATTTTTACTAAACATTTCATGTTGATATCGCTTTTCTTTTTAATTTAGGATTTTTTTTAATTTCAACCCATCCTAACCCCCAATAGGCTTTGTCCCTTTATAGAGCTTGGTTTTTGCTTTAAAGTTTCAAGTTGATATCATTTTCCATTTTTGACTTATCGTGCAGACAAAAACCGTGACATCGGACAAAGTAAACCTATAATTCTATTCACAGACTACTGTGTGAAGAGTAGAATAATAATATAATCAAGGCTAAAACCATAACATAATAGCCTAAAAAATAGGTACACTGAAAGAATGATATAGTCAAAGAATCAAAAATTATAGGTATATCAGTACTTCGAAGATAAACTGTGCTGTCATTGTAGTCAACTTTATAGTAGAGCAGACTGAATGTTGGTTGAACACTTTTCGTGTTTCATATTTACATATATTATATTTTAACAAGAAATTCAGTTGGCCCCAATTATTGTCACAATATGTATTATTGTTTACTAATAATCTATCTATTAAAACTTTTTTTTAACATACATGAATTGTTGGTTTTTGTAACATATTTCTATGTTCTGATAACAATTTTTTTAAGACATACCTAGTGTCTTTTACCTCCAACATGCTTCTATAAATAGTACGACTAACGTGAGAGTTAAATAGTGTTGTTAAACGTTTAACTTGTAAGTTTATTAAACATTGAACATGGCATTATCTTTTTTTTTAAATCAACTTATATTGTGACATCACTATACATGGTATAGAATACTACTGAAAATGTCTCGATGAGCCGATTTTAAAAATATAACCTTTACAACACTGCACTACGTCTACATAGTTTACCTCCCAGATAGATACGGGAATATTTTAATTTAATCTTCATGATATAGGTACGTACCTAACATAGGCACAACTATTAAATTTCTTGAATTAATTTAGGCCAGTGCAATATTTATATTTTATATTGTCTTTAAAAAAACTGTAATGTAAGTTTGACAGTGTTTATCAGTACCTCTGGCATTTATAGATAGGGCATTTTTCTATAACTTCAAGAGACAACCTACAAAATAAACAATTATTGATATAAAATTGTACTACAGTCAAGAAATTATCCTTGTTTAAGGGTCGATCTTTTCACCTCTGGGTAAAGTTACATGTAAGTTTACTTGGCATATTAACAAACAATAGCCCTATAGTTTAATCAGCAACTTAGTGAAAAAAATGGCCCTTAATATATATAATACAATTGTCATACTTTTTTAAAAATTCCTTTGTCTTTTGTTCACTTATAAAAGCGTGCCAGAGCGCAGTGGCGTATCCAAAAATAAATATTAACACGTATAAAAACAATAAAATTATTAAAATTGAATTATTATTTTTATGTTATTATTTTAAAATAATGTGTTTTAATAAAATGTAACTGGGTGTTCACTGCACAAATGAACCAATGGAGAAACCACCCCTGTGTAGGAGGTTGCTTAAGCCACGCAGGTCCCTCTTACCACTTGAAATCCAATAAGTGTTTCGGAAGACATCCTCTAGATGGAAGATCTGCTGGGTTGATTTCGTCAGGTACATGATACCAAGCTTCCTTTTTTGTCAGGCTTTTTATATCTTGGGTTCGACTAAAAACAAAAGGTTCCCAATTATCTTCTCGTTTAATCCACGCTAAAAGAGTTGGCGAATCTGACCAATAATAGACTAAAATGTCTTCTATTCCGATATCTTCAATCATAGTTTTTCCTAATCTAGCTCCTATAGTAGTAGACATACAACTCTAGCCGACAAATTGACAATTTTTTTGAGAGGAGCGACTGTAGACTTGCCTTGTACTAATTGTACTTAAACTTCCTGGTTAGACTCTGACCTTAAAAATATCTCAGTAGCATAGGCATATTGACAAGCATCACAGAAAACGTGCAAGCTAAAATTTTTACTATAATCTGTTAAAATCCATCGTGGAATTGTCAAATTTATTAAAATTTGCATCTGATTTGCCCATTCCACAAAACTTGACTTTATTTCTTCCCATTTTACACTGCCAAATCTTTGTAGTAATAACTTTGGGAACAGTGACACTGGTGATGTAAAACCATGTAGGGAGACGCTGTCACGTGGTCCAAGATGGGTTCACTTCCGCCATACTAGGTTGACGAATCCTTCAAACAGCTAATCGTGGTTTCAATCAACGTTTTTTCTATTTTTATATCGTTTGCAAACTAAATATATTGTACATATTAAAAGTTAGACATTGGTTGCTTGTGCTCAACGTATTTTTAGCAATCTAATAGATATTTATATAAAGAAATTATCCGAAATAATATTCCACAACTAATTAATTATACAACATAGTAAACAATGTGCAGGGTCGTATTTGAGATATTAATTGTGCTTTGAGTGAAAGTGTTGTAACCATATTAGGGTTTTGTAAAGATGAATTAAAAATGAGAGAATTTGCTGCAGTTGGTGCAAAAATTAGATTTAAAATAATCATAAATATTCTCTTTGTTATCTTAAATTCTATAAATTTACTTCGGTTTCATTATAAAAAGCATTTGTCTTTAAAAAAATTATGAAAGTATAGAAACTTTTTTAAATGACAGTATATTAGTACCTTAAAAACACGTAATTTATAACACCGACTCATATCAAATATCTCAAGACCATTGTATTCGCTTACATGGAGGCCACAACAATAACTCGACCGGCCAGCAATTTCTGGGGGGCTATTTTCAAACTCGAGAGAAAGTGATTTCTCTCAAGATTTTCATGAGAAATGTCATACGTCATCGTAAAAACAGTATTTTTAAAGCCAGTGAAAACTCGCAGACTGTTTCTTTTAGTTTATTTCGAGAGGATTAAAATTCTCCCAAAAATTTGAATTCTCATTGGCTTTAAAAATACTGTTTTCACGTTGACATATGACATTTCACATGAAAATCTTGAGAGAAATGAGTACTTTTAAGTTTAAAAATAAGTCCGTAACTTACAAAAATTATTAGTAGGTACATGTTGAAGTTATCGTGGAAATTGTATTCCTCTAGGAAGGCTTCGAATTTTAAAATATCTTCGTCAAATCAACGAATCGTCAAGAGACAATAGAACTCTTGGCTTATCAGAGAGTTACGATAGTGTGCTAGACGCATAATCACATTATGTACTAAATCCCACTCTAGCGGGATTTATAAAATATATTGTTATACATATATTTAAATATACAAACATTAGGATACCGTTTTAAATGTTTGAAAAAAGATACTAATAGCGCCTCCCTATGTAAAACCGATTGGGTCAAATAGTCTAAGGGCTGAGGACAAAATTTCTCTTTTTGTTACGAAATTCACATTAATTTCTTTAAACCAATCAAAAAAAGGTCTAGGGTATCAAAATTTCTATTCGAATAAAGTCCTAAAACAGGTGTTAATTTTGTCACCATAGGAAAATCATCTATAACTGTATGCTCCCAACAACGTAGGTCAAATTCTGCTTCTGCAAATAATTTCGTAGACTCTTTCATAAAATTTAGCAATACTTGTTATCTACACTTACGAAACAGTTATGTACATAAAAATTGTTCAGCAACTTTGAAATTGTAAATTTTGATACTCTTAACGTTACATTTGTATTTTCTAATGCTTTTCGCAAATGCAACTGTATCACTGCACCTAACAAAAATGGACTGCAAGTGATTCCAAAAATCACTCTCTCATGACGAAAAATCCTTATATTTGCTTCATCATCATACCATAAAAATCTTTAAAAAAAATCTCTATCATTATGACAAACTAATTTGTAAAAAATTGATGGTGTTAGCTCTATTAGGTTTATGCCTTTTTCTATGCAATGGTTTAACGATGGATGGCCTTTGGTTTTAGCTGAAGCATCAAATACTGGTTTGATTTTTGTAGTCTCACTGCTCTCTTTCACTACGTGTCTATGAGGTAGATAGTGACTTTCTTTACTGGCATCTTCCGGGGATACTTCTTCTATAATATCTTTTGCCATCCATTCATTGAAAACTTCTTCATATCTCTTATAATATCCTTCCTTATGAAGTGTTTTCTTTCAATTTTCTAATCTTTCCAAGGATAGTTAAAAATTGCTGGGTAAAGGAGCATGTCCTTCTATGGAAGGCATGCTCACTTCTGAAATATGTACAGTTTCTAGAAAATGATTCATGATGCTTTCCGCCTTCTCCTTTTTACTTTCCTATCTGTATACAGATATAAGGAAAGTATAGGAATCATGATTTTTTTCGACCTCGAGTTTTCGACGGATTTTTACGTTTTGAGGTCCCCTAAATCCGTATTGACTATTTACGCGATGATGTCTGTCAGTAATTTTTATATTTTATAGAATATATCTGTTATTTACATTTGGAGAAGAAAATTCTTCAAATAAAAGTTACTTACAATATTATTATCAATATTTTTTGTTCTTTACAAAATTTTCCTAAAATGGTCCGTATTCGAGAAATTTGACAAAATGTAAAAAAATAATTTTTTATAAAAATTGTTCAAATAAAAGTTGTTTGTAATATAATTTTCTATAATTTTTATTTTATCCATAATTTCTCTAAAATGGACCGTATTCGAGATATTTGAGATAATGTGTAAATTTCTAATTTTGGGGGGGTACTTTATGGGAGGCCGTTTTTATATTTTATGGATATATCTGTTATTTATGTTTGGAGAAGAAAATTGTTTAAATAAAAGTTACTTCTTATATTATTATCTATAATTTTTGTTTTATGTCAAATTTTCCTGAAATGGTCCGTATTCGAGAAATTTGACAAAGTGTGCAAAATTCTGATTTTTAAGAAAATTGTTAAACTAAAAGTTGTTTGCGATATCGATCTCTATAATTTTTGTTTAACATAATTTTTCTAAAATAGACCGTAATGGAAAAATTGAAGGAAATGCGCTAAATTTAAATTTTTCAGTATTTTAGTTTTCAATGAATATCTATAGAAAAATGTTTCGAGTTAGTTTATCATCTAAACATTTATAGAGGTGCTGCAATAGGTTGTACAAAATAACCGGGAAAAGCCTATAATAACTAGATAGGAAAGTCATGTGTTGGACACATCAGATTTTTTGTCTTGGCCTCTGAAGGCTCAGTAATACCAACATTTAGTGCCCATAAATCGGATATAGCTACATCGATAAGGTTGTAGCTGTTTTAAAAGGTAATTTACTTTCTTCTGAGGGAAAGGTAGTTTTGCCTAGAACCGTCCAACCTAGAAGGGTTTGCAAGGCGACTAGTCCACATTTCAGCTCCTGCTTCTCCCCGTATATAGCGTGCCTGATATATTCGCTCCAATTAGGACTGTAAAATACAAGATGAACTAACCGTCCAAATATATTTTTAAAAATGATCCAAATATGGAATAGAACCAGAAACATTAAAACCTATAAAAAACCAGACATTAAAAAATCGATTTGGCTTTTTTTTATTGAAAAGATACTTCTATAAAACATATATCATATTGACAAATACAATCAAAACAATCAAGTTAACAAAATATATACTGAATGTTACAAAATAAAAATGTGATTCACTTTTAACATGCCCCACCAAGAGTCTTGATCTTGGTAAAGAAGACTCAATAGCCATATCTGTCGACCTTCTTAACTTCGCGCCCATACCTAGTAGTCTTCACGGGTTTTCTCGAAGTGGGTGCCGCTGGCAACTCATCACAAGGGCGTAGATAAGGGGGGAGGGGTAATGGGGGTAAATATTATTAGAAATACGAAGAAATGATTAATATAAAAGTTGTATGACCATATTTAACAAATATTCCTAAATATAAAGGGTGGTCCATAAACGAGGTGCTGATCTAATCTATTCTTTTTTAAAACAAAACACCCTGCAGGTAGTAATACATATCTGATTGTTTTTACATCGTCAAACAATTTTAGTTGACTTCATTCATTTGCTATGTTGTATATACGATGTGTCAAAACGTGAGGTTACGATTTTCTCAATTTTTTAAATGGAATACTATGTGGTATGACATATAGAGTATTCCATTTAAAAAAATGAGAAAATCGTTACCCCTCGTTTTGAAACACCCTATATACAACATATCAAATAAATTAAGCCTATTAAAGTTGTTTGACGATGTGAAAACAAATATAAAAATGTATAAGTTTGGCCAGCCCCTCGTTTATGGACCACCCTGTATGTTTAAGAATATTTATTAATCATGGTCATACAACTGTTATATTAATTTGTTTTTCCTATTTTCATTAATAAAACAGCTATTGATCAATTAGGCACTATTGGGATATGTTGGTATCGTCATTGAAAATAATATACAGTGTGTTGCATTTGACAAAATTGTAAATTGAACTTAATATTAGCCATATTTGAGACATGTTTCAAAACACTCTGTATAAAATAAATCAGTTCTATCACCTCGGAAATGAAATAGTCTACAAAGTTCAACCAGACGTCACTTTTTTGTGACAAATGGCGTGAGAAATATTTATCAATCTTAAGTTTTAAAATTATATTTAGCTTTTCTTTATAATTGATGATATACAAATCCCCAAAATTACGGTACTTTATTCTGAAACACCCTGTATAAATATATAAAAAATTAAAAACTTCCATTATAAAACTCACTCTTTTTTCTGGAAATACACATATGAACTCTGCGCATTCACCAATAATGTGAAAAGTGTTACTCCCCCAAGAAAATAACCTAGCTACGCGCTTGACTCATCATCCGACAATTCTTCATTTCCTTGTTTTGGTATATCGGTGTTATTATCTAAAATGTCATATACTTCTTTCAATTGCAATTTTCTCTTCTCTATTTACCTAATTCTCTAGAAACTCTATCAGCATATCCAAACGGTATTTTAAACTGGAATCGCCATCATATTCTGGACTTATCTGCCAAACTCTTATCAGTTCATCTGGTAAACAGGATTCTACTAGTGGAAATAGAATTGCAGAATATGTTTCAGAAGATATATTCAATGATTCCAAAGATCTCAACTGACATAAAATATTGTCGTATAGATAACTTTATTTTGTTTTATTATTGAGATTGCGTATTACTAATCTAAGCAATTCACGTATGTAAAATCCAATGAGAATTTCTTCACTTCCAAATCTTTGTTTTAAGCTTTCAATAGCTTTTGGATAGTTTTTTCAGAAGCTGGATAACTTTCAATGAGACAGCGTGCGCGAGATTTTGGAATAGTTGCTTGGATTAGATACTGATATATATCATTTTCCATGGAATCATCATCATTAATTCTTTTAAATTGACTCCCCCAACTAACCTAATCCTTAATTTCGCCAAATTTTTGGAATTCTAATTTAGGCAGTCTTAGACTTTTTCTATGATGACTACAAACTGATCTAGGATGTTGAGAGTTTAAACTATTTTCATCATTTAACGAATCTTTCTGCAAACATTTGTCTGCAAGTAACTTAACTTTAAAATGTTTCATGGCATACTCAGCAGATACTGATACTTCTAAATTTAAGATTTCATCTGTGATAGATTCGGTCGATACTAAGACGTGGCACATTTGTTTAAAAATCAGTAAGAACCTCTATATTCTGATCCAATAACTGTAGAATGCTTTTAATTTCAATTTCATTAAAGGTTGGACCTTTCAGCAAAGTGGAAAGTTGTTCATAAATTCGATTGACCGAGTTCCGTTTATAATTGTAATAAGTTCTTTTTAGAGTATCCATTTTTAATAATTGTAAATGTTCTGTCACAGTCGCCAAATGTAAAAAAATAATTTATTACAATCAAATGGAAAACTGCAGAGGTAATTCAAAATATATTATCGAAAATACAACTTTCTTTCTCATTGACAAGTAATTAAAAAACTAACAGGAAGTTCTCCTGTATTCCAGACTTCGTTTTAACATCTTGATATCAAACCTTATTATCAAAGGATTATATTACCTCTAGGAAAGCTTCAGAGGTTTTTGTATTCAAATACTTGGTTGATAGTTCGAATCTATTTCTGTGTGAACATGTTTCATATTGCTGTAAATCTATATACGCATTACCAGTATAAAAATACTCATATTTTCGTAAAACTCGTCATAAAAATATTTTATTAAGTGCATTATGGATTCGCAAACTACCCTCTAAAAACAACCCCTTTGGCAACGATATTTCATTCGGCAAAAGTCTCTGTCTCCCTCTCTACCGCCCCTTGAATAATTAAACGAAAAATAATTATGTAAAAATGTGAGAAATAATAATTCGCGCAACGAAAATACGGAAGAGAAGTAATCTGCAAATGAAATTCCATGCGCAATTCCGCTCGCTAATTATTTAAAAACAATTCAGACTTTGTAATTACTAAATGAAGAAATAAAACCGAAAATTCATAAAACAACTTTTGTAATTGAGTTCCAGATTAAATCTCAGTAATCCAAAAATCCCCATCTAGAATTAATTATAAGTAATTTTATTAGCCAGCATTGCCTTTTTCGCTGCCAGAGAGAATTTTTATTTGAAATAAACTCGACTCATGAATATTTTTTTAGTTTTAATAGTGTTTTCTATCTTGTGCCTCTATTAGATATGACATGAAGTTGTTTGTCGTAATCAATGAGGGCTGACAAGTTAAATGCCGTCTTCACTACTTAAATACGAGGTCGATATTAAATGATTTTTATACAAGTTTATTGTCTTTTAGATATATTTAAGAAAATGATAATTCAAATGGTAATGTAATGGGTAAATAAATATTAATGATCAATGATAATAAAGAACTCAAAAGAAGGGATGCTGAAGTGACTGTTTCTTGACAACTTTTCTTAGTAAAATTTAACAATTAATTTTTTATTTATTTCTTTATTTACGGGCCAAAACCCATTTTACAGAATACTATAAAAAGTTCCATAACAAATATAAAACTATTGACATTACAGCAAGTTATAAACTACCAATTAAAAAAATGAAAATAGAATATATTTAACAAAATATAAACAAAATAAAAATGAAATAAAATTATATAAAAAAAAATAAATTAAAAATACTCAACAGTTACATATTAACATGTAAGCTTTAATGGTTCTTTTAAAAGCAGGAAGAGAATTATGGACAATATCAATATTCTGATTTTTGTTAGTTAATCGTAAAATTCCGGATACCGTTTCATTTTGTCCGTAGTTATGTCTATTTTTATGTATGAGAGAGTAATAAAACAGTATTTCTAATGCAAAACTTAGTACGGTCATTTTAAATATTTTTACAGAATAATCTAAATATTTCCTAAAATTGTAATAAATGTACCTGAGCTATTGCAAGTTTTGGGTTTTTTATTGGTCCTTTATAAACATAAGCTGTACAGAACAATAGAAAAAGGTTTAAAGATTACATAGCCGTATCTTAAGATTATTTTCAATAAGTACCTATTTGCCAATTTTGTTTTATTTTAATTCCAAGAATTTCTTACAGTAATCGAATTATAAGTAGATAAATACCTTCCCAACAAATTTCACCGAAAATGCGATTATAGGTTTTCCATTTAGTAAGGAGGTCCAAGTTGTGTATTCTTGACAGTTTACTAAATGTCGTTTAGTTGCAACTTGCAAGGTGCAGTGTGAATTCTAGTGTGATCATGCAAAATTTGGAAGGGCCGCGTAAACGACAAAAAATCGGTCCTTTAACAGTTAATGAAAAAACATTAATATCTAATTGTTTTAAATCATTTACAGACAAACATTTATGTAAAAGTGTTGATGACACAGTGGAATTAGTTAGTAGTACGCTTGGTGTTGGGAAATCTACGATTTACAGAGTTGTTAAAGAAGAGAAATGTGGCGAGTTTCAAACAGCACGTAAAGCTCCAGGAAAACCAAAATTTCAATTAGAAAATCTTTTGAAAGAAAGACTTCAAAGGAAAGTGCATGCATTCTTCTTTAGAAAAGAACTTCCGACAGTAGACAAAGTTCTTGCCACGGTTCGAGATGATAAGGATTACCCTGAAATGAGTCGAATCACACTATGGAAACTTTTAAAAGAAATAGGTTTTCTATGGAAAAAGCATTCCAGAAAGTCTATTTTAATAGAAAGAAGCGATATTGTAGTATGGAGAAGAAATTACCTAAGGACTATAAAAGAAATGAGAAACCAAAGAAGAAATATATTTTATTTAGATGAAACATGGATCAACGAGGGACATAAACCAAATAAATTTTGGCAAGATGAAACTGTTACAAGTCGAAGACAGGCTTTTTTAAATAATTTATCTACTGGTTTAAATCCACGATCAGGAAAGGGGCGCAGACTAATAATAGTACACATAGGTAGTTCAAACGGTTTTGTTAAAGGTGGTTTATTGACTTTTGAATCTACTCGTACCGGTGACTACCATGAGGACATGAATGCTGATGTCTTTAAAGAGTGGTTCGAATAAATTATAGATCTTCTTTCTCAGAACTGTATAATAGTAATGGATAATGCAAGTTATCACTCGAGAGTTATAGAAAAAATGCCCACAACCAAGTGGTTAAAAAAAGATTTACAGAATTGGCTAAATTCAAAGAATATTAAGTTCCATCCCGGTTCTGTGAGAAAAGAACTGTATCATTTGTGCTCCCTTCGTAAAGAGAAATTCAAAAAATATGAATTTGATGAAATTGCAAAAAATCGTGGGATGACGGTGGTTAGATCACCACCATATCATTGCGAAGTAAACCCGATTGAACTGATATGGGCACAGATAAAGGGAGAAGTTTCAAGAAAAAATAATTCTTTTAAAATGAGTGCTATTAAACAGTTGTTTTTGGAGGCTGTAAATAATGTGAAGCCTGAAAACTGGGAAAAGGCAGTAAATCATACGATTAAAGAAAAAGAGAAAATGTGGAAGTTGGACAATATTACTGATGAAATGATCGAGCCACTCATTGTAAATATTGGTTGCGACAGTTCATCTTCCGATTTCGATTCTGATTTGGATTTGTAGGTAAGAAGTAGTTTTTATATTAAAATTATTATTTATGAACGTAGCGTTGTTTATAAGTCAAAGTTTAAACCCTTATACCTACATAACCCGTTTGACACAATGTTCTTAACATACCTTGTGGAAAAATAAAAATTTTAGAAAAAATTGCACTTTTTTACCTTAAGCTGTTTAGAAGTTATAAGCAGGTTAATTAGGTGAAAATATAAGTGTATACTCGAGGAATAACTTCAAAAAATATTTTAACTGTCTACTAAAAGAAGTGGATTACGAACGCGTTATTATTTTAATACTCTCTCATACATAAAAATAGACTATAGTGTGATGAAAAGGTATACGAAATAGTTCAACATTCCGCGCGTACGTCTTTCATTTACATTGAAAAGTATCATGTTCAATTAATAGTTCGGAATTGGATATAATAGCTTTGTTTTGGTTCTGAAATTAGAACCGTTCAAGAATTTTATTTGAACTATGCAGAACAGCTTGCGCAGTGACAAAAATAATAAAACTGATTCAGAATTGATTCAAGAAAGGATGAACCAAAACACTTTTGTTCTTTTTCTTCTTTTTCGCATTTGTCATTACTATAGCCTTTTATTATTGAGGACAATTATTGTCAGTTCTGTGAACTACATAAAAATATTGTTTGCAAAACTGTAATTTGCCATTGTTTTTTGTTCTTGATTAACAAAGGGTAGTTAATGTCATATTTTATTTCATATGCATTTTTGTCGATTCTTATACAACGTTTTCACTTATATATTTTATTCCATTCTTGTTTTTACTTATATTTTTTGTTCGATTATTGTTTTACTTATGTCTTTTGTTAGATTCTTTTTACTTTTTCTTATATCTTTGTGTTTTGTTTCCCATATTTTTTAAAATATATATTAAAATTATTTAATTTCAAATTAATCATCCCATCATGCATCATGGATAATAATGGTAATATGAATTAATAAGTTTCTGTTGTATATCTAAACTTGTTTTTGTTTTAATTTAATAAATTCTAATAGAAACAAAAACGTAAAAAGGCGCCAATAAAAGACAATCTCAAATCTCAAACCTCGACATTAACAGCTTAAAACATATAAACAAAATGAAATAAATAAATAATTGGTTGTCAGTTGTCGTTTCATAGCTTTCTTCACGAACTAAAAATTCTAATATAATTCCTGCTCAACGTTGAAGAATAGTTCTAAAATAATTTCATGAGTGAACCAAAACACAGAATTTTACGTCACCTCCGGTTATGAACTGATTTGAAATTAACCAAAACACTTTTAAATCACTGCGCATGTCAGAACGGTTCTTAAAATGGAACCAGAACAAACCTAATACCATTTAATATTTTATATAAAAACACAAGTCAAATTCTATTCCCCTGTGCTGCAATGTTTGCATTTTTAATTGGAGAAGAATATTTTTATAATTAATATCTATTCCGTTTATGCCCATTTTGAAAGCACAAATCCGCAGAAATTTTCAGTAGTAATATCCCAAGGACAGCGATAATGGGCCATGTTCACATGTGAGATATGCTGTTTTATAAGTTATTCTAAATAATCAGTTTGTTAAAAGAGCCAAAAGTTTGTAAATTAAAACCATTTATAATTTAAAATTTGTAATGTGTACGTCATAGGGAATAGACCAATCAGCTTGTGTCGAAGTTTTGTTTGTTGTATAGAACCAAGCCTACGAACAAACCGACACATAGAATATCGAAGTGAACTCACATCTTAGTGACACTTAAAAATTGACACCATCTAGACCACCTAACCTGACATTCGTTGTTGTGTTGTTTACTTTTTCTCGATTCTCGATTTATTTCTTTTCTTTGCTAATTGGTTTAATTTTCTTATTAATATGAGTTTGTCAGCTGGCTTTATAAAAGCTGATTTAAGTATTTTACCCATTGTAGACCAAGATTACTGCACTTTTTAACAATACTTAGTTTATAAGTGTCAAAGTTAAGCATGTTAAGACAGAAAGGTATGTAACACTTTATTTATAACTTGTTTTAATAGTAGGTGCAGTTTATATGGGGCAATACACCTTATAGTAAAAACATATATATCTCAGGTTATTAGGGTTATCGAACAGTAACAGTTTTTCAAAAATAAACATTTTACCCTTTACCTCATTTATATGTATAAGAAAAAAATATTAGCGTACTTTGATATTCACAAATATAACACTAGAAATTGGGACTATATATCTGTACCTTGAAGCAACACACAAACGAACGTATATTACTTCTCGTATACCGTCTAACTGGCAACGTTGTGTGGCTGGCTCCTATTGGTCTATTCCCGGCTACGTAATAAATTTAAAAATTAATAACTCCGGCAAATGAATAGATAAAAAAAAAATTAAATGTACTTTATTTTGAACTGTATTATTCATAAAAAACAATTCAATTCAATTTTTGGACATGCTCCATTCCCAATATTTTTTTTTACCTACCGAAAACACGTTGCTTGGTAACTTCCTGACGCCGTAGGTGGAGGGAAAGAAACGTGCTTGAAGTATTTAAAAAAAATTATGAGTATTTATCACTGGCCGAGGGGTATTTGGTCAGAAAATTTTTGGAATATTTTAACTCAAAGTCTTGACTGTACTACAGAAGAGAGAACAATACAGAAAAGAAAGATAGGGCTAGTTCTACCACAGAGATACTCTAAAAAAAACATGCCTTTATAAAAGGATTAAAAAATTCAACAGGAAAAGGAAATCGCTTAATAATAACCCACATTGGAAGCATCGATGGATTTTTGCCAGATGGTTTTTTATTGTTCGATTCAAAGAAAACAAAAGACTATATAAAGAAATGGATGGCCTTAAAATTGGTTTCAGAACATTGTAAAAATAATTCCAACCAACTCCGTTATTGTTTTTAATAATGCATCCTATCACAGTCGATTAAATAAGTCACTACTTACAACAAGAAGAAAAAGAAGTGTTTAGTCCCTACGCACGTTAATAGTGTAACCATACATTTCTACAGTTTATGAAATAGTAACAGGGTGAGTATCAAAAAACGGTTCAATATTTTTGGTGTTATCTAAAATTATAAATGTTCAGTTTTCTTTGTTTTCGTTTTTTACGCGTACATGTTAACGTTTTTTTTTTTTTTTTATTGTAATGGGATGGCATCAGACATGCAAGTCTATTTACCACAGAAAGTTTTAACTTAATAATTTTTGTATATATTATGTTAAATATCTATTTTAGTATTTTGAGTAAATTTAATAATAGCGTCAAAAATTATCTTATCTGATTGAACTAAAAGTGAAGAAATATTGAGTGGAAGTGGGAGTGAAAGTTTATTTAAATCTTGATACAATACGGTGGTATGTTGAGCATTTTTATTACAATCTAAAAATAAATGATTGATATCTGCTACAGCGTTTATATTGCAATATGGACAAAAGGGAGAATCCAATATTCCAATTTTACATAAATGTGCAGGGAATCGGCCGTGATTGAGCTTCAAACGAGTAATTATAGATGACTGATATTTATTATAGTTCCATGAACTGATGTAAGGAATATTCTTAGGAAGATTTGGATGTATACTATAATAGTGACTTTGTGATGCCTTCGCATGCTCAGTGTATTTAATTTCCCATCTACTTCTTACATCTTTTTTATAAATGCTAATAATATCTATAAAACTACAAAATAATGTAATTTGTTCTAAACTACATGCTTCTTTAGCAGCCCTATCCACATGTTCATTTCCTGCAATGCCACAATGTCCTTTAACCCAAACCAAGGAAACTTTAACGCTACTCTGTTTAAGGTCAAATATAATTTTCTTAATCGATAATATTACCGCGTTTTTGTTTTGACTTATGGAAGGGCTATCAATAGCCTGCAGAACTGATTGGGAGTCAGACACTATAACTATATTCTGAAATGAATTTGCTTTGCACCAATCTAAGGCTTTTAGAATCGCCACTGCTTCAGCTGTGAATATAGAACAGAAGCAGGGTAATTTAAATGATTCTATATAATTAGTGTCTGAAACAAGAAATGCACAGCCAATACCTAAACCATTTTTCGATCCATCTGTATAAATAGTAGTTAAATTATCTCCCAAATTACTGAGTACGGATTTAAAGATAGTTTTCGTAAGGCTTGCAATATCTGAGTATTTCGGAATAATAATGGTTGGTTTAGATATTAGAATTTTAAATTCAATTTCATATATGGGTAATTTCTGAAATTTTTCAATTTGGTTATTATATGGACTAGTATCAATAAAAGCATTTGCAAGAGGGGGAGAGTTCTTCTTTTCCCAGTATAAATTCGTTAAGTTCTCTACAGCTACAGTTGAAATTTTGGTGATCATAAAATTACTAAAAGACCTATACTTAATAACTTGTTTATTTGCTAAAAAATCTCTTCGAATGCACAGAGGCGGGTCCTGTGCCTCAGCAAGAATTGCATGATTAGGTGACGATACCATAGCCCCTAAACATATTTTTAAGGCTTTAAATTGAATTCGATCTATAGATAACAAATTTGAATTACACGTCGATCCATAAAGAGTACATCCATAATCCAGTATAGAACGAATATAAGATTTATAAAATGTGAAGGCGATGTTTGGGTCTGCACCCCACTTATTTTTAGAAACTATACGTAGGAGATTAAGTCCCTTATCACACTTTTGCCTTATGTATTTTATATGATTGGTCCATAGCAATTTTTTATCTATAACTAAACCAAGGTATTTGTATTCACTAACTATGGGTATAGTCAAGTCACCTAATGAGCAATATTCAGCAGTTCTAAGTCTGTGTCGCGTAAGGCACATAACAGCTGATTTCTCCTGTGAAATACTAAAACCCATGTCACTAATCCAGTCTTTTAAACAATAAAATACATATTTTAAATCTCTCATACAACGTTCATATGAATTTTGGATGGTATAAAAGCATATGTCATCTGCATATTGGATGATTTTAATGGTATCATCCATCAAATCATGCAGTTCTGCTGTATATATATTAAAAAGAAGTGGACTTAAAACAGCTCCTTGTGGTAAACCATTATATACGGTTCTCGGGCCATGTAGTACATTTTTATGATCACGGACAAATATCTTTCTGTTTATGAATAAGTTGATTATGTTTGCAGATACCTTATAATTGATGCCCATTTTATTCATCTTAGATTGTAAAATACCTAGATCAACCACGTCATAGGCGCCTGTTAAATCTATGAATAAACATAACATATACTTATTTTTGGAGAAACAAATTTGTGCGTCAGTAATTAAGTGTGTTAAGGCATCAATTGTGCTTTGACCTCTACGAAATCCATACTGAGTACTAGGCAAGAGAGACCTACTTTCAACAAAATGTTCTAGTCTAAATTTTATCATCCTCTCGAAGGTTTTGGAAACACATGACATTAATGAGATGGGTCGATAGGATGATGGGACATCTATGGTTTTATTTGGTTTAAGTACAAGACAAATGATTATATTTTTGAATATATCAGAATATTCTTGCTTTAACCACCAATTATTAAAAAACTGTAAAAATAATTTTTTTCCTACTTCAGGAAGATTGTACAAAATTTTATATGTGAATCCATCCAGTCCTGGGGCAGAATTTCTGCTCTTTTTTAAAGCTAAATTTAGTTCTTCATGAGTAAATGGAATAGATAAAGGATTTGAATTGGAAATAAATTGAAAACGGTTATTATAACAACTAAAAAGGTTACCAGGAACAGATGGGGGAGCTAGTTTATCCAGAATATTTTCAATTAGTTGTTTGCCTAAAGGGGGCTTTTTTTTCTGGTGATATTTATTAGTGATAGATCTAATAAGGTGCCAAATTTCAGATATAGGAGTACTCCTATTTAATTTATTTAGGAAAGACCTCCAACTAATTCTTTGTTTTGATTTGAACAACTGTTTAGTCCTAGCAGCAATATTTTGATAGTGTAGGTAGTTACTAAAATTTCCTTGTTTTTTGAATTTCTTTAATGCTTCTGCACGATTTTTAACCATGGTTGAACATTCCTCGTCCCACCAATAGGGCCTGGGAGATAAAGGGGTAAAAGGTTTTTTAGTAGGCATAGATTTGGATGCAGCTGAAGAAATAGTGTTAATCAGTTGAAGTATTTTGTCTGAATAATTGGATGATATAAAAAGAGACGAAAGTTCGTTTTCTAAGTAAGACTGAAATGCGGGCCAATCAGCTCGCATATCATTCCATTTGGTACTTGGATTGATTTCAAATATTGTAGGGTTAATTTGTATTTCTATTTTAATTGGACAGTGGTCTGAACCTAAAGAATCTGGATATACCGACCAACTTAAACGATCTGCTAAAAGAGGGGAGGTAAGAGTTAAGTCAACTGCAGAGTTAATTCCATTGGGATTAATTCTAGTTGGGGATCCATCATTCAACGTAATGAGTTCAAGATAATCCATGGCTTCAACTAGATTTTTTCCACCACGGTCATCTGGGATAGGACCCCATAAACCATGGTGTGCGTTGAAATCACCGCAAAAAATAGTAGATGGGAGTTTAAATTGTTGAAAGAGGTTGATCCAATCATTTTGAATAACCGCTACATCAGAAGGTTTATATATTGAAACTAAAAAGATATCGCTTTCAGTAATATGAACTGCACATACTTCTATACCAATGTCAAAGCTTTCGTTTACCTCAATCTCTTGATAAGATATACTTTGTAAAATAAAAATGCCAACACCACCGTATCCATCATCTCGACATTTTAGTACAGAATTATAACCTTTTATACTAAAATTATTATATGGTTTCAACCATGTCTCAGATAATATAATTATGTCTACATGATTTTCATTAATATAATTTAGGATACTATTTTTATTAGCAACAATAGATCTGCTATTCCATTGTAGTATAGTTAATTTTTCTGTTAATTTATTTTGGGTAACTATGATGTAATTTATTTTTTAGTAGAAATTTTTTTCACTTCCATACTCTGATTCACTACTTATTTCCATCATATCCCGATTCAAGTCGTTAGACTCTAACGTATTGTCGATAATTTTTTTAATTTCAAAATCTGAAATACAATTTGATGAACCAGAAGGGATTGATCTGGTTATTTGATTAACAACTGCTGTAACGAGTAGAACAATTTTATCTTTATAATTCATAAAGTCATCCCTATGCGGATTGGGGATAATAGGCATAGACTTAGGTTTAAGGTTGTAAGTTTTTTTCACCGGAGTAGAACTTATAGATGGGGATGTTGGTGTAAATTTTCGTTTTGCTACCCTTGGGCTGGCAGGTTTTGTAACAGGTTTTTTTATTGTATAAGTCGATATATGGCTACTGGGACTATTAGGTAATGGGGGAAAGTTGTTAATATCGTTTAATAAAGAAAATCGATTGTTTGTAGTAACTTTTGCGTAAGAAGGATTATTATATATATGTTCAGCTTCTCTAAAAGTTATGTTTTCACGAGCCATAATCTGTTTAATGTTTCTCTGCTTCGTATAAATTGGACATTTCCGTGAGATTGAAGGGTGCTCATTATTTTGACAATAAATACACCGACTAACATCTGTACACTCGTCATCATTATGATTCGTGTCAGTACATTTTTTACATCTACTGTCTTTAGACTTGCATTGCCTAGCCGAGTGACCGTAACGTAAGCACTTAAAACACTGTACAACTGGCTGTACATAGGGCTCAACAGTAAAATTACATAAATTAATTTGAACAGTCTGTGGAATTTCGTTACCCAAAAATTGTACAATTATCATCTGTCTATTTACAAAACATGAATTTCCGTCTGTATCCACTACCTTACGTTTCATTCGCTGAACACTTACCACTTCTTTAGTTGAAATTATTGCATTTAACAAATATTCTTCAGAGAAAAAGTATCTACCATTCTAACTACACCCTTCTTATGGGTGTAAAACTTTGGAATATATGCAATCAAATCGTTTTTAACTATAACATCATTATTAACTAATGAATTTGCAATTACTAAAGATCTAAATATTACTTTAACCCTATTAATACCCACAGATTTAATATCCAAAACATCGTTTTTCAATGTATCAACCGTCATCAAAAAATGTCCTATTTTAATAGGAAAAAGTCTTCCAACATTTTTATTATTGTGCTCAATAAACACAAAATATGGACCATTGTCACCTGGTCTATAGCGATTCTCTAAATCTATCATACTCGTAACATACCTGTTTTCATCAGCTTTATTGATCTCATTTTTTTCTTTATCAGTCCTTACCTCGGGCGGCTTGTCGCCGCCCGTTTCCTCCCCCATATTTTAGGGAAATTTCCTTCTCAGTAATCAGAAACTATAATCGGCTTAGCAATAAAACTATAGAGAAAGGATCCCAAATAACTAAAACCGATTACAAAGGTTTTTCTAGCCAAAAACGCAGAAAATATCAGCACCCAGATAAAAATTCGACTCTGACAGTGACGTTTTTATCTGACTGCATGTTAACGTTAATGTTAACAAAAAAACAAAAAAAAAAAAAAAAAAAAAAAAAAAAAAAAAAAAAAAAAAGTAAGCTTTTGTCATACTTTCAAGCACTTATAGAAAAAACTAGAGAAAATGCCATCCATAAGATCTGTGTTTGCGTCATCATCTATGCAGGACGTTGATAGTTTACAAGCATCCTATAATATATCTTTACTAATAGCGAAGTCGGGGAAACCCCACACAATTGGAGAGCAGCCTATTTTACCAGCTATTGCGAAGGTCCTCAATAATGTATTGCTATTATAAAGAGAATTCCTTTAAGTAATAACTCTGTTCAAAGACGAATAGACGTGATGGGTCGAGACAGATTATCTCTCCAGTTGGACGAGTCTACATTACTTGGCAATGAAGCTCTGTTGTTAGGATATATTCGATATATTAAAAATAAAAATATGTGCCAAGAACTGCTTTTTGCTACATATTTAAGGAAGATACCATAGGAGAATCGATTTTTCAGGCCGTGGAACGTTTATTTACCGACAAAGCTATTCCATGGAAAAACATTATTTTTGTTGCGACTGATGGTGCACCATCTATGGTTGGTCGTCATTGTGATTTTAAAGCTCACTTAAAGCGACAACTGCCTGAGGTACTGGTCATTCACTGTATGATTCACAGACAGCATTAAGTAGCAAAATATAACAACAAGATTTGACGCAATTCTTAGAACTCTCGGTTATTTGCTCAGCTATGGGAGGAAAAAGACGAAGACTTTACTCGGTTACTTTTGCACACTAAAGTTCGCTGGCTATCAAGAGGGAACATGGAGATCACGTGGCAGTAATATTTTGTATCTGTCCAAGGATTTCAACTGCTTCTCTTCTTATGACATTCTTTTAAAAAAGTTAAACTTTTATGGAGTTAGGGGAACTCCGATTCCACTGATAAATTAATACCTTAATAATGGACAACAAGCTGTAATGAGTAATGGTGTTCTATCTGATTTTCAGACTGTAGGACAAGGGGTTATACAAGGCTCTGTTACGGGCCCCTTTTTAACCGACTTCAAAAAAATAGGTGGTTCTCAATTCGTCGGTATATATTTTTTTATGTATGATTAGCGATAATTCTTTATCACCTTGTCCGATTTCTTTGATTCTTTTTTTGTTAGTAAGGAGGTACCTCAGGGATGGTCCCATATAAATTTGGTCAAATTCTAATAATTGGGTCTATGAGAAAATCCTCAAACTCTTCATTTTTTATGTATCTCTTTACAAACTTGTCCGATTTCTATGATTCTTTTTTTTTGTTTAAAATTATTTTTAATACTTGTTTTATTTGTCGTTTATGTTAACGATTTAAGCCATTTCATGCTGCCTAATAAATCAGTTTTATTTGCAGATGATACAATATTTATTTTAACAATGTTTTTCATAACAATGCTTAGTCGTTAATGAGTTTTAACATTTTTAAAATACTTTTTTGTAAGGTCGTTTCAGAGATGTCACGATACAAGATGGTGATTATTGAAATATTATTGTATCTTCAGATGAGTAAAAAATAACTTATAGTCCAAATTTCTGTATAAATTTAATTATCAATGTTGACTTGTTTCGATCTAAAAACTCATTTCAAAATATTTAAATTATTCTTATTGCCGACAATATCCGATAAAAAAAAGGTTTTCAATGAATACATCACGTACCCCAATATATATTTCTAGCTCTCAGCTATATCTACAAGAATTCTTACATATATATTTTCATTAGAAATGCATTGGAAAATACAATGGTTCAGGAAGACGGAATAAGAAGTCGCGAAATGTATTTTTCGTATCTATGTCGATACTCGATTGGTATGTATGTGATTCCGATTGATTGAAATATTGAAAAACAGATAACGCAAAGATATTGGTTTTATATTCACTTTGTGTTGTGATAAGTTTCGGATCGAGGTTTTCTTCTACATTTTTATCATGGTTTATTTAAAATAATGTATAGGATGTCGATACAGAATATGCTAGAGTATTTAAATAAACTGAATAGTTGGTAGAAAAGTCTAAATTGTAATATACAGGGTATCTCGAAATATTTTAAAGAATGATTAAAAAGTTATTCCTCCTCCATCTTTCTAAGTATACATAATAGATTAAGATCTAGCAATCATTTTGAGTAACAAGGCTTACAAATTTATAATTTAATACTAGTTGAATAAGAAAATAAAATGTAAGTGGAATGAGTACAAAAGTGTGTAAAAAAATATTTTTTTTTATTAAATATTAGACTAACCCGTTTCGGCTTAACAAAGCCATCTTCAAAGCCTTCCTAAAACGCATTACAAATTAAAATTTTCATATATTATAATATGACAAAAACCTTACGTCTATGATACCTTCCACATAGAGTCAATTAGATTTAACAAGAAATACAATAGAAAAACATTTAGGGGCGGTAATGGCACCCCCAATAAATGCGTTAAAAGTATAACATTAATAGTTAATTATACTAAATTGTAAAAATAATACATTTTCCCAGTACAACAGGTGACAGGCGTACCTAAATTTGACAATTGACAGCAGACTTATGACATAGACAGACTGACACAAAACAATATGACAAGTAGAAAGAGCGTTCGACTGGTTCTGGAGTCATCCCGAGTTAGACCAGACCTATCATCAAAAAAACTAAAAAATATATATTAATGAAAAAGAGGGGGAGAGATATACTAGGCTTCTAAATATATAAACCATCCAGAGGTCATAAGAAACCTAAGCATATTTGGTTTCCGAAATAAATGAACATCAGAATTTGGAGAGAAATTGAAGTAAATAGACGTGAATAGACCATGACCCATATATGGCACCTAGTCGAAACAAGAAGAGTAAATTAGAGAGGAAGGAGGAAAGAAAGAGTTATATGTAGCGTCATGCACTACATATCTTTATCATTTTTATTACGTCATACGAATTAAATTGTTGTCATCATTTAGACAACCTTTCGTGGCAGTTCTAGCAAGACAAAAGGTTGAACTCATTGGGAGGGAAACAAGAATTGTTTATTTATAATTATGACTTTTGGTTTTTTGATAATTTATATACATGTCATGACATCGAGTTTTATTATACGAAATTATACTTTAATAAGTACATTTTTTTTTATTGATGGGATACAATTATTACGAAGAGTATTATTATTAACATTTAAAAGATCCCACATTATAGAAAAGTGATAAAGTTATAGTAAAGACAAATTACTACCTAAATCCATACTAGACAGTAACTAAAGTAGACACCTATTTCGCCTTTAACGATACAGCTGTGTGCTGAGTTGCCTATTCTACGACCGGACAACCACAGTGAATATGATGATAAGTATGGTCAACGGGGGTAGGTTTCACAATCAACCAAGAAGCTAAAGTAACAAATATGTAGAATGAAATAACATATTGAAATATTTTGAAACACTACATTCCAAAGCGGAATAAAATCATTGAAGATCGTTTTAAAAACAGTATAATTTGGTCTAAGTGTAGTAAATATAATATAAAGTAAACGGAAAGAAGAAGAAATGTCAAGAAGAAGAAATATCAAGAAGAAGAAATGTCAAAAAGAAGAAATGTCAAAAAGAAGAAATGTCAAGAAGAAATGTTAATAAGAAGACATGTCAGGAAAAAGAAATGTCAAGAAGAAGAAATGTCAAGAAGAAATGTTAATAAGAAGACATGTCAAGAAAAAGAAATGTCAAGAAGAAGAAATGTCAAGAAAAAGAAATGTACAGAAGAAAAATGTCAGAAAGAAAAAATGTCAGAAAGAAGAAATGTCAAGAAGTCTCATTAATTTTAAAATTACTGTTATTTTATTGAATTTATTTTTTATCAACCGACTGCAAAAAAGGAGGAGGTTCTCAATTCGTCGAAATTTTTTTTTTTTATATATGTTTAGCGATAATTATTTAATACGTTGTCTTATTTCTATGATTCTTTTTTTTTTGTTAGAAAGGGGGTGCCTTAGGTAATCCCATATAAATTTTGGTCAAGATCTGAAAGTGAGATCCATGAAAAAATCATCAATCTCTTCATTTTTTATATATATTCAACGATAATTATTTACCACTTTGTTCGATTTCTATTATTCTTTTTCTGTTAGAAAGAGGATACCTCAGGGGTGGTTTCGTATACAATCTGATGATCTATGAGAAAATAAAAAAAACTCAATTATTAAGTGCATATGCACGATTTTGAAGTCGGTTTTTTAAAATGCTTTTATTTGGTTTGTACAAATAAAAGTTTTTGGTCTCACATATTATACAATGAAAGAATATACAGGGTGTTTCAGATTTAAACGGACACAGCTTAATGGGAGGTAAAGTAAACTTAGCTGAGTTCAAAACACCCCTATACTTAGCCTTTAATCTTACTCGTTTCTGAGATATAGGTTATTTTATGACTTTTTGCCAAAACTAAAATTTTGTACAAAAGTTACACTCTCTTAGGTTAATGAAAACCATAATTTAATTTAAAAAAATTCCAGGACCGGACTCTTTTTTTTATATTGCTCTTCTTAGCTAGAATGTCACCCTGTAGGTATATCGGATTTTAATAAATGTTACTGCACATTTAAATAGATCATGGATCAACATATGAAATAATGTAATAATATTTAATCGCACCATCTTGATGTTCTTACAATAAATTTTTATAATGGCGATTACATTATTATAAATTAGTATTTACAAAATTAAAATCAAATATTTTACCCTGTACTTTTAAAACTCTACACAAATTAGGTACCATCTTCATTTATTTTTAACTACTGCATTTTTCATTAAGAAATTAAACATCTACACGGGACCGGGCTCACTTTATTTGATAAAGTAACAGAACAAACTAACAGAAACAAATTATTAATTTAAACTAAAGTAAATGTTCAAAATGAACCCCGTGAACGTCAATACACCTCTGCGAACGTTTTAACAGGTTTTTCACTGATTTGTCAATTATTTCCGGTTTATTTCTAATGTTGTTGCATACATTATTAATTTTTTCCAATAACTGTGCTCGGGTATTCATTTCTTTGTTGTACACCTCTGATTTAAGGTAGCCCCATAAAATATAATCCAGAGGTGTTATAGATCTGGAGATCTTGGTGGCCAATTGGCGGGACTGCCTCGGATTATCCAGCGCCTTGAACACACATTAAATGTTTGGTGTGGAATTTTTAAAAAATTACTTAATACCCAAGCACAGTTAAATCATCGTTTTCCAAATTGGCCACCAAGATCTCCAGATCTAACACCTCTGGATTATATTTTATGGGGCTACCTTAAATCAGAGGTGTACAACGAAGAAATGAATACCCGAGCAAAGTTATTGGAAAAAATTAACAACGTATGTAACAACATTAGAAATAAACCGAAAATAATTGACAAATCAATGAAAAACCTGTTAAAACGTTCGCATAGGTGTTTTAACGTTCACGGTGTTCATTTTGAAAATCTACTTTAGTTTTAATTAATTATTTATTTCTGTTAGTTTGTTCTATTACTAAATAAAGTGAGCCCGGTCCTGTGTAGATATTCAATTTCCTAATGGAAAATTATGTAGTTAAAAAAATGAAGATGGTACCTAATTTGTGTAGAGATTTAAAAGTACAGGGTAAAATATATGATTTTAATTTTGTAAATACTGATTTATAATAATGTAGTCGCCATTATAAAAATTTATTGTAAGAACATCGAGATGGTGCGATTAAATATTATTAGATTATTTTATTTGTTGATCCATGTACTATTTAAATGTGCAGTAACATTTATTAAAATCCGATATACAGGGCGACATTCTAGCTACGAAGAACAATATAAAAAAAAGAGTCCGGTCCTGGAATTTTTTAAAATTAAATTATGGTTTTCAATAACCTAAGAGAGTGTAACTTTTGTACAAAATTTTATCGAAATAAGATTAAAGGCTAAGTATAGGGGTGTTTTGAACTCAGCTAAGTGTACTCTACCTCCCATTGAGCTGTGTCCGTTTAAATCTGAAACACCCTGTATAAGAATAAAAAAAAATTAGAAACATAAAAATGTATGTTTTCATTTTCCTCAAATTTTTAACAATTATTATGATCCAATTTCGACCACTGCGCACTGGGCGAACATTAGTTTTAAAAATTGGGTGAAGGTGCACATAATATATGGATGTTTAATAATTATTAAAATTTTGGTGAAGGAACTAATATTTTTTTATTTGGCGACGTTAAACAAGGGGATAGTGTTTGTCCGAAGTGCTTTTCCATTTAATCGTTCCAAAAGTTATCTAGTACTCGAAAATTTTTGATTATTAAGCATCTTTTTAAAAAACAGGAATAACATTTCCTGTTTTTATAAAATCTGGCAAAAATTATTTACACATTTATTTTTGGGTCATATATGGATCCAATGCTATTCGAAAATTTTCTTGAATTCTACTTTAAAAGAAGAATGTACCCAAGCAAGATATACTCTTACATATAATTTCTGGAAAATACGGTTTGATCATCATTTCCATGGTAGTCACAACAGCATTAGGATTAATTCTGTATATCTATATATCTGTAGATCTACGAGTTTTGGTGCAGTTACTAGATTTCCAGTAGACTTACTTGCATTTGGGTAATTTTATTGATATTGTTTGTCATTGCTTACTTTATTTATAATTTGAGACAAATCTTTATTGACTTGGATGGTTCTTGATCGTTAGTGTGTATTAGTTTTCATATTGGCTTTAGTAGACTTGGCCTCAGTCGAATATTCAATCAAAATTATAATTCTTAGTAGGGACTTTAACGTTCACCTGTCGAGTTTGATTTGGCAACATTGTAATTAGTAGATATATTGGTAATGGTTTTTTTATTGTAATAATGAAACTGTCAATTCTAGACGTTCATTATCTTTAAATAATTTTTCATTTTCAGCACATTTCAATATAGTCAATTCAGAAGCATCTTCACAAATAGCATTGTTATCAAGGGCAGAGTGGCATCTTGTGCTAATTTAAAATGGGTGTTCAATTTTTTTCAATAATTTTAGCATTTGTAAGTTTGGTTCAAAACTTTGTACCAGCGCTAACAATAGTTGTTTTTTTGATTTGGGTATATTAAGTGTATTTATTATTATCAATATACTGTTTTAAAACACTTTAACTATTAACTAACTTACTGTACTCTAGTGATATATAATCGATTAATCGAAAAGAAGTGATTTGTTTAGGTAATCGATTAATCGAAAATAACCGAATATTTTATATAACCGATAATTGATTTTGATAATCGCCCAACCCTAGTTATAACCTTATATTTTTAACAATCGTTTATAGCAAAACAATTATTTAAATAGGAAGTTTTATTTGAGTTATTGGAATTTTTTTATTAATTTATAAAAATTTACTAAACTCTACTAAAACTAGTCAAAAAAGCTGAAATCTACTAAATATGTGGATCAAAGTCAGAGTGACCCATAGATTAGGGGAGTATCAACACAAACACATGGTTTACATTGAAGAAGATAGGATTATTGGTGTTTTGTTGTTATTTTAATATTTTAGTTATTGTAATATTTGTTTTGTTTTTAATACGTTGAAAACCATCTACAAATATTCTTAGTTATAGCCAGCTGACTTTTTTTCATATTTTGAGATTATTATTGAATATTTATGTGGGTTACGCAGAAAGCTTGACATTGATTTTTCTGTAAAAATATTATTATATGAAATTTTTCCTATCGGTTTTTAGTTTTTATTGTAAATTTATTCATTTTCACAATTTGTCACACATGCCAAATAAAATAATATTCTTTTAAATACCTTTCATTGGCAAATAAAACAAGTGAACTAAAATGTTTATTTTATAAGATCAGTCCCATCACATTACATAACATTACACTTACACAGTTACAAATGACAATATAATCAAGACTAAAACAATACATAATAGACTAAAAAATAGGTACAATAAAAGAATAATAAAGTCAAAGTTTTGAAAATTATTAGTCTCAAAGGTAAACTGCACTATGCCATTCTAGTCAACTTTTCAGTAAAGCAGACTGAATGTTGTTTAGACACTTTTTGTGTTCCATATTTACATATAATAATTATATTTTGACAAGAAATGCAAATAGCCCCATTTGTTGTCACAATATGTATTGTTTTCTAATAATCTATCTAATAAAACTTTTTTTTGGAATATACATTAATCGTTGGTTTTTGTAATATATTCTGGCAACAAATTTTCTATGACGTAGAGGTCTATTCTAATTTGATTAAAATTAACCCTGGGTTATAAAAATAACTGGATGTTACTTTTTTATTTTTTGTTCTGTTTTATTTGGTTAAAATTATAACTAAATCTAGTAATGACTAACTGTCAAATATATTCTTTTTCTTATTTTTAATGCTGCGTTAGGCTTACTTTCAATTCACTTTTTAGGTATATTATTACATCGTTGCCATGTTTATTTTAACTTGGATTGGTTATAGGACAAAATTAAATTCATGGAATATTGAATAGAGATATGGGTTAAAATTTAAATGTCATAGTAATAAATAACCTGTTTACTTAAGTGTTACTATTACTTTATTACCTAGTTTAGTACTAGAAGCTATACAAAACTTACCATTGAAAAGCTTCCTTGGTTTATTTAAACGTAAAAAAAAATTTTACTGAAGTGTTTTTTTTATCTTTTCCAACATTTTTCGCATATTTGACACATCAGTTGACATTTATTTATACTTAAGATATATTCGCCTATCCTAAATGGCTGTAAATTTGTCTATAACATCGTCGTAAAATTTTGAATTTTCTGATAACTGTTTAACAAGCTGTTTTTAATGAATATTAGGGATAAATTAGAGAGTCTGTCTTCACTTCACTGAATTTTGTATAAAACTTTTAATGCGATTTAAAGCTAAAAAACTTCGCTCAGCCCTTGTGGCTGGGATGGTTAGTACTAATTCACACAACTTGACGATTCACAACGGGACTTATTTAAACCAGTTGTTATAAAAAAAAATAACACATTGATGGGTGTCTTTTTATCACTAATTTCAGTTGTTTCATAAACAACACTTAACTGGGCCTTTAATGCTGGAATATCGAAAAAAAATCCATATTTTAATTTTAGTGAATTAATAGCTTCCGATGGAAATTTTGATGAATCGTAGTTACTAATATTAAAATTGCACAATTCAACAAATTTTAATTCGTTATAGTTTTGAAATCGAGTGTTCATTTGTTGTAAAATATTATCAAAAATTTCGGCGTATCATCGACGACGCCAACATTATCAATAATTATAATTCTCTTTCTTTCAGGATCTAAGCCAATGTTTTGAGTCTTATTCCAAAAGTGTTCAAACTGATCTCGTTTTTTTATTCATTTTATTTTTAAAATCATCAATTTATTTAATGCAAAAGCCAATGTACTTGTCTATACTCTGTCTGTAAAATGTCCTTTAGCAGCAGTAACAGTTTCAGCATCCCATGTTTGTTTATTATCCCAAACGTCTTGAAAAAAGTGTATCAAAGAATCACGGTATTGAAACACTGCACTAAACGTCCATTGTAGTTCTATCGCGTCCGAGCAACTTCTGGGAACCTTTTTTGAACGTGAATGTCCAAAGCGCGAGTTTTTTTCGATGACTATGAAAAAAAGGAAGCCACTAAGCGTCGAAAAGAAAACTTTGCAATCTTTAATATTATAATGCTTCGCGATAAAACCAAATTAAGTCTATGTGCTATACAGTGAACGAAAATTGCATGTTTAAACTTGTCTTTCACTTTAGCTTGAAGGCCTCCTAAATGGCCAGCCATTACGGCAGCACCATCGTAGCTTTGGGTAACAAGCTTAAAACCACATTCTAAACTTGAAATAATGTCACAAACAATTTTAAACAATGCATCTGCAGTTCATTTGCTAGTGACGTCCAAAAATCCTAAGAATCGCTCTTGATGAATGCCATCCAATACATATCGCACAACAATGTATAATTGACTTAAGTTTGCTACATTTGTGGTTTCATCAAGCGCAATTGATACGAAAGGTGCTTTTTTATTTTTACTTTTAATGTGATCCATCACAACGTCGGCAGTGCATTTAATTAAATCATTTTGGATTCTGTTTGAGGTACCTCGGAAAGTCGTCGAATCAATAAAATAATTTTTTAGGGTATCATCGTATTTTGATAAAAAAACTTAGAACTTCCATGTAATCTCCTCGATTGGCGGATCTACTTGCTTCATTGTGACCCCTAAAACTTAGTTTATGCTCTCCCAGGAAACAATTTACATCTATTAATCGTTGTAAGACGTCCCTATTTGTTTACCCTTTCATTGTGAATTTTGTTGCTTATCTTTAAATGATTGTCCAAACTATGTTCAATGCGATAGGTCCCGAATGTTTTTCCTTTAATTGTAGTACTTATATGAGATTTGCTATTTACATGTCTTTTTGTGGAAATTATTTAAGTCTGTAATACCGACTAAGTTTTAATGTGCTTTTTTGACTATATTAAAAAGTAGGCAAGGCCAGCAAAATAATTTCTTCAAAGTTTTGCAGCCGGTTAACCATTCATACTTTTCATAGAACCCTACGAGAAAATTCCTGGTAAATTTCTTTGCTGACTTTTCTACTTTCGTCTCTAAATTGATAAGATCCTATAGTCCACTAGAATTAATAATGTCCGTTTTCTCTCCAAAATTTCTACTTGAAAATCCATTTTTTAATAAAGAGCACACAATACAGACACAATTTACCACATTATTATTATTCACAGGCACATTGCATAGTTCCTCCATTTTACAAAAACAAAAACAACAACAACGAAAAACAAACCGAAATCTATCTGAAGTCTACGATTTTCCTCACACGTCGATTTGCGGTGCGAATTGCAATATGCGTAAGGCGTAGGGCACTATATCTAGGAGGATATCAAATAGAAGAGGGAGACTTACCTAACTTGAAGCCACTTCAAATCCTACACTTCCTTGAGAAAATAGGATTGGAAGGGTCGCTATAGGCATTGAGACATTTCCTTAGTGCAGTGGCGACAGAAGGGGGCACAATAGATCTTTTAGGTCGCAGTGTATTAACACCCCATTATCAACATAACATAACATAAGGCGACGTAAAAATCGCTGCCTCTCGACCGTATTTCACATGTCCAAACAGACTGACTACTGTGTCGCGGCAAAGCAAGGTCAATAACACGAAGCGAAATCAATTGCAAGATGAGCCAGCTTTTTCAAGACGCGCTTCCGCCGACGGACTTGAAGTACCTATATGGTGTGTGCGTTTACACAATTAATTTTCTAATGGGTGATGCGTGCGTTTACACACCAATGAATTGTTAGTACATTTACGAAGTTTACGTAATGTTTCAGAGAAAATATAGTACCTAATTTAATATTAATTTATATGCATTGTAAACTGAAAAATATTTATTTTTAAATCTCAAAGTGTAGGGAAGCGGTGCTTCCCCCGCTTCCATGGACCGCACGCCCTTGCTCCACTAGAGTTTGACATATGACGTTAAAGTGTAATGCAAAAGTGCGCACACTTTTAGTATCGTAATAGCTTCTCCTTTTTATTATATTTCAATATTTAGAAAGATTAATGTGTCCTGGCCTACTTTGTGACGTCACGCCTTGTTTATGTGCAATGCTCAAATTAGCGTGGTTTTAAGCAATAATTGTTTGTTTTACCTGGTTTCACGGAACTGTTGTCCTCTCTTTTTAACTACAGGCATTTGCGGAAACCTCTGGTCTCTCTGATGATCAATCAGAATTGTATACCGATAGAGGCGCGGCAAGCCAGAGCGCAGTGGCGTACCAAAAAATAGAGGTTAACATGTATAAAAGTAATAAAAATATTAAAATTTAATTTATATTTTTGTGATTTTGAAATGTGTTTTTATAAAATTTAACTGGATATTCACTGCACAAATGAGTCAGTAGAGAAACCGCACTTGATCAAGGGATTCACCCTTTTCACATATTTCGACAATTTCTAATAACATTAACTTTGATTGAGTCAGGATTTTTTATTTTATTATACAAGGAAAAAAGTATTAGATATTTTTCTTGTGTATAATACACATTTTTTTCTATGATAAGAAAAACGAAAATTTAATATTGAAAGAATATTCTAAAATATGTACCTTTACTTATGTCTATACAGGGTGTACCAATAAAAACTCCCAGGCCGAATATTTTGGTAAATAATAGAGATATTTTATTTCTGTAAAATCCAGTTCATAGAGCGCTAAGAGAGCTTCAGATTTAGATATAAATTAAATTTAAATAGGTCAATATGTAGATGGCGCTGCGCTCAATATTTTTTGGTTTCGATGGGAGGATCTTTCTTATATAGCACATCTGCTAAAAAATATATTTTTAAGCAGATTTTTATAAACTAATTCAATAAATCTAGCTATTTTTGATATACAGAGTGGGTCACTCAAAACAGTTTCATCCTGTTTTTTGACATTAATCACTGGATTTTTAGAAAATGCTAAAACAGGACGATTTTTATTCCAAATTAAACACATTTTTACAATACAAACATCTGTCATGTGCCAACCCCCTTCCTTACACTTCTCCAATCACTTAATTTTAAATTAGGAATGTATGGCACATCATTGAAAAGATAATTTTATGGGGAAGTCATAAATATGACTGTTAATTGCAATACTTTTAATTTTAGCGCCCTCTATCGGGATAAAAGAACCTGTAAGGTATTATAAAGTCTGACACTTCATTTGAAAACTAATTTAACAACTAATTCAATGCACTACATATCATTAATATAAATATTTCCATACTGCACTTGCAACAAAATAAAGTTAGCAATAATGTTTAAAATAATGCATGACTAATTTTCAAACTATTGCAAGTGCAATATGGAGGATATTTATATTAATGTTATGTGGTGCATTGAATTAGTAATTAAATTTACTTTTAAATAAAATGTCACATTTTATAATACGTACAGTTTTTTTATCCCGATAGAAGGCGGTACAATAAAAAGTATTTGCAATGAACAGTCATATTTTTAAATTCCCCATAAAATTACCTTTTTAATGGTGTACTTACTACACATTGTAGTGTCACACTTTATAATATGTAGTAGTTTTTTATCTCGCTAGAGGGAGATAAAATTTAAGTAACGCAATGTACAGAAATATTTCTGAATCCCCCATTCAATTACCTTTTCAATTTAAAATTAGGGTGTTGGAGAAATGCAAGGGAGGGGGTTGGCACATGACAGATGTCTGTATTGTAAAAATGTTTTTAATTTGAAATAAAAATCGACCTGTTTTAGCATTTTCTTAAAATCCAATGATTAATGCTGAAAAACAGGATAAAACTGTTTTGAGTGATCCACTCTGTATATTAAAAATGGCTAGATTTATCGCATTAGTTCAAAGAACAAAATCTGCTTAAAAATGCATTTTTTACAAGATGCGCTACACAAGAAAGATTCTCCCATCGAAAAAAAATTATTGAGAGCAGCGTCATCTACATATTGACCTATTTAAATTCAATTTATATCTAAAACTGAAACTTTCTCAGTGCTCTGTGAACTAGCTTTTACAGAATTAAAATATATCTATTACTTACCAAAATATCTGGCCTGGGAGTTTTTATTGGTACACCCTGTATATATCCGGGAAAAAAGTACTCACTTTTTGGCGGAAAAAACTTTTTTTTCTTGGAAAACGGGGAAAGAAGCGACATTTTGTAATCTGAAAAGAGAGATAAAATGTCAAACTTTTTTCCTGTCGAAGAAAAAATTTCTTTTAAATCTGATTTTGTACTGGTCGAGTTAGATGCCATATTGTACCATCAATCATCTGTCAAGGCACAGCAATAATATTTTTAGGATAGTTTAAACTTTAAACTAAAAAATACACAATTTGTTCTTTAAATAATATGCAACAACTACTATTTCTCATACATTTTATTCTGCAAATAAGGAAACATCAGGCAATAAGATTATACAATTTTAACAGATAATCGACCCGTTTCCACAGAAATCACCTAACTTGATCTTAATCAAATTATTAATTCATGGAACTGGATGTTGAAGCTATTGCAGATCGAGTTCGGTTCCTAATGAAATTACGATCCACTTAATTCATCGGTAATTCCATTATAGAGTCCTGTGACCCACAATTGTGTTCCAAAATGGATAGAATGAAGTATTACTGCCTCTTAACACGAAAATCTCAAGTGACTCGTAGTTAACTTACTTTTTCTTGTGTTATACGTATACCTATTTCCTTCCCATATACGGGGTAAAATAAATGTAATAATTAATTTTCGCCGTTCAAGATGAGTATGAGGAAATAAATACGAATTCCACTTATTTTTTAAAGTAAAATAACGTGTCCATTTAAAAATTAAAAATATTGGTAGATATATATTGTTAAATCAAAATTTAAACATGTTTTTATCACCTTGTAAAATCAAATATTTTTGATGTCATCTAATAGCTAATTACTACTTCCTCATCGTAATTTGATTTTTTTTATAAATTACCAATTTTAGCTATACACTTTATTTCACAAAGTGTCGTTAAACTTTCATGTTCTATCGGAATCTGGAATAAAAATGGGGGTTTCTTATTGAAAATAAGAAAGTTGACATCTACTTTCGGTATAAGAGGAAATGACAGAAATGTAAAATATGGGTCAAATAATGTCACTTATTAATATCGCCCAGGGCACCCTGGAAGCTGAAATTGTCCGTATATTTTTTGGGTTGATAGAACAGTATTTAATTTTCACTGTATATATCATCAATATTTAGAAATAGAAAACTCATCAGCTAATTAAATATTATAAATTTTAAACTAAAGAAAAACTCCATTTTGAAAAACTACATTTTTTTAATGTAAATTTCCACTACAAACTAAATTAAAATCGGCGCCGAAATTCCCGATTGTAACGACATCAACCTTTACAAGTTCTAAAGTAATTTTCACCGATATCACATCGTCTAGCGACACTAATAAATTCGTTTACTCAATTTGTTTTGTTGAGTGCAGTATTCCAGAGGCGTACGATAAACGGGCAACTAGACACAAAAGCATTATTGACCATATTATATTTATTAAATATAAAAAAAAACTGGATAAAAGATGCGGAGATTGGTAACAACACTTTGCTCTCTTTTTATTTATACTACTCCATTTGACAATAAAATATTTTATTGGAATATAGTCAATACATAATAATACTAAATAGATAAATATTTTTTATTAAGTATGTAATTATTTTCGGAATTTTTAACCGACCTTTAAAGCGGAATTTTGTCTAAACTTTATTTAAATGAGATATTGTTTTCGACGTCTGAAAACATATACTATTTCAATGCAAGCAAAAACTTTATTTTCAAATTCACAGGTCACGTGACGTAGTGCAACTTGTTTATCCCCCTCCCCTTCTCCCAACTATAAATAACGGACAACAGAAGCTACTACACATTTTTCAGTTAGCTGAGGGTCTATAATAAAATAAAGTAGGGAAGACAGAAAGTCTTTGCCGCAGTAGAAACATAATTTATTTATAGGGCGTAACTAGTTTTGGGCAATCACCATCATCAGGCATAGAAGAAAAATAATACAAAACAAGTGGAATGGACAACGAAAGTAGTAATAAAAATTTAGAATTCAAAAAAATCAACTAAAGATGGTAAAATTAATAATATATTCTAATTTATGCTATTTGAACTTTGGAGTTCCTCAGGGCTCAAATCTTGGTCCTCTTCTCGTTGTACTTTTTATCAATGATTTGCCAAATGTCGGCTTGTGAACTATTTGCGGATAATCTTAAAATAAACAAAAAAAGTTATTACAGTTTGAGACTGTGTTGGATTACAAAGGGGCATAGAGATATTATTACAATAGAGTTCAGAGAATAAATTGCCCTTTAATACGAAAAATCGTAACGTAACTTTTCCCCATAAAAAACTGATTGGGTTGTATTATGCATACATAAAATCTAAAAAGAAATTATGAAATAAAAGATTTAGAGATAAGTTATGATTTGACTTTTTTTATTTACACGACATTTTTAAGAAGTATACTCCTAATGTATACTTTAGGATTTCAAATAGGGAATACACAATTTTTTTCAAATTAATATAATTTTTTTACAATTATGCAACCAATTTTGGAGTTTTCCTCCATTATTTTGCAAATACAACCGGCCGTATACCAAATCAGAATAAAACAAAAAAAAATAAATGATATCTCTATTACAAGAAACACAATATTTGGCTGGTTTATACAGTAACAAGAACTGACGATTTGAGAAAATTATTTAAGAATAATCATCTATTTTTAAGAAGACGTAAAATTATTATAATTTTTACAAAAAATCATTAATGGAGATATTTAGAATCCCATTATTCTAAATTTGATTAATTTTATTGTTTCGAGATGTGGATCAGATTTCCTTAGCTATTCAGAATAAACCCCTCAACGCCAACTTTTACAACCCGTTCCCCCATATCGCCCATGCTCAGATTTTTTCTTAGGTTATAGGCAATTTGAAAATGAAGTTTTAGAATTTTACTTAGAATAATCTTCATAAAATTTATTATAATTTGTCTTTTTGCAGTAGATAATACTCATATATACAGTGTGTATATCTGTATCTGTAACGTGTGGAGGGTGGGTTATCCCCCACGGCATTTAGGCCTCATTAAGCCCATTGTGCATCCTCCTAAATTGATAGACACCTCCTAGCTCGTGAGCCAGCCTACAGATTTAATGTAGTTGACAACGTCGCCAAGAGGTGCTTCTCTTATATCGGCCGGTGTTAGCCGATACTTGCCGAACACAAATCTTCTAATAAATGAGAGCGTCAAGCAATCGTAAAGGATATGCTCGATGGTCTCATCTTCTTGTTCGTACCCTCTGCATAGTGCGGATTCTGACAGCCCCATGATATAGAGATGCTTTCGTACTTGGCAATGACCAGTCAGGATGCCTGTGACTAGGCGCAGATTCTGTCTAGTCCAGTCAAGTATTTGTTTGCTGCAGTGTTGTCAGGATAACTTAAGAGCTCCCTGGCAACTCTGCAGTTTCTTGTTTCATCCCATCTTTCCTTGATACAGTGTGAATATGTAAGTTGGCTATATATCGAAAACTTTTTTATTATTAGTTTTATCAAGAAAATGTATTCTTCATAGAAAAATGTGCATGGTCTAAATCCTAAAATGCAACCATCAGATATCAAATTTAATGAGGCGTATACGAGGTTTGTCAAAAAAAATGATTTTTGTGTCAAAAGTAAAGTACATTAATTTTTGACAAACCTCGTATGCGACTCATAAAATTTGATCTGATGGTTGTGTTTTAGGTTTTAGGCCATGCACAAGTTTTTATGAAGAATAAGTTTTTTTTTCTAAAATTAATAATAAAAAAGTTTTCCATCTCTTTCCAACTGTCTACGTAAGTTAGATAGGATTCCCCACCACGACCATTCACTGTTGAGTTCTAAATAACAGTGCTAAAGTGGCGATGGGAAACAGTAACACAATTCCTGTCTGTAGGGGTGAAGAAGTATTAGAGTACTAGCACTCCTGCACTATGGAGTATTAGGCTACTAGTACAATCCATAACCTACATAGGCTAATGACCTAAACTAATGAAGCCGAAGACACAAATAAATACTTACAAAACAAAAATAAAAAATGAGGTATCTAGAAATCCGCAACCACATACTTTAGTTAAAACACAAATAGGTATTATGTAGATTCTATAGTAACATTCCATCGACCATCAATGGCAGTGACTTGTACTGCTTTATTAGAAAGATTTTTGGCAATGGCTTCACTATGATCTGAGGGTAAAAGTCAGTCCAAAGTAATCTGTATGGAGTAAACCATCTATTCTGTTAATTTGTGGGTGGAGTTTCACATGTACGACAAAAGCAGTATCTTGTACTGCTTACTAGAAAGCTCTTTGGGCCAATCACTTAAATAATATGGTTAAAAATCAATCCAAAGTAATCAGGAAAACAGTTCTGCAGAATTTGATGTCCTATCAATTTATTAAAAACGTTAGATCATCTATCATCAGAAGAGTAATAACTTTTTTGACGTGACTGGTTGATGTCTCCATGGATATAAATCTATGAAGATCTCCATTTTATAAAAGATTACACAGTTTTAAAATATACATAAAAGATACATAAAATCTTTAGCCTTTTGCATGTTTCTCTGCAAGACGTTAATCTAGCAACATTGGCAATACACCTGATGATTTACTTCTGAACTATAAGAATATTATCGGCTCTAGTAACTTCTCCTCAGAAACTCTAATAATTGGCATTATTATTTGTAAAGTCTAAAGAATCCACGAAAATTCCAAGTGTAAGAAATTTTTAAATATAAAATTAATTAAAACTAATGTACCAAAAAATACCAAACAAGTAGCTTATTATTCCAGTCGATGGCTTTAATTGAAAGAGTTATTTAATGGCTATACATGTTAATATTCTTCAAAATAAGGAACTATCACGCAAATTTTGATTTAAATAGATTCCATAGTCGACAGAAAGAGACTTGAGTAAGTATTGCTCCCCTAGACTCTTGCAGAGAGGCCGCTCTTGTTTTGATTCGGGACCCTATGGTGAATGGTTGTTCCTTCAGGACTCTAGAACCTAAAACTGGTGACAGTGCTGTCTTAATTCTTCAATAGTATATTGATGACAGTAGTTATTCTAGTGACAAACGATGGTTCTTAAGCCAAACTATTGTTACACTGATGACAAGCGGTGCGCGGTGGTCCTGATTGTTACAATATCTCAACCCAGACTCCATTTGAGTGTAATGGAAGCTACATAAATGACTTACACCAAGTACATTTTTTTAAATTATTGAAAATAAATTTAAGTGAATTTAATTTTTTTATCATTTGATTACATTTATCAGGCATTAAGTTCTTAGAAAATTAAATTACTTACGTTTCTGAACCCATTAGCAGCTCTTAAATTAGCTCTAATCTGCGTCTGATCATAAGATCATAGGATCACAGCATTGCGAGACCTAGAACCACTTCTATAGCATGAGGATGTCTAACTTAGCACTCTGTAGGGGGTGTGAGTCAGAAGATAAGTCTTCCTAGCACAATGTTCTCTATGATTACTCGACGTTCTCATTTATTAAGAGATCTGTATTCGGCTAGTATTGGATAACACAGGCCAACATAAAAGAGGCAACTCTTGGCGACGTTGTCAAATACATTAAATTTTTAGAAAGGCTAAAGTTCTAAGAGTGATCTCGCCGAATTAGGAGGTTGAACAATGGGCTTAGTGAGGCTTAAATGCTGTAGGAATAACCCACGTTACAGATACAGATTCTCATTGGTTCCATTCTCTTCTAATTATTTCTTGTCAATTATTTAAATCCTTGATATTGAAGGATTTGTTTCCTCTTTGTACACCTCTGATTTATTCTATGCATCAAGCTTTCAATAATGTTCCTCTTCTGTTTCTAATCCCTTTCTACTTGCTTCGATTATTATTCTAATATATCTTGATGCGTTCTTACAATCAATTGATCTCTTTTGTTCTTTTGTCAGTTAGTATTTCATTATTTTGCATGATTCATTGTAGGATTTGATAAAATAACTTTTTACAAATTTTTGATGAAACCAGTTTTTTTTAATACTTCATTTAGGGTTTTACTGATACGTTAGAAATTGCTAAAATGAATAAATAAAAAGTACTTTTGTTAATTTCCAATAACGGCGACTATATCAGGAGGCTTGCTAAAAAAGAGGAAAAAGAATAAATGAGTAAGAAAGAGCAATTGGGATTTATGGCTTACCATTAATCGGAATTAATTATCGCTGATAAGTTACTAAATTTTCGATTAATACTATTGAAAAATATATACAATCAAATCTAAAAATTTGGGATTTATGGCTTACCAATAATCGGAATTAATTATCGCTGATAAGTAACTAAATTTTCGATTAATACTATTGAAAAATATATACAATCAAATCTAAAAATTTGTTTTAATTATAAATCAAGCAGGCTATAATAGCACGTAAAAAATCATTTACATTTTATTGATAAATAGATCAGAAAGCGACATGTAACGCAACGTCACTGAATGTTCAAGAAATATTCAGAGCACGGTGGCAAATCAGATTGGCAACTGATTGCGAGAATCAAGTAGACTCTGGCGGGTAGAGATCACATCTCAGTAACCCAGGGCTTCAAAGCCAACTTTATTCAATTGCATTTAGGGCGGAACAACTCCACAATACTTCCGGAATCACCAGAAACGATGTGGAAGAGCAAAAGCAACTTTCGTGTTGTTCTTATATCGTGTTTTTCTTTAAATTTCTATTGTAACTTGTAATTTATAAGGTGGTACGGCTACAATATTATGTTATCTAATAGAATCACAATGAAAGTATATACAGTGAATCCCAAAAAGTTTTATACAATTGAAAAAGTGATTTCATAAATTATTCTTGATAACAATTTTTGCATTAAATACTTGGTAATCCATGATCACAGATTAAAAAGGGTTCTTAAGATACCAATAGAAAATAATGTCACTTTTAATTTAGAAAAATGCCAATTTAGGCAATCTCAAATAATTTATATTGGTCAAAAAATAAAAAATGGTATATCACCAACTGATACAAAAATTAAAGCAATTTTAGATATACCAGACCTACAAATAAAAATGATGTACAGTGTTTATTTGGTGCTTTAATCTATATAAGTAAATATAGAAAACTTTTTGAGCCAATCATTTCAATAATATGGGTGAAAATCAGTCCAAAGTAATCAGAAAAACAGTTCTGCAAAATTTGATGTCCTGGCAATTTATTAAAAACATAGATGTATGATCAGAAGAGTAATAACTTTTTTGACGTGACTGGTTGATGTCTCTATAGATATAAATCTATGAAGATCTCCATTTTATAAATAATTACACAGTTTAAAAATATACATAGAAGATACATAAAATCTTTAGCCTTCGGAATATTTTTCTGCAAGACGTTAATTTAGCAACATTGGCAATACGCCTGATGATTTACTTCTGAACTATAAGAATATTATCGACTCTAGTAACTTCTCCTCAGAAACTGATAAGTACGGTGCTCACGCTCTTTGCTGTGGCAGTACGGATGGCATCACAATCTATGCATTACCCCTCTTACACCGGGGTAACGGTCCAATAAGGTCTGTGCTGACAACCTCCCAAGGTTGCCGGTTAGACGAGGTGTTCATCTTCCCCGGCGTATGCTGTTGACGGTATGTATTTTTTGACATTGCAAACAACGTCTAACATTCTTGGTAATGTCTCTAAACATTGCAGGCCAATAGTATTGTCAGGCGATGCAAATTATAGTTTTGGCGAGTCCAGCATGGCCTGTGGTCGGTGCATCTTAGTTCTCTTTCAGAACGCGGTCTCTTTGCGGCTGCGGTACACACAACTTTCACGGATCTGACAATTCTGTTTCTTTGTAATTATTTATGTCCCAAAAATGACAGCATAGGCGGTTTTCTTTGATGCTTAATTCTGGATAATCAGTAGGGTTTCTTTAAACCTTGGCTTTCTTAGTTGAATACCATTTGCAAATGGTATCTTCGTCTACGGCGCACACATCTGGTGTATCTGACATAGTTTGGACTTCTGGCAATGGATTTCTGGATAGTGCATCAGCCATTCGGTTCAGCGCTTCTTTTCGGTATTTGATGTCAAAATCGTATTGTTGCAAGAAGATGCTCCATGTACGAATCAACTCACAATTGAATGCAACCATTTTAGAAACTTGTGGTTGGTGAGTACGCTGAAGTGATATCCTCCTATGTAAGCTCTCATCTTTTCAGTACCGCAGACTATAGCAAGGAATTCCTTTTCTGTAATTAAGTAGTTCCTCTCGGCCGGACTCAGAGTTCTACTAGCCTAAGCGATGATATAGTCGATGCCATCCTTTTTCTGTATCAGAGCTACTCCTAGACCATGATCAGAAGCATCAGTTTGTAACGTAAACGGGACGGTAAAATCGGGACAACTGAGTATCGGTGCCTCAGTCAAAATAGTTTTCAATTTTCATAATGCGGTTTCTTGTTTTTCATCCCAACGCCACTTGTAGGCTTTTCGCAGTAGCTTGGTGAGCGGAGCTACCACCTGCGAGAAGGACGGGACAAACCTGCGGTACCAGAATGCGAGTCCCAAAAATCTTCTCAATTCACGGATAGTTTTCGGGGCTTCGAATTGCACAGTGGATGCTATCTTTTCGAGATCGGTGCCTATTCCATTCCCAGTGACTATGTGTCCTAGATATGTCATTCTCATTAAGCAAAAATGTCATTTATCAAAATCGATTTGAAGTTCTGCCTCTCTTAGGCATCGGAAGACTTCTCTCAAATTAGCTAGGTAATATTCAAAAGTTGGTAATTACTCAAAATTTCAGAGTGCTTTATTCTAGGCCCATTCACTTATATTCCAGTTCCTTCTATGATTTTGGAACCATCCTTATACCACTGAATAACATGTTTTTCGGTTGCAAGCACGATGGATTCTTGGCTCCATTCTTTCTTGCGGCCAAGTACTGTGGTATAAAAGTGAATCACAAAACTATGCTTATTTCATCCTGTGACATAGCCCAATTATCTTCGGTCTAATTACTCGGTTTCTCATTATTCTATAACTTGTTCTATTTGCTACGTTCTCTATTATTAACTGTAGAGGGGTACGGTTTAAGATCACCTCCATTGTAGTCGCAGGACAGGTTCTCATTGCACCGGTGATGCAAACACAGGATCTTTGTACTTTTGATATATTCGCTTCCTTAGTAGTTAAACTTGTTCTGTTAGTCCAGACTACAGCCCCGTAAGTAATAATTAGTCTCACTATTAATCTATCGCAATGTGTTCCCCATCGCAGTGTTTCTACATATCATTAAAGCTTTTGTCGTCTTATTTACTAATTTCTTCTCATTTATGTTCCAGAGAAATTGGTTTTTCAGTCCCACCTCACGTCCCCATCTCACGCAAATTAAAAATAATTAGGAAATTGATTCACTAACGCAAACCCACGCAAAAATTAAAATAACTAAAAAATTGATTAATTCACATTTAAAATAACACCCACCATTAACAATCAAAATTGAGTCTTATCTTCAGACTTTAGTTAACGTTCCACATCACCCGTTTCTCAGTTAGAATATCAGCCAAAACTCCGACCCAATAATATCCACGACAACCAATAGAAACGAAAGCTGTGACGTAATGCTTTAAGATTATAAATAATCATATTTCTAAAAAAACGCTTACTGTATCACATACCATTATATCAGTCGTTTCGTTGACAAATGTCTCACTTTTAATCATCCGTTGTGTTCAGATTTGAACATTTTTCTTTATATTCACCAATTAAATTAACATCCTGTACATGAAATTCATTATTTATTGAATTAAAATGTTTAATTTCATATGCAATTAATAATAAACACGTTCCAATTTCGTATCCAGTTCGATGTGTAAATTATAATAATAAAAATGCTGACTTATTTCAAAACTATTTTCAAAACATTGAACTAGAGAGACTGAAATTGGAATAAAAATATTTTTCTAATGTACATTTAAATAATTAAATAATATTAATTGTTATTGTATATTGTTTATTCTGTGATAATATAAATGTAAATTCAAACGAAAAATAAAGAGATTGACTAACAACATGTGGTAGTTAATTTTACAAAATTATCTCTAAAATGGGATTCATGAAAACCATCTTGTGGTAATAATTACAACAATTATCTTTGAAAACTATTCACGTTGTGAAATGTAACATAAAAATGTAATTAATATGTAAAAGTTATGTGTTCAGTATATCAAATTATAATGTTAATAAAAATCAACATTGAAGTAAGGTTAAGGATTTTATTTTGTGGAAACCTAAAGCGAGACGTTTAGGCTGTTTCAATCCAGGTAGGTACTGAAACCTGACCACTTCACCTAGAGAGACGAGAAAAATCGTAGGTAAGGTCTATCTCGTATCACTTGCCTCTATAAAATATGACTACGACGTCGGCATAACCTTGATAGGGTGAATCTGCATAGAAGTTCGTTTACAGTTAGGCTCCATATTAGTGGGGCTAGAACTCCTCCTTGTGGACATCCTCTGGTTGAGCTAATGGAGATGGTATCCCAACCCCCATCTGTGTCTCTGCAGTTCTCGTAGATATCAGCTGAGCTATTTATCTAAAAATGGTGCTATCTACTCCTTTGTATGCGAGTGCTCTTTTGACAGATTCGTATGGCGTGTTGTCAAACGCTCCTTCTATATTTAAGAAGGCACACACGACTATTTCTTTGTTTGTCAGTGCATCCTTGATTTCGTCAGTCAGCTGTACCAGGGCAATTTCTGTTGACCTTTTCTTGCTAGGTTCGCGTTCTGGTTGTGGTGGAATGGCATCCTCTCCAGGATTTCTGTTCTGATATAATTATCTGTAGCCTTCTCCATTGTTTTTAATACAAAGGATGTGAGGATGAGATCACAGTGTATAATTTTAATTACCTTCAAATCACTGTTTGCCAGCTCAATTCACATGTAAAACACATCCTACCATTTCCGTCTACGTTGTACATTTTCTATTTTTCTGAGAACTTGAAATATTTCATTTTAGAAAACAGGAAGAAAGCTGAAACTAATTTGATTACCGTACTTAAAACATGTGATAATTAAATTACGATCAAAAATCAGCTAGTTAACAATTTAAAAGCGTCCAAACTCTTTACATCGTCGCCTCGAAAGTTCAAAGGAAAATATTTAACGTCCTCCAACCTGCTGTAATTATCAAAATGTGATGTGCGGGCATAAAAGTGTGTAAACAGAGAAAACACTATTAGGCGAAACGGCAGTAACGCTAACAAACAAAGTAAAAGCATCAACTCAAAAAGACTAGGAAATTGATACGCAATTTTGTCACCAGGACGAAAACCGTCCTCTCCCCATCTCTCTCTGGAGTTACAACGATCTTTATTAGGTTATCTTGAGTAGCTTTGATTTTAAATTCCATGCCAATTCTCTTTGGATTTGGGATATTTGGATATGGCGGTTTTTATCAGGGTTGGCGTTTCGAAATGACGCAAAATCTTTATTTGGGTTTTCGTTTTTTCTGCCTCCGAAACGACATGTTCTAGTAATTGAACATTTCCCTACTAGTCAACATCGGGATTTATTTAGATAGACAACATTATTTTACTTTTGCTTCTATTTAAAAGAGTACAAATCACTGTTGTATTGCAGCTCTTTTAGCGATTTTGGACCATTGTGTCAAATCTAATATGCATATTAAATTAGTCTAATAATATTAGTTAAAACAATGTCTGACTTAAAATTTAAAAAGCTACTGCTCCGATGAACTTCTAACTAGTAGTATGTTGTTACTTTGTTCTTTACTCACATGGATATTAGCTTATCTAGACACAGACTACAAAACAAAAAAGTAGGTATGCTATTGCGTACAACTGAACGAATATATTTCATAAGCATTATGGGTAGTACGAACACTGCAAAAAGTGAAATCCATACCAATCAAGTTCATATTTTGGCCAACCGTCTACTAATGTTTTTAAAATTTTAAATAATAATGACAATTCTGTCAAACTAATTGTCAGTATATTTTTTAGTTACTGAGAATAAATAAATATACATTAAAATGAGTTATTTTTGTCTAGAATCGATAAATATCATTTCGATTTTTATTTCGTCCACATTTGGAAATAAATCTGAAACTATATGAAACTAATTTAATTACGAGTATTAAAACTGTTTTGATACTCACATTGTCTTTGTTGTCATTGTCATGTTCCTCATCGTTGATATTAGGCATTCCAAACTGAATGGCTACCAGTGGGTTTTGACGAGTTATGATATGGCAAAATTATGGCAACCCTGTAGGCCTGGTGATTTGACAAGGTCAATGAAATGGATAGTTACATAGATTGATCATCCATATTTTTCAAAATAAACATAAGCTTATGCCTTGAAGTAAAAATGTAAGCAATTATTTTTTTTTAAATATCTAAAGACAAAAAATTGGTTTTAAAACACATTTTTGCTAAACCGATTCAAATTAATAAATATTTGCCAGGCAATATGGCCGCTCGTAAACGACCAGCTTTGAGCAATCTATATAACTATATATGTATCATTGACCCTGTTAATGACAGCATGACAACAGGGTTGTCATATCTAAACTGTCATTACCCACTGGTAGCCATTTGGACAGGTCGTTGGAATGCCTAATTGTCGTTATGGTTATTATCATTGCGCAAGATCAGGAGTTCGTGCTCTACTTCTTGTTTGATGGTGTTGATTTTTGTAGCTAGAATAAGATTGTTTCTGATAATAACGCGATATTGATCTGCCACTCTTCGTTCTGTTACATGTAGCTCTGGGTATTCTCTGCATAATTCCGTGCGCAGTGCTTGTCCTAAATGTATTACCCTAAAATACATAGGTACGCTTTATTGCTTCATTCATGGACACTGTCCATTTCATGTGCCCTCTGAGTGAATGCTGGCTGAAGTTCCTGCGCAGCACCTTGGGCGACACCTGTATTGCTGCTGTGGTTGTGGGCAGAGATAAGGGAGATGAAGATAGGAAACGCTCATAAGAAGCCAATGCTTAACGACCGGTTTTAACGCAGTTAATATCTGACCCACTATGTGGCGCTTTCATCGATATCAAACAATTCAGCGGGAAATTTAAAAACCTGATAATAAAGGTATAAATATCGACTGCACTCTCATTTTCTTGTAAATAAATTTAATCAATGTAATTAGGCTAAATTATTTATTAAAAAGAATACTAATTTGCCATCTAACTACAGAATAATGCTGTTAAATTGGAACATGAAAAACTTCTTAAAAATGACTAAGTTGCCCGTCGTATAAAAATATTCACTTCTCTCGTCATTTTGTCTAATCTTTGTCATCTTCCAAGAAAAGCTGATATTCTCTTTCCGTTTTTTAATAAAATTCAAATAAAATAATTAAAAGAAAGACAATTAGAAAGTTCCAAATATACCGACAAAACGTTGACATCTTTTTGACGTTAGATAATCTCGATTAATAATATTATCCTCCGATATTGACGGATTAGAATAAAATCGGATTAAGAATTATTTTTATTGCGGTGCATAGCTAAAAATGGTACTAAACGCGATTAAACGTGTACATACGGGCGTAAAAAGAAAATTGGAAACTTTTGAGAATATTACCAATAAAAGAACAAAAAGTAAAATTCTAATGTAAGAACAAATTTCTAAGGTCAGTAGAAATCATATTATTATTATACGAACCTGTTCTTTGGATCCTACATGAGTATATTATACATGCCATACCTGGTACATTATTTGCTGAAAATTTACAAAATGGTTACCGGACGCAAGATGTTCAAATCTCATATCTATGGATATTTGTGCCTTATCATTATCGACACAATCATGATTTGTTCTGAAACATAAAACTTTTAAAATTATTGCAAATCTATTCATGCCAAATATTTTCTAATTTTTAATCGTTATTTGTAACATTACATTTTGTTCTTATTTTCCAAACGAATTGCCAATGGTGTCTTATTTAAAAATGTTGAATGCAAACTCAATAATAGAAATTCAGATATATATTAAATATTCTTTCTAACGTTTTGAAGCCATTTTCTTGTTCTAAAACAATAAATAAATACCTACTTTGTATCATAATTTGGTTACTATTTGTGTTACGTGAGTGGATCTCACTTTGGTTAATTAAAGAACGCCACATTGGGGTTATTAAATTTATTTATGTGGCTTGTGTTACTAATGCAATACGTTCTCCGACTTATTGTAATATTACAAAATATAATTATTGTCCTCAAATTTTACACAAAAGCAGCCACAGCCATTTCGCTTAGTTCATCTAGAGGACAACACAATCAATGACTCAAAATTTAAATTCAGGATTCTTGGATATATACAGGGTGTTAAAAAAAAAGTGTCACGAAATGAAATGGTGAATAGTATGACCCAAAATAAGCAGAAAAGTCTTAATAAATATATGACCGCAAATTAACGGTTTCGGAGATACGGACCATTTTGTGTTTATAACAATTTTTTATTATTATAAAAAAACAATGATATTTATAAATAATCAATAACAACATAGAGTTAAATGAGATGTTCAAATACTGACGTAGCGCTTCCCTCGCATTGCCATTTGCACGACAGTACATAAAATGCATGTCAGCTAATTCAATATTAGTGTAAACAGGCATAACGAAAATTTATAAAATTATTCACCCACAACAAAATAATAACTGCAAATAGTATCTATAAAAAAACATCGGTAGACTCCGATAAGAAAAGCAAGTTTTTGAGAATGAAAAAAGATAATCAAAAAATGATACAAAACACAAAACACTCCGTATCTCTGAAACCATTCATTTGCGGACATATGTTTATTAAGACTTTTCTGCATATTTTGGCCCATACTACCCCCCGTTTTATTTTGTGACACTTTTTTTTTAACACCCTGTATATAAAACTAACTGACATTTATTTTTACAAACTGTCCACTGCTGTCCACGTCTACTGTCAGGGCCGACTAGAGGAGGGGGGAGCCGGGACTAATTCCCGGGGCCCAGACCCAAATGAGGGCCCGGCAGCGGTATAAGGGGGACCCGGCAACCGGAATTTTTTTGTTTTGTATGAGAAATTCGACAGAAGACAAGAGGGGAAGTTTTTGGTTGGGGAGGTTGTGGGCATGGAGAAAGGATAATTAGGAGTTGCCGTTTCTTTGTATAAATATGGCAACATGTTTGCTATCAGCGTCATATGGAAGGGATTTGTCCAACTATTTCTCAGTCAGTAATATATATACCTGAATCTTTTATTTCAATTAAAACTTAGCGGGATTTTGATCGTATCGCTACTTTAATTAGTATAACTAAAATTTTACATTTTTATTGGCATTTTTTGTAACAGACAAGGTGCAAGATGTAACAAAATGCCAATCAAAATGTAAAATTTAATGACACATAATTTTAGGAAGGATAAAATAAATAATGTAATATTAAATAATTGTATTATCTATTAGATATGTCATTGAAACTAATTTATAATAAATTTTCTAAATATTTTATGAAGCAACTAAAACTTAATTTTTTGTTAACTTGGGTAACAAAACACATGAAGGAGAACCATCCGTATAATCCAAAACAGAAAAAATTTAACGCAGTACCTTAACTTCATATCATTTTCACAGTTGTTTTTAGGTAATAATTCGATTTCATTGGATGAACTTTTGTTCTATATATGTAACTTTCTTTTCACAGGTAATTTGTTTGATGGTATGATAACAATTATTAGTATTACTCTTTAGTGTTAATTTAGCTTTTAAGGAAACCGAAGGCAAAGTCTTGTAACCTATGAATGTCTTTTTGCAAGTGCAATGATATAGTTTATGCGTCATCATTTTGTTCCTTGTTCAATATCGGAAGAAAATTTAAAAAAATGTTTGTTCTTAAAATTAACAGCATAAATTGGTCAGTAAAATATACTATTTACGTTTATACAAACAACGCTATTACAATGATATTATGACTTTATTACGAATAAGGCCTTGTAAACACATGTTAAAGCATCAAAATATCTTTGCCTAATTTTAAATATAACACGTCTAACTAAAACTAAAATTAAATAAAAGTAAAAGTACTCACCATCTTTTAATCAGCAACCATAACCATATTGTTTTGTGATTGTATCGGTTCAATCGGGCGGCAACCCCAAAGTCAGATTTACATTGTACAAAAAATTTATCAATTCATGTTTTTTAAATAATTGTACTATTTATATAAATATATAATTTTGAAACAATACTTTCCGTGTGTTACTTTTACTAATAAGCGAAACATTTTTGAATTATTCAATTATTCGGTGTACTTTAAATTTTGTTATTGTAAAACGGACTGGTATGTGCGAATTTGTTGCGCACTAACCTGTTGATATAACGCACATTTATTATAATTGTGGAGCTGTAACTTCTTGTGCAACATCCTCAGTTCCCTGCCACCGACGTCCCGCATGCTGTCATGTCCAGCGGCGGCTCTAGACATGCCCTGTCGAGTCCCACCCAGCGACCCTTCTCCGAAGCTTTGGTTTTTCTTCATTTTTATAGGTGTTGCCCGAGGTGTTGCCCTTTGACGCAGAAGATACGGCATTTTTATTCTACTGCCAGAGGACTAGGAATCCGTGGGGTTATCACACCCAAGTAGCACCAGTCAGTTGCTACCCCCCGTGGGTTTATTTAGTTTATTATTACTATTTTTGTTACTGTTATTATTACTGACTTTGATTTATCTCAGCTATTTGCCGGTTACATCTTATTCATATTATTCCAATACTCCCAAAAATTTCTCCACTATATGGTAGGTCTGTAGGATGGCTGCTTATTGTAAATGTGGTATAATAGGAAGTATATTTAGTTTTCTAGTTGTTTAGGAAGATTAATAGAGACAATTCCTGTAACCGAAACTACTATTGGGATTATTTGTACTCTTTTCATGCCCCAAACATGTTTTATTTCTATGGCAAGGTTTTCATATTTTTTATACGATCACTATCCGAAGTAAGCTTTTGCAAATTAAAATCTAACTAGAAAGTTGACGTTTTCCTCTATCATAATTTGACATTATTGGCGCACGCGTGCGCCAAAGTAACTTTGGCACACGCTTTTATATTTTAAATCATCCAACAGTATTTTCCGTAAATAATTAAATGATTAAATCATAAATATTTACCCACATAAAACATTTTTTTCTCTTCAAAGAGTAGGCTTATGTCAAATAAACTTCAATATTATAACGAAAGAGGGTAACTTATTTCTAAATAATTAAATTACTTATTTAATTTTGGCCTGATCGGAGAAAACATCTTGTGTGCAATTCGGCCAGAAAGTTCTTTGGTTGTTTCGACAGATTGCCGCTCTCCGCTAACGGCAACTTTCTGTCTCAACTGCCAAAGTGCTACTTTCTGCTCTTAATACACAAATAGCTATTGTATTTTTTTCTAATTCTGTTTTCAGAACGTTATGGCTTAGTGGACAAGCAATGTCTATAATAAATGCTTCTTTGATTTCTTTGCCGATAATGGTTGTAAGCCACTGTTCGATCAGTAAGTATCGGTCGGTCCCAATATAAAATATTCTACCTTGATTCTAAACTCGGCTCTGGATTATAGCGATAGCAAGGTGGAGAATTTGTAGTTAGGTTTAGTTTCTGCGCTAACTGGGAATGTATTATTTTGGCTACCTGTTTATGTCTTCTTAGGTATGCACTATTTGATAATGCGGAACATCCCGCCGTTATGTTTTATTAGGTACTCGACATTTTCTGCATACATCCTCTACATTTGCTTTCAAAATATGCTTTTCATAGTATCGTGTACGGATTACTTGATCTTGAATTGCTGTTAAAAAGTCCTCAGTCTCCGGGGTAAAGTTGTCCTTTTCTTAGCCAAGTTAGCGAAAGTTTTTTATTTATGTTTTGCTGTGTCAGTGCAGCTGGATATTTTCTGTGTATAACTTTTTCTCTCCATATTATTAATTATTATTATTAATTATTATCTCTTGATAATGATCCCATAATTTTATTAGTTGTGAGTAATTTGATGTTCATGTCATTCAGACAGATTACATTTTCTAAACTGTCGTCAGGTCCATAAAATTTAATGAACATTGTTTCAGTTGTTGTTTTAAGACCTGACATTTTATAATTCATTTACGATTTATTCGTTACTGTTTATCTAATTCTTGTTTTTCTTTTCAAATTTTATATCTAGAGAGTGTTACACAAAAAAAAACTAATTATAATTTATACGTTTTGCTAATCTTTTCTCTCAAGAATTTCCGGAATTCAATTTTTTTACCCGAATATACTGGATAGAAATTAGGTTATCTTCAAAATATCTCTACAGTAAATTTCACTCATTCTTATAGAATTTTCATTATTGGAGTTTCGTGATCTGATAATTAGATAAAAGAAGGCGCTGTGTGCTGGCAGAGAGGGCCGAAGGGAAATAGGGGAGATAAAATGAACGTAGAGAAAGTTTTTTTTTTTGTTAAAAATATTAAACTATTCGCTTTTTAATAGTCAGCATCTATAGATCTCATCCACGTGATATAGAACAGGTGACTCACATCATAATCAAAATATTAAAAATATTCGAACGGATTTGAAAATAGTAGAAAATGCATTAAATCTGAATCAAGGGCGTTATTGGATTCCGAAACAAGACTGATAAAGAACTACTTACTTTCATAAACAAACGAAACGTCCGTGCTTCTAAGAGAGAAAGATAATAAGTAGAAATTAGCTACCTGCTTTAGACCCTTGACGAAGTTGCAAATATAGGCGACAGTATCTACAATAAACAAATCAAATGCTCCAAATGTTTTAAATTCCTTGCGAAGTGTTTTTATGAAGGTAAAAGAAGGGAAAACATGTTTAGTTAATTTTAATAACGGTAAACAATTTATTAGTACAATAATTTATTAGGAAATTAAACAACTAAAAACTTTTAGTCCCTTAACGTACCTACATATCGTCTTCTTGTTTTCAAAAGCGACAAAAAAGACAACAGTATACATAATTTTACAAAATGAAAATAGATTTTGAATAACGAATAAATTGAAGTACAATCTGAAGCAGGTAAATTTGAATACTTATATTGAAACCTTTTTTTAACATGGGATAAACTATTGTAATAATATAAATAATTAAGTATATATATAATATATACCTACATTAAACAATCTTCTCTTCACCCTTATGTCAGGCTTAGGACTGTCAACATATTGTTGGCGTATTTAAAATTTTTTGTTTTGATATTTTTTTTATTTTGGAGTTTAGTAATTTTGTAATTTTTTGTGCTTTTAAATGTTTTTTTCTAACTTTGACATATAAATTTAAATATTTTGTAATCGCAGCAAGTGTCAAAATGATCTACTTTACGCAACCAATTGCATAATGTTGAACATTATGAAATTGGTTTCGAAAAATTCATTGTCCCCAGTTGCGAAAAGAAAATAATCCCTTTTTGGTTTTAAAATCAATAATAAACATTATTATTGAAAGTTTATATCAAAGAAGGACAGAATCAGTAGCGGCTCGCTAGATGACGCAGGTGACGCGCTGCTTCACCAAAATTTCAGTAGAAATTGATAAAAAAATCAACTGAATAGCTAAATATTTCGTTTTCTGTAACAAAATGCCCTGCATCTTTGTCTCTAATAGAGACTCTCTATACAAATTACAAAACAGAAATTTCCAAAATTGTACCTAATTTCTAGACCACTTCATGGAACAAACGAGGCGCTTGATAAAAAAAATTCGACCGTCCGGACGCGCTTGTTTTTGGAAATGTAATACAATAGAAATATTTCCTAATCCGAGCGAATGGAGCGCTTGACGCGCTATGCATAAAACCGCCGAACACGCGTCTTTTCTATCGGCGCGTTTATGATGGTTGCCATGGTAACGGCAAGTTTCGATCTAGCCGATTATTGCACTTGACGCGTTGATTCGGTTTGCTTCTTCCGGTCGGGACTATTTTTATACAGTGGTTGGACTAGTTGGTCAATTGCGACTATTGCGAGTTTTTTTCGATTTTTCTAACAATGTTTCCAGTACATGATCCAGTATTTATGCTATTGGAGATGCCATTCTGTAGATGGGGAAGTGAGGATAAAACAAACTTTTTAAATTCGCCTAAACCTGAACCTCTGCTAAATGTTAGCAAAAAAACTAACTCAAAAGATAGGGTTTATGTGAAAATTTCGGAAAGAATGGTATGTAAATGGTTGTGTGGTAGTTTTTATTTAAACCATCTTTTTTGCGTACCCTGTTTGATAGTAGGTGTAAAATCAAATGTATGGAATAAAGACGGTTTTAGTGATTATGAGAACGTAACTCGCGGCCTACATAAACATGAATCATCATGTGAACATATGCATTGTGCACTAAAAAAAATTATGTAATGTTGAAAAGGCTTTAAAAGAAAATTCTAACCTATATATAAAACAATTTAATGAAAAAGTGCATCTTAACATACGTTATATGCAGTTGTCAATTCGAGCAGTTCTTTTTCTAGGAAAACAAGAATTGACATTTCGTGGTCATAATGAAGATAAATCTTCCGAAAATCGCAGTAATTTTAAGGAACTTTTAGATTCCTATATCTCACTCAGTTCTGTATACATTCAAGAACACTATAAAAAAATTTCGCTTGTATTTGCCGCAAATTCTAAAATAATTCAAAATGAATTAATAAACTGTATTTCTCAATATATTGACAAATATATTGAAATGGAATTAAATGATTGCAATTTTTCTATTCAAGTAGACGACTCAACAGATATTGTTCAAAAATCTCAATATAGCACAATAATTAGGTATGTTAACTCTCAAGGAAAGCTAGTTGAAAGATTTTTAGTATTCCATGATGTAAGTTGTGAGCGAACAGCTGAAGCATTGTTTACCCTAGTTACAAGTTGTCTAGAAAAATACGACTCCAAATCAAAACTTGTTGGACAATGTTATGACGGCGCTAGTGTTATGTCAGAGCAATTAGATGGTTTACAATCGAAGATTAAGAAAGTAACACCAGAGGCGGTGTTCGTTCAATGTTTGGCGCACCGTCTGAATTTAGTCCTGTCTCAAAGCTATAACAGCATTTCGAAGTGTCGTATATTTTTTGCTAATGTGAATGGTCTGCCTTCTTTTTTTTTTCATCATTTAGCAAAAAGAACTCACGCCGCCGATGTAATCCTCAATAAGCGAATACCTACTTCAGTAGTTACAAGATGGTCATCTAATTCTAAGATTTTGAGTCTTATTCATAATAATTGGAATTCTCTAAAACAAGTTTTCATTGACATTTTAAACGACCCAAATTCTAATAAGGCTTCGATAAGACAGAGCCAGGGCTACTTAAATATGTTTAATGGCTTTGAATTTGTTCTTCTAGTTATCATTTTTAACGAATTTTTTTCCATCAGCGATGTACTTTTTGATGTATTGCAGAAACGTTCTTTAGATATAAATTACTGTGTATCTCAAATTAAAAATGCGCAGAATCAACTAAACACTAAAAGAAGTGAAGTTATTTTTGCAAATATAATTGATTCAGTTTCCCTAAGAACAGAACTGCCCACTGAGCACCGTGATGGGCGCATAAGATAAGTCTTGACAAGAGATCAAGTGGTTCAAAAATATAAAATTCTGTATTATGAAATCCTGGACACAATTTTAGAACAAATGAACACTCGCTTTCAAGATACTGATAAGCTTCAGTTCGTAACATTAATGGACACTTCCAAATTTTCTGTATATTCGGAGAGCTTTCTTACAGATGCACTAAATAATTTAGTTCAAATGTATATTTAAATTAAATGACTTACAAAGGTTAAAAAATGAGTTACAGTTTATTTACAGTGATAAAAACTTTATAAATATTGACATCGATAAATTGTTGGAAAAACTATTTGAGACTCGTGATATTTTCAAAGAAGCTTTTAAGGTATATTGCTTAATCTTAACCAATCCATCCACTGGTGTTTTAGTCGAACGTAGTTTTTCTTGTTTAAAACGAATTAAAACATACCTACGAAATACAATAACAGAAGATCGACTTACCAATTTAGCAAAAATTTCAATTGAAAAGACACTCTTAAATGAACTTGTACGATCAGAGCCATTTTTTGATAATATTCTAGATAATTTTGCAAGTTTAAAGGATAGAAGAATCGACCTTATGTACAAAAACATAAAAAAGTCGATTTTTTTTGTGTTCTCTTTTCAACGCGTCACCTACATTCAAACCCATTATTCTTAAACATTTTTTACAATTTTGTGAAGCATGATTTTTACATAAAATGTCTTTAACTTTGGCAGCATACTTTGCCAAATGTTTTCATCTCTTTTTATTTTGATAACATGATAAAACACATTCCCAACGGCGTCCAAACTATAAAATAGCAATTATTGGCCTTAGTTATAGCCAGTTGCCCTTGTACTTGGTAGTAATAGTTACATTTTAGTTTTGAACTAATTTCTTCGTATTCTTCAATATCTAAATATTTATTTTTTTTATCATGAATCGCTTCGAGTGGTGTATATCTTCTTGCAGTGTAAGGACACTTGATTTCTATTATTGTCTCCTTATCAATTATTCCGTAAGGACTAGCTTCGCCAAATGGGGACGCTCTTAACCGGTATGATGAGATTTGAGGATTGTCCTCTCGTATTAATTTCTATTTCTATAATTTCTTGGTCAGTTTTGAATATAAAAAGTAAAAAGACTTCTTTTTCCACTATAATTTCTAAAGCACACATGATCTTGAGTTTCTATTTTCTTTGATGCAGCCCATGTACAGATAGGACAATACTTGTTTTTTTAATCCAAATAACAAGTTTTCCCATTTGATCCCCAATAATACAAGCGACGCCTGAGGGGACGTTATAATTAACTTTATATAATGGTTTTGACCAAGCTTCGAAAGCTATTACGGTAATCAGACCGTTTCCATCTTGGTCAACATTTCCCAATTCTTTGGCTAAACGAAGTTCTTCTTGACCTGCTTCATTCGTGAAAGTTTGAACGGTTTGAAGTATTGTGTCAGATACTAAATTGTTATATACAGCATACTGATAAAAGAGATTTGTGAAATGTTTAAAATTAAATGTTGTTCCACCAATTCTAAATGTCCACCACCAGTCCTTATAATGGCAAGCAGCCGCAGAATTGATTTTTAAATTGAATTCCTGTCTTGGATCTATTTCTTTTTTAATATTACATATATTGCATTTAAAAATAAAGCAGCTTGTAAGACCTTTTTGTCTTTCATGAAAACCATTAACGAGATATTACAATCTAAAGGCTTATGATGGTTAGCACTTTGAATTTGTTGAAACATATGCATAATATCTTCCTTCGAGAGGGTTTAGAGTTATTGTTGTATCTAGATCGGTTTCAATTTCCATTTCTAAAAGTTTGTCATCAGAAGAGTCATCCACAAGTTTATTATTCTCAAACGAGTCAGGGTGAGTTATAAGAGAAGCAGCTAAGGAAGAACATTGATCTGCTACGATTGGGTTAGCATTATTATTTTTAAAGCCGAAGTTGATGTTACTGGATCTTCTAAGGTTTTTCACATAATATAGTCCTCTTTTTACCTCTGAGGTTTCTCTCTGTATTTGTATCTGTAACGTATGTAGGGTGGATTGCCCCCACGGCACTTAGGCCTCACTATGCCTATTGTACATCTTCCTAAGATGATAGACACCTTCTAGCTAGTGAGCCAGCCTACAGATTTAATGTAGTTGATAACGTCGCCAAGAGGTGCTTCTCTTATATCGGCCAGTGTTAGCCAATACTCGCCGAATACAAATCTAATAAATGAGAGCGTTGAGCAATCGTAAAGGATATGCTCGATTGTCTTAACTTCTTTTTCGCACCCTCTGCAGAGTGCGGATTCTGACAGCCTTATGATATGGAGATGCTTCCGTACTTGGGAATGACCAGTCAGAATGCCTGTGACTAGGCGCAGATTCCCTGGCAACTCTGCAGTTTCTTGTTTCATCCCATCTTTCCTTGAATTTCACAAGGGAATTTTCTTTAATTAGGTTTGTCACTATCAATTTTGTCAGGCCAATAGAAGGGCCAGGTCCAAAAAGTATTTGGTTGGCTGCTTTCTTGGGTAGTGAATCAGCAAGACGGTTATCTTTCGATGTGGCGTAATCTTTGATCCATCTTAGGTGACCACATTGTAGATGGATACTTCGGCCAAAGCTTCATGATATTCTAGTACTAACCCTGAATAAATTCGTGGTCTGTTCAGGGTGAGTAGTGCTTGTCTGCTATCTGTATAGATGAGCATGTTCCTCCCAGTGATATTATTTCTGGTGATTTCTTTTGCTGCTATGAGAATCCCCGTTAGCTCTGTTTGAACTACACTGACACTGCTCACAGTCCATTTTATATTTAGGTTTAAGAATCTGGAATATATTCCACATGCTGAGCCTCGTTTTGTTTTAGAACCGTCTGTGCAGATATGAATCGTACCTGCCACTTTCGGCTCTTCTAGTTGTTCTGTTATAACTTTATATGGCTTATGGAAAATATATCTCGCTTGAAGCAGTGGGAGCGTATCGAGTGCCTCCTGCCAAAAAGCGACGTCTTGCCTCACCAGACCCTACATCAGGTTCTATTTCAACCGTGTGGAGGCGTGCCATTGTCGTCAGAGCAACCTCCTTGATGTAAATATCAAGGGGAGTGAGACTAAGAATAACTTCCATGGCTCTGGTAGGTGTTGTTTTCATGGCTCCTGTTACGTTGGGACATGCTGTTCTTTGAATTTGTTTTAGTTTACGGATAGCTGTTAATTTTTAGGTTTTCGGTACCTAGACGAATGCACCGTTTGTTAGCATACGTTTTATGATAGTCGTGTAAGTCCAAGCGACGACTCTGGGGGAGAGACCCTAAGTGTGCCCCACGATTCGACGGCATTGTTCATAAGCAGTGTATGTTCTTTTGACTGTTTTCTAAATGCGAGTTCCATGTTAACTTGCTGTCAAAGGTGAGACCTAGGTACTTCACCTCTGTTGCAAACTTAAGTTTTTATTCATTTTCATCTGTTTCCTTGTGAAAAGGACCATTTCTGTTTTCTTAGGATTAATAGACAGTAAATGGTGCTTGCACCACTGTTCTATAATTTTTAGAGCTATTTGCATTCTTTCGCAAAGTATGTTCTCAAAATTCCCGGTTTGCAGAGTTGCTAGGGTCATCTGCATATGCTATTGTGTAGTCACTGTCATTATTGAGGCGGCTGATGAGAATGTCAAGGATCATATTTTACAGTAGAGGTGATAGCACCCTTCCCTGTGGACATCCTCGCAACCAAGCCTCTTATATTCACTTCTTCTACACTTATGTTTACTGCTCGCTTTGAGAGCATGTTATGTATCCACCTACTAACCATATATGGAACATTCCTGTTGGTTAGTAAGTGTATTATCTTTGGGAAGGTGGTTTTATCAAAAGCACCTTCTATGTCTATGAAAACACCCAAGGCGGGCTCCTTGGGTGGCAACTAGATAAAGGGCTGAATCAGTAGATCTGCCTGGGGTGTATGCATGTTGGTTTGGGTGTAGTGGTGTTGTTGTAATAACCGCATCCCTTATGTACCTTTCGCATAGCCTTTCCAATGTCTTCATGGAAAACGATGTCAGACTAATTAATCGGTATATTTTTGAGACAGTGTAATCCATCCCTCCAGGTTTGGGTATTAATATTACTTTTACCTCTCTCCATGGATAAATACCATCAGTTCCTGTCGATTTAAATGGAGAGAATATGGATATTACCCATCTAATTTGTTTCTGAGGTTCCTTTAAAGAATATACAGTATGATAAATTAATATGAAATACTTACATATATAGGGTGTTTCAGAGTGAAATGAACATAATTTAACTGTAAGTGTGGGACACTTGAATTATTCGAAATCATCCATGAATATTAAGTCTACCTCATTACCTAGATACAGGGTATTTTTAAAAATTTGTCTATATTTTTAGTTAAACAAAACTTAACAACTATTCAGTATAATAATGTCAAATCTGGCAGGTAGACTTTTGTCTTTATTAAATTGTATAGACAAATAACTACTTTTAATAGAGAATTACCATGAATAAATAAACACTATTCTTAATCCGATCCCTATCAAGTTGTAGTAAATCTTTTTCTAAATCACATAAAAAAGAATATTTAAAATCGGACTTAAAATAAAGCTATAATTGTTTAAATACAAAAATTATTTATATTTTTTTTACGAAATGAGCAATTTTTCACTAACTTGCATATAGTACTACTTATACTTTGTGTACATTGAAAAATTATTGTAATAACTTGAAATTTGTGTCTTCTATGAGTATTGTTATGTGAGCCATTTCATTATTCAATCATGCTCTAACCCTACAAGTCCCTCTCTGTTTTATTTGGCCTTTGAGGCTCAACTTGTCCGATTATTATACATAATTAAACCCCTTAAGACTAAACCTATGGGACGACTATGGTGGAGACACTTTCGCGAACATTCCAGGGTCAACGAGATACTATTTCTAGAACGTGATAACGTTTCTGGTACATACTGGCAATTTTGGTGGGGGAGCATTCTAGATCACCAATTTGTATATAAATTGGTGGAGGAGAGCTATCAGTTATCAGTTATCATATGGACAGTGAAGATAAATAGTAATTAGTAGATAGACAGTGGTGAATATAAATAGTGATCAGTTTAAAGACATTCGAAGTATACAGGCTCACGCTCAACGGGACGGAGCTTTATGGGAAAACGACCAAAGATATAAAAAATTCGTTTGGGAGGAATACGTAGGTTACAGACGGCTACAATTTAAAATTTGTTAGATGTATACAGGATGTCCCACATAAGAGAAAATATACAAAGTTATATTATTTTTAATGGAACACCCTGTTTTTTATTTTAGAATTAAAAACTAGATCAAAAATAATGTCAGTTAACTAAAGGTTCCCTATTACTATTATTATTAGTTTTCGATTTATTTGAATTTTTAAGGAAAAAAATTGGAAATTAATTGTTTACTCTTGTTTGAATAATTTTTAATGAACTAATTTTTTTTTCTTATGTGGGACATCCTGTATACATCTAACAAATTTTAAATTGTAGCCGTCTGTAACCTACGTATTCCTCCCAAACGAATTTTTTATATCTTTGGTCGTTTTCCCATAAAGCTCCGTCCCGTTGAGCGTGAGCCACCCTGTATATAAATTAGAATAATAGTGTTATAAATAAATAAGTGTTTAAATAAATTATTAATAAATAAACTGTTGTTTTAAAATAAACAAACATCACAGTATTATGATTTATATTAATTTCTTGCTATTGTCAACAGAGCAACAACTCTTAACGTATGTACATGTCACCCTAAAACATCTTTATTTGCTAAAAAAAGGAGATGTTTATTTTTTATACAGCACATTGAAAGCATGGCATTCTCTTTTAAATAATATACGACCGTTAAACTTTTCATGAAATTCATCTCACGGAATTGAAGAAAAAAATACACATTCCTTCATTAATTAAGTCACCTTATTGCTATAAACCTCTGACTTTTTGGCCTACATGTTCATTGTTGAGGTCTTGCAATCTCCAACCGTTTCACCCTGTGAAATATCGCGCGAGTTTGTCCCGCTACTGTTTTGGGGTGTATGGTGGCTATGAACGAACAGAAAGAAGCGTTCAAAGTCTAGATAAATAAAAGTTGCTCTTAACGTAATTTTTCGGAACGATGTAATTTAGTTACATTCAGCTCACAGTTCAAGACAACAAATATTTTCAATAATTGGATAATTTGGTTTCTTCTTATTTTTTTCTTTGTTGTTTTACAACCAACGTATAAAAAAATGGTTAAATAAAACTAAATTTCATTAAAAGATGGTTAATTTTTGTATCAAATATCAATGGATAATTTAATAATTGTAACCTATAACAACGATTTTTGAAGATTTTTAAACTATTAGATTCACTCAAACGTTTTAGTCCTATTTAGTCTCCTTACTTGGTCTTTGTTCGAAATTTCTGGTAAGATTGGTGATATTTTCTTTAACATACTCCATTTTTAGGTCCCGGTAAAGATCAGCAGTACATGGGTATATAATAATAATAATAATAATAATAATAATAATAAAATGCCTTTATTTGCTTGTAATATATAATCAGAGACAACAGAGATGTGTAACTTAATAGGAAAATTTGTTCGGTGGTCCATTTAAATTACATTTATGACTTTCTTTCTCTTTTACATTGATCTTTACATATATTTATCTCTCTCCAATAAAACTTTCACCAATCTAAGAGGTCGCTGATGTTGCTGGGTTTTTGACGTAGACGTATCGATTAGAAATGACAGCTGACAATGGTATGAATGTTGTTATGAACGTGTGCATTTTATTAAAATTAATTTAATTTGGGCCCCGTTTATTTCTTTGAGTCTGATTTTGTTGTTTAATTAATTTTCTTTGGGGGGAATGTTTATTTTCGCATATTATTTTTAGCATGAAGCAATTTCTGGAATCAAACTCGCGTTTTTGTACACGTTTCTTTCTAGAGGTAAGTAATTTCCAATTTATTAAGAAAACCACTGTATAATGTGTGTGTTCAATAATATATTACAAAATGGCTATAATTATTTTAGGTAAATTGGAACAAAGATCCATTGTTACAGCTACTTTTGTTCATTAAGTAGGTAGATGAATGTCTCGACAGCTTTAATGACAGCACAAATTTCCCACCTACTAGAAAAGAAGTAAAATGTATGCTGAGTCAAACATCTCTGCATATGTAGCATTGGCAAAGGACTTTTGAAATTATTAGATATTGGCTATTTCTTACATACATAGCCACTCAGAAGATTGTAGTCATTTAAACGAAGAAAAAAAAATTGAATCACAAAAGGGCAGAATTTTAAATCAGGATGCATTGGAAAATAAATTTGGGGCATCAGGTCGGTTTTGAATTTTAGAGAGATCAATCTCAAGAAAAGTTAATTTATCCTGCAGAACAATCAGTAGTTCAAGTAGGATTTGCTATAACATTATTAGAAGATTTCCTTGATAATAAATTGTAATATATCAATTGTTTAAAATGAAATTAAAAAAGAGTTAAATTCGAAATTAGATTTAGGTAAGGAGCAATGACAAAAAAATTACAAAAATGTATTCATCTTTAAATAGTATTTATTATAAATAATATTATTTGCTATATTTGAAAAGTACCTCCTGCTGCAGAATAGATCGAATAGATTAGACGACTAAAAGATCCACCTAATAACCAAACTAGGAGACTAGGAAAACTTTTACATGACTGGGGACACAACAGGAATGCACACACACAAGATACACAAACAGACGACATAACAGCGGTAAGCCTTCAGCAACGTCCTGTTTAAATGATGATAGTATGTCATCCTTCATTCCCTTTTAGAAGGCATGGCATATAAATCTATTAATCTTGATGACCCTAAGAGGAGTTAGCAGGGGTGTACGGAATGGATCTAGCAGGTTTCGATCCAGTTTACAGGATGGGAACTTACTCGACTCAGGCCTTATACATTTGTGTGAGTGTATGTGTTTGTTTCGATTCCATGGTTTCTATTAAAATAAACAGTCATAACATATACTCTATACTTTATAAAATATTTGTTACATTAGTTTTTAAATATATTATAAATATATAACAACTGTTACTTTCTTTGTAATTTGTCACAAAATGATACGAGGTATTTTCTAAACGTACCAATTGTAGTGTTTTTCTGTATCTTACAAAAATATAATTTATAGAAAAAGAGTTTGGTGTATTATTTTTCCAAGTTTAAATATTTAATAAGTTTTTTTAGCGAAATTTACAAGAGTAATAAAAACTATGTTCACTGCTTATATTAAACTGATTAAAACTTCCTTTATTGAAATGATTATTTATATGATACAAAATTTGATGTTATTGGAAGCTTTTATATTTTTTAATATACAGTGAAACAATAGTTTTTGTTTCTCCTGTAAATTTGTATAAAAAGACGATTTGTTTCTGAATCCATGTTTGAATTTTCCGCCCTAAAACATTCTTAATTTTCCCGCTATTTACTAGTGGCGCCATCATAGACTGGTTGTGGTTACAATCGCCCAAACAACTTTTACCGAACAAAAAAAATATATTGAGTTACACGTCTCGCTGGGTTGTCTCTGATACAATGCACATGAACATGAGGCAAAGTCTAGCTTACACTACTCAACTTAACCTCAACATAAATATAAACTTAAAAAAAAAGATATCCATCATTTACAATATAAAAAAAATAAGACATTTAATATACAATTAATTTATAATTAAATAATGTTAACCCTGTATTTAATCTAAACTGAAATCAATTTAGGTCCTAAAATCCGTTATTTTTAAAATGCAAAAACAAGAAAAATGCATGGAACTTAAAATACAATTAAATAAGGAAAAATATTTTAAAATAATAACATATTAACGTTAGCACTGTATTCATTGCTCAACTTATACCAACATTTTATAATTTTATTTTAAAAATGTCAGTGAACGTGTCCTAATTTCCCTAGGTAGACTGTTACATATTGAAACGGCATTATATGTGAAAGATACTTAAAAAATGATAATTGGTAACTCGGAATCGTTAAATTGTGTGGATATCTCAAATGTAAACTGTGCAGATCTTTCCGATATATCAATTTATTTTTTAAATATATGGGAGTTGAGGTTGAAAGAATTCGAAATACCGTGATATTTAAATTAATTTTCTATAACGAGCCAGCTAAGTTCTTTAATTTTAAAGAGTTTTAAATCTTTTGAAGTATGTATTTGGTTATTTGATCCAAACAAGGATAGTAAATTAAAAGTCCATAATTTAGGATGGACAATATAATACTTTCACAGAGCAACTTACGTAATTTAAAACTCAAAATACATCGATTCCTGTATATAGATGATTTCAACGGAAGACATCTTGAAGTTGCAAGGTCATTGGAAGATCTTTGCACCATCTATAAGTTTACATAACAACTAATAAAATAAAAAGAAAACTGTAAATTATTATTTTGGCAATCTGTTTAAGGTTACGGCGTCGGTATTCATTTTTTTCTTTTTTCTTTGTCTTCTTCATTAGTTGTATGGGCTCAGTTTTTCACCATCTCTATCTACTTAGTGCCGGTCCCAGAGTCTTCTTTTTCTTAGTCATGTGTCATGTCAAAATTTGTAAAAACGTAAAACAAATCGAGGTTACAATCTCTAGTTTTGTTTTTGAATTATTTTTTGCAATTATTTTTAAAATACTAGCTTAAGAAACACAAAGAAAATGATGAAAAGTAAAGTTAAAAGGTAGGTGTGCACCTTTTGTTTACTAATTTAAATTTCAAAGTGAATAGATGTATTTATCATTAATTGAATGCTACCAATTTTATTTTATCTTCGTAAACTTACTTTTCTTTTTCCATTTTAAGTTTAAAAACATATACAAAAACGAAGGTAAAAAAATAATTCGAAAATTTAAATTTTGTCTGAAGAGCTTGTATTTTTTTAAAAATAAATATAACAAAACCAGAAATAGGGACTGACGATACAAAAATAAAAAATTTACCTCAATTTGTTTCTACAAATAACAAAGTATTAATTTGTGATAATGTGTCTATTATCAAATATATGTACAGTGTGTCCAATTAAGTCGGCACCATATGGGAAACTCTTTTTTTGTTAGTTGTATGGAAAAAGTGATTCTTTATAAAAAGTTCTCCATAGTCTAAAACTTAAAATACGACCATCAGATATTAATTTTTTTGAGCCATATACGAGGTGCGCCAAAAATATTATTTTTCTCAAGAGTCAAGTACTTTTATTTTCGACAAACCTCGTATACGACCGATAAAATTTGATATGATGAGTTGGTTGCATTTTGGGTTCAGACCATGCACAACTTTTATGAAGAATAACTTTTTTCCTAATATTAATAATAAAAAAGTTTTTCATATATGCATCCAATATTTAACTTACGTACAGTTGGCGGCGCATATAAAAAAAAATGAAGTATTAGGTATTAATTTTAGGAAAAAAGTAATTCTTCATAAAAAATGTGCATGGTCTTAAACCTAAAACAAAACCGTTAGATATCAAATTTTATCAGTCGTATACAAGGTTTGTCAAAAATAAAGGTACTTATAATTAGTCTTCAACAAAATTTATATTTTTTGATACACCACGATTCAAAAATTTAATATCTGATGGTTGTATTTTCAGCTTTAGATCATGCAGAACTTTTTATAAAGAACACCTTTTTTCTATAAAACTAACAAAAAAAAAAGTTTCCCATATATGGTGCGTCGACTTAAATTGGACACATTGTATAAAACTTTTCTTTCAAATACCCTAACACCTAATAAGGTAAGTCCATGCTAAACGATGCTTTTCTATACAGACCTATACCTATGTAGATTATTTCATATATTTTGGTTATTCTATACAAACTAGTGTACACCCCTGTAAGGTTTTAGAGGATGAATTAAATATTATTCATTTTACACATACATATTACTCGAAATATTTTTAATATCTTCATTGTCAACAAAAATACTGAAAAAATTCAAACCGTTTTGTTGGGTAATGCAGCCGACACCCATTAAAAAAGGTTTTAATTCAACAAAAATCAGCCATAGAGGGCTAACGCGCGCTTAGGGTCGATTCCACCATTATGTTAAACGGAGATTAAAATGACATTGTTAATGTAAAAATGTCATTTTAAACTTCGTTTAACACAACGGTGGAATTGGTCCTTAGCAAGCCATGTAGATCTAGATTCCAGATCTTGGCTATAGTGAGAGTGAAAACTGAGCCCATACAACTAAAGAAGAAAGTAAGAAAAAAAGAAGAAAAGAAGAAATTTATGCTGACGTCGCCGTAACTTTAGACAGATTGCCAAAATAATAATTTACAGTTTTCTTTTTTATTTTATTAGTTGTTATCTAAACTTATAGATGGCGCAAAGATCTTCTAATGACCTTGCAACTTCAAGAAGTCTTCCGTTGAAATATTCTATTGACGAATAACCAGATACGACGTTCCTTAGTACCGGGTTCTGATTTTGTAGGTTAATTTAGATGTTACTTTTACTGAGACGACCCATAAGCTAAATGCCATTTGTTTATAAGGGTTTTAGGATTTGCTTGTAGATAATTAATTTGTTAAGTGTATGTAGAGACTTTGGACTTATTTCTAACAAGCAGTACATTTTTTTTTATTTTATTATAATGTTTTCTCATCTTTTTTTCACTGTTATATCTTTTAAAACGAGATAGAAAATTGATTAAATTTGCAATATTTTCAGGATTGCCAGAAAAGTTTGGCTGCTAGAGTCATACCCATGTATTTATCGGAATCATTACACAAGATCTGGGTATCGTTTATTCTGATCATAATAGGTTTGTTTGTGTTCTTTCGGAAACTAGTTCAAAATCACTGAATAACGTTTGATCAGCTAAGAGGTTGTTATAATCTCGCGACGTGTTCTTGAATAATTAATTCGTGTACTGTATTTGAGAACTGGAATTAACGGTTCTGTTTGAACCAAAACAGACCCATTGTGTTGTTTGCGTTTGTTTGTAAAATTAACGTTATTGAACATGTTTTCATTCATGCTTCAACTTTTTTTCTAGTCATAGATGTAGTTAATAAATGATTGGTTGGTCCTGTGACTGGTCCGTAAGAGTGTGAAAGTAGTTGCATGCTTTCGTAGTGTCTTATGTTTTATCTATGATTTGTATTATCTAAGATAGTACAGTACGAGCCGACTACAGTACCTTGCGGTATTCCTGAATTGATATCCTTTCATGTAGTATATGCTTCTTTCTATTTAAGATGGTTAATAAGTACTTAATTTATGTTTTTAATTGAAGACTATATATTTGGGAGAAAAATCATCATGATGGAAGTAACATAACTTTCTTGCTGGAGATATGTATTTTTTTTTAATGTGAATGTCCAAATGCCCCTAAGATTTATCAGCATTTTTATATTATAGCTATATAAATTAAATATGGTAAAAAGAAACGTATTTTTCCTTCATTTAATTAATACATTTTGTTTTAAATTCATTTCTACTCTACTACTAAAAATAAAAAGTGATAATATAAATAAATATTAATAAAAATAAATATTTTCATCTGAAAGCAATGTAACAAAAAAAAATACCTTCGACTAGAACAGATTAGCGGAAAAAGGGGGCGGAAAAGTTCCCATACATAGAGAAAAGGGGAAGCGAAGCGGGGGGCGAGCGGGAAAGCAAGCGGGACCAGCCAGCTTTGATCTCGCCATATCTCTTACAAATGCAAATTTCATTTTCCCGTGCCGTACCCCATCAAAAATATGAACTAAACGATAACTTTATTCATTATTCATATACCTCAGGCACACACCCCGCATAAAGCTAAGACTTACGTTCGATATTCATTTTCATGTAGGGTTTTTCTTCTTCGCGATATATGATACGAGATTTAAAATGTTTTGTATAAATATATGTCTTGGAAATGAATTTTGTTCAGCGTTTCAAAGTGTATTAGTAGCAGTGGCGTAAAGTTTTAGGGTAAGAATTTGACATGAGGAAAATAGTAGTATCCATTATGGGAGAAATAATAAATATAACTGCGTTCCAATACTTAGGACTGGCAACCTCCTTTACCCCAGAAATTCCAAAAACTTCTTGACGCCAACAACACGACCTCGATAAAACTACGTGAAATTAGTGTAATTACATTAAATCCTACCTGATTAAGTGATATTGTTTCGGGTATACCTCAGAGCTTACACATTAGCTCTATTAGTTAGCTATAGGATCATTAAAAGCCTTGACCACGAGCAGGGGCGGTTTCTCCATTGGTTCATTTGTGCAGTGAACACCCAGTTAAATTTCATAAAAAACACATTATTTTAATATTACATAAATATAAATTTAATTTTAATATTTTTATTTTCATACGTGTTAATTTATATTTTTTTGTACATCATTGTCCTCTGGCTGATCGCGTCACAGTATACCTAAGTATACTGTGTCTGTGGCGCATTATGATGAGTGAGCATAATACGAGTGAGACGATATGCATATCGTAGCTAAAAAGAGAAGACAACACGCCAACAGATCCTTCATACTGTCAAAGAACACATTAATTGGCGCGCCGCTCACAAACAAGGTTGCCAAACCAGTGTTGCCAGTCTAGTACAATTCACAAATAGCTACGTTCGTTTGATCTGTCTACAGGCACAGCATAATTTTGTAAATAAACATAGGAATAGAGTAAGGGTTATATTTTAATATTTTATTATTTCATTTCTTTTATTTTGCATAATAATTAATTTTCTTTAATTATATTTGACCATAAATATGAGACACGAGAAACTGGCTGAACACTAGTTCTTTTTGGTCTTAATAGGTTGGCAACATTTTTCGTTAGAAATATAAGGAAATTTGTTAGTTCTATGATCGAACTGTCACTTAAAAAAAATGACTTGTTTTTTCGGCCCTTTCCGATTTGATTTTTCGTTTTGTCCAAGGGCCCCCGTGCCAATGTTTATGTTACTTTTATTTTGGATGAACCTGGTTTTGACCAAAATCTGAGGCAAGTGAGACGCCGAGAGATACTTTCTTCCACGTGTTGCTAGATCCCGGTAGCAGAGAAAACTCTCAAAAGAGGTAAGTAATTTCCTTTGCTGCTCCTGCATTTTCTTTGTCTGGCAAAACACTTATATTTTAATATATATATATATATATATATATATATATATATATATATATATATATATATATAGGGTTCTTTCCGTGGATGAACAAGAGAGCCACATCAACCGTGGGTGGTTATTCTCAGAAAGCTACAGAATTGAATTCTGTCTTGCCAATATGCTGGTCCGTTTTATTTACCCTGCAAAGCAGAGATTTCCGTATCTTTTACTTATATATAATAGAAGAGTATGGGGGCCCAGTGTACCTGTTAATAATTTAGCTCCAAATTATTCCATAAACCTTCACCAGTGTATCATGTCAACCGAAGAGGATAAGTATAAGGTTCCCCTATTCGATGGAAGTAATTTGGACAACTGGAAATTTAGAATAGAGACTATACTTGATGAACATAAGCTTTTGGAATATGTTGATAATAATTACAAAAGTATGGTTACTATTAAAAATACTGATCTGGTAGCACAAAAGGCGACCAAAAAAATAGGGACTTATTACCCACAAAAAAAAAGGACAGAAAATGTAAATCACTTATTATCCAGAAGATTTTTGACAACTATCTCGAAGTCATCAACGACCAAGAGAGCGCCTGTGATATTTGGGAAGTCCTTAAAACCCACTACCAAAAAGGGGGTAAAGCATCTCAGTTACTAATTCGAAAAACGTTAACACTGAAATATGACGTCTCTACAATTACGTTAGAACTTCATTTCCTAAAATTCGACAAATTTGTTCGCGAATTAAAATCGTCTGGTTTAAAAATTAGAAAAAAATAGATATTGTATGTCATCTTCTGTTAACCATGATATCTGAATATGATGTTGTAGTCACACCCTGGAAACCTTGTCTTCAGATGAACTAATACTTGAATCTGAAGAGCAAGATATTCCAGGAACTTCTCAGAGCTTAGCAGGTTCAAGTTTTTTAAGACATCAAAATTCACAATCTCAGTCTACATATCAACGGCCAATATATGATTTTTGTTAAAAAGAGGGACATAAAAGGTTCCAGTGTAGAAAACTGAAACAAGAAAAAAAAGATACAAGAGCAACTTGCTTAAGCAAGCGAATATAGCAGAAAATGAAGACTCTGATGAATTTACTTTAATTGTTTTAACATCATCGTTTGAGAATTTTGCTCTCGGTACACAGAATAAACAAGAAGTTTTTTGGTACCTTGATTTTGGAGCAACTGAGCAGATGGTAAATTCAGGATGTAGACATCTCATGACAAACATCGGTATGTTCAATAAATAATCCAATTAAAATTAAGAGTGCTAAAACAAGTGAAACTCTTGAAGCTAAAAAAAGGGGACAATATTGATGACCACTAACGATAAAGTAAAAAAATCTGAAAATTATCGAGATTCTTATTGTTCCAGATCTAAATTTTAATCTATTGTCTATTGTCAGTTAGTGCACTTTCTTCGCATAGTCTATCAGTAACATTTAAAGAAGATAAAGCGACCATTCTTCGTGGACTAACAGTAATTCCCGTTGCTCATAAAACAAATAAAATGTATTTGTTGGCCTCTTACATAAATGCAAACTCAGCCTATGGAGAAATTACAAAATCTGAAAAAAATATGGATGATATTTGGCATAAATGGGTGAGACACATAAGCAATGGTAAATTTAAGAAACTTTGTACAATGGTAGATGGTATAAAACTAGACATCAAAGAATCTTAAAAAAAACCTGCGAATTTTGTATCCAAGGTAAGCCGACATGTCTTCCACATACAAAAAGACATTCACGAGCTGAAAGTCAACTAGAACTAAAGAAATATGTGCTGACATTTATAGACGATTTTACACAATTTTTTTGAATGCTATACACTAAAACAAAAATACGGTTTTTGAATGTTTAATATTTATTTATGCAACAAGTGCAAAAAGTAAGTGTTTAATGCACGCGACGTGAAATTGTCCAACGAGGCCGTCAGGCCGAGTTGGACAACACGTCGAGTGCAATAAACACTTTTTGCACGAGTTATATACAATATTTTTTTTACGTTCATGCAAAAACCAAAAAATGTTTTATAGAACTGCAGTTGTATTATCCAAATCATAGTAGTCGTGATCGTGTACCTTTGTTTGAGGCATTTATTTATGTTTGTGTTCATAATTTGTAATGACATTTTTAATAAAATACATTTTTTTATTAATTTATTTATTAAATGATTGAAAATAATATAAAATATGCAATTGTTTTTAAAACGTAACACAGAAAATGAAAATGGACTAAATATTTGGCGTTGATTTGAATATCTATGTTTATCATTATCATAAAACGCTGTAGTAAAATGACAGGTGAGTGCAATAAAGACCCAGTTTTTTCACTAAATATAGTTCAATGAAGTTTTGTTTTTACATGAACGTAGAAAAAAAATATAATGTCATGGTTACAGCTCATTTTAACTCTAAAATTAGTCGGTTTAGATGCGATAATGGAGGATAGTACGTTTCGAGAGATATTAAGAAATTTTTTCAAAACGAGGGAATTCAAGTAGAATATACAATCAGATATAGTCCAGTGCAAAATGGGGTAGCAGAAAGAATGAATCGGATTCTCATTGAAAAAGTACGTTGTCTGCTATTCAACTGACAAAAATCTGTGGTCTAAAGCTCTTATGACGACAGCATATTTAATATACATATCTCCAAGCTCTGTTTTAGAGAAGAAAGTGCCAGCTAAAAATAAGGCCGGTAATTATTCGAAAAGTTGTTAATTTAAATGAGATTGATCTAACTCATGAAAGTAGATTAACATAGTAAGTACGCGTTACATTTTAATAAAGTAATATATTTTTTGTTCAAATGATACAATAAGAATCAAATAATATATTTAGCAGGAGAAAATAAATTGCGTCTCACCTGGGACCATTCGCACACCATTCTGACCTTCGACCTTCGAGGTCCAGCCACGGCGCGGCGTCTTGTTCGGCAAATACTCCAACTTAATCTTGCGTGATAGTAATAATAATAATAATAATAATAATAATAATAATAATAATAATAATAATAATAATAATAATAATAATAATAATAATAATAATAATAATAATAATAATAATAATAATAATAATAATAATAATAATAATAATACTCTCCCTAATTCACCCCCTTACGAGTGAATTTCAACCCCTGAAGTCGACTGAACGACTTGTGTAGGGGAAGGGACGGCTATTATTATTATTTGCCGTGGCGCTCCGGGGCGACTTAAGGATGATTGATGGTGCCATTTGACTTACAGGTGAGGAAAACCCGGAAAACCTCACCCACCATCATCGAGACGATAATATATGGCGATTTTATAATCTGCATGTCATATCAACAGAAATTGAATTTTCTATTAATACGGCACACATCAAATCCTAAACCGAACCATGCAATTTAATTAAAAATCCACATGGTCCGGTCTGGAATTCGAAGTCCAGCACTTTCGGACTCATAAACTTGCCTATAAATGAATATAAGCGCGTTAGACCGCTACACCATCGACCCGACTCCTTTTTGAATTGCTACCGTGTAACAACGACAAATAGTTTAATCGCTCCATAAGTGTGGATCGCTGTTGTCTAACAGATGTACAGAGCACTAAAGAGGTGGTTACACATTCCTGTTAATATCCGATTACATTGTATTTAATTATGTAATTTTAAAAATATTTTTTAAACGTGAATGTTATGTTACAGAAAGCCTCGCAAAATTTATCTTGCCCACATCAAATATTGGTCTTGCCCCACCGCTGCGACAACTTCCATTTTTTCGACCGACGCTACCAGTATCTCTAAATAACTGCACACAATTTTTCAAAAACATTGTGAAAATAAAAACCATTGAAGTCAAACGCTAATTCAGGATGTTATCCAAGAAAATTTTTATTTTTGCTTAATAGCTTAATAAAAATTTTGACAAATTTGACACTAGCATTCAGTTTCAATTTCAAGGTGTAAGTGGCTAAAGTACCATTCCAAAATATTTAAATTTCACAGCTAGCTCCAATTTTGATTTTTCTCGTTACTAAAGGATGAAAGGCTGTTATAATAACGTGGAGAGAGTAATCCATTATCATCACTTTAGATTTTAATTAAGAACCTATCTTTCACTACTGAAAGGGTATAAATATTTTATTAGGTACTTTTGTCATTTATCCCTTGCTAGTGTTACAAAGAAGGAGAGAGCTATATTTTGTAACAAATTTGTTACATAAATACATTTCCTATTTCCTTTATTTACCTACCTACGAAAGGAATTACCACTTTAACGGCATTAAGAAAACGTCTACAACAGTTTAACGTCCAACGTTTAGCGTTTCAAGTCAAATTACATCTGGAACTTTCCTCTAACTGGCATTCAAATAAAATTTCTTTTATTTTGGTTGAATTTATGACATTTAAAAAGCTGTTATGCGATTGGGGTAATTACTTAAAAGCTGAAATATACCCATTAGAGTTTGTATCATTGGGTTTATTTCGCAACGAACATGCATTTTTGATGATCATCGGAGCACTCGGTGCAGTTTTCAGTTTCCGTTTTGAATATCATTATCATAGAATAGAACGCAAGAAAAGTTTATCAGCGGCGTACTTAGAAATTCTACTTGCAGAAGTTAGATAAAACTATTATTTCATTACAAATATTTAACCTTAATAAACTATTTTAATGTCCTAAAATTATGGTACCTGTCTCTTAGGCTATAAAATGAGCACACAATGTCGTCTTGTAGCACTATGCTATGCCCTAATTCATGTACTACGTACAATGTTTAATCTTTTTAAGTCTTTTTTTAAAGCTTTTTTTAAGTTGCGAAGGAAAATCCTCATAAATTCCAGGTGCTTGTTTCAATCGCGTCTGGGAGGGTGGGACTCTGGCTCTGGAATGCACGGCCGTCCTAAAAGAGTATAAATTAAAGGACGCTTTATAGTGGAAAATAATTGGGTTACAATTCCGGTGTGAACTTGGTAACCAAAAACTAGCGGCCAATTTCCATAAGATGTCCGAAAGATCAGTAGCATCTTTAAAAAGTATAAAATTAAAAAATCGGTATACAAATAAATAATAATAATTATAAACAATTTAAGACAAGTCTTATTTTCTTGAGAGGAGTTTAAGTTTGTTCAAAGGGGAAGCTGCCCTTTTTGAAATATTGGAAAAATCTATTTGCTACAGAAAGGAGAAAGTTTTTGGCATAGGCACATTTTTATTGCAGATTTGGCTAGCATATCAACATATTCATTATGTTTAAGTCCAATATGAGCCTTTACCCATATAAAGCATATCTTTACGTTATTATTAATTAGTTGGAACAATGCCTTTTTGATCAAGAAAATGTATGGATTAGAATTAAAATTTGGAATATCCAGAGCTACAGCCGATTTTAAAACACTTTAAAAATCGGTATACAACTAGATAATAATATTGAAAACAATTTAAGACTAGTCTGATTTCCTTAGGAGGGGTCTAATATTTCAAAAAGAGCTGCTACCCCTTTGAACCAACTTAGACCCCTCCTAAGGAAAGAAAAAATCGAAGGTGTTTCAAAATAATAAAGGTAATTTCCTGCGAATTTTGTTAACAATGCATATATCGGTTACTTCAACGGAGAGAACTTAATTAAAGTTAATGTTGATCAAAAACTATTGAAAATCATAATTGGGCCAACATCGGCTCGATCATTTGGGAATCATATCGATCTAAATATGACTGATCTTATTTCTGAATTTTAGAGAGAGAATGCGCCTAGAGCTAATTTTATTTATCGTTTTTATTTAAGAGCAATCCAGTCCCTTCTGACGTCACACCGCACAGATCTCACGACGACCTCCCCTTAAAGTATTTGGAACCTTGTTCGCTACATAAATTTGGCAATGTTGTGTGTCGTGCGCTGAAGAATAATCATATTGGGTAGGGTCCGATTACAATTACATGAACCTTTGAATACATATAGTCAGGAAGGAGGAATCCTAAACGACCTTGGAATCGGGATGGTATCTAATTTTGACAGTGAACTAGACGAATATGGTGAGAAGTGTTTCCGGTCTACCAGTGACGTACTGTCATAAGGGTGCGTAGAAAAGAGAATAATAAATTCTTATTTGCATAATATCTAAATTTACGGATTTCTCTCATTTTAACGAATAGCTATTTTCTTGCGAGAAGTTTGAATTTTTTTTAATTAATCATCATTATGTGAATTAATTTTACTTTAAAATTGCATGTTGGGTGGGATAAATATAGGAAAATATTTTCGGTATAAATTATAGAGGGATTTCATTTGAAAATTTTTACAAAAAGAGTATGTCGTGTTTGTTAAGGTTTGAAAATTAAATCTGTTTTGTAGATGCGTTTGTTCAACAAGAGTGGATATGATGGCCATATCGCACGAAGACGAAATTTGAGCACAACGCCGTAGGCATATATTTGTGTTTGTAATTATATTATGCAAGCCTGAGTACATAAAAAACTTCCTAATATCGAAGAGAAGATCTGATCATTTTATTTCATAATATTATTAGTAATATTTTTTGCAGGACTTAAATTTTGCATAAGTTGGTATAACACCTTTGCATGAAAGGGTCCTATAAAGTAATAATGATTCTGTGAGTGCAAAATAGATCATTTTTAAATGTACATTCAAATTTGATCGCAGGAATTTAAATTTTGGCAAAAGGCAACGTATTATTTATATGCTTAGTCCAGTTAAGATGAGAGTCAATTTGTACTCCAAGGTATTTGATATAATTTGTAATACTTATATGAAACTGCTGAACGTTACCTTTAATTATGTTTCTATAGGAAGGGGGCATATTTTTGTAACTGCATATTGGAACAACATAAGTTTTATCAAAGGTTTGTAAGTTTTTATAATTGAACCATTCGACAATTTTTATAAGACCTGTTTCCATTAATAATTTTAATCAATTTCAGTTCTCTGCATTTTACAGGATAGCTGCGTCGTCTTAAAAATTTACAATAGTTCCATCTGTATATAAACGACAAATTATTTAAAATAAAATTAAACAACATAGGACCTAAGACAGTATCTTGAGGTATGCGATATGCAACTATTATTTCCTTATTTACAATATCATTAATTCTAACTATTTATGTTCATCTTTGTAAATAACTTTGTAATAAATTATATAGAGTGTTTAACATTCATACAATAAACTTCTAATATATGAAATTACATTTATTAAAACAAATCTGGATATACGGTACTGAGCTCTGTGGGGACAGCAAGCAGCTGGGACATTGACATTTTGCGGCTATTCTAGAGCAAAGTGCTTCGGACTGTAGTAAATGTATTTAGTACGTGTGAAAGAAAATTATACAACGTTATCTGCAAACGTCATCTCTGCGTCAAGAAATACAAAAAAAAAACAGATTAGTTAAAGAAGAATTTCTTTTTATAATATTAAAAACAATACGTTGAGTCTTCAACATGTTACATATGGGGTGTCTAATGGCAGACTTTAATTTTCTGCAATTACCCTGGACTGGTGAAACTATAATTTATCCTTAGACGGGAAATTATGTGCATACTTCAACCGGACCACTTTTATTGTTGGAACGGCTGTTGGTAGAAGTCTTATTCTCAGTTTTGAAGTTGAAGGACAAAACAATCCGCTTTAAAATGGCATGAACACAAAAAATTAGGAGATTTTGGCTCACAATTTGTTTCTTGCATGAACTCAAGCCATGAATTTATTTTTTGAGAATCTTTAGGAAATCTGAAAATTGTTTACCTGGGATTAATTTATATAATTTGTAAATCTAGAATCTTTAAGAAATCTGAAAATTGTTTACTTGCAATGAATTTATAAATCAAAATTGAACAATAATTTATTCATTTTAACAACCACATAAATATCTTAAAAGTGCCTAAAAGATTTGTTTAAATATAATATGTAACCTATAAACCATGAGACTACGCCTATGAGCACAGTTCATCGCATACATACTTACCATGTTTGTTTACAAATTTAAAACATTAAAAATTTAAAAAATCTTTGATGTGGTTGATAATTGAGAGAACAAAATACTTACTTATGAAATGTAGTCCCTTCCTTTCTACTTTTAGCTGTGCTGCTGTATCCACAAGAGCAACAACTGGCCTTATTGTATTGTTTGTCTTTTAACGCGGAAAACTTAAACACTAATACTGACTAAATACTAAAACACTAAACACTTTTTAAAAAGGTCTGCAAAATATACGTTTGATAAAAGTTTAAATTAACACATAAAATATCCAAATTATTAACAAAATTTAATCACTAAAATTAGGAACCAATTTTAGAAACCATTTGTCATATTATGATGAGTCATCCATAGGACAACATGCCTACCACTTCCGTCAGATTGATAAGATTAAGGCAGACATGACATGCTCCTTCCTGACTATATTTATTCAAAGACATGAACACAGGTATGTCATCAATTGGCGAAGTAATTCGTTGGCTATCGCCGCCTACTGGGGGTTTAGTGGCTTGTTAATGTTATAGGAATGTAGGAATACTATTTTTAAACCAAACAACTCAAATATTTTTTATTTATTGATAGTTATAGATGATATACAGGGTGTCTTGAAATTAGACGGTCATATTTTAACAGCGTAATCTACATCCTAAAATAGTAGTGAAAGTTCATATAAACATAGGTCCGAAAACTTTTCTTTTCCGAGATACAGGGTGTTAAAGGTAAAGTCCTGATAAAAGGTAAAATTTGGTACAAATACTTACCTTTTTACGCTCATAAAAGTTTATCTCGAAAAAAAGTTTTGATATAAAATAAAGTAAGTGTTGCTAATTTCACCCCCCTATAATGTAACAGAAATATTGAAAAAATACCCGTGGTTAGTCCTTTGCGATTACAGAATTTCAAGTTTCTAGCTTTACTGAAATTTTAGAAAAAAAAAATAAAAACTCAATTTTAGTCACCACCTTTTAAGGGTGATATCTCGAAAAGGGGTGGGCTGAGGAAATTTTGTTATAGGAAAGACCCATCTTAATTTCATACGAGCAATCAGCTCCTGAATTTTGTCACATGTATTTAGAAACACCCTGTATATTACACATTTTTTTAAGCGGGCAAAATTCTTGACAATCCCTTTTCCCTAATTGGCACATGTCGTATTTCTCTAGGATTTACTAACTCTGGCAGCAAACAAATAAAATAGAAATTTGTCAGCTGTGCATTTTTGCCTTCCAGAATTTTTCATTTCATAAATTAACTAAAAACTAAATTAAACAAAAACCTAACAACGCCTCAACAACAAACTAAGACGATCACAATAATTTCGCACCTCTTCAAAAACAACTACCTATTTTTCGACACAGAAATTAACAAATTTAACTAAACAGCAGCTACCCTTTTAACCACGGGCTTCATAGACTAGCAGCGTTGCCATATTCACTGGTATCATTGTTTTAATAGAATTAGTATGGGAATGAAAACTATGTTAATCTTCGGTCCTGTTTAAAATTGGTAATCTTTTTGAAAAAAAGTTATTTAGAAAATAGTTAAGATATTTGTTATAGAATGACGCTAAAGAGCCAAAAAATTTAATTTGTTAAAAAGTTGAAATTTTTGTTGTTTTTCTTTAAAAATATAAGTTTTTCGCGATTTAGCGTCATTCTTGGTTTATTTTTAGAACGATTGGCCTAAACCATTTTTTTTTATAATTTTTTTTAACTGCCTCAAATGTAAAATTGATTTTTGGCGGAGGAGCGCCCGTCATGTTTGCTCTTAAGATTAGGTAACTTTATTTCTTGTTCAAAAAATTGTTTATTATTTGGCAATAAAAGATAATTAATTATATTGAATTCGAAGTACAATCCAGTAAACAACCTTTAATCTGATCGGGTAGATGGTGGTTTTACGGTATTCGGGTGACTTAAACAACGGTGCCACATACCTTTATATTCGGAGTAGTTTTTCCAGTGTTCCAGCGTTCCAGCCTAATTCCGTGACGACTACCTATACAATAAATTGTATAGCCTTTACCTATATCTAGCAGGGCCGGCTCTAGGCATGTGCAAAGTGTGCAGTTGCACAGAGCGCCTAATTCTATTGGCGCCAAAAAATTAGATTTATCAATTTAAAATAAAATATTAGTTTTTTATTTGTCTAGTTATTAAGAAGAGCAGCTGTGGTAGTATAGATTTAATTTTAAATAAAGAATTTATATTATTGTGGAATATGCTAGAGCCTGCCCTGTACCTAGGTATGCCTAACGCTGGATTTATAAACTACGTTCAGTTGGCTCAGTTCGAGTTGGCAAGACATAGGTAATCACAAATTCCACAAAATAAAATTATATTTTGTTGTTATTTTTGTTTTAATTATATTTGTAGATGGTGTTGGTTATCAAATAATTATAAATCCGTTATAATTTCTTATCCAAAACATACTTACCGTGTCATTCTGCTCTGTTTATGTTGAACTCGAACTGAGCATGAACTGAACGCGAACTGAACGTAGTTTATAAATCCACCTTTACGTTTCTAATTTCGGTATATCAAAGCAATTATTCAATAAATAATCAAAATGTGTCACTATTAATCATAATATTATGTACCATCTTCTACAAAAAATGTCTACACTTCATACATAAATAATTTAAAAATATCTATGTACATTCAAAAATCAATTTACTACGGATTTAAAATGGCAGGTTTCGTTATTTCACGCGTTTATCTTCGCCCCATCTGTACAATGTCGTCCGAACCAAACTGCATGTACAGCGTTCGTTAGACACAGTATTCTATAAAAACAATCCATTTTAAATAAATAATTGAAACCAATTCTAATAGATGTCACTAATATATTCGAAATTACAAGAGAGCATGAATACAAATATGTACAATTAATTTTAGAAACATAACATAACCAGGCAGCTATGGTCTATGAAACAAAAGGACCACGTATTTGCGTAAGGCAAATGTCATTCGGTCAAATCTTCTAAATTTTATGTATCATGCTGAAGTTTTTGACTTCCTAATTAGAAGTTCTTCTATGACTAGTTTTCGAGATAGTTACAGGGTGTTGAAAACTTGTGAATTCTCATAATTTTCAAAAATATTTTAAGGCCTAGGTAATCGTTGTAATATTAAAAATTATGATTTTGTCCTCTAGAATATTTTTGACTACCAAAACAGGATACTATCCATTTTGAAAAACAACTGATGTACAGGGTGAGTAATTATCTAAATTAAAGTAGAAAAATTGTATGTTTAAAAAATCGTTTTACGACTAAAATAATGATAATAATGTATTATTTATATATATACAGTGAGGACGTATAGGTTGGAATAAATTCGATATTTTTGTGTCTAATAGTATTTTAACAAAATGCTTTCACAGGTCAATTTTTATTTTCATTTGCGCATCTTACGCTACAATTGGATGAACTAATGACGTCACCACTTTCATAACCTCATCGATTTTTCTCTTTATTGTTGAATTCCCCAATAATAGACGATTACAAAAATGTATGCAATACATATAATCCGAATCATTGGTTCCTGAATTAGAGATGAATGTTATATCAGAAATTTTGAATCTAAAATTTTATTGAAAGGACTGGACTACTAAATTTTAAATTTTTATTAGTTTGAATAATTAAAGAATACATTTTAAAATTAAACTAAATATTCAAAGTGGATGCCGTTGACTTCCTGGCAATAACCATTTCTTTTTTGAGTATATTGGACGTTTGCTTTCCCATAAGCACTTAATACAACACAAAACAAACAAAAATTTTACTTGTCAATATTGACACTTCACGGTTGTCAAAGGTACACGAATCACGAATGAAAAATTATTCGAAATTAAAATTGTTGACCGTCATCTCATTCTATTATAAGTATCAAAACGAAGAAAAGGAGTGAGTGGGAATAACGCTTCGATTAGATTATATTGGATTCGTCATCAACCATTGAACGTGCCTCAGACGTCTCAAAATTCTGTAGAACGGTACTAGAGCTATTATCTTCACCTTCAACATAAAGCCCTTTCTTGTATCCCAGTTACATTACTACTAGGGATATATTGTAATTAGATCCTGGACTTATAATCATACTTGGCTCAAGAGTTTTTTCTAATTAAAAAATGAATTGAAATGCCCATACTATTTCTTACTCGAATACTCTTTTATTTGAAAAGGGCATTTTATGACAGAATATGTATTTAGTAGAAAATAACAAATTGGAAAATGGACCTAAAAACCTAACCTAATAAAATCGTAAAAATTATAACTATTGCATTTTGTAAATGATCTATTCAATCGCTTGTTCCACCATAACCTGATAACAGTTTAGTGAGTACGCCAGTGATTCATTCATGGTTTTTACTAACGAACAACAAGGTATATAAGACATAAAGACATCTTTCATTGACAATACATACGTCGTCTTGTTCATTGCCCTTACTTACCATAAGAGATGAGAAGTTCTACCTTGATAAGTACGAACAGGACGTGGATCGCCAGTAAAGAATAAGCTCAGTGGCAGAGTCAAATACTAACTCTATGTGACACTGTAACCTGACAAACCGGGTCCTAACTTAGTTTTACAAATACTTATAACCTTGGCCTAAATTTCGTCTAGTAGATCCCCACGAAGTGATTTTTGTAGGACTCCAAAATTTCGCTTAGAGTTCAATGTAGCTGTAATGGAGGAACAAAAAAACAAACACAAAAATATATTAAGAATAGTTTTATTTAAACTTATTTCTTATAGCGGGAAGTTGACAATAATGTTTGTCTATTTTAACATAACACATGTGTGGCCTTTTCCATGTCTCACTTCTAACCGAAGGAATATTAAGCTCCCATAAACCGGTGAAAGTATGATGACAGTACTACAGCATATTTGTTATCCCTTTATAATACACAATCATACACACTACTAATATAATCCCTGCATACGTATTGTCTGATATAGTGAAGTTCAGCGGTATCACGAAGAGTATGGGGCGATATGAATATGGATATAATTATGTAAATAAGAAGTTTAACCTCATCTTGCGTAACACCTTTCCACTGATATCTCAATACCGTATTTTACGATTGTGCTCAGTACTGCATATATAACAATAACCTGTACGACAACAGAACACCTGATATAAAGGGGGATGCCCGTTAGGCTCACTTTTGGGGTATCTTTTCTTAAGATCCATCCTAGCCTCTATCAGGCTTTTATTTCCACAGACGTGAGAAAATGTACCATTTTTAGGCCCTACTATTGAGGTTCTGCACGTACTATGGGTGGCTGAAGGCTCTTTTTCGGCGCAAGGCTCTTTTGCTCTAATTACCGACAAATCAATGCTATAAATGACAGCTCCGAAACCACAAGCTGTAGTCCCATCTCAATCTCACCTCATTTTTCTAAAAGGATAACAATTATACCGGAGTTCTATAACATATGTGATAAAGTGATGCCCAGATGAGCCTAATATGCCCGTTTACCCAAACATAATACCAAAAATTATATTGTTACCCGCCTCTGTACATATTCAATCTTAAAAGGAACTCAAAAAAAAGTAAATTTTCAACGTTTAGAAGTAAGACATGACTTTACCTACTTTTGCATAATACAAAATGAAAGAAAATATTATTACCGTACTTTACTTAACAATAGGACTCGACAAATAAATGTAATACAATTCAAACATCTGTCTACCATCTAAATGAACGCAAAAGACGACAATTTATAGCCACGAAAGCAGGTTATTGGTTTCCCAAACCCTAAAATAATAAAGGGCTTTGACACTTGATTCTTATGATCATAAACCAGAAGGGCTTAGTTTATTAGTTGTTGTGGCTGGATTTAAAATAATTGATTTTTATGACCGTAATTCTTATTATTAATTATTGTCCTATGAAATGAAATTCCCTGACAATGAAATGCAAAAAAAAACTACCCACATAACTTAACAATTACTATTTACTAAATTTTACCACAAATAAGAATTGTTCCCTTTTTAAACACATAATTAATTACAAAATGATACCTGTAACAATACCACGCTGCAATAACGGCTCTCCCCCGGCGGTATACATGACTACTAAACAAAGGACACTTGGTAGGAATGTGCGTCGAAAACGCTGGTCTCGAAATATGTTCTAAAATGGCGTTTCCGCGATTAAAACCGATAATCGTAACGTCTAAAAGAAGATACAATTATCGCTAAAATCTACGTACGGGGATCCACACAACAAAGAAAAAGATATCGTCGACAAAAGTAGAACGACAATCGCAATACTTTTAGTCGTTTTCCACAAGTTTTATACAATTGGATCAGAGGTACTAAATAACTCGCTATTTCTTTATCCGGCGTCGTCACCATAGGCAACGGTTCACCAAGACAAGTCACGCAAAGAATCCAATAACTCGGAAATACAATCCCACAAAACCCTTAGAAGAGAGAAAAATTAAGCTCTTTTAAAACGTCCGTCTGTTTGGTCACCTGATAGATAACAAACACATAACTACCTCTCGATATACAAATGTATAACGAAAGAAGTCACCTTAAAGGTAACGGTGTATAGCGCAACAGAAGTCGTTTCATACAGAAAATAACTTATCTGCTCCCTCGATATCTTTTACTGCGTTTTCCAAATATAACAAAAAAAGCTGTCACCTTATAGTTAAACGGGATAAACCAATCAATATACTTAAAGAGTATATAGAAGGGAGTCACCTCATAGATAACTGAATCTTACACTTTTTTTGTCAACTGGACGTGAGAAAGGCAGGAAGAATTCTAGAATTCTAACCCCGTTCTTACTTTCCGACTCCGTATTTATACTTTAATTTTCCCATTTAGTCAATGCATAAGACAGAGAAAGGTTGAGTAGCGGGCCTACTCAACTTTCACGTAACATAATACTCCGAAAAACAGCCCGAACAATATACGGCTCCCGGACCGCCCTCTGAGTTAGAATTTGCCCTCTAACAATTTACACTCGATGAACAAAAGACGTGCCAAATAGAAAGTGATTGATATATCCTCGAACAACGCAACAAACTATTTAAAGAAAAGAATAAAAAAATATCAGACCCAGGGGCGTCGCGTTTCAACACCCATAGCACACCAGCCTTTACATCCTATATAATATAGAAAAGAAAAAAGATACCATACCATCCATCCTGTTTATTTAAAAGTGCAGGCAGGCATCAGTATTGCATTCGTGCTGACGAATATTTTCTTATCCCCACGTTTTTACACTTTTTCGTCTGGTCATCTGTGCGTATGCATGCCGGACGATAACTCTAGAACTAGAACGAAACTTCCGCTCGACTTGCAGATTTGATTGCTTCTAACTTAGAACCCTATTTATTTTTAGATTGTTCGGTACTACTTTACTACTTTAAGGGTCAACGTTTTTAAAAAATAATTTGTAAAAAAATTGTGAAAAAAAAATAGTTTAAAAACGTCTGTAAAACACTTCTGTAAAAGTAATTTTTCACACTTGTAATATTTTACATGGCAGGCTTAAAGGGACCAAATATTTTTACATGTACAAATGGACAGGCTTAATGGTCAACAAGCCCAAATATTTTTACGTGATGGCTTAAGGGCTAAAGAGACCAAAGAATTTTACATGGACAGGCTTAAGGATTAAAGGTACCAAATATTTTTAGATAAACAGGCTTAAGGGATAATAGGCCCAATCAGGGGCGTGCAGTCCATGGAAGCGGGGGAAGCACCGCTTCCCTACACTTTGAAATTTAAAAATAAATATTTTTAAGTTTACAATGCATAGAAATTAATATTAAATTAGGTACTATATTTTCTCTGAAACATTACGTAAACTTCGTAAATGTACTAACAATTCATTGGTGTGTAAACGCACGCACCACCCATGACAAAATTAATTGTGTAAACGTACAAACCGTCTGTCAGCGGAAGCTCCTCTTGAAATAACCTGTTCATCTTGCAAGTGATTTCGCTTATTGTTATTGACCCTGCTTTGCAGCGACAGTTTCAGTCTGTTTGTACACGTGAAATACGGTCGAGAGGCAGCGATTATTACGTCGCCTTACGCTTATTGCAACTCGCACCGCGAATCGACGTGTGAGGAAAATCTTAGATTTTAGACAGATTTCGGTTTGAAAAAACAATGCATGTATACTCATTTTTTAACAAATAATTGTTATAGTTAGGTAAATAAACAAGAAAAAACCTCCCCGAAGAAAACAGAGATTGTGCACGGGGACAATATTCTAGTTTTTTTTATTATTAGTATCACTTATATGGATAAAATCAAACAAAATTGTTAAAGTTAGATACAGGTAAAAATAAGGTGTATGTAAAATATACTAATTATTTGAAAAATAAGAAAAAACTGGAATGCTTAAAAACCAGTGTTAGTGAAGATCCTCTACGTAGTTAAACCTAAGTAAAACGTCATAAACCTGAAAATTCAACGTCTTAATACTTTCAGTCATGCGTTCAAAATCAAATCAGTTCTTGTTTCTTTTATGCTACGAGTTTGCGCGTGGAAACCTGGCTTGCTAAGGTGAAAAACAAAATTAAAATAAACTTAAAAAAGATTTAATTTAATTAGTCTCTAATCCCAGATTTGAACACGGGACCTCTAGCCAAATGCGCTAATCTCGGCTCCATCGACACACACATACAAATTTGAGTATTAAAACAGACGAAATAAAAATAGAAATGTTATTAATCATTGCTTCTATACAAGTGTATATTCAATTTCAATAAGTGGCCGATTTAGGTGCCCCATTTTCGCATATAAGCCTCGAAGAGAGTTGAAAAGTAGATTGACATTGAGTAAAATAAAATGAAATTTACGAGCGACTCTTGGGGATAATTTGATTTTCCCTAAAATATTTTCCGACCCCAAAATGCACTTATCTATTCGGGTCATTCAAGCCAAAATGTTTTTCGGACCAGTGCGATGTACATTTTTATACATTCAATGGACCTGCGTAGAAAAATCAGTTATAATCTCAAGTTATTCGTACAAGGTATCGCCCTTATTTCAACCCTTTAGCCACTTCAAACATTAATCCTTTGGTTTTCCGAAGCCTAAGTCTACGATATTAGTTAATCATTTAGTGAACACTGCTTGTATAAAAATATGGTAACAAAATTATTTTTTTTTAGGAAAATCGAATTTTTCATATGTCATATGTCACTGTTCAACCCTCTTCGAGGCTTGTGTGTGATAATGGGGAACTATCTGACGGTCTAAAACGATTATCTTCTTTGTATCTACTTTGGTGGTCTAACTAGGATAATATTTTGGAGAAGTTTGTTTTCAATCACCAAAGTATAGTTTCTTGCAAAAATGTTACAGAAATAACTATTTAAAAGGCTTATGACTGCCTCTAAAATGTAGGCGCCTATACTTGGCTGGTCGATGCACTTACTTTTTTTCGAAATTTCCAATAGGTATACATGATAAATACCCATGAGTACTTTGACTGGTAGTAGTCACTTATCTTGTTAGTCATTCTAACATTACACGCTGCTCGTTGTATGTTATGCTGACAGTAATTTAACCACTTTTTTAACATTTCTGCAAGAAAGCACCTAGTTAAAGTGCACATTTAAAACATGTTTCTCTTTTGCCCATGAAGATACGTTGTATTATGGGGTATCTGGTGAATTTTTTGTTTACAAACATTTATACTGCTTTATATTTGTTCAGTAAAGTGATAAAATAAATGAATTTATGGGTGAAGAAGATTGAGTAAATTAATTAAAAACAATGGAGAATCATTGTATTTGTTGAATGCAAGTTATACAGTGTGTCTACTTAAGTTGGAACCATATGGAAAACATTTTTATTATTGATTTTAGGAAAAAAAGTTATTCCTGATAAAAAGTCCTGCATGACCCAAAACCTAAAATACAGTCATCACATATCAAATTTTTCAAGCCGTATACGAGGTTTGTCAAAAAATATGAATTTTGCTCAAGAGTAAAGTACGTTTATTTTTGACAAAATCGAAAATTTTCATTAAGAAAAGTTGATTAGAATTGAATAATACATTCAAATATGCAATTACACCGATCTATCTGAAAAAACAGATTTTCTTATTTTTTATAAACTCTACACATTGATTGTAAATATCTGAAAACGTTATAAATTACGTTAGCTACTATAAACATGATACGCTTTCCTTTTGTTGATGTTTGTGAAGAATTTAGCAAATTTCTTAATGAAAATTTTCGATTTTGTAAAAAAATAAACGTACTTTACTCTTGAGCAAAATTCATATTTTTTGACAAACCTCGTATACGGCTCAAAAAATTTGATATCTGATGACTGTATTTTAAGTTTTGGGTCATGCAGGACTTTTTATCAAGAATAACTTTTTTTCCTAAAATCAATAATAAAAATGTTTTCCATATGGTTCCAACTTAAGTAGACACTGTATATCGTAGTACCTTTTGTTATAAAATGTTTACTCCTTCGTTGTTAATAATAATAATAATAATAATAATAATAATAATAATAATAATAATAATAATAATAATGTTTATTTTACATCAATATAACATAAATATATAAACAGGAAAAATTACAATAAATAAACATGAATAATCACAGAAGCTGTGTAGGACGAGGCCTATACAGCTTGTACGTGATATATTGGTAGTAATGGTATAAGATAATAATAGATAATATAAAAAAAAATTAAAAAAGAAAAATATGAAAAATCAATATGAAAAATCAATATAAAAAATCTATAGGTATATATTTTTTGTTTTGATTTTTTTTGTATTTTCTTTTTTGTATTTTTTTGTACATTTTTTTTTATTTTGAGTTGTTACAAAAGTAAGTAACTAAATGAATTCAAAAACATATATATCTTTTTTATTTAATCGTTATTAACTATATTGCTAAATACAGTTCTATCAGTTTTTAATATCCACAGTTTGACTTTATTTTTAAAAGAGTAAAATTTGTTAATACGTTTTGTATTGGAACACTGTATTTTGTTTATACAGGGTGTTCAAAAAGGTATGTCATAAATTCTTCTTCAGATAGATTACCAAAAAATAAGTGGATTTGGCTATATTTACCCATATTAAAAACTGGCCCCCAACAAAGTTACAGGGCGTTAAACTAACTTTCAGGAAAACGTTTTTTTTTTTTTGTAAAAAGTTTGCTGTTGCGATTTTTTCTTTGAATTTTTTGCCAGTAGTGCTGTAGATTTGAAGGCCCAATATTCTAAGGAGAAAAAAAAATTAAAGCGACCCCCTTAAAAAAAGTTAGAGGGTTGGGTACCTCTTAACCCCTCCGTATTTTTTTTGACATAAAAAACTTGCTTTATCGATCTTAAAATCAACAAGAACTATGAATTTTTAATTTTTTTATAGCGAAATGATCTTTGTATCTTTCTTAGTCAACGAGCTATTTACAATTTTTTAACTGAATTTCTAGAGCAATTCGTCCGTCCTGGACTTAACATATTAACAAAACTAAGAGTAGGTCAGGAGTTATTGTACAAAAAACGCACAGTTGACACAACAGTTGATATTTATTTATACTTAAGATCTATTCGCCTATCCTCAATGGCTGCAAATTTGTCTATAACATCGTAAAATTTTGGATTTTCTAATAACTGTTTAACAAGCTGTTTTTCAATGGATATTAGGGCTAAATTAGAGAGTCTGTTTTCACTTGTTGAATTTCGTATAAAACTTTTAATGCGCTTTAAAGCTGAAAAACTTCGCTTTAGTCTATTAGAATTAATAATGTCCGTTTTCTCTTCAAAATTTCTACTTGAAAATCCTTTTTTTAATAAAGAGCACACAATACAGACACAATTTACCACATTATTATTGTTCACAGGCACAGTACATAGTTCCTCCATTTTACAAAAAGAAAAACAACTACGAAAAACAAACCGAAATCTACCTAAAATCTAAGATTTTCCTCACACGTCGATTCGCGGTGCGATTTGCAATAAGCGTAAGGCGACGTAATAATCGCTGCCTCTCGACCGTATTTCACGTGTCCAAACAGACTGAAACTGTCGCTGCAAAGCGAAACTAAGCGAAATCACTTGCAAGATGAACAGTTTATTTCAAGAGGCGCTTCCGCTGACAGACCGTTTGTACGTTTACACAATTAATTTTCTCATGGGTGGTGCGTGCGTTTACACACCAATGAATTGTTAGTACATTTACGAAGTTTACGTAATGTTTCAGAGAAAATATAGTACCTAATTTAATATTAATTTTTATGCATTGTAAACTTAAAAATATTTATTTTTAAATTTCAAAGTGTAGGGAAGCGGTGCTTCACCCGCTTCCATGGACCGCACGCACCTGGTTTATAAAATATGTATAATAATTATTATTGTTTAGTATTTATTTTTAATTGTTGTTTGTTAATTGCGTAATTAAAAAAGTATTTTTTTTAATTACCATAAAATTTGATAAATACATTTTCAAACTAATGTGTATTTTTATCAGTGGCATGGTGAACCCATGAGGACAGGTGGCACACCATTTTTATGGCGCCAATCCAATATTATAAATACCTTTTTTACAAAAATATAATTAATGAATTATGTTTTAACATCTTGATGACAACTTTATTAATTTAATTTTGCACGTATTTTTATGATTTCATCGAGACAAACAAATTTTACCATTTCTATTTCAAAATGAACTAATTTCTTTTGCTGTCTAGAATTCGTTTACTGTGCGCTTTAAATTATCTTATTATCTGATAGGATTTGATATATACTGATACAGAAACTATCTGTATATCAATTTTTGTACAAATTTGCCCAGACTCTTAAAAGGGGTGGTTCGGCTCTAAAAATTTTACAAAAAATATTATTCATCAAATTTAATAAAAAAAAATAAATTTTAAAATTCTTCAGTATTCTCTTCTCGTTAGCTCCTTGTCTCCACTTGTCTCTATTGCCTCTACCTGTCCGCTTGTGTCTGCCTATCTGCTCATCTCTATCTGCTAGTCTTTACCTATCTGCTAATCTCTACCTGTGTGTTTGCTTGTGTCTACCTGTCTCTTCTGTATGTATCTGTCCTGCCTCTACCTCTCCTGCTTCTACCTGTCTTTGCTTATTTCTTTAAATATTATTTCTTATTAAAATTCCTTTGTACCTTCTTATTTTATTTTCTGTATTGCAACTTCCATTGTAACATTCAGCTTCTATAATAATAATCTTACTTCTATTTAAATCAATTCAATTCTATATTTTCATTAATTTTCCATCTAACGTTTTTAAATTCCTAACAATCTAATCTTTTTTATCTGACAAAAAAACCTGACATTTTGATTTTTACGTAAATTTTGATTTCAAGACACTTCACCACCCTAGTATCGTTCAAGATTGTTTACAAACCAATTATTTGAGCATGAGACATGAACAACTAAACTATATTCTCAAGAAGAGTTCAGTTGGTACAACACACAAACAACCTATATTTTATAATTATTAAAATACAACAACCATATAACAGGTATAAAAAGTTTTGATTTATTATTAATAAAGTTTCTCAAGAAATTTATCATACCCTCTATCTCATACCCTGTATATCACATTGTTATTAATATTACAAAATTCCTTACACCTATTAAAATTAAAACTATTAGCTATCCAGTATCATTTTAAACTAAGTAGCATAAAAGAATACACAGAAAAAACTATCAAAGATAACTAGCTGATACACCACTTCTATTTACTTAAAGGAAAAATAAGAAAACAAAAAACACATTCAAATTCAAAGAATTTCTGTTTACGTGTAAAAGAAGTTGCCGCAAACATGTTGAACATTATGAAACTGGTTTCAAAAAATTGATTGTGTTACCAGTTCCGAAAAAAAAAAAATCTGATGTGTCCAACACATGACTTTCCTATCTAGTTATTATAGGCTTTTCCGGTTATTTTGTACAACCTATTGCAGCATCTCTATAAATGTTTAGAGGATAAACTAAATATATACATTGTCCACATACATCTACCTCGAAACATTTTTCTATAGATATTCATGGAAATTTTTATATAATACAAAAATTATAGATAATAATATTAGAAGTAACTTTTATTTGAACAATTTTTTTCTCCAAACATTAATAACAGATATATTCCATAAAATATAAAAACGGCCTCCCATAAAGTATCCCCCCAGATGTTCTGACTTTGTCCAAAATCTAATCATTTCACGTCAGGCCGAAATAAACTTTAAGTTTAAAATTTAATGTTTTTTTCTTTATCCGTTTTTGAGTTTTCTTTAAAATTCGAAATTTACACATTTTCTCAAATATCTCGAATACGGTCCATTTTAGAGAAATTATGTATAGAATAAAAATTATAGAGAATTATATTACAAACAACTTTTATTTGAACAATTTTTATAAAAAATTATTTTTTTTACATTTTGTCAAATTTCTCGAATACGGACCATTTTAGGAAAATTTTGCATAAAACAAAAATTAGAGATAATTATCTTAGAAGTAACTTTTATTTAAAGAATTTTTTTCTCCAAACGTAAATAACAGATATATTCCATGAAATATAAAAATGACCACCTATAAAGTACCCCCCCAGATGTTTCGACTCTGCCCAAAATCTCATCAGCTCATTGGACGTTGAAAGAAAGCTTAAGTTTAAAATTTGGTGTTTTTCTATGTATCGGTTCATGAGTTATGCGTTATACAGACACACACACACACACACAGACACACACACAGACACACACACAGACACACACACACACAGACACACACACACACACACACACACACACACACACACACACACACACACACACACACACACACACACACACACACACACACACACACACACACACACACACACACACACACACACACACACACACACACACACACACACACACACACACACACACACACACACACACACACACACACACACACACACACACACACACACACACACACACACACACACACACACACACACACACACACACACACACACACACACACACACACACACACACAGACAGACAGACAGACAGAGAGACAGACATCATCGCGAAAATAGTCAAAACGGATTCAGGGGACCTCAAAACGTAAAAATCCGTCGAAAACTCGAGGTCGAAAAAATCATGATTCCTATACTTTCCTTATGTCTGTATACAGATAGGAAAGTAAAAAACAAATAAAAATAAACCTTTTTTGGTTTTAAAATCAATAATATACATTATTATTGAAAGTGCAACGGTTTTTAATGTATGCTGACATGCAGCGACGTCACAAAGTAAATTTGAATTTGTATTAAAAATGGATAATTCCGAGCGATTAGTAAAGGCATGCAAATCTTTTTTTTTTGTTAAAATTTGAAGAAAGAAACATACCACGGAAAATAATCTGCATCGCTTCCTACGTGTAGTACGTCCGAAAATTGTTAATTGAACATGTAAAAAAGACGAGGTATTGAAGAACAATTATTAAACGTATGCTTTTACGCAGCATTATTTTTGTTGTTAAATAGACCACGAAAAGCTATTTTGCATACATTTACTTTTTATGAAATTACTCGGAACAATTATTTAATGTATGCAATTGGACTATATGAAAGTATTGGGTAAATATGCGCGACAAATTTTTTTGCATACATTTTCAAAGTTTTTAAGATATTTACATACGCTAAAATGGGTCGCAAAATAATCGATGCATTTTAAACAATTAATAAACGTCTGCTTTTTTGTTTCCGTAAAATTCTTGATAAAATGTCACGATTTAGCATATGATTCCGAGGTGCACAACGTAAAAAATAAGCGAAAAAAATTCTAAATAATGTTGAACATTTGCAGAGAAAGTCAATAATAATTATAAACTCTTGTTAGACAATTCTTTTAAACCATAATCATAGTAGTTTTTTGTCGTTTTTAAGGCAACCTCTAAAAATTAATCACAATAGCCATACAAATAAATTTTCAAATCGGCAAAAATTTATTCATATTTTTAATGATTTTTACCTATTAATCGTGGATAGACGTTTTTGTGCGATATTAAGAGGATGAAAATGTTTCCCTTTAACGATATATATCAAGATATATTTGAATAAATTTTTTCTGGAAAACTTAGGACAAATAAAATTAGCGCTGTCATGCCTTATGCGATTTTTTAATATAATTTTTTTTTTTTTTTAACCACTTTGCTCAGGATTGGGATTGGTACAGGTGCCATTTGATAAAGTATATTGTTTTTACATGCTTTTGGGCCATATTTCATTTCGTTATCAAATGACGGTAAAATTTGCAGTGGGCTCTTGAGCTATTATGATTTGATTCTGTATGCGCCGGGGATACAAATCCGAGTTTCGCAATGTATAAACTGGAACATTGAGATCAAATGTGCCCTTGGTTTTAGGTACTTCTATTTATAAGTTTCTATGTTTCCATGGTAATTAAGAAATTTCTTTTATTTTGACATAATTTGTCATTGTTTTTCTTAAAATTTGAATAAAATCCATCTTAATTAACTTTTCCCAAATAACTTTTTCCAATCAGTGTGTTTTCTTACACTTCGTCTTTATTTTAAACTAGTTTTTCTTGCCAATAATTCTATATTTTCGTTGATTTCAACACTTTAATAATAGCATGTTTTTATCAAAATGTCCCTAAATTCTTGATGTTATATTCACTTTTTAACGATTTTTGTTCATAACATATCCATTTACCATAATATGCTTTTAATTAAAATTTATAAAATACTTTTAAAACCGTTTTTTACATTGGTTTAGTCCTTTACACAGTTACTAACTTTCAACCTTAAATACTGTACTTATTTCTATAATTGTGTAAATTTGACTGGGTTCCCTTTTAAAATAATACTTGTTTCATATTTTAATAGTACAACTCATTCTATTGAAAAGTCCTATACAATATTTTATTAAAAAAGAAGATCACCCCTATTGATACCATTACATATATATTGTAGCTTAGCTTGTGATAGTTCAATTTTATGCTTCGACTATTAGAAGAATGGAAAGCAATGGAAAGCAATTGAAAGTAATGGAAGAATCGAAAGCAATGCAAAGCAATAGAAGATTGGAAAGCAATAGAAGAATGCAAAGCGATGAAAGAATGGAAAGCAATGAAAGAATGGAAAGTAATGGAAGAATGGAAAGCAATCAAAGAATGAAGAGCAATGGAATAATGTATTTAATTCCTATTTTTTATTAATAAATGCCCCAAGTAAAGAAGCATTTACTATTGTTACAATCTGATCATTAAGATCTATTAGCAATTTTATTCTAACCTAACTTATCTAGGGATGAAAAACTTCATAAACTAAGATTCTACTCACTAGTGTACCTTAGAGTCTAATTATTTAGTTACACTACCGTTAACATATAACACTGAACCACACTATACTCTGCTTTTATCTAAGATTACTGAACTAATTCAAAAGGCTTGGTTCTCTTGAATCGTCTTATTAGATTGGCATTATTAAGGAGCTAGATAACCTCAACGTTGTCGTGTTGGAGCAGTCGTTGTTGGAGACTACTGTCAAATTTTTGTATTGTATTTTTACCATACGTCCATATTGGTCAATATCTGCCTGTAAAGAATCAGTTTGTTGTATGTGGATGATTTGGAATGTTTTTCTAGCAATTGCAATTTTCTCTTAGCATCTTCGTGATTATTTCCAACAGCAAATGTTGCGATAGTATTGGGCTCAAGATTATGAATATTTTTGGTATACAACAAGAAGAGTACACTACCTTGAAGTACTCCTGCCTTAATTTCACTTAGGTCGGAATAGGCTTTTTCCTGTTTAATTCTGAAATACCTTTTTGGTAAATAGGATTTTAATAGCTCAGAGTATTGACGTGACAGGAACACGTTCATTTTTTGAATCAGGCCTTCATGCCATACTTTGTTGAAAGCCTGAGCCACATTCAAAAACACGGTGGAGCAAACTTTTTTTGGTCGATGGTCGAGTGTTTTTCTCTGAAGCCAAACTGCTGGGAGGGTGTTAGGTCATGTTCTTCTATTATAGGTTTCAATCTCTTAAGAAGCAATTTTTCATAGAGTTTTGAGATAACAGGTAACAAGGAGATGGGTCTTTATGATGTAACTTCATGGGAAAGTTTATCTGGATTAGGTATCATTATAACTTCTAACGGACGCATTGATGAGATTGGCAATTTTAACAATATTTCAAAATTTCCCCAGTAATGAGGTCAAATCCAGGGGCTTTTTTCGGATTTATATTGTTTGGATTTCCATATAAACTTCTTTTACTGAACTGATGAGAATCAACATGTTATTAAATAATCGCGGAGAAAGATTTTTCCATCTCTTATTAAAGATGTACCTCTAAGCAACTTTTACTCTATTGCAGGCCATGTTGGTTTAAAAATTAACACTATAACAATATTGAACATTTAATTCACATAACTTAAAATTATATGTAGTTTTTCAAATCCCAATTACAAAAAAATGAAGTTGATAGAAACCGAGGTGATTCCGTAGTGTTCTTTTTTTATCAAATTGGGTGGAGATGGAACACTAAAAAAACAAGTTTGGTGGTTACTCAGGGCTTTTATCCTGATATTAAAATAGACAAATTTTTAATGTTTCTTTTAGCAACTAACTGAATTCCATCGATCGATATTAACTATTAATTAATAACTTTATAAACCCAACGCTCTAGTCTAGATCATTTAAAAACGGTAAAATCGGGTAAAAAATAAAATCAGCGAGAACCACTTGTTGCTTTCTAAGCGTATTATACACACCATACACGTGATGAAATTTTGTAGAGGGGGAAGTAGTAATCGCATCGCATATCACATAAATATACAAGAAGGAAAGGAATCTAATGTTCGGAGAGGAAAGGAGGGAAGAATCATACGAACGACTCGCGGCTCGCGGCGATCAAGTCGACCTATCCTTTGCTACAGCGTTGCCGGACCCTGTAATTTGTTACCTTAAATGGATATAAGTGCGCTTTGGTTTCTTACTATTTTAACCCATTTTTTGTGATTCATATTACATACATTCAATGTATACTTAAAGTTATCTCAAGGACTCTGCTGACATTTTTTGTTTTATTTATAGATAAGATTTGTTCGACTTGTTAAAAATTTGCTGCAAATTGTTCGAGATCCAGTGGAACAGTTGAATACAAAATTATTCGTCGCGTACAACTAATCAACTAGGTAGGTAGTCCTCTGATAGTTTTCAGCACGTTTATGGGAAAGTCGAACAAACCCATACTTGCTTATGGAAATTTTTAACATATCCAAATACCACTTTGCGAAGGATACCAAATGCAGGCCATTACCTTTTTGTTCCAATTTTAACTAAATACAGTACAACAATGTTTTCGTTACGCACAGCTCTGCATCACAATGAAAAATGTATTTAGTTTATTCTGCTGAGAAGTTGGTGGGTTAGAAAAACAAGCAAAAAATTGTGCATTTTGACCTGTATAGTGCTTAATTTAAAAGTTTCCATAATGTCTTATAGTTACTCATTAGAAAGATATAAGCATATTTTAAAGTTTTAGGATATTTCTATAGAATTAAAGCTACAGCGTTTATTTTTAAAATTTTATACGCACTACGTAATATTTTTTATTGGTTAAAACCAAAAAAGTAACTTTTCTTACATTACAATAACTTTTACATTGCAAATCTGTATGTTAGATACAATTTAATGCTCTCTGTCAGAGATGTAAATCATCTTTAGCTTGTTTTCGTCTGTAAAGCTTGATGGTAAGAGTATGAAGAACAACTATTATTTATAGCTTTGAATACAATAGCCAACATCTATCAATTTAAAGGCCTCTAGTTTTATTTTAGTTCGGTGCTTAAAAGTTTGTCCACTGCATATTGAGGAATACGTTTCCTAATCAACGTCCAGTTTTAAAATATAAAAGAGGGTGAATATTCCAGATTCTTAAATTTTAATTGAATTTTTTTTGTGGAGATATTTTGGATTTCGAAATTAAGAGATCCGGCAACGTTGCTGAACACCGATAGCGACCGGCTATCCTGTCAGTTTCAGTTGTTTGTGCTCATCTTCTAAACAAAAACATGTCTTGTGTTTAGTTTTTCAATGTTTGTGACTGGAAAAATGTGAAAGTTTTACGTGATATTGCCATGTGATAGGTTTAGTTTTCTTTTAGTTTAGTTAATATTTTACGAAATCAGATACGTAGTGAACCTTGAAAAGTTAAACACGTGTTCTTGTTTTGTTTACATTTTACGTGATATTTCTATCTGTTACACGTGTATCGCATTTTTTGGCGTGTGAAACTTTTTTGTTGCATATAATTTTCCCGTTTCAAATGACTTTACGTTGATTTTTTTCCTGGATTTTGGACCCCGTTTTACTTTTGATTTCATGGTGAGTTTTGATAACATATGACATTTGGCTTGACTAGACTTCTTATCTTTCTTAAATAAATTATTTATGTTAAATTACGGTATTATTTGTTGAATTAATAGCTGTAGGCTTTTTGCTTGGGTTCGTTGTTTTTGCATTGTTGCGTTATTTCTATTGTAATCATGTTACTGTGTCGGTGTTAATAAGGTGCACCGGGTCATTATCAATAAATTAACGACAACCAACGATGACAGACTAGCATTTTAGTAGATAAGAATTCTGTTTTTACATTTTTATTTAGACAGTTTTTTTAGATTGGTGTTTAACCTTTCGTGATATTGACGTTGAATTTGAAAAATGGTAGGTACCTATATTATGCCAGGTTGATTAATTAGGTACTTAGATTATCTTTACCTCGATTACTAGATACTAAAAACTATTACATGATGGGCTTAAATAGATTTGACAGATTTAAAAAATTTAAAAGCGGGAGATGACATGCGAGCCGTTTAAAAACTTTCCAGTTTTATAGGCAGAGTCAAAACACCGCAGGCTATAGTCGAAATCCATGGTGAAAAAATTAAAAATCAAAATTCCAGGGAAGGGGGCAGATGGGTGGCACAAAATTGATAGAAAACATTTGTTCGAATGCATTTGGTCGTATAAACATTTAATTGAATAATAGATTTGATAGAAAAAGCAATTGATCGAAAAACCAAATATACATAAAATTATAGGAAAATAAGAAAAATGAAAATAAAAATTTTAACTAATTTACCTAGCCTGTGCGACCTAGAATCATCGCTGGTTGCTTCGCAAAAAAAATATACAAAAACTGAAAAAATTAAAAAACGTACCTACCTAACTTGTGCGAGAGCAGTCAGTTAAATTTAAATAGCTCACGTTAGGTAAATTAGTTAAGTTTTTATTTTTCTCATTTTTTTAATATTTTTTTTGCGAGGCTAACCGCTGCGACTCCAGACTGCACAGGTTAGGTTTTTTATAAAAAAAAACTTAACTAAATTACATAACCTGTGTCAGAGCAATCAGTTAAATTGCTCCAGGCCGCACGGGTTAGGTAAATTAGTTATTTTTTTTATTTTTCCCATTTTTGTATAATTTTTATTGCGAAGCAACACTCTAGGGCTCCAGGCAGCACAGGTTAGGTATATTAGTTAAATTTTTTTAATTAAAAAAATTAACTAACTTAAGTACCTAACTTAAGCAAGAGCACAGTTAAATTTAAATAGCACAGGTTAGGTAAATTAGTTAAGTTTTTATTTCCCTCATTTTTTTATATTTTTTTTTTGCGAGGCAAACCGCGAAAGCTCTAGGTCGCACAGATTAGGTAAATTAATTAATTTTTTTTTATATAAAAAAAAACTAAATAAATTTACCTAAAATGTCCCATTAGGAGACAACTCGACCTTATTGAAATACATATTTTGTGCGCCACATTTTGTCATAGAAAACCTCGTAAAAAACATGAAAAATTTATAACAAAAATTTAAAAGGCTAGATTTAAAAATATATTTCGACAAATCTTAACGGTATTTTCCCAGGACAAAACGAATAGGTATATAAAAATCTGATGTGTCCAACACATGACTTTCCTATCTAATTATTACGGGCTTTTTTCGGTTAATTTGTACAACCTATTGTAGCGTCTCTGTAAATGTTTAGAGGTTAACTTAATATATATATTTTCCATATACATCTAACTCGAAAATTCTAAAAAAATTAAATTTTATAATTTCCTCCAATTTTTCTATTATGGTCCATTTTAGAGAAATCATGTAAAAAAAAACAAAAATTATAGAGATCGATCTGGCAAACATCTTTTAATCAATTTTCTTAAAAATCATAATTTTTTACATTTTGTAAAATTTCTCGAATACGGACCATTTTAGGAAAATTTTGCATGGAACAAAAATTATAGAAAATAATATTAGAAGTAACTTTTATTTAAAAAATGTTCTTCTCCAAACGTAAATAACAGATAAGTATTCCATAAAATATAAAAACAGCCTCCCATAAAGTACCTCCCCAGATGTTCCGCCTTTGTCCAAAATCTAATCATTTCACCTCAGACCGAAATAAAACTTAAGTATAAAATTTAATGTTTTTTCCTTTATCCGTTTTTGAGTTTTCTTCAAAATTCTAAATTTACACATTTTCTCAAATATCTCGAATACGGTCCATTTTAGAGAAATTGTGTATGGGATAAAAATTATAGAGAATTATATTACAAACAACTTTTATTTGGACAATTTTTATAAAAAATTGATTTTTTTACATTTTGTCAAATTTCTCGAATACGGACCATTTTAGGCAAATTTTGTGAAGAACAAAAATTATAGATAATAATATTGTAAGTAACTTTTATTTGAAACATTATCATACTTATAATAAACTTTCTTCACAATTCTATACTCGAATGAAATAATTTATTCTCATATTAATTATTATAACTCTTAAAATACAAGATTATGCCTATACTTCACTCAACATTTATTTTCTTATTGTATCGAGAAATATTATTTGAAGCAAACTGCTTTATTTCAAACAAATGTAATCTTCCAAGTGTAAAGCTTTTCTTGAATGTAGATAATAATTTTTTTCTGTGTAGGGTGCTTTGTTGGAACAAAGTTAGCAGAGCACTTGGGTTTATTTTTTTTTTTTTGAAAACAACTACTTAGGTCTAAAAATTGGGTGTGGTTGTTTTTAGAAAAAAGCTTTAAAAAACCGAGGTGCTCTGCTGGATTCGTTCGAAGCTAGCAAAAAACCCTGTATGTTTTAAAAATACTAATTTTTTCAAAAAGTTTTATATTATTTCAAGAGCGTAAAATAGCCTAAAAATATGGCTTTTCAGAAAAAAAAAATGGTTAATCCGAGGTGCTCTGCCCAACAAAAATAGAATTTTTAAAGTAAAGATTATAATATTTCAAGAGCCTTCGTTCGAAGCTAGCAAAGCACCCTGTATTTTTTAAAAATAACATTTTTTTTTTTCGAAAAGTTTTATAATATTTTAAGAGCCTAAAAATAGCCTAAACATATTTTGTTGTTTTGGAAAAAAACTTCAAAAAACTGAGGTGCTTTGCTGACTTCGTTCAAAGCTAGCATATCACCTTGATTTTTGCAAAAAAATGAGGAGCATAATGGGGTATAAAATAGCCTTAAAATAGCCAAAAAATATTGACATTAAAGTTGCAAAAATCTAGTGTGATTTATTCATAAATCACTCTGTAACAGTAAATATTTTGAACTGTCTCTTTTCATGGACATCTGACCAAAACTTATATTAAACTTATATATGCCATAAAGTCAATCTAGCTTTTCAAATTAAACAAAAAATAACTAAAATCAGCAATTATTCACTTTAATGCTAGTCATAGTATCGAATTTAAAATTCACATCTTATGAAAAGATGGTGAAAGCATTATATTGTTAGAAGTTAAAAGAATTATTATTGTTTTCAAATTATGTATCACCCTGTATACTATAACATCCTGTATAGCCACTTCATAAAACACGTGTTAACATTGTTTTATAATGTTTGATTAAATATCTCGTAAACAATGTTTGAAATGTAACTAATTAAGGAACAAAATAAAGAATGTCTTTAAGGGCGTGCATTGGAACAGAGAAGTCTGAACAAGTCCTCCCAGAGAGAGACAAAATAAAGTTATCCGAGAGGTGCTGCCTCTAGTTAGCAACTAAGTAACAAATATACGTTCTGCATTTTCGCATTTGCGAATAAAAATGTATTCTTTTAAACTCGCAGGTACGGGCTTTTGTATGGTATAGATTGAAATTTTTTTGACTTTGCCTCCCACTTCGGTGTCACAAGCTGAATTTTTCAGGAATGAAAGTACATGATAAGCTTACCCTTATTCCGGAGGTAATACAAAATTAGACAGTGCAAAAGGGCACTATCATAAAAAATCGAGTTATTGATACCACCATATAGAAAAAAAAAATGCTTATTTTTTTGTTGTAATGCACAATAAGGTCTTTGTAGGAAGTATTTTTTTATAATTATTTAAAAAAAAACATTTGCATTAGCCCTTATGGTCGAAAAAAAATTTAAACGTCAATATCTCGGTTTCAACCGTCCACAAATTTGTATAAAAAATCTTTTTTTAGAAATATACCTCTCATTTGACGACAAACGAAGGCCTAAATGAGAAAAAACTATTCCTCATAAAAGTTTCGCCAATGTATTAACAAGGTAACAGTGCTTTCCCCATATTTTTTGCTTTTATAATAACAAAAATATAGCAATAAACAATTAGTTATGTCATGGTTTAACTAGAAAGCAAACATTGAAGGTAAAGTCTCTCACTCTCTATTCTTCTCTGTCAGTGCTAAAATGTATGCAATCAGTTTGACTCTCTCATATTATTTTATACACGGATTATTGATTTATACGCTATGATTTATTTTTTATTTTTTGAGGAATATCAAAAATAAGAAAATATGAACTATTTATTGAAGGTATAAACACAGTATATATAAATATCGATTATAAACAGTAAGGCTATTGCTTTGCAAAATACAATAAATTCCCAATGTAACAAACATTATAATAAGAATAATTAAAAGTATATAAAGCATAAATTAATAATATTAAAATTTATAGTACAAGACTTTTAAACTAATCAGAATAAGATTCACCACACGAATCAACATTTTCCAAAACATTAGCGACTGTGGTCAAACTTTTTCTGCAGTTTTTCTGTGCCATACAGGTAGGTGCAGGAACCAATACAGGCAATATTTTTTTCCTGCATTTGCAAATTTTACTTTCTTAGTCTAGAACAGAATAATTATCGGTGTATAGTACCTTTTTTGCATTTGCATGATGTAAGTTCTGTTATGTCTGGTGGCAGGTCGGACAGAGTCTTAGAGTGGGTATCAGACTTCCATCTTGATCTACTTTTTATTCATACTCTTTAACATTAGGAAGCTGCACCTGCGGCTTTAAAGAGCTTAGCCAAATATTTAGCTGGTGAAAACATCTTAAACAATGTAATCTTAGGTCATCTTAAGTCGGTGGCAATTTAGCAATGGTTTTTAAAGAGGCCATTAATCCCCTCAAAATGTTAATGGAAGTAACATTGGCAATTTTTGAATAAATTTTTATGAAACATTTTTTAAGATTAGAGAATATGTTTTCTTTTCCCAATGCCAGACTATTGGCTGGTTGTATCATAACCGGTCAGAGAATGAAATCAGGCAAATTTTTTAGAAGGTATCATCTAAATTTAAATCATGTACTGCTAGAAATCGTCTTGAGTCTCTTCGCCCTGTTCTGAACCATATCTCGTTAGTCAAATGCTTCTTAAAATAAATTTTTAAGACTAGAACATCTGTATCGTTCCAATTAATAATGCAGCGTGAATGCCCCGAATTTTTGGCTGACAATATGTGCAATAAGATACGAGTATCAGCTTCTTCGTGATTTGAATTTAAGAAATCGTCTTTTGATTGTTCAAAATTCGTCCCATATTTATTGATATTCGCGAATCCACCACTAGTTACAAATTAAATATGCTTTTGCTGAATGGAATTTTGAAGAAGTTGCTCTGACAGAAAATTTGTTAAACGTCTTTTGTTAAATATCGAATGAATAAACAAGTTCTATTGTTGCGGAAGTGGAGTATTGGGTCGGTCAATTTCTACATTAATTGATTTCTGGAATCCTTTCTTTCGACGAGTTTTTGATAGAATGTTCTTTATAATGATCATATACCACATCTATCCTTTAAGCATTAAATTTATTTCTAAAAATAACGTTTACAAATACATTAGCATATTCTTGAAATGATATGCAACTTTTGGACTTTCCCAAACCTTGGACTATTGCCATCCCATCAAAAATGTGACAAGTTTTGCCAGAGTCAATAGGTGCAGGTAAGTCTTTGTGAGTAAATGCCATATTGTTCTAAAATATTTCCCAATGAACTCTTATTTGTGGAGGTGCCGAGATACCCATTTACTGTTAGATACATCGTAGAGGCTGTCAGCTCAAACTTAAAATATTTCGGCATAATTAATGTTTCTACCCATATCCTTTGCTAATAAAAATTTTTGAAGAAACTGTTGACCATCCAAGGATTGAGAAGTTGGAGAGTTTCTGAGTTTTCTGTTGATTGTCTTTGTCCATTGTATTTTCTTTAATGGCTTATAAAAATCTGGAGTATCAACAATACTTAAAAAACTCTAAAAAGTCGTTTGACCCTTTTCTTCTGCTGTTAATTTTAAGGCATCTACTTTTGCACTGAAAATTTCCTTAGTTGATATAGAAGTTAATTTCGATGATCCATATTTAAAAACATCAAATTTATTAAGCTGTTCTACTAAAGTAACCACCCATTCTTCATCTAATGCCATTCTTTTTTTCCTCTGTCTCAGCGTTAAACATTAAATATGTAATTAAAACATTGACTTCTTATTTCCATCCTGTTTGTTGCATCAACAAGCATATTGACTTGGCGAGGATTAAGAACATCCCTATTTTGATATCATTTTTGTCTTTGCTTCTTACAACAACAAATCCGTAATTAAAATTTTAAACGAAAACTTATAACTTACCCAAATATATTCAGCCGCAACAGGATGAATGTAGATATAATAAAGACGCAAAAATGTCTATATTTCTTCCCAATTTATTAGGTACTTTAATATATAACACATACACTTATTAATTCTTTAGTAAAAACAGATAACAATATCACACATTGCCCATTGGGACCTAACGAGAAGTTTTATAATAAAAAAATGAAAAAATCCTACCACATCAATAATGTGATGCATCAGCCGGCATGTAGAGAGAAACATAGCTATGCTATGTTGAAGGCGAAGAGAGACATGCACTGAAAGTCGATGAATTGGCGGTGGGAATTAATTACAGCGTAAACCTATGACATCTCCCATCGTTTCTTGTTATATCTTTGTTAATTCAAAAGCAGAAATATCGTGTTTACTCTGTTACCTTGTCAACACATAAACAAAATTTTTATGATTTATTTTTTCATTTAGGCCTTCCTTTTTTGTTAAATGAGTGGTATATTTAAAAAAGACGACTTTCTAACCAAATTTTTGAAAAGCTGAAACTGAGATATTTACCTTTTATTTTTTTTTCTGCCGTAAGTACTAATGCAGATGATTTTTAAGTATAAACAGTTACTCCCTTCAAAGATTTTATTGCGCATTGGAACAAAAAATGAGTAATTTTTTCTCTATTCGGCGGTATCAATATCTGGTTTTTTGGCGATAGTGCCCTTCTGCACAGTCTTATTTTTTATTACCTCTGGAATAAGGGTTACCTTATCATGACCTTTTATCTCTGAAAAATTCAGCTTGTGGCAAAAGAGTGGGAGGTAAATCGTTTTCTAGCGCGAATATTTTAATACATACACTCTACGTAAAGGCATCAACTAGGTAGATAGGTTCTGTAAAGTATGAACAAAGAAGTTCTTTAGTGGGCTTCAATTTATTTTCTATAGGTACCTATGCCTTTATTTATAACAACACGGTTATAAAAGCAGAATGCGAACAATTGAGTTGATCACCCCAATGCTGACAAGCTCTATAAAGTGCTCTATTAGTGCGTAATTGTTTAATATTTCAATTTGTGTTATTGACACGCCAATAAGTTTTAAATAAAAATTATATAGATTTAAAAAAATACGTATTTTAAAAATATTTTTGAGTACACTTGGTGTTGCGTTTTTGTCTGGCAAATAAATAGAACATTCTGTATTTTATTTTAGTTTTAGAATAGTTTGATAGTACTGTATGTAGCCCTAGAAACTGTATGTAGCCCTAGAAACTGTATGTAGTCCTAGAATTTTGTTTAAAAATATAACAGGTTTGTCAAGCCATTATTTTTTTTACGAAATTAGAGAATGATGCAGATCCCAAATTAAATTATCATAATTTAGGTAGGTTTACAATGATTCAAAATTGTTTCAAATACATAATTATAAGATACTAAGCTAACGAGTAGTGGTGATAGAATTGGTTTATTTTATGTCTTAAATATAACCAATTTTAAGTTAAATTTCGTCAATTTTTTCAAATGCAAAATTTTAGCATAAAATTTCTTTAAATTTACCTATCCAACGATACCAACATGTTAGCCAATAACACAAATACAGGGTGTCCCATTAGTGCGTAATTGATCAATAGCTGTTTTAATATTGGAAATACGAAACACAAAAATAATAAAGTTGTTTGACCGTGTTTAATAAAAATTCTTAAATATACGGGGTGTTACATAAACGAGGGACTGGGCCATATCTGCTTGTTTTCACATCGTCAATCAATTTTAATAGACTTCATTTATTTGCTATGTTGAATATAGGGTGTGTTAAAATTTTCAATTTTCTCAATTTTTTTAAATGGAATACCCTATATGTTATACCACCAATTGATTATTACAGGGTCCATTTACAAAATTGAGAAAATCGTAATCTCACGTTTTGACACACCCTATACAACATAGCAAATTAATGAAGTTAATTTTATTAAAATTGATTGACGATGAGAAAACAAAATTAGTATAACAACCTGCAGGGTGTTTTGCTTTTAAAAAGTATAGATTTGGTTCGCACCTCGTTTATGGACCACCCTGTATATTTAGGAATAATTGTTAAATATAATCATACAACTTTTATATTAAAAATTTCGTCGTATTTCTAATAATAAAACAGCTATCTATCAAATATGCGTTATTGGCTAACTATTGGTATCGTTGTATAGACAAATTTTTAAAGAATTTTATGATAAGATAATATACACGATGATGCATTTTAAAAAATTGAGTAAATTGAACTTAAAATCAGCTCTATCTCCACTATTCGTTAGCTTAGTATCTTGTAAGTCTGTATATTAAACAATTTTGAGATCAATGTAAACCTACCTAAATTATGATAATTTAATTTGCGGTCTGCATCATTCTCTAATTTCAAAAAAAATTAATGCTTGGCAATAGTGTAATATTTTATAAAAATATTCTAGGATTGAATACAGTATTACTAAAATATTCTAAAAATAAAATACAGGGTATTCTATCTAAAAAATGTACATTTTTATTTGCCAGGAAAAACGCAATACCCTGTATATCCAAAAATATTTTTAAAATATCTATTTTTCAAATCTATATAACTTTTATTAGCTTTTATTAGATTAAATTTGAAGTTTAAAATTTACTGTTTATTCATTTTTGAATTATCGTCAAAACCTAAAGTACAGTTGAAAACTACAAGTCGAAAAAAAAGCAATCCTATACTTTACTGGATACATGAAAGTTAAAACCTAATTTGAAAAAAAAATACATTTAAGCATATTAGATTTGTATGAATATTTGAAATATTCAATTTTATAAAACAATTAAAAGTATCATTAACACCTGGGCTCCAGTATCCAACAAAATAAGCAAGCAATAAATTTTTACCATCTCCGTACAGACATTTTCCGATCTCAAAGTATACAGTTGAGGCTTTCTCTCATTACTTACATATCCTTCATGCTCTTACGCAAATATTGAATATGTTTAATTCTTACAAAATTAAAAAAATCGAATACAAATCAACTTAATAATTGAAATGATATACATATTAGTAAACTCCTAAATAAGGACCTGCATATTTGAATTTATTTTTATTTTTATTCAAGACGACTTTAGCGCCATCTATTAGAGAAGCTCCGAATTAACCTGTGGCTACTGTATGAATTTTTAGGAAGTTTTCTTTTATATTTTAGGCAATTATTACACATAAATGGCGATTTATAATTTATTCCAAAATTTACTTCAATGAGCTTTTAAGAAAATTGAGGCAATTAATTTAGATATTTTAAGTGACATTTGTTGCTTTAGTATATAGCCTATTCAAAGAAGAATTATTTTCATCATCGGGTAATTATTACTGGTATATTTTTAGCTTTATTTCATCGTAAAAATTACCATATTTTGGGAATTATTTTTAAACGATCCCTTATAGTTAGAGACACCAAAAACCTTTATTGAACAGTAGTATATATCTATTATCGGCAGGAATTTTTTCACTTTTATCTTTGTTGTAGTTTCAGCTAAAAAGTCATTGAAAGAGCGTTGTGTATGCCTATGTTAAATACATTGCCCACGCCCGCCCTTAACGGGCATAATGCCTATCACTTCATTGCGTTCGGTTGGTCGAAATTCAAGTGAAGTGTTCCCGTTCTCTTGGATAGCTGCAACGGGCGAGATGTGGTTCCGTCGATGCCCAGTGGCGACGGCATCCTAATTCGATTACTCTAACATTATACTGAAAAAATGGTTACATTTTATCGCGGAAATTTTAGAATACAGATTTTTGTAATTTTCTTAATACGGAATATCTTCTAACAAATAAATCACCTTGCATATTTTGAAGCTTAGAGGTACTGTAAAGTCCGGTGACTTTGACTCACTGTCAAAATTTAAACCTAGTTTCAATTGTTAAATAAAAGCAAATCCAAATTAGCATTTTCGCTATAATTTAGTCTTCATTATATTTTAAGAATTATTAAGAGCGTAAGCATCTAATTGTCTTTAAATAAAGTGTTTTGGGTAGTTTTAATACCTTACAGTTCAACCAGCGTGAGTTTTATTTTAAAAATAGGAAGTATGATTTTTTGTGAACAAAAATAACTATTTACTAATTTGAGCTAAAGTCACCCATGCGGGTCAAAGTCACCCGACTTTACGGTACACATATTTAAGTGGTAGTACCTTTCCCTAAAATCAATTTATTCATGAATTAATCCTTGAAAAAATAATTTAATGTTGTGGCTCTCTCTATAAAACGCCCTGTATAAGAAATGTGTACTGTATAATATTTTGTCGTATGATTTTATGGTACAAACTGACCTTACTAGTGTGACGTTATGGAAGGCTGGTTAATTTAAGAGTTTATGTGGTTAGGGTTGGGGTAATTTGATAATAATTTTATTGAATAAACATAAAAAACAATAACACTTAACATTTTCTTGTTTCAAAAATAATTTTTTCTTCTTTTAATTTTTTTCTGATTTTGATCTTCCAATTGTTTTTGTTTATACATTTTTAAAGATTGAATTTCATTTCATTTTTAGGTGTGAAACTTGCACATCCATTACCCAAAGGATTCCCGCACTTTCCTTATGTAAAGTGACGACCGGTTAAATTTTCTAAAACTTTGGTATGTTATTGTATTTAGTAACCAAAAGTGTCAATAGGCTTAACTCAATTTTATGACTGGTTTTCGATACACAGGATGTTAAAGTTGAAAATTGCTGTTCGAAATTTTTATTTTCAAAATTACGAGCTAGATTGAATTTCTGTTGCATACACACGCTTACTATATGTTTTATTATTTCATTAGTACCTATGTACAATTTTTTTTTATTTGGTGTCATCGGCGTCGACTACTACGGCCATAAAATCCTATTCCACTGCCATTTTAAAATAAGTTCCGCCTTGTAGTACACCATTTAGTTACTCGTAATGTTTTTCAGATCACATTTGGTCTTGGATATTAATCAAAATAATAATTTTTCACTGAATGTCATTAATTCAAACCAAATCCATGTCACATTTCCATCAACATGCAGCGAAATACTGTTACAAAATAAGCAGTAATACTTTTTATGCACCGATATTGGCATCTGCAATTGAAATACTCGTTACCTTGAACTATTATTACAAATCAGGAGTTAAAATGGTATAATTACGCTAATTGCGCACCGTGTAAGGCACGTTCGCCTAGAATATTTAGTTAATCATTTTAGAAGAATTTTAGAAAATAAATGTATAAAATATACACTGTATAGCTATTAACATTTATTATCTGCTGTCGTATTTGAGAGAGAACTTGAATTAAGACATTTACACAAAGAGCAAGTAGAGTTTTAGGAAGAATAATATAACAATAATAATAATACTCTCCCTAATTCACCCCCTTACGAGTGAATTTCAACCCCGACTGAGCGACTTGTGTAGGTGAAGGGACGGATATTATTATTTGCCGTGGCGCTCCGGGGCGACTTAAAGTGAGGAAAACCCGGAAAATCTCACTCACCATCATCGAGACGGTAACGCATGGCGATTTTATAATCTGCATGTTTTATCAACAGAAACTGAATTTCTATTAATATTGATAGTGAGGAGACGCTATCCATTATGTTAAAAGTTTTGCATATTTTAAAGGTCTTTACATACTATTGTGCCAGCCATTTTTAACCAGTCCGGTCCTGATCTACTAATGTTTACGTTATCGCCGTTCAGCCGCCCGCTTTACAAGAAATTTCTAGAATTTATTGGTTACATTCTCGAGTGTTCGATGAATCGCAATTTTTAACGATAAAATGACAGAATGTTCGGGATCCTTCACCTTTGTATATAAATGGATTCTTTGTTGAAGCAGTCACTTTAAGATATTCGAAGTGCTGATGTAGAAAATAGGAATTTAAGACAAATTACTATAAATTAGTGATTATAGTTGTAAATAAATTAAATAAATAAACGTTCTAAAACCCAAATATAGTAGTTATCATCTGTTTCAGTGGTTAGTTTGCCAAAATCTGACTATCTAGCGATTTCCTAAATAAGAATTACTCATTTTTCTATTTCCACTTTTATAATTGAATCTAGTCCATCATTAAAAGGGAAATAAGATTAAGAGAAACCATACAGTAAGGATGGGCCTCATGAAAACTGGTATGAAGAGTTATAGTCCGTCAGATAGTGACAGGTTTAGGTGCCCCAAATTCGATTTTCCCTAACAAAAACGAAAGGTTATTTGTTGTCCATTTTTCCCTTAGATAATATATTGACAGATAGGCTACCCCTGTATAAATCTATACAATGTTGATGTCGCTCTAATAAAATCATTGTTTCTTTTTCTAATGCAGGCTTTCTCGCTCATATTAGAATCTTCAGCAGTAGCGTACGTAAACGGATTGCATTGGGTTATTTTAAATGTGAAAATAGTGACTGCAAATAGATTAAAAAAGTACAAAATAATGTTTTAAAAGATAGGTACGTTTTTATTGAACTGAAAACAAAATATGACATTATTGTCATGCTAAAAATATAATAAATATTTTATTGCTTCTAAAATATTTAGAATTACAGCAAGGATTTGGAATTCTATAAAATATCTATACCTGTTGAAAAGCTATACAATGATATAACTGAAGAAATACATAAAGCTTAATTTAAACATGACAAAATATTTCTAATAAGAATGAAACAAACCAATATATATTTACCTATTTAGCATAAGTAGAAGTATTTCAGGATATTAAAAAAAATATATATATTTAAATTTTCTTTTATTCTACTCAACATCGATGTACTTTTCAACCCTCTTCGTAGCTTGTGCGAAAATGGGGCACCTAAGTAGGTAGATACTAATGAAGCGAAGATATTTATAGGTAGATATAGGTATAGAGGGAAAAAATCTAAAAATCTTTTTTTTATTTAAAAAATTTGGACGTGTTTTTTTATGGTTACCCGACAATTGCTTCCCACAAAAGCGCCCCGACAAATGCGCCTCCCGACATATATGCGCCCCGACAAAAATAATTTTTTTATTTTTATTCCATTTTTTTTTAAATTGATTACTGGCAGACTTGGTTTTTAGTTTTTCAACTATTTGTTTTCCCCCATGGGGGTTCGGGTATGGATTGCATTATTTTGTAGGGGAATGTTGATTGAGGTTTATTTCCGAAATTTTTTATATTAGATTTACCAATGGTGAATTTTATTTATTTTTTATCTGTATTTTACCCATCAAGGTATTTCTAATCAACTTTTATTAATTTCTTTTTTCTGTATCCTAAAAAATAAAGATAGTATATGTATGTGTATTGTAATCATTTTAATCATAAAGAATGAAATATATTTCATTAAATATTTATTGATTAAAAATAATTATAAAAATTAATTATTATAATTCTAAATTTAATGATAATCCACGCAAATAAATGATAACGTAATTTCTATCATAATTTTGCACTACTATTTTTGACTGGCAAATAAAAATGTATATTGTTTAAATAAAATAACCCTCTATTTTATTTCGTTTTAAAATAGTTTGATAATATTGTATTAAACCCAAAATTTTTTATAGGTTTGCCATAAAATTAATTTTTTTATGAAATTACAGAATGATGCAGACCCCAAATTAAATTATTATAATTTAGGTAGGTTCACATTGATTTCAAAATTGTATAATATACAGACTTATAAGATAATAAGCTAACAAATAGTAGTGATAGAACTGGATTATTTTATACACAGAAAAAAATAATCATCTACATTCAAGATTACATTTGTTTGTAATAAAGCAAGATTGCTTCAAATAATATTTCTCGATACAATAAGAAAATAAATTCTGAGTGAAGTGTATGCATAATCTTGTATTTTAAGGTTTATAATAATCAATCTGAGAATAAATTATTTCATTCGAGTCTAGAATTGTTCATTAATTCAAAAAAGCTCTTACGTTTATTGTAAGTATAATATGTTCTTAAAACTGACTATCACGTACTTGATTCATTATTATAAAAGGATTCGATTGAAAGCATTTAAATTTCAGAACAAGAATTAAAAAATTTGAATCAAAAACCTATGTACTTCACAAAAGATTGGAGAGTACAAATTCACTGCACGGTGCTGCCAGCTGAAACTTATTTTAAAATGCAACCACTGCACTGGTTCGGTAGATATATTACTGGTACATGTTAAGATGTGATACTTATTATTCGGAAGTCTGAGACACAACGCATTTATAAAAGAGAATTTGGCAAATTGGCATTAGCACGTGTCCATTTTCTAACAAGTTTGCATCGTATCGTTAGGGTTGAGTTCCACTTTTTGTTAGAAATTCTTTGTGATTCAATTAATAAATGTATGAATAAATTAAATTGAAATGGAAGATTTGTTAGATGGATGGGGCCTCAGCGACCTAATACCAATATTTAAATGTAAGTATATTTAATTCACTTCTTGTTAGGTATTACATTATTTATAAGTAAATTTATAATCATAAGAACACGAAACAAACTGAAATAGAAGTAAAAAAGTGTGATGTTGGATGACGACTTTTTGGAAAGACGACTTCTGCCTTACTAAGACAAGAAGTCGTATCTAAGAAAATTCCGATTTCAAGATTCTTACAAATTAAATAAGCTTACATTTTATTTTATTATGACACAAAATAATAAAGGCCTACTTGCATTAGAAAATATTTACTATAATTATAAGAAAAGGTTAGTAAAATATGCAAAACTTATTTGCGAAGTCTAAAAAGACGTAATTATCTACTTACCCACATTTACTAAAAATATAAATTTTGAAGATACGACCTCTTATCTTAGTAGGACAAACTTTTATGTTCCATTTAGGTTTTGTAGTTATATTTTTTTTTTTTAATTATAGGTGGGACACCTTAGAGGATAGAAGAATTTGGTACATTAACTAAAAACAATTTTGAAAAATGTTTTTCGCTGGATAGGTACCAGTGAGAATCCTATTAAAAAGCAAGACCAGCCTGTTCTTATTTCAAGATTATTAATTTCTTCAACGAAACTATCCTATAATTCAACCAAAATCAATATATTTATGTCAAAGCCAATATTAACATTTCTTGGAACAGATCACATTATTATTGTTACAAATTTAGTTGTATTGAATTTATGCACAAGGTATTATTGAATATAAAGTATATTTAAAAAAAGTGTAAGACTATTTCATTTAAGATGTACATAATACTGCAATTGAGCAATAGATACTCTTCATTTAATTAGAAGTGTTTTAGTTGGGGCAAGTTGATTTTAATCTTGAAGGCTTATTAGCTATTGTTGAACAAGTATTACTAGAATTTCAAATCAAAACGAATTTTACTTGCTGATATATAAACACAACAAAGCATTGAAATAAGACCATTCATTTTGAATATAGTACACCTTTTTACTTTCCTATCTGTATACAGATATAAGGAAAGTATAGGAATCATGATTTTTTCGACCTCGAGTTTTCGACGGATTTTTACGTTTTGAGGTCCCCTGAATCCGTTTTGACTATTTTCGCGATGATGTCTGTGAGTCTGTGTGTGTGTGTCTGTGTGTCGCATAACTCATGAACCGATACACAGAAAAACATCAAATTTAAAACTTAAGCTTTGTTCCAGCGTCCAATGAACTGATTAGATTTTGGGCAGAGTCAGAACATCTGGGAGGGTACTTTACAGGTGGTCATTTTTATATTTTATTGAATATATCTGTTATTTACATTTGGAGAAGAAAATTCTTCAAATAAAAGTTACTCCTAATATTATTATCTATAATTTTTGTTCTATACAAAATTTTCCTAAAATGGTCCGTATTCGAGAAATTTGATAAAATGTAAAAAAATAATTTTTTATAAAAATTGTTTAAATAAAACTTGTTTGTAATATAATTCTCTATAATTTTTATCCTATACATAATTTCTCTAAAATGGACCGTATTCGAGATATTTGAGGAAATGTGTAAATTTAGAATTTTGAAGAAAACTCAAAAACGGATAAAGAAAAAACATTAAATTTTATACTTAAGTTTTATTTCGGCCTAACGTAAAATGATTTTGGACAAAATCGGAACATCTGGGGGGGGGGACTTTATGGGAGGCCGTTTTTATATTTTATGGAATATATCTGTTATTTATGTTTGGAGGAGAAAATTACTGCTAATATTATTATCTATAATTTTTGTTATATGTCAAATTTTCCTGAAATGGTCCGTATTCGAGAAATTTGACAAAATGTGCAAAATTCTGATTTTTAAGAAAATTGTTGAACTAAAAGTTGTTTGCGATATCGATCTTTATAATTTTTTTTAAACATGATTTTTCTAAAATGGACCGTAATGGAAAAATTGTAGGAAAAGTGCTATATTAAAATTTTTCAGTATTTCGTTTTCAATGAATATCTATGGAAAAATGTTTCGAGGTAGATGTATGTAGAAAATGTATATATTTAGTTTATCCTCTAAACATTTATAGAGGTGCTGCAATAGGTTGTACAAAATAACCGGAAGAGCCCGTAATATAACTAGATAGGAAAGTCATGTGTTGGACACATCAGATTTTTTTCTGTGTTTTGAAACATGTCTTAAATATGGATAATTTTAAGTTCAATTTACTCCATACACACAGGTGTCCCGTCAGTGCGTAATTGATCAATGGCTTTATTATTGGAAATACGACAAAAATAAATAATATAAAAGTTGTATGACCATCATATTTAACAATTATTATTTTTAAATATACAGGATGGTTCATAAATAAGGAGCTGACCAAACCTATACCCCCTGCTGGTAGTCATACATATTTGATTGTTATTACATCATCAAACAATTTTAATAGACTTCAGTCATTTGCTATGTTGTATATTATGTTGTATTAAAATGCGATGTTACGATTTTCTCAATTTTTTAAATGTTATACCCTGTATGTTATACTACCAATTAATTATTACAGGGTATTCCATTTAAAAAATTGTGAAAATCGTAACCTCATGTTTCGATATACAACATATCAAATAAATGAATTCAATTAAAATTATTTGACGATGGGAAAACAGTCAAATATGTATAACTACCTGACGAGTGTTTTTCTTTAAAAAAGTATACGTATGGTCAGCACCTCGTTATGGACCACCCGAGAGACCATCCTGTATATTTAATAATAATAATTGTGAATATGGTCATACAACTTTATATTATTATTTTTTTTTTCGTATTTTCAATAATATAACAGCTATCGATCAATTACGCTTTGATGGGCACCCTCTATTTGAGTTATTGATTAACATGTTGGTATTGTAAGAAAATTTATAAGGAATTTTATGCTAAACTAATATACGTTGTGCCATCCACGCGAATTTTGTCTCCATGCTTGGAATGTAGAAGTGTCTTCGATAAATGGAAAATGGAAGGATGCTGGCGGGGAGTACTTTGAACATACTTGAATTTTCATTAGCATAGTATTTGTGAATCTCCTTCCTTCATATCAGAATGACCCCCTGTAAATAATACGTAATAGACAAATTCAAAAATAACAAAATTTGTTACTACAATTTTATCAAGATTGCTGTAAATTTCTATCAAAAAATTCAAAAAATTTCATTAATCTTTGTAGGCATTGAACTCCATCGATGTCTTCCAGGCATAAGGAAACGGAATTAAGACAGTTGACTGGTTATTTTCAAGGTTAACCTCAACGTTTATATATAATATATACAGTGTCGTTTGTTATGCAAATATTGTTATTTTTAGACTTGCTTAATTCACTTTCAATATTTTTCAGATTTTTATATTAATTTGCCTCATAGACGAGAGTCTAAATTGGTAATTTGAAATTCCTGAAGGTAACAGACGCCGGGCGAACGTTAACAAAAAATTGAAATATAAAGTAACATTGCGTAAAAAATATTTAAAATGGATTTAAAAACAATTGTCGAATACAAGGTTACATATTATGTTTTAAATTTGACGTGAATTGGTTCATAGACATACATAATGACGTCGATTTGGGAAGCGTTTCGTTTATTTTTGGTAGAAATTTATACGAATCGAGTCAAAATATTATTATTAAAAACAAAAATTGTGTCGAGAAGAAAAAATGTTTTTGTAACCGTTCATGTACCTACTTCGTTCGCTTTCGTTCCAAGAAATTTTAACTTCACGAAAAATAATGTGGAATAATGTGAATTTGGCTATGAGTTTGGGACTTTTCACACAATATACAGAAAACTGCTTTTGGTTAAAAAGGAGTTGTACTTGATTACATTTTTCTCTTCAAAATCTTCAAAATAGTAGTTAAATTAGGTAAGGGTACCTATAAATTGACTGAGTTCCAGTAATTGACACCTCTTGCAAAATATGAACATTTGATTTTTTGAATTATCGATATTATTATTAAGCAATCATATAGGCAACGTAACCGATGTTTGGCGGCTCTATCTCTATTAGTCGGAGAGCTACTGAACATTTCATGTCATTGCTCGAATAGGTTAAAATTTTTCCAAAAGTTTACCACAGGAGTAACGAGTTGTCATCTCAAATGTTTCGACTTGACGATAAGCAGATCACCCCAAAGTCGTTCAATAATGGTCAAAATTTTCATTATTGCAAGTTGGTTGAAACTTCGTATTTTGCTTGAATTAAAGTATTTGAATAACCAAAAGAATTGTCAGACAAAAAAATCTAAGTAGAAGTAGGTGTAAGAGCACCCCACATGTGATTCTAGAGACTTTTTGAACCTTATTAAGTACTTAATTATCAGACGAAAATTCGAGCAGCAAAATCAACTTCCTAGTTAGATTCGAATGTGCAAAAGCCTACTTTGGATAGTGATCGTAGAAAAAGATATTCAGTTACTGAAAATAATGTATATAAAAGCTAAATACCTGTGCTGTCGTATTCGTTTTTGTTCACAGTATAAGTCTGCACAGACCGTAAACTTTATGACGGGAGGTGTCTCCGGGTCGTCTTATAACTTTTGTAAGTAAACCCTTTGGGGGTAGAGTCTGTGATAAGATCGTCTTTGAGAAGAGTGGAATAATTAATAAACTACAAGGTGGGAGGGATAAACTTATGGTTGATAAAGGCTTATTAGACCACCTATTTTAAAAAAGAAAAAGCAGTTGAGTGCTGAAGAATCTGCATTAAACACTAAAATAGCTTCAGCTAGAGTCCACATCGAAAGAAGTAACCAAAGGATTAATGTGTTTAAAATATTGAGTGAAAAACTTCAGTAGAATTTAGTTCGCCAAATTAACGATATTTTTATTATTATCTGTTGTATGATAAATTTATCTAGCGCAATAATGGCACAAATCAAAAACAGATTCATCACTGATCATCGAGACCATCGAGCATATCATCTACGATTGCTCGATGCTCTCATTTATTAGAAGATTTGTGTTGGCTAACACTAGCCGATATAAGAGGAGCTTCTCTTATCGACGTCAACTACATTAAATCTGTAGGCTGGCTCACGAGCTAGGAGGAGCCTATCTACTTAGGAGGATGTACAATGGGCCTAGTGAGGCCTAAGTGCCGTGGATTAACCCACCCTCTACACGTTACAGATGTCTTGTAATAATAGCAATTATTTTATGTATTTTTTTATTACTATACTAGTTCTTCTAAATACCTACTACTATTGTAACATTGTAAAATATTTTACCTTATAATTTATGTCCAAACTAATGTATGTATTTTTATTTATTGAACAGTGACCCATATAAACATTTTTATAATAAAAACAATAGTACTTTTATTGATTTTTATTTTGTATAGCAAAATTATCAATTAACAGAATTTGTAGTAGATAATGCAACAAGAGAAGATTAAGGAATTCTAATTGATTTGGAACAAATACTGAATTATTTCATATTTATTAAAAGTATAAATTTTGTCTAAAAAATCTTAAAGCTTGCTACCTTGCCTACAATTATATAATAAAACGTTATAAACACCTAAAATATAAAATATTATAATGTAATTTAACCTACACCTAAAATATCTATAACAATATTTTCAAATAACTTAATTCTTCCTAAATGTACAAATGTTATGAATCATATTTTTATACAATTAAATTTTATATGCTATAACATTTTACTTGAAAAATTATAGTCAAAATCAACTTCAACTGTTATGAATGAAGTATTTAGGATTAAATAACATTTTTTTAAATTTAAAATACTTAAACCAAGCTGCATAATAATTATGCGTTGATTTAAGGAAGTATTCACTACTATTTCTCTTTAATTATGAAACGGTTTGTAGGGCATTACGTACAGTCATTTTTTATCTTAAAAATATATGCTTTTGCAATACACAATTACCATTGTTGCTTGTATCTGTTACTAACCTTCAAAGACACATTTGATCTCTAACAAAGCAGTTGGATGACCATTTTCAAAAATTATTCAATCAGGGGAGAACCCCAACCACTTGTTATTGTCGGGAATCACCAAACCACATTCGTTCATCTTAAAACCTGAAATTAAACATATTTTTTAAATAAAAAAAAAAAAAAAAAAAAAAAAAAAATAAAAAAAATACCCGTAATAGAAAGAAACGCTTCTCGAGTAAATCTTTCAAACTTCTATGTTTAACATATTTGTTTGTAAAACTCTGGCCAAAAGTATTTCATAGATTTAGTCACCCAATCGCCTTTAAATACATATATAGCTCATAGCATCTATATTGCTACTGTTCTTCACGTTTTAGATTTTTGAACTTCCTGTATTATATTTTCAGGATTTTAATTAAGTTCGTTTTCTAATAATGATGCATAGCAGTCAGGAATATCTAGACAAAGTATGAATTTCTAACATAATGATTGATTGTGCAGCATTATTAAGAATTGAAGTATAAAAATTTTGTTCTTCCACAAAGTCAACATTTTTTATGTGTGTCACCTGTCCTGAACTTCATCCCACACTAAAAACAACAAATAAATAATTCTTGTAAATAAAATTTAATTATTAACTAATATTGAGCAATCGCAGATTCTGGAAGTTTCATTTTCATCAAAGCTTAAATTATTATTTTATTTCGTCAAAGATATTGTAAATAATTAAAAAGTTTTAATGGCAGGTTACTAAGGAGCCACGTAGCTATTATTAGGCCGCCGAATCGCGTCATAGTACCCGTTAGCATATTTACACATCCTCCTATATGACGGCACCGGAGTGCTGAAACCTGTTCGCCTTTGTAGCTCACAAGTACGCTACAAAAGCTCATTGATTTAGACACCCATACAAATTTTATGTTATGTAAGACTTTACTTTTCAATTTTAGCTGTGTCCAGGCCGTTGGCGTGTATGCCGGTAGGCGTAGCCAGGTATGGGTTAAACATTTTTGGGGGCGGCGAAGCCGCCATTCTACGAGAAGTCGTTGCTTCGTTTTATTTTTGTATATTTTCTTTTTTTTTTAATTCTAAAACACTTCAAATGCGTCATTTGAATGACATCATGTCTATTAACGGCATTTTAGTACACGACCGTTTAACGGCAGTTTAAGTACACCCATTGTTTCATAGAATGCAGATAAGCTTGCTTACTGATTCCAGCAATAAGAGAGGCCTCATGCATTGGTGCCTAAATCAATGAGCTTTTGTAGCGTACTTGTAGGTTACAAAGGCGAACAGATTTCAGCACTCCGGTGCCGTCATATAGGAGGATGTGTAAATATGCTACCCGTTACTACCCTGATCCTTTATAGTAACTAAAACATAGTCACATCTACAGAGGCCGGGACTATACGAAATACTACCCGGCTATTCCCCATTTTAATGGCGGCTACGTAGCTGCCACATAGCAGGAACGTTGCCGCCTAGTATAGCAGTCCACTATATCGTTGCTTTAAAGTCGCCGATACACTCCCGCGACTTTAGATGTCTATTTATTGACAGAGTGTCAAATTTAAAATTTCCGTCCTTCTCTTTATAAAGTTCGCGAAATTAACTGTAGTTGGCATGTCTAATGACAGCGCAGTCAATTTTCTATGTAAGTCAATGTAAAATAAAGTGACTTTTTAAAAAATTGATGAAAATAATCAAAATAATGTGAAAAAAAGTACCTGAGTACAAGTAACAAAACTATTAGGTTTCATTTCTAGGTCTTCCACGGATTTTTCTGCTTATACGTTCAAAACGATGTATTGTTCTCTAATAAGATCACAATTAGAACACTGTCCGTTTATTTGTAACCCATATTACAATACTCATAAGCATCAAATTGAGACTATTCAGAATAAATTCTTGAGAATATGCGCCTATAAAATGGGTTATATAAGAGGAGATTACTCATATGCTTCAATTAATTCTCAATTAAACTTAAAACCACTTGACTTTAGGAGAACAGTTTCTGATATAAGTTTTATAAATAAATTGTTAACAGGGAATATTGATTCTCCCCAAGCAGTAGGTCTTATTAATTTTAATACCTTTAGTAGGATTAGACAATTCGACTTATTTAATATACCACTACATACCACTAATTATGCTTTTAATTTACCAGTAAGTCGAATGTTACGTGAATGTAATAAGTTGAAATGTAAAAATTGTGATATTTTTGGAACTATTAATGCTCTCAGGACTTATTTAAATAATATGGAAGTCTAACATTTTATGTCTTCATTTTCTAACTGATTTTATAATTGTTATTTGATGCCGTTATATTTTATATTTTGTATTGTATTTTATATTACCTATATTAGTATTAGTTTAGTATTTAGTTCAGTATTTATTTTGCTGTTTTTATTCTACTTAATATTGTATTTTTTTTAAATGGGGTTACCCGTGAATAAATAAATAAACATGAGTGACAAAAAACATCAAAGCAAGATTTACGTCGTTTCAGATTGTAAAACAGAATAAAAATCAAATGTAAAACTAAAGAAAGTACAAGAAGAAATCAATTCAATGTCTTTTTAAAGCTTTTAATGTAAATAAAATAATGTATTCATGTCTAAATATAATATTTATTGTTAACTAGTCACAATATGTATCTTAAGAAGTGTAGTTTATTTTATTATAAGTTTCTATAATATACAATTTTACAGTTATAGATGCTGACTTACAAACAACAATAATTATATATTAAAGGACCCCGCAATAATCTTATGGAAATTGGGTTTCTGTCAAATTGTCTGAATTTTTGATATGTAGTAGATTTTGTCATCCTGAACAAAAGTCTCCATGCATGATTAATTCTTTTTGTGCTGAGTTCTGGATTATTATTACTAACCATATTTGTAATATTTTGGTATATATTTTGGTAGGTATTAATTTAAATGCTGCCTTTCATGACGTTTCATGTAATTAACAACTAAAAAAAAAACAATAGATAATACTGAAGAAAATTCAAAAACAGTAAACAGTAACAGAAGTTGAAAATTTTCAAGCAAATGATACAAAAATAGGATGTCAATACCACGGTCTATGAAATTATAATTTATTTTTGTTCTCAAATTTGTTCTGAAATACGTTTTTTATAATCTATATTATATACTGTGTATTAAAATTAGCATAATATAATATTTTATCTATTTTGTATCTACAAATCTATTAAGTGGTATTAAAAAAAAATAATTCGAAATATAAATGATTATGATATCTGGTCCTAACTACGGACTTGTAATTACATTTTCTAGTGGTGTAGATTCATACAAGTACTATTAAAATATGTATAGCTTCTATAAATGTATTTAATACTTAATTAAAAAATCATAAGTATTACGCAATAAAATTAATAAAAACCAGGCTGTTTCCATTTTGTATACCCAAAATATTTAAAAACAATAATTTTGACTTAAAATTTTAATAGTAAAATCATATGCGCAACGCAGGGGGTGGGTGGTTAGTGCCTAGACTTTCGGATCCAAGGGTCCCGGGTACGTAATTAAAAGTTAATCCTAATACATAGGCAGGATTCTCCACTCGACCATTCACGGTTTGGTTCTAAATAACAGTGATGGTTCCTAAAGTGGCGCTGGAAAAGAGTAAGCCTACACAGAACACGATGCTAATAACTTTTGCAGTTGATTTCAGTGACACCAAATTTAAAAAAAAAGCATTGGATTTATCTTTTTGCATTCTTTTCAAAAACAAAACAAAAATCAGGGTGATTGGTAAGTTACGAGTCAAGAAAGAAATAGATAGGCGAAATTGATAAAATACCATGTATCTCGGTTTTAAGGAGGTCCTTTCGCCACACCTCTCGCCTCAAATGTTAAAAAAAAGTTATTAGATTATGACTAAAATTAATTTTTTTCTAATAGTTGAAGTCCTTATTTATCTAATACTGAACTTTTAACTATACCTTACCTTGCAAATTTTTGACAATTTTTTTTAAATGTGAGTATTTGTACAGTGCCTCACGAGAAAGTAAGTCCTCAACAACAATTCTCGAATTATACTATTATTTATTGATTAGATGGAGTAGAAAAAAAACTAAAAATAAGGTTTTTGAAATATTTAGATTTTGTTTTATACAATAAAATATATATAGTAAATCGTGGAACTTATTGAGAAATTAATATTAAAAAATCACAAAAAATTTTCAAGTTACCTAGTTGAAAATTTTTTGGTGATTTTTTAATAATAATTTCTCAATAAATTCCACGGTAACCTATATATTTTATTGTAAAAAACAAAACCTAAATATTTCAAAAATCTTATTTTTAGTTTTTTTCTACTCCATCTAATCAATAAATAATAGTAAAATTAATTATAATTCGAAAATTGTTGTTGAAGTCTTACTTTCTCATAAGACACTGTACAAACACACACATTTAAAAAAAAAATTCTCAAAAATTTGCACGGTAAGGTATAGTTAAAAGTTCACTATTAGATAAATAAGGACATCTCCTATTAGAAAAAAATTAATTTTAGTCATTTTTTTTTCTCTCCTGGGCTCGTCTGACTATGTGTCTCCGAATAATACTGAAAAAATTAATTTTAGTCATAATCTAATATTTTTTATTTAACATTGGTGGCGAAAGGACATCCTTAAACGGTGCAAGACCCAATAATTATAGGTTATTTGGAAGCATCTTAGTGGCATTCATCGAAAGTTAACGTGTGTCTCTTTCTCAATGAAACACCCAATATAATCACCAAAAAATGTCTGAGAAATTCAAATTTAGAATAAATTTACTATTATTTCTTGAAAAATTGAAAGTATTTGCAAGACGTCACAGGATAATTAAATACCTTATGAGAAAATAATTGTTCCAAACGTTCAAAATCAATCAGATTTCTTAGTTAATAATGACTAAAAGAGGGTGGAACTTCTACAAGACTAACACTGTGCACTCATTCATTCAAATCGATATCCTTTCTAATAGTTTTGAACAATGCAGTTTTGGCTCGAACACGTTTTTGAATTAACCAATCGTGACATCCTTTTCGCAGAAAACTTTCCTATTTTAGTTATGGGAAAGCTCTATGCTATGGAAAATATTAATATTTTCTTCTTACTTTTTCTTGAGGTCAATTTTTAAAACCTTACGAAAAAAAATTTTAAGCGGCGATTTCTGGCGAGTTCTCCAATTTTGAACATTCTAGCAGTCAAGCTTGAATGAAGATAATAAATCAAGAACAGCACTACATTTGACAATTAGTTGTTGCTAAATAAGAAATAACCAACACCCAGCGTATGCATTCATCCTAGGTACCTAGTTTATCACATATTCAATTTCTGACTGAAAATGAGCAAATTCTAGTAAACGAGTTAAAAAATTTCGAGTCTCTATTGACCTTTAAATAACATTAGATCACAAACAACGAATGTACAGCTATACGGTTATGCAATTATATGCACAATAAATTAGTTGATAATAAACACCAGGAAAATAAAGCATTGCAATCGAAGCGAGTTTGCATATTTATTCAATTAAACTACATGTTGTGCATTTTTTATAATTACTTTCACGTGTTTATTTATACACCGTATTCATTTACAATCATGGCTAACAATTAAAAATGAAACTAATATTAATATTCACGCCTGAAGATAGATTCTTCAACATGTATATTAGTGATTCGAAATGCATCAAAATGTGTTCGATTGAATGCAACTTCACCATTTACCAATGTATTCAAAAAATGTATTCTGTTCTGCAAATTCAAATAAATTACACCATTAACAAATTTCTCGGAAATCCCCAAACAAATTCCAATATTACTCCTACGAAATAATTAAAATTAATCTAGAACCCCCAAGGGGAAAACACATTTACTGGAGTTATCGGATTCGGAAACAAGATTCTGGTAAAGAACCACTTACTTTTATAAACAAACGAAACGTCCGTGCTTCTAAGAGAGAAGGATAGCGCGTAAGGGTTAGCTACATGCTTTTGACTCTCGATAAAGGTGCAAATATAGGGGAAAATAGCGACAATAAAAAAATTAAATGCTCCAAACGGTTTTGGAAGTGTTTTTATAATGGTGAAAAGAAGGAAAACCTGTTCAGTTTATTTCAATAACGGTAAACAATTTATTAGTTCATTAATTAATTAGTTAACAACTAAAACCTTTTATTCACTTAACGTACCTACCTATCGACTTCATGTTTTCAAAAGCGACAAATAAAAAAGTTATTAGTACATAATTTTACAAAATAAAAATAGATTTTAAATAACGATTAAATTGGAATACCATCTGAAGAAAATTTTTGGTTTCCACTGTACAACTCGAGAATGGCAATTGACCTGTAAATTTTATTTGCCACTTTTTTAATCTTCCCTAAAATAATAGTATCTATTACGGTTTAGAATATAGTAATGTTGACACAACATAAAAAAAATGTACAATATATATTTTTTTATCTGCTTCATAATGTAATGGTGACATTTATACTCGATTTATGATTATTATTAGCATTAAACTTAATGACATAAATATAATTTTTGTACCATTTACTTGAAAATTTTCAACTTCTGTTACTGTTTACTGTTTTTGAATTTTGAATTTTCTTCAGTATTATCTATTGTTTTTTTTTTTAGTTGTTAATTACATGAAACGTAATGAAAGGCAGCATTTAAATAAATACTTACCAAAATATTACAAATATGGTTAGTAATAATAATAATCCAGAACTCAGCCCAAAAAGAATTGATCATGCATTTAATGCACCTGATGACTATTAAAACATCATCTTTACCCATTTCATATGGCAATTTAAATGAAACAAATCATTATGATCATTATTATCATCATGATGATGTTGGGTGAGGTTTTCCGGGTTTTCCTCACCTGTAAGTCAAATGGCACCATCAATCATCTGTAAGTCGCCCCGAAGCGCCACGGCAAATAATAATAATACCCGTCCCTTCCCCTACACAAGTCGTTCAGTCGACTTCAGGGGTTAAAATTAACTTGTGAGGGGGTGAATTAGGGAGAGTATTATTATTATTATTAATTGAAATATTTATCAAAATTTACAATAAGTTGTAACGGTTGGAACCGTTTTCGTTATTTTGTAACAGTTGGAACCGTTTTCGTTATTTTGTAACGGTTGGAACCGTTTTCGTTATTTTGACCCAAACATCTCTACTCTAATGTCAACAAGCAAGTTGATTTAAATTTTAAATTATCTAGGTCATCCGATGTACTAAATAAAGTTTAGCTATCGTATAGGCCGTCTGATTTTGTAAGGTAAGTTTCAATACCGATATATTGTTGAAAATATATATTTTCTACAAACATTTCTTAATTAAAATGTCAAATTTGAAACATAACCTCAACTTGGATAACACATGGATATCACGTTTTATTAAATTTTATATATTATTTTGTTTGGAATGAGATTTTATGCTTTACTATATTTAAATATGTTAAATAAGATTTTTCCTTTTTATATTAATTTTAGTCTCTGTGAAATTATTCTCTTAATAATTTTGAATCGTTCATTTAATAGTAAAAACCATTTTATCTGGTTCCTTTGCAAATTTCCTAGTTCCTTTCTTAATATTTTTACCTTTTTCCTTGTAGCATGGCTATATCTAGACGGTTTAGAAGTTTACTTCAAGCTGTATCAAGTCATAGTTTAGAAGTTTAATTCAAGATATATCTAAACTGTTTATGGTGATTTCTATCAAGAAGTTTATTTCAAGCTATATCAAAAGGTTTGGTTCGAGTTACATCTAAGGAAGCTTCTGGAGATTTGATTTTATGAAGATTTATACCTAGGAGTTTGGTGCTGTCCGAAGAGTATCGTTCGAGTCCCTTTGAAGAAGGCCTATACAAATCACTCCTTATATACTACCTCTTGTTACAACAGATAAGTCTATTTTTAATAAATCATCTAAATTTCAATAAGTAAATCTCTGTGAATTAGAATTTGTTGCTACCTTATCTAAAACTTTGTTTAATTATAATATCTTAATGGTTAGTGATTTTCTATATTTTTATCACTAATCGATAGTCAAGTTTAGTAAGTTTTAAATATAGTGGTGCCTAACATTCTTTTTCAAAGTTATACGAGTTATTTAATAACCTGACCCACTCCCAAAATCATTAGAGCTTAAAACACTATAAAAAATAGATAAAATAACAAGTATCATATTACAAAGTTTCTTAATAAATGGTATATATATAGACAAGGTCAATCTGATAAAAGCAGTTTCATAGACAATTTATCTAATTATATTAAACATTGTAAAAAAGCTGATTTATAGAAAGATCATGTCTTGATCACATTTTTATTAAAACTATCGAAAAAAACTTAATCAATATTCCAGCTGTAATTGAAACACATATCACCGATCACTTTTCCGTAACTAATACCATAGTTTTACAAAAAACAATAAAAACAAATTCAGAAAAAACTAAACCGCTTCTTAATAAAAACCTATTAAAAGAAAAACTCAAATCGGAAAATTGGAGCGATGTATATAATTCAAATGATATTAACATAGGCTGCTTGCTATTTATAAACAAATTAAAATTGTATATAGAGAGTTGTACATGACTAGTGAAACTAAAAAAGAACGAAATAAAAAGAAAATCTTGGATTACTTTAGGGCTCCTTAAATCAAACTAAAAAAAAAAAAATAAACTTTATAAAATCATGAAAAATAATCACACCAAAAATAATAAACTAAATTTAAAACTATCGCAACCACCTAACTTATTTGATAAGTAAAGCTAAAACTACTATAAAGAGAGAATTGAAAAAAACAAAAATATAAGCAAAAATCTTTGGCAATGTATTAATGAAATGTCAAATACAAAATATACAATACATTTTATAAACACTACACAACAATTGCAGAGAAAGTGACAACAGAAATATCTTGTAGCCCAAACAAAAAAAATTTACAAAAAAAAATTCTAAAACAATATTTTTATTAAATACAGACTGTACTGAAGTTAACGAAACAATTAGGATCTTAAAAAATAATAAGAAACCCGGTTCAGACGAAATAACTTTTGAAATTATTAAAGAAGTAAGTCAAGAAATATCTCCGATTCTACTCTTTCTTATTAATAAAACTATTAGTGAAGATAAATTTCCCGATGCTCTCAAAGAATCTGTAATCACGCCTATTTATAAGAAAGGGGACAAGTTAAATGTTATTAATTACCGACCAATTTCCATAATTTCCAGTGTAGGGAAAATCTTTGAAAAAATATTAAAAAAAAAGAATGATATCATTTTTTGATAAATACGGAATACTATCAGACAGACAATATGGCTTTCGCGAAAGATTGCGAGATTGACAAATTTAATAAATACCTCAGTAGATCAAAAAAACCTTCACTATGCATCTTTGTAGATCTCGCAAAAGTTGACCACAACAAACTACTGGAAACATTAGAAAATATTGGATGTATAGAATTTGCCTACAAATTGTTTGAAACTTATCTTCAAGATAGAAAACAATCTGTCAGCATCAATGGTACCTTAAGTGATTCTATAGTTATTACATGTGGCGTTCCTCAAGGAACAGTACTTGGTCCATTATTATTGAATATATACGTAAGTGATTTATACGAACAACAAATAAAAGGTGAAATTGTCAATTTTGCAGACGACACTGCAATATTTTACCAAAATCAAAACTGGGAGTCACTCAAAAGTACAGTTGAAGCTGGCTTCAAAACCATTGTCAACTTCTTTCACTATAAAGCTCTTACAATAAATTACGAGAAACATTTTACATGCCTTTCACATCATATCCTATCAACTTGCTAGCATATAATAATATTAAAATTTCTGTTAATAGTAAACAATCAATAAAAATATAAGCTGTAAAAAATATTAAATACTTGGGAACATACATCGACTCTCATTTAAAATGGGACATCCAAGTGAATTATATTATAAGAAAATTACGTTTTATGGTATATAAATTTAAAAATTTGTCAAACTTTTAAACATTCAGTGCCTTAAAATACTGTATTATTTATCTGTACTACGGATTTATTGCATGGGGCTCTGCTGGAATAACGCTCCTGGAAAACCTTCAAAAAATTCAAAAATCTATTTTAAAATATATGTACAAAAAACCTCGTACTTACCCATCAGAACCACTATATCATGATACCCAAATATTTAACATGTATCAGCTATATGCCAAAATAATATTATATGAATATAAAAATAAAAATAAACAGACACCTATCATTCACCCGCATACCACGCGACACAAAACTAATGCAGTTGCTATGCCTCGCATAGTGATAAGAATGGGACAAAAATGCTTCACTTACCTAGGACCTAAATTATATAATGATATTCCTTCTGAATTCAAAAAAAAAAAAAAAAATAAATTCCTATAATCTCTTCAAAAATAAAATTAGTCATTGGATTTTACAAAAACCCATCATCAAAGTTAAACAATCGTTAAACTCAAATATTGCTTGTTATAGTTTGAAAATCTTTTAAGAGTCTCTCAAAAAAAAAAATGTTCATAAAGCTGATATCTGTAAATATTATTTTATGTTTCATTTTTTATATTACTTACTTTACACACTTATTAATTACTGTCCCATGTTACTTTGTTTAAATTAATTTATAATGAAATATATAATTCAAATTTATAGATAATAATGAAAATGAAAATATTGCCCACGCTCAGGCCTTCCTTTTGTGGGTGTTTTCATCTTTATTTGCTATCTTAAAGTAAACATTTGAATAATTACTGTATATTTAAATGTATATTAAAAAAATATATATTCATCTTAAGGTGATTACAGCACCCCCTCATAATTTTCGGACAAGGATATCTTAAAAAGTAATTTTTTTAAAAAAATAAAATTTTGGCAAAAAATATTAGGCAATAATGTCTAGAATATGCATATATTTTAAAGTTTTAATTCCTGTTAGTTTCCGAGAAAAAAAATCAAAGGGATTTAAATTTTTAAATATCATAATGAAAATAAAAGCATTCCTCAACATCAGTATTCTTAATATAATCCCCAAATTTAAGCTCTTAATATTTTGTTATTGATTTTTTAAAATTCGCCGAAATTAGTGGCTAAAACGCCTCGTTAAGTGCTGCTTTCTGGTGTAACGCGTCTGTAACTATCGTATCGTACACTCTGAGTCATCATTCGTTTCTTGTGAAGATTTACACCAGTTTACACCAGTTTAAACCAGAAAATAGCACTAACGAGGCATTTTAGCCACTAATTTCGGCGAATTTTAAAAAATCATTAACAAGAGATTAAGAGCTTAAGTTTTGGGATTATATTAAGAATACTGCTGTTGAGGAATGCATTTATTTTCATTATGATATTTTAAAATTTAAAGCCCTTTGATTTTTTTCTCGGAAACTGGGATAAATTAAAACTTTAAAATATATGTATATTTTAGATATTATTGACTAATATATTTTGCCAAAATTTTAATTTTTTAAAAAAATTACTTTTTGAGATATCCTTGTCCGAAATTTATAAGGGGGTGCTGTAATCACCTTAATGTATTTTAGTAAATAAAAATTATTATTATTATTATTATTATTATTATTATTATTATTATTATTATTAATATTTATGTTTAATAATTGACAAGTTCAACTTTTATGTTAAATCTTAAATTTCTTCTTTTCTATCAAATGAATCAATGACGTATTTGGCCTTTATTTGTAATAGACAACAGATAATGACAATTGACAATACACATATGATTATGTTGTCAGATGTTGTTTATAGGTTTGTTCTAACAAGCTCGAAAATGATATTTCGGTACAAATCATGCGCTGTATCAGCATTGTTTAGCGAGTATAAAGTTGACAAAATGACAAATGACATGTCACCACTAGGAAGTAAAGACTTCTTTTCTATCTGATTTGTCTCAAATTTCTGCTTCTTTTCACCTGATATAAGTTTGTGACATAAATCCTTTATTAAAATGTCCTTAACTTAATCTATTTTTGAATAATAATATTTTTAAATAAAATTAAGTAGTAAAAATATTAATAAAAACTCGTTTAAAACTCAAATATCCACAACTTGCCTCTTACACATTTCTTCAGTAACCATGATTTTGTTGACTGCAGAATTATATCTGTTTAGAATTAAAAAAAGCACTAATAAAAATTATAAAACGAGTATAAATATCCTTTTTGAATATTTTGTCCAGTTTAATGCTTAATCATAATATTTAATACAAATACTAATAATAAGGGAGTATAAAAAGACACCTACTTTTTCCCCTACAAGAATCTTCACTATTTATCGAAAGACTGCAGATAGATGTTTTTCGTACCATGTTCCACATAAAGATTTGTGTAATTTTTAGACATATTTAACATTCTTTGTTGCATGTTACACTGAACGATCGTATAAATACGATGATTGAACTTATTAATGAATTGATTTTGAAAATGTAAAAACCTTTTAATTCTAAAGAAAAATATCTATAAGGTGATGTTTTTAAAATTTTTTGAGATTTGTTTTCGAATTTTAATTATAACTTTAAGAAATTTTAAAAATTGTATCAAACTTTTTAAGAGATTCCTCCTCATTACCTTGGGATTACATTTTTTTCATTGATAATATTAATTAGGAGGTAAAATTTTTAACCGACGATATATTACTTATTTTTTATACTCATGCTCCTTTTAGAACTTTTAGAGTCATTAAACCACCAGCTTCTTGGCTTACAGATAACCTAAAACGGATCCTTAAAGAAAGAGAGAATACGTTGTCTAAATTTAATTCTCAAAAAACTCCTGAAAATTGGGACCACTATAAAATGTGCAGACACTTTAAGTTCACAATTTTGTAATACTACTAAAATTAATGATTATTTTCTTAGTGTTTTTAATAAATCTGACCACTGTAAAGGCAAAATATTATTTTATTCAAATAACCAATTCGATGACAGCACATTTGCATTTAACCTCGTTAATCAAAACATAGTGTTCGATGCTAAAAATTCTAATAAATCAAATTCTATTGGCAGCAGGGGCTGTTTCTCCATTGGTTCATTTGCAGAGACTGGTATACCGTATATACTTAATACAATGTAATATTTCTGCTTTTTGTATTCTAATAGAAATATATATTTGTATTAAGTATATAGTATGTGCCTTTCAAATATGCCTCTGTAGCCTCCTCGTAGACTAGGCCGCCTCTGTTCATTTCATTTCATAAAAACACATTATTTTAAAAAATAATACTCCTGTATCCGGATACAGTATCTGGATACTTTATGTGTATCCGAAAGCTGTATCCGGATACTTTTCAAAGTTTGTATCCGGTATCCGTATCCGTGGCCAAATTTGTAAGTATCCGGATACTTTTTTTGGCATTCGGATACTTTTAAATTATTTACCACAGTCCTAACTGATCCAATCCATATTATCTGTATTAAAATATATAATCGAAATACTTTGAGCTACCCTGTATAATTAGAAATAAAAAACGTATTTTTCAATATTATAATATTTAAGACGCAATTGCAATAGGTACCTGCTTAAATAAAAAATAGTGAAATAATTATTTTATTATGATTTGTAGTTTTGTTTGGTGCACCTTGTAAAATTTAAAATAACGCAAAAAAAATTCTCATCACCAAGGATGAATTCGATGATTTACCCAGTATACAGACGGTCGGGATTCAGCATCTTGCGTCACGTTTTTACAGGAAAAATCCTGCAAACCCTTGTCCGGTGTTAGCGTCACGAATTTGTGGAGGTTCCATTAGCCCAGTTATGTTTCAGTTGGCAAAGACAAGATATGGTTGTTCCTGTGTTTTTATATAGTGCAATATAACTAAACTTTCTATATCAGTTTTAGTGCCTAACTATATGCAAAGATAAGTAGGTGTAGGTACCTCGAATTTTTTGTTTTGTAAAATGTCTAATTACATTATTAGTTCTTAAAATGTAGTCGAGAAAATACAAGTATGACGTTGTTGCTCATAATGTTACTGATCATGTGTTACTTATGTCGTTATCAACATCAATAAAGTATACAGATCTGACAAGATCAAATATACGAGCCTGCTTTGCCTATACCAGAACGAAACATTCAACAATCTCTCACTCCTCCTCATTTCGTCGCTCTCGACTCTACCAAGTACCGCTCGTCGGAGGATCCACAAAAATAGATTGTCCAATACATCTGACACTGACGAGAATATCGAAAGGTTGTATAAACATGGCAAGTCGCGCCAACAACGAGCTTATTTCGTTAGATTTATATGGACAACGACACTGGCTGGTTTTTGGAGAGGTTCAGGCGCGACTCGTGTTATTTACACGCAACTTTGTGTTTTATTGTTCATTTTGTTTTAATGTTTTATATTCACAGAATAAAAATAATAAACAATTTATTGAGTAGTTTTTTCCTGTTTGTATTATATCGCTTTCCATTTTCGATAATTTTTTATTGTTACTCGTAATCAATCTTATTGCATAATTATAACTATTGGTATAAAAACTATTATTTTAACTCACTTTAAAAGTATCCGTAAAAGTATCCTTTAAAGTATCCGATAAAAGTATTCGGATACATGTATCCGAGTACTTTTTAGATAAAAGTATCCTAAAAAGTACTCGGATACTTTTTCCTGTATCCGACCCAACTCTGAAATTTAGTAATCTGTTTCGCAAATGCAAATGCGGCCCTGATTTCAGTTTTAAATTCAATACATAAATGCCTAATAAACAGTTGTGTTGTAAACGATTATAATACTATAATTTGATGATTTAATTTCATTTGTATAATTGAATTTCAACAACCTGGGTTGTATCTTTTACTACCTAAGCATCTTTAATCTGAAAAAAAACACATCCCATTTTCACCGGCCATAAAACATAATCAGCGGCTATTAAATGACTAACATCAACATCGAGCACATGGAGTTTAAGTTGCATAAGTGGTATTCTAAGTAGAAGAATAACTTTTCTAAAAATAACTCAAACTGCCCATAGAGCAAACTGTACGACCTTGAACGTCGCCTTCTTGAGAAGAATGTGTAGGTAGGTTCATTTTCTGAGATACGCACGTAATTTTATTACATATTATATTATCGGTATCACACACAGTTTTACTTTTATAAATAGAAATTAATATTTTTAATCATTTATTTAGTTTTATATGTCGGATTGTAATTTTGTTTTAATTTTAAACAACCTATGCTTATTTTTGAAATTGCCGATAGGTACATACCCTTTTAAGACATTTTTAATATAAATAATTTAACAGACTGTGCCAGGGAGAAACAGATAATTTTGTCTGATTAATGACTATAATGGAATAAACAAATGTGAAATCATATTTTCTAATGACTTAAGAGTCTAGATACAACTATACTCGGACAAAATATTGAAGAAGGTGATTCCTTCCTGTTCACGTACAACAGTCATACTATACCAGAGAATAATGAATGGAATCACGCGCTTAAATCTGCAGATGTTATCGGAATCACGTGCCAACTAGTCATAAATACATGTTTATTGCCAAAATGAATTACGCCAGTGGCGTATAAAAACTATTGGCAAATTAAATGCGATAATAGTAAATAATATTATATGAAAGTAGGTTGGTTATCTATTTTTGTAGTAATAATCATTTATGTTTATATTTTTGTTTTGTTTATTGTTAAAAATGTAAATATTATGCCAGTGGCGTAGAAACACTATTGGAAAATTAAATGGGGTATTATACTAGAACAAAATATTGAAGAAGGTGCGCCTTAAAACTGCAAAAGGTATCGTTATCATATCAAAATGCACTCTTCCATCAGTGTCGCAGAAATACTATATTGGCAAATTAAATGGGTATTTGTGAATATTACTAGATGAAAGTAGGTTGGTTATCTATTTTTGTTATAATAATTCATCTATGTTTATAATGGTATTTTGTTTATTATAAAAATATGTAAATTAAGCTTGGTATCACTTACTTGAATTCTAAATCTATGAAGTTTCGTAATCCATTGATTCTGCAGAACTATCGCTGGAATCGTCGGAACTTAAAGTTATGACTAAAGGTTCAACTACCGTTTCGATCATACCGTCCAAGCGCCTCATTATTTTCTTCCTTAATTACATAGAAAATAGCATTCTGCCAATCTTCAGGTTTTATACGTTCTATACCGGTTTTTAATAAACTTTGAACGTCAGCTATTTTAAAAGTTTTATTTTCTCGAGCTACAAACCCTTTCACTTGCGCCCAAATTAGTTCAATAAGATTGAATTCGCAGTGATAAGGGGGAAGTCTTAATACCGTAATACCACGATCGCGAACCATTGTGTCGACAACGTATTGAATATATTTATGGCGGTGTTCCTTTATTAAGTCCATTAATTACGTGCGTGAAGTTGGCCCTACCATCTTATGATAATTACACCAAAGTTGTACCAATATTTTGCAACTAATTTGCAACTTTAGGCAACCGGTATAAAAAAATTTGCAACCTTACATTTTAGTTCTAATCGCTAAAACAAAATTGGTGGGGCCAAATTCACGCAGCCCCACCACATCGTCGTATTGACCTCGAATCTTTTTCATAATTTAGCAACTAATTTGCAATTTTAGGCAACCTTCGTGAAAAAATTTGCAACCTCGTGGTTACGCCGGAAACGACTCCTTAAGTTGATGGGGCCAAATTCACGCAGCCCCACCACATCGTCGTATTGACCTCGAACCTTTTTCATAATTTAGCAACTAATTTGCAACTTTAGGCAACCTTCGTGAAAAAATTTGCAACCTCGTGGTTACGCTGGAAACGACTCCTTAAGTTGATGGGGCCAAATTCACGCAGCCCCACCACATCGTCGTATTGACCTCGAACCTTTTTCATAATTTAGCAACTAATTTGCAACTTTAGGCAACCTTCGTGAAAACATTTAAAACCTCGTGGTTGGAAGGGGGGCCAAATTCACGCGGCCCCACCACATCGTCGTATAGACCTCGAATTTTTTGGGGCCAACATTTTTGCATCTGACACGCCAATCATAATTAAACAAAACAAAACATATTATGGAGAGCATTTCTGTAAAATTTAAAACAATTTTAATTAAACAAGACGTTGGGACTTAACAAATTGAATTCCATAATACAAATTTTCAAAGTATTAAATTATAATTTATAACGATAAAAATATTATTTTTATTAATATTACCTAGTTTCTGTGATAATAATAATCATTTCCAAATTCATTATATCCTTTATATTTAAGAATATGCTCCTCTTAAAATGTTACATTATATTTTATTTTGTTTTGTTTAATTATGATTTGCATATCAAATACAAAAATGTACCTACTAAATATTACAATATATGCACATGGTGCTTATATTTATATCACCATCTTAATTTATTAAAGTAAAACTGTAATATTGTAACTATAAATTTTAATAATATATTAGTATTAATATAGCGATTAGAACAAAAATGTAAGGTTGCAAATTTTTTTATACCGGTTGCCTAAAGTTGCAAATTAGTTGCTAAATTATGAAAAAGGTTCGAAGTCAATACGACGATGTGGTGGGGCTGCGTGAATTTGGCCCCACCAATTTTGTTTTAGCGATTAGAACTAAAATGTAAGGTTGCAAATTTTTTTATACCGGTTGCCTAAAGTTGCAAATTAGTTGCAAAATATTGGTACAACTTTGGTGTAATTATCATAACATGGTAGGGTCAACTTCACGCACGTCCATTAATTCCACTTTAAGTCCTCAGTAAATGTTATTGCTTTATCCCGCAGCCAGGTTTGCATATCCGCTTTCCTACTGGACATTATTGGAATGCGTTCAACTTGTCGACTGTGATAAGAAGCGTTATCTACTCGTAGTACAATAACTGAATTTCGTTCTACACGCTGTAATATTTCAGTAAACCATTTTTCAAAGCATTCGGCATTCATGTCTTCGTGGTAGTCTCCTGTTTTTTTTTTCGATATAAACACAAGAGCGCTATTTTACAAAAATCCACTGTCACTTCCGATATGGGTAACAATTAGGCGCTGTCCTTTACCTGATGGTGCTTTCAAACCTGTAGATAATCCCACTATAAAAGCTTGGCGATGACTAGTTACAGAAGTATCTTGCCATATCTTAGATACCGTGTGTCCAGCATTCACCCACGTTTCATCGAGATAGTATATCTTTTTTTTAGCGGCTCTAAACTCTTTAATATTTCGTAAATAACGCCGTCGCCAGGACACTATATCTGACCTCTCAATTAAAATTGATTTCCCACACCGTTTGACAAAACGAAATTTTAGGCCCCATAAAATTTTTCGTAAAGTTTCACGGCTCATTAATGGAATTTCTTCGTTTTCTCTTAATTTCGTAAGAACAACTTTAAGTGTTGGGGCTTTGTTTTCGAAAAAAAAAAAAGAATGTACAGTTCTTCGAATGATTTGTTTTTGGTTATCGTCCAATTTCAACAATTATCGACCACGGGTATGCGTTTTTTGTCTTTTCGTGTACAATACGTTCAATTGTTGAAACAGATACTCCAGTTAAAAAAGAACAGCTTTATTTGTAGGAAGTGTCTGTTTCAGCCCATCATACACTTTCCATATAATGTTCTTTTCATCCTTTGATAAGGGCTTTCGCCGACGTAATTGGGATTCACTTGGACCTGCCTCTGAATCCATTACTACTGTAACAATATAATTCTACTATTAAATTGTTTTTATTAAATACTACATAATAAATATAACTCATCGAATATGCACTACCACTACCAAATTGTAAGGCACAAATATGAACACCTACTCGTATATCAGGAAAGAGCACTTATACAAAAAAGTGTTTACAAAATATAAAATATAAAATAATTATCGTAAATAGTTAAAGCGATACAAATCTAACTTCGTCGAAAGTTAGTTTTCAACTGTCTTTGTACCTGTGCTGACAAAATTCAATCTGTAACCCGTCTGTCGTTTATTTACTTGAAACACATTTTAAAATCATTAAACACAGATAACGAAGTCATTAGGGAATAAATATATTCATTTTTTGAAAACTATCAAAAACTTATATTTAACGCATCATCTTTGTTTAAATAAAGATGTTGACAAACAAATTTAATAAAATTTACTAACAAATACCTAATAAATAATAGATAATTATTTGGTATTTGATACACCGCCTATGCTAACTCTGTGTGAATTTTCATTCATAGACAACAGTGTTGATCATGCATATGACTCACCTTCTCCAATATTTTGTCCGAGTATACACTAAAGTATTTAAATTTTTCTTAACTGTCAGGTTTAATCATAGATCCTGGGAACATGCTATACCTTTGCCAAAAATATTTCAAAACCTTGTGTTCTCTACCAGAGGTAAGAGATATATATTTAAGCTCAACATCTATTGATATTTAAAACATCGAAGTATAGCAACTGAGACGTTGCTATTGGTATGAAGCTGTGGAACGTGAATACTTAGTTATTTTATCTATTTTGACAATGTGTTTGAGCTCAATTGATAGAGCTTGGGTTAGGTTTTTAAATAACTCGAATAACTTTGAAAAAGAAGTTGGGCACCACTATATTTAAAGCTTATACACTTAACTCTATATTAGTGAAAAAAATATAGAAAATCACTAACCACTTACAAATTATACTTAAACCATGCTTTAGATAAGGTAGGTATCAAATTCTAATTCACATAGTCTGCACAAAATTCAAATTTAAAACAATTTACTGATTAAATGAATGCACTTATCTGTCTGTACAAAAGGTAAGTTAAAAGGTAAAATCGGGCATTTCTTCACTCCAATCTATAGAGGTACACAACATTACACCCTGGTCAGACAACTTTCACCAAGAGCTTCAGGACCCCTATTCACAATTCTAATTTGATTAGAGATGAAACGTAAATGATCTTCGATCTTCAAGTTAAATGGTTCTTCTGTCTTTGAACCCAAAACTGTCTAGAGATGAAACATGAATAACCTTCAGTGTTCGAACTTGAACTCGAACTGTCTAGAGATGAAACCAAAACCATATAGGGATGAGACCAAAACCGTCTATATATAGCCATCAGCTAAAAAAGGTGAAAATGTTAAGATAGGAAAAAGGAAATTTGAAAAGGATTTAGATAAAATGCTTTAACTATTAAATGAATAATTTCACAGATACTAAAATTAATATGAAAAGGAAACATCTTATTAATATATTTAAATATAGTAAAGCATAATTCTTATTAAAAAAAAAAAATAAAATAATATATAATTTTATATAAAACCAACCATGTGTCATTTATTGTCAATTGATTTATTGACAATTTGTTTAAGAAATCCCTGTACAAAATATATATTTAATTACATATTATTATTAAAACATACCTTATAAAATCAGACGGCCATTAACATAAATAAGTATCATCTAATTCATCGGATGACCTAGATTAAAATAAAATCAAGTTGATTGTCGCTGTCAACCAAGTCAAAAATAAATCTCACAAGGCATAGAGGACAAATGACATTTGAGTAAGAGGTGATTGTGTCGAAATAACGAAATAACGGTTCCAGCCGTTACAGCTGTAAAGAAACTTTCACAGCTGCGGCCAAAATTGCTGTCTTAGTTGTTTCTTTTAAATGTTTTCATGTTCTCTTGTCTTTATATTTTGTTTTCTAGTCTTTGACTAAAACTTGTCTTCCTGAACTTTGCTCTCGTGATCCTACCGTTTGATCTGTCTTGAAGATTTTTTTCTAACCTCGTCTATCCTGTCCAATGCCTAGCTCCTGACGTCAGCCGAAACCATTTGACTTTTTAGAAACAAATGGAATTTTTTGAAATCCAGCTAAGTGATCCCGATTACCCGTTTTAAATGATGTGTTACAATTTTAATTCCAGATGCCATATAGCTCCGAAGCTTAGAGACTTTGCAGGTATAAAATGTCAATTAATTGAATCATTATTTAATTTATACTCGATTTGATTTCTTAGATTTCAAAAATTTAAGTAGTTTCGAAATTTCATTATTAGCTCCTTCAAAATTTGGGTCATTATATGAATATGTATTGTCCGTCCCCTTCTGGAAATAAATTGTTTTAATGTTGCTCTAAACGAATCGGTGCTTAGCTCAGATAGGTTCTAATTCTAAATGTCTAGCTCAGATTGACATAATCTAAACCAGAGGTCCCCAAACTTTTTTGTCTCTTACACCACTTGTCGTGTTTTTTGACAGATTTTTTGTACTTGTGTATAACTTTTAAAAACTAAACCTTTTACTGGCAACATGAGGAAGTTCCATAAGACCCCGCTGGGATCATCTTTCTTCCATTTAAAATCTGTATTGATTAACACTGCATACAATAATCTTTTACAACCCGTAAACATTTTTCTTTGCGTTAAAGTTTTATTCCGCAAGAGTTACTTGTTGTTTCTTCTTATACATATCGTAAATGACATCACGAGTGTAGTCAGAATTGATAATTAATTTAGGTTACAGGTTTGGAATGTCGCCTTTTTAGAGGAGAATTTAAAATATGGTTATTCTTTAATGCCTGGGAAATATTTGAATTCAACGCCGCTGCTACATGGTTTCTGACTGCATTTATTGGTAATAAAGGGCCACCATTATCTCCTTCTTCTTCAAAATATCTTATTATACTTTGTTTGAAAATGCACGATAGCACAGATTTTATGGCAAAGGTCTATATATAGGATTGTTCAATGCAGAAAAAAAGTAAATATTGATACCTTCTTATCTAAATTTTCACTAGATTTTAGTGTGAACACCCCGAAAACTATCGAATACAATACATCATAAAATGTAAATGAGCAGCAAAGGGATTAAACAGTAATTCTATACCTCAGTGACGGGAACACAAAATTACTTTAATATCAAAAATAGTAAACTGTCAATAACTTTAAACTTTAATATTAAATATACACACAACCAAATTTATGATATACTAAAAAAAAATCTTTGCAAAAAAATATTTTCTCATAAAACACTCATTTCTTTTTTAGAAATACGGGGTAATTCCATATAAATTTGTTTGTTCGTATTTCGGGGTACTAGCGTCATAATATAAACTTATTATAACTAATATTTCTTATGATGTCTTTACAAATGTCTGATACAAGAGTGAACAAGCTCTTCTACTTCACGTACGCGCGTAGGTATATGTGCAAGTTTTTACAAGTTCAAAGTTTATTGCGACCACAAAGCGAATATCCTACTAATTTACATAATTTTATGATATATTTAAGGAAAACTAAAAGTTTATTTTTATTGTCTTGTTTGCATTGTTATTTGCTAATTACTTATTTAATAATTGTCGTTGTTATTGAACTTTGTAATTTTGGACTTAATAGTGTAGCGTTTGTTTAATTTATTTAAAACACTATTTACAATTGATTTATAACGTAATAATTAATTTATATAAATCTTAGGCACTATTATAACTCACAATTCTAATTTATTTATTACAATTATCTTTATTATTATCTTTTCTGTCCTACACTTCATGTGAAACTTCTTGTCCGTCGACGACCTCGCCACAGCTTATTGTATAAGCTGTGACCTCGCGCTATTTATATAAATCCAGCTCTGTACTAGAACTCTGTAAGCTTTCCAGAACAATCGAAAACTGCCTTTCTATGACTCATACGCCGCAAAGGAATCAATCCGGTGGTTTCTCGAAGCGGTGCGCTTTGTTTTTATATAGCCAGCGCTAGACTTTATACCGCGAACAAGGAATAAACAAGGAACAGAGACGGCTTAAGCATCACAATAGGATTCATTACTCAGCCTTAATTTGTTTGTAATACTAATAATAATAAAATTATTTCACAATATATATTAATTAATTTAATCAACTTTTTGTGTGGGTTATTCCATTAATGGAAAGTCAAAATTAAAGTCGCGATCTTAATAAGATCGACTATCGTGGACCCCCGTTTACATCTCACAGATCTACAAATCTTTTTTTTTTTCGGTCACATCGTAGGTCATCGTCCACCCCTGGGAGTCAATATAGAGCACTTTGGGTATATAAACCCACTTTACCGATAGGAAAAAACTTGTAAACTCTTATTTAATAAATAATGCAAAATAAATGCTAAAGTGTGCATTGGAATTTTTTTAATTTTACAAATTTTGTTTGTTTTTGGATTTTTAACCCTTAACTGCTACAACTAAATATCTTTTACGTAACTGGTACAAGTGGGTCTCTCAGACCCACATCTTGTTTTGTCAATAAAATTCATATTATTTATGAATAATATTTATTTTTTAAAGGGAAATGAAAATGTATATTATTTTAATACAATGAACAATTCAAATGTAAGTTATTTGGACAAATTTTAACGGTACATTCCAAACAAATCGGTTTTTTGCATAATTCGCAAACATAACTTGTTTTTCTATCTTTTTTCACAACACAAAAAGCACATCTTTTTCTTTTCTTATCTCCTGCGCCTTGTTGAGGTTCAATGGTATCCATCATTTTAATTTTCAAAATATTGGCAGCCATTTGTTGTATCGGTCTAGGAACAAAGTTATTATAGACTCGTCTCTTCATATGCGGTGAATACAAATCTGCCCAGTTGTTTCAAAAAGATACTGCGCTGTTGGCAAACTGGTAAAGAACTCTATTATTCACCCCTGATATATTTAGAACAGCCAAAAATAAGCTCATTGGCCATCTTCGGGATCGTCGCGATGAGGAATAGTTAGCGCATTTCTGGTCCAATGAATCTACACCGGATTTGGTCGAGTTTTAAAATAAATTTATGTCTGGTTTTTTGGAGTCACTATCAACTTGATTGTCGTGGTGCATGCAAGAAACTAGAATTACACTTTTAGCTTTCTTTGGTACATGCGAGACAATTGTAACATCAGATGTAAATCCAAAGATACTCGAATCTACTGGTCTTTTTCTATTTGGGAGTAATTCTGGGGATTTGCCTTTTTTTTTTTTCATCGTTCCGACATAAGTAATATCATTTTTTCTTAATTCTCGTACCAATTCAATTGAGGTATACCAATTATCGCCAGTCACGTTACGCTTTGAGCCGAATATGGGCTCTGTCATGCGCAAAACTACTTGGGTAGGTTGTGAAAGGTCTGATCTTCTTAACTGTGCATCATTTCTGCCGGTATAAACTTCAGCGTTGCACATATAAAATGTCTTCGAGTCAGCTAAAATCTGAACTTTTAAACCATATCTAGCCGGCTTGTTAGGAATATACTGTTATGTGAGCCATTTCATTATTCAGTCATGCTTTAATCCTCCAAGTCCCTCTCTGTCTTATTTGGCCTTTGAGGCTCAACTTGTCCGATTATTATACATAATTAAACCCCTTAAGACCAAACATCACAATACATACGGAATCCGCAACGCCCTCTAAAGGGCACCAGCATTTTATCAATTGTAAGAAAGAGACCTGGAGAGTAGTTTGCTTTACAATTCTGAACAAATTCCGAAAATATACCCGAAAAGGCGGCAAGCTTATCGGTTTTTCTTCTTTCAGCCCTAGTTTCATAGTCATCAAATCTTAAGCAAGACAGGATGAAAGAGAATCTAGCCAGTGACATCGTACATCTAAAAAGCTCGCGATCAGTTCCATCGGTGGCCCACATGGACCCTAATATCTTCATGGCCAGACTTGAAAACTCCTTGCATGTATAAGAGGCCTATAAAAGCTTCAATTTCTATTTTATCCACTAGATTCACAAAGGACGGTCCAAAAGTTTGTCGAGAATTCCTCGACCTTTTGAATTTTGAATATTTATCTCTCATCAATTCAATTCTCTCATTAGTATGTATTACAATTTTTTTAATGATTTCAGAATTAATCAAAAGCTTCCACGCATCTAAGGTTGTCTTAGGAGGATTCAAGCAAGCTGGCCCTTTTAGTCCTGGCAAAACAGTTACAATATTTTCCCTTGTTGTTTTACTACTTTTGGGGGGATCTTGGACCACTTCATTTTATCTTTTCCGTAAAGGTAGTTGGAGGCGCTGCTTTCATCCTCTCTATCTTCTGTCATCTTTATTTGTCTTTCTTCTTTTCTTTCCTCTTCTTCATATACCTCATCATCTGATAACAAATCCTCATCTGCAGATGGTTACCATTCCTCCTCGCTACAGGAATTCTGGTCGCTAAAAATTTCGACATCGCTCTCATCTTGATCACTTTCGTCGGCATTTTCAATAATTCTTTTGCCAGCCTCGACTTTTTGGGTATCAATATTTGAAGAAGTACTAGGGATATTTTTATTATTTAGTAAACTATTATCATCAGTACAACTTGCTGACGTATTGGGAATTTCGTCATCGTTTTCGTCATTCCAAAAGTCTTCGGTCTCAAATATTGCATTGATATCTTCGTCGTTTAGTGTATGTTTTGCCATTTTAACTGAAAATAAAAAGAAAAACTGAATACCATAAAAATGTGTGAATTTCATAAGTTAAATAAATAATCAGGTTAAAAAAACACGGTATTGCCTATTTACCTGACACTGTCTTACACCAGAAAAGGTACGTTGATGCTACAACTGGGCCCGTGAGACCCGACCACTAGAATATTTAGAAAAGTTTATTAATAACCGTCATGCACGCACTAACGTCTCAAGCAGAACTAAATGATGGGAGAATACACGAGACCATAACAGCAGACGGCTACGTATTAAAGAGTGGGAGGAGAATGAAATTGTTGTTGAGTCTGTGTGACCCAACTTGTAGTAGTTAAAGGTTAAATAAATTGGAACTTTTTATCAAGAATAATTCTTTTCTGAAATGTAAGATACTTTTTTCCCAATTGTATACAACTTTTATGGGCACACTGTACATATAATCACCGATAGTAGACAAATACGACTCCCTATTATTTAAGGTAAAATTTGGTTAAAATTTCAGATTACTAGTGATTCTAATGAATAATAAACACAACTTTTATGTTAATTCGTCTTAGAATAGCGAATTTACAAATCCAACTGCCATTACCTACATTTATTATTTTCTTTAAAATAGAGATAAATAAAAAAATTATAATGCTGATAATGCTTTTATATTTATACTACTTTCCGCGTAAACTTAAATTTTTATATCTGCAATAAAAGTAAATTTCATCATACAGACACCATATATTCTTCATATTTTTCCACTTTTCATTGTAAATAGAATAATAAATCTGGATCACCCATTAATTCCGACTATTAACGACTATTAATTTTGAAGAGCGAATTAAAATAAAAACAAATTGTATTAAAAATAAAAATGATAGTGACCTTCACTCAAGCTGAAAATAGGCGCTTGGCACAGATTGATTTTATTTCTGTATGCCATACCTTTTGTTCGGTTCTTTATTTTATTTCGTGTCAACTGTATTTTGAAAATCTCGTTTAAATCGTTAAGAAATATACTAACTTTCGCTATGCAAATAAACGTTTAAATAATAGAAATACAAGGCGATATTGTCACCTTACTTGCAGAATATCCGATCAGAAACAGCCTTTAACCGACCGGTTTCGCTGTAGTTGAGGCATCATTAGGTAGAAGCAGACATCTACTAATAACCAATAAAACGATAGAGGCATTATATTAACGTATTACACTAAAAATTGAGAGGTAGTCCCAACATGAATGAGTTACATTGGTAAATGTGCATACGTTAAGCTTAGATAGATGCTACCGAGTTAATTCTAAAATAGATCATATTTTGGCTTAGTTACTGTTGTACATAATATAATAACAACAAAATATAAATATACTGTAAGCCGATACCAATTATAAGACATTGTTTAATACGGCCCTGTTTTTGGATCAAAGTCTAAGTGGACTGTAACATCTTATTTTAAAATTGGTACCTGGTGATGAATTTATTTGAAGTATAGACAGTAGACCTGGTGATTTCTTGTAAACGATGTTGAATCAAAGCCACATGTTAATAGACACTTTTATTACCTTAGTTTTTTTATTATTATCAAATACCTTTCACAGGATTAACATAACATATCACAACAGCATTGATCTATAACAACATTAACTTTTGTTTACGTGTTCAGAAAATTTTTCACATTTTGTGCATCGTGCAAATTACATTTTTGTAAAAGTACCGGTGATTGCCGGTGGTCAAATTTAAGTGAGATATGCGTTGGTGCCCGCATTGAATCTTTGTGACACCGTCTAACCAATGGTCTTTTAGAGCCTCAACGCGTCTAAGTATGTCGCATTTTGATTGGCTTAAGATTATAACAGTTTTGTTTGAAATTGTTTCTTGTTACGGTTACAATAGTTGATTCTCGGAAATTATTATGCAGGGCTGGCCTTCTGAACTAATTCAATATGTTGGAAATGTATTGCTAACATAATGTTAAAAAAGAAAATTAATTAAGAACAAATTGAATAAGATCATTACGCTGCAAGATACATTTAATAGCAAATAGTTTGATATTATATCATATCTACTAGTTAGTTATGAAATTGGAGATAATAAATCCTCAGAGGTTACTTGATTGTAAGTTCTACACATAGTTGACACTAAAAAAATAACAATGATGTTGGATATTCGAAATGTAATATTGAAACGCGTAGTAACTCGCGGTACATTAAAGTAAATAAATCTTTTATTTCCCTGTGTTTTTTTAAAAGAAGCTAAGTGATATTTACTTAATAATATTGTTGTCAAAGCCTCTATGTGGATATTGGCCATGCTTTTTCATGTATTATATATATATATATATATATATATATATATATATATATATATATATATATATATATATATATATATATATATATATATATATATATATATATATATATATATTATTTCCTTCTACATCCTATTTTTGCCAAATATGTAGAATAACAAGGATTCCAAACTGCACTGCGATACTCCAATTTACTTCTAACTAATGCATAATAGAAAGTCATAATAAACAAAAAAGAAATCTTTCATTGAATGATTATTAACAGATTGAATATATGAAGTTAGTTTCTGGTCGAGTGAAACACCAAGATCCTTTTCCTTCGTAACTCGTACTAAAATTACAATATCTTACATTCACTACAGTTTAAAAATAATTTATTTTCTTCACACTATTCATCTAGTTTGTAATGATCTTCTTGCAAAAGAATACGGTTAGATATATTGTTGATTTCTCTGTTAATTTTTCAATCATAATATAATTACATAATATATATCATTTATAAATAAAATAAAGAGCAATGGTCTTAAATTTGATTCCTGAGAGACCCCCGAAGTAGCAAAATAGCTGAAAGATTTTATTCCTTCATATTCTATATACAATTTTTTATTTGTTAGGTATACTCTTATAAGAGAGTGAGTATTACATGAATTAGTTTGCTGTGAGGTACACTGTTCAAAAATCTTGCTGTCGGTGTAAATCACCTCGACTTGTTGTTGACGGTCAAGAAGGGACGAAAAATATTGAAAAAAAATCCAAACGTTTGTGGCTGTACTTTCAGATTCCCAAATTGTATTCTTTACGTGTAAGTAGATTGTATCATATTAATGCGATTTCAAATAATTTAGAGAAGACAGATATTAATACTACTGGCCTGCAGTTGATTATACAGAATAGAAAACAGAAAAACTGAAGATTTTCTAATTAATAATAAGGCTATTAAACGAAACATGCTTAGATAAAATAATACAAGTTTCCAAAATACATCGGTTTGATTTTAAACGGAATTATCAAACAGCGCTCGTATACTTGGCAGATTGAATATTGTTTTGTACGGATCAAATAGTTTTACAATGCGTGTAATATAAATGACAGTAATAAACTGTTTAGCTTGCCAATTTATCTGGTAAATGCAAAGCTATCATTTTTAACACAATACTTAGATCTAGAGAGTAATCGCAATTAAAAATATAATGTAAGATGTATTTATTAGCAGGCGAAAGTTTACTTTTTTTTCGTAGTTAGTTTCCTCAAATATTTTGGCGTCTATTTCGATGCTATTTTTATCTGAAATGAATCAATTTTGATTAAATAATTTATTTTTCATTAAAAAAAATTAAAAGTTTTTCTGCATTTATATTATCCAACATTCTTTGATTTACGATATAAATTAGTGTGTTTATTTATTTATTTAAACAGTTCATTGTTTAGTTTGTTTTCACTAAGACTTAATAACTCATTTATTTGTTCCTTATTTATAAACTAATTTACTTTGGCATTTATTTGAACAGAACGATATCTTAACAAGAACTGAACTGAAACGGAAAACATTAGTCTTTGTACATAATAAGTGGTGCTCCAGTCTTGTTCTCGAATATTTCAGATATCCTTCGACTAAAAATTGTTGCTTCGGGTAACGGATCCTTCACCAGAATTGTTTCTAAATAATTCTTCGCCGAAGCCAATATATTCTAAAATGGATGGTTCACTTCGATTGAAGTCGAGCATTGGCGTTTCATAGGGGAAAATGGAGGCCATAAAAGATCCAAATAGGACAGTGAGGGGCTTAAGGGATTAGAGCAGGATCGGACCGGTCGAAAATAGCTCTCATAACATTAGGATATGAGTGATAAGAGAATGAACAATTTTCAATATAATTTAACAAACAAGAATAATAATACTATCTTAAAATTAAATTACAAATTTGTCCATATTGGATCAAATTGTTCCGAAATAGTTTCAACTAGGGCTGGGCGATTATCAAAATAAATAATCGATTATTTCATATAATCGATTAATCAAATATTCAAAATAAACGAGTAATCGAAACAATCGATTAATCGAAAATATTCAGTTATTCGAAAATAACTGATTAATCGATTATTTTGCCCAACCCTAAGGCTCACACATCATTGAAAAAATAAGAGCTATTCATTGCGTTACTCTTGATTTTAGCGCCCTCTAGCTTGATAATAAACTGTTACGTATTGTAAAATGTGACACTTCATTTGAAAGCTAATTTTATTACTAATTCAATGTACCACAAAATATTCATCTTTTAATGATGTGTCATCCTAGGTACTTTTTATTTTTCATTTTCTTAAAATTCAATGAATGCAGCCAAATAACAGGGTGGACTGTATAATCAATTATTGCGATCAATGTAATACAGTGTGGGCCAAAAAGCTCGAAACAAAGAGGAACATTAAGTTCTCAGAAAATGTTATTCCTGATAAGTTTCTGTAACAAAAAAGAAATTGATGATGTCCAGTTTTGGATTAGATATACAGGACCACAAAAAAGTACAAGTGCTGAAATATATTTTTTTTATATATAATATCTAGTGATGCCGCGAGACGAGAGATTCTCGTCTCGTCTTGTCTCGCCTCGAACGAGCCGAGAGAGACATTTTCTCTCGAAAACAGATTCGAGAGTGTCATCTCTCAACGAGAATTTCTCGTTTCTAACGTGCTCTCTCGGGCTCTCTCGAACAATTTTCTCTTTGCTTATTTGAAATTTTCAATTGCTTATCGTAACTTAAAATTTTAACATATTAGATTTCGAGATAGTCAAAAAATTAACACACCTATTCTATACAGGGTGTCCTTTAAAATGTGTCCCAAAATTCTCAGGCAGATTCCTTAACCAAAAAATGGAAAAAAAGTTCCTATAGACCTATGTCCTAAAGTGCCCCCTAAGCGAGCAACAGCCTCTCGAAATCATTTTTTTTATTTTGATTTTTTGAATTTTCTTAAAAATGGAAACAAATAAAAGAACCAAATTTTGGCTGTTAAATATGATCAATAATAGTGACCTTTTGACACCTTCAAAAAGAAATTATTTCGTCAGGGGTGTACTTGGGAATTTTTTGAAAATTTTGATTATTCATAACTTTTTTGTGTTTTTGGTAATGACTTATCCATATTTTTTTTTACATTCTACATTGAAAACTACGTCAAAAAGGAATACTTGTTTGATCTCGATTGGAGCAGCCGTTTCCGAGAAAACATCATCCAAAGATATTCGTCCACTTTAGCTTAATTTTCAATTTTCCTAAATTACCTCGGTGAATCTCGTAAATAAAAATAACTTTTTTAGCTCTCTCTAAATAATTGTAGTTCAAATGTCGTGGTGGGACTATTTTTATTTAATAATAAGAAACGGTTTAAAAAAATATTTATTCTAAAAAAACAAATCAAAAAAAATTAAAGCAGATGCTCAATGTGGCGACCATTGGTTTCCACACACAAGCGCAACCGTCGCATCATAGACTGTCTTACACGAAAAAATACTTCAGGATTATTCCTAAGAACTTCGCAATGATGAAAAACTCGTTCTTCCAATTCTTCAACTGTTTCAACAGGACTGGAATAAACCAATGATTTTAAATAACCCCAAACAAAAAAATCCATTGGATTTAGATCTGGTGAACGAGGTGGCCAGTTAACAGGACAACCTCTGCCAATTACTCTACCCTCAAATCTTTCGTTAAGGTGCTGTCTAGCTTCAAGGCTGTAATGTGGTGGAGCTCCATCATGCATAAACCACATGTTATGTCTGATTTGAATCGGAATATTATCAAGAAGCTCATGTAAGTTATTTTCCAAAAAAAGCCTGTATGCTGCTCCATTTAACCTATTCGGCAAAACAAATGGTCCAATAAGGTAATTATCAATAACTCCAGCCCAGACGTTTATTGAAAATTTATCCTGGTGGTGACGTTCAACAACCGCGTGAGGGTTATCTTCAGCCTATTCATGCATATTTCGAAAATTTATTATACCATCTCTAGTGAAACCAGCTTCATCGGTAAATAGCACTTTATTAAGAAACATTGCATCTTGATTACATCTTCCAAGAAACCATTCAGAAAAGATAACTCGCGGCTCATAATCAGTAGCTTTAAGTGCCTGAACTTTTTGAATGTGGTAAGGGTACAATTGTTGTTCACGCAAAACTTTCCATACCGTGTTACGTCCGACTCCCACTTCTGAAATTAAATGAGAGAATCTGTGTAGTGAATAGTTAAGAAAGAGAATCCATTGATTTGGGAAATCAGATTTTTTCTGCATAACGCAACTCTTTTCGATACGAAAAGTCGTGAAATGTAAGAGAAGCAATAACAAGTAAAAAAACTAGTTTTATACGATAAGGTACGGGGTAGCTAAAAAAATAATAAATAAGTAATTACTAACCATTTGCTATTTTTCTGGTACTTGTCGATGGGGTTTCAGCTACCCTATCCAAAATTGCTTCTTCCAAAGCAGATGTTCTCACATAATTTTGTCTTCCACTGTTACTAGAGTTTTTCTTAAATGTACCAGTTTCCCGAAGTCTATCGTCAATTCTAGAAAACGTCTTAGCGCATGGAAGATGCCTATTTGGAAAGCGCTCCTGATAAAGTCTGCGAGCTTCATTGGCATTTCCAGAAGCGAGTCCAAAACATAAGTGCATGTCCGTTATTTCGCCGAATGTGTAATCATTATTGTAGTTATTGTGAGCCATTTTAAACAAAATAATAACAATACAACGAATCGCACCAGAACACTTTTAGAAATAATGTTTAACTGAAGAAACATTTTTATCAGTGAGCGAAAAAAATTATCCATGAAACACAAAAACGCCAAAAAATACATATTTTTACTTTTTTATTCTAAACAGCTAAATACAAACCTTATGGTCTTCATAATAAATAAATGGGAACTAAATTTTTAAATTTTATTTAGAGAGCTAAAAATAGTATACAGGGTGATTGATTAGTGTGAGGAAGCTCTGTAGATCTGTTATAATAAAAGTAGGCAGCTTTAAGCTTCACATTTTAAAATTAGTTACGATGTGACAGGGTGTTTCATAAGGCCGTGCCAAATCAAAGTTATGTTTTTTAAATGGAACACCCTGTATATTTTTATATTTTTAGAATCTGCTCGATAATCTGATTTCAATGATATATCACACTTGTTATCTAATATGAATAGTAAAGGATCTACAGCTACTCAAAAATCACATTTTTTCAAATTCAGGTGGCTGTTGTAGCCAAACAGTTGGAAATCGAGGAAAACGGCTTACAGTCCCTATCCTAACTTTTTAAGGTCTATTCAGTGACATAAAACACATATTATTTGATACAGGGTGATCAAAAATCCAAAATCACATCCGATTTTTGATCACCCTGTATCAACTAATATTTTTTGCCACTGAATAGACCTTCAAAAAGTAAGGATAGGGACATGTAAGCCGTGTTCCTCGATTTCCAACTTTTTGGCTACAACAGCCAAAATTGAAAATTAACCTAAACTGCACGAATATCTTTGGATGATGTTTTCTCGGAAACGGCTGCTCCAATCGAGATCAAACAAGTATTCCTTTTTGACGTAGTTTTCAATGTAGAATGTAAAAAAAAATATGGATAAGTCATTACCAAAAACACAAAAAAGTTATGAATAATCAAAATTTTCAAAAAATTCCCAAGTACACCCCTGACGAAATAATTTCTTTTTGAAGGTGTCAAAAGGTCACTATTATTGATCATATTTAACAGCCAAAATTTGGTTCTTTTATTTGTTTCCATTTTTAAGAAAATTCAAAAAATCAAAATAAAAAAAATGATTTCGAGAGGCTGTTGCTCGCTTAGGGGGCACTTTAGGACATAGGTCTATAGGAACTTTTTTTCCATTTTTTGGTTAAGGAATCTGCCTGAAAATTTTGGGACACATTTTAAAGGACACCCTGTATATTAAATGGTAACAAATGATACTTGTGTTATTAGGATTTTATAAATAGTGATTTATAAGAAAACATATTTCTCATTTCATTGATTTAAAATTTATACAATCATTTCTTATATTTAATCCATTCTGCTTTTCTGAGGTTACTTTTGAAGATAAGTTGAAAATTTTTAAGCGGTTTCTTGGAAAACTGTCAAAGAAAAGTTAATACAAACGAATGTATTGTATACATTGAGGACGAAAATTGTACCCTCTTCTATTTTAACTTCTAAATGAAAAATGATAATGACAAAATAAAAACGAGGTAAAATTCAAGATATATTATATTTTTGTTATAACGAGATGCACTAATGGAAAATAGGGTCATGTGATACCTCATTTCAAAGATATGTTCTATATTTTTACGTTCATGTAAATAGATTTAGGTTTTTATGTTTTTACAGAAATTACATTAAATAAATTCATAAAGTAGGTTAAATTATTTTTTTATGTACCGCTTCAACCTCAAAGGATCATTACCGGAGGTATAATACCTTATAAATGCTGTTTTTTACAATAGTATACAATTGATAATCAACATTTTGGCTAGTACAGAGTAAATGTCAGTATCTTTTATAAATTTAAGTAATTTTTTACTGTTAGGGGGATTTAACACTCATAAATGGCATTTTTTTTTGTATCTGATACTTTGTTCTTATACAGACATATTATGGGCCTTTGTTGATAAGTTACATTCCTGAGAACTCTCGTATTAACAATTATTGTTTATTACTAAGGAAATGCTTCTTGTATTTACTAAAATAAATAAATTAAGAATATCAAAGGTGATTTAAAAACCACTTGACGTATTAAATTTTTCATAATTTCTTGGCAAAAAAGCTTATTAAAAAATTCTCTTCTAATATTATCTAACATTTCTAGGATTATTGCGGCACACGAGGATTATTAAGAATGTAATTTTTGTAAAAACAAAAAAAAATTTAAACTGTTTGCTTGGACGTAAATATAATCAAAATATCTTTCAAATAAGGTATTACATGATTTTACTTTTATTAGAAAATTTAAAGATAGTAACGCCCTCTATTTTACGTCTCAAGTAAAGTGCATCTCAATATAACAAAAATGTCATAATGTTTCTCTAATTTCACATCGTTTTTGTTTTATGTCTCTATCTTCTTGCATTTTGAAAACATACTACAAAATGCTTTCATTTGACATCGCAGGATTGCATTAGAAAAATTCTAACCTTCAATTTAACTTCTTCCCCTCCTCCCCAACTGACTTACAAGACAAAGTATTTTGGTGTTTAGTTAACGCCTAATCTGGGTCACTTATTGCTTCAAATTTAAATTGTAAAACGACTGTGACAGGCGGACCGACAGAGAGATATTAGTGTTTCTTATTGCCAAATTTGGGTACTAATGCGCAAATTACTTGAAAAATTCTTTGTTTTGTCTTACAAATTTTACCGTTTTTTCATGTTTCGTCTTTTTCAAATTTAAATTTTCTCTCGCTCTACGAGACGAGACGAGCGGCATCACTAATATCAGATTTAAAGAGTGGTAATAAACAAATATTATTATTTTGCACTAGCCCTCATTTTATGATTTCTAATCTTTGAATTATTTCTTAAAAATATGATCGAAACCAAGTATTGGCTTTTCCTCTTGTTCCATATATTTTGAGTTTTTTTAATAAATACTCTCTATTTAATTAATGGGGCACGTTTAAAAATTTTTCAATTTTTTTTATGAAGAATACAGTTAGAAATAAAGCTACTTTTAATTTTTTTTTCTCCATTTGCCAGTTATTATTTTTTAAAACAGCATTTCTCACGTCTGAACATGGCCCATTGTATGCCTTTGATAGGTCCAGAAACATTGCTAAGTATTGTTTTATACTAAAATATCTTTAGGTAAACTGATTCGGAAATATTCCTTATTTGAAAAAGTTATTTATAAGATTGACATAATTTCTCTTATTTTATCTTTTGAAATTCTATCTAAAAAAACATCCTAGTTTTGTCCTTGACAAGATGCACAAAACTACAACATGATCGGAAAATTCTCAATTTTGAATTTCTTCGGCCAAAACGTTAAAAGTTTTGGCAAAATACCCGCACGTAGAATAGTTGATTTATTAATTGGGGTAAGCCGAGATTGTGTTTTCGTCGTTTAGTTTATAATAAATTGCTGTCGGATATGTTGACCGTGTCAGTGATTTTATGTGCTTCGTAGTAGTAGCGACACGAGCTTAAGTTGCCCAAAGTCACTTTTTACACGATACCGGTGCGGTGTTCGAAATAGCCGGGAAGTTTTTTTAGTGCGACTACCTATATAGTTTTCATTTTGGATTTTTATATACATCAAGGTGTGATTGAAAATCTTTGAGATTTGGTAAGTTCTTTATTAATTATCATTCACTTTCTTTGAAAAAATTTACGAAAAGAAATATATTATTTGAACAATAATCTTTATATATAAAAAAATATACATGGTGGGCCAAAAAAGAGAGTACATTAATTTTTTTTATAACTCTATTTTTAATAATTATTTTTGCACCAAATTTGCAGAAAATATTCACAAAAGTCTAGGTTCCCATAAAACTAATTCAAATCTATCGATATTGAACTAAAATAATATACAGGATAGGTAAAAATAAAAAGTTACTTTATATTCTCAACAAAAAACTACTTTTACCTTTTTTTTTATATTTTATTCGGTTTAGTATTTATAATCAATTCTCTGACAAAATGTTCCTACGTGGTTTCTATTTAAATATCACCGTTTTTATTTATTGGGCCATAGAAACAATTTTAAGGAAAAACCAAAATGTTACGTTGATTAAAAAAAAGTAGGTATATTATCTTTAACTTACTCTTACTAATAATAATTTGAAAAATTGTTCAATATCAGTTACTTCCTTTACTTTATTTTAACGTTCATCTTTAAATAGAGTGAGTGTATATTTGGCGAATTAAACAATTGCATCCGAAATGTTTACAAAGAACAATAAATTTATGTAGATTAAAAATAGAATTGGCCCGAGAATTGTTTCTTGTGGTACTTCACAGGTTGCTTTACTCTCATTACTTAAATATTTTCGAATACTCTTTCCTCCAAATAATCTTTAAATCTTTAAGTCAAATACCTTTACCTTCTAAGTTATTAATCACAAGACTATAATTAACTCTGTCAAAGGGTTTTTCTAGATCTAGAAATATGCTTATGCAAGTATTTTTGAACCTATTGATGAACTGACTTTGGTATTTGCATCTTGAGTTGATATTTGTTCTTGGAAACCAAATTGGGATATAGAAATTCTATTATGTTTATTAAAAAAAACATACTAGTCTTTTCTTCATAATTTCTCTCAAATCTGTATTTTAAAGAGAGACATAAATAGATCTGTAATTACTAGGATTTGTTTTGTCTCCACCTTTGAAAATTTGTATTATATCTAATATGTTTGTCTCCTTTAATTATTGTTTTCGCACTCATTCATGCTTCTATTAATAATGTGGCATTAAGGTAATAAATAATGCTCTAAATCCATTTGTAGGTTTTTACATTTCGATATTACATTGTACTCAACTAATATCTGATATTCATGATTGGCTGTAAAATCTAGTAGGCAAGCTTGTCGTGTTTTGTCATTGCTTTTGTACCGTAACTGTAAATTACTGAGCTGTCATATTTTATTATTTCGCCATATTATCAAGATTAATACCACAAGAGGTGAGAATTTTTAAGAAAATTTTGTTGTTTCCTTATAAATTATGCAAATTTCACTCGACTGAAAATATTCTCAAAAAAAAAAGGTTTCACCTATGCTAGGGGTGCAAAGGAAAACTTTCTCTTTTGTTGGAAATAAAAAAATTTACAATTTTTTGCTCACTGCACAGTACTTACAGTTGGGTATAAAATACGTGACTATTCTGAAATAGTCTTACACACTAGAACAAAAACAAAATATAAATTACAGTCGTAAAACTAAATGATTTTTTAAAATTGCAAGTAAATAAACAACATATCTTTAAAAATACTTTTATGCTTAAAATAATAGTAAATGCTTTATCTTGGAGACGTTTTCCGGTAACAATCGTTGAATTGACACGCATACTTCCGATTTATTAAAATCGCAATTCTTATTTAAACACAATTTTTAAAGAAACACAAATAAAATTGTCTTATGGGGATTTAATAATGTATGCCATGCCCTACTTTGTGATGTCACGCCTTGTTTATATGCGATGCACAAAATAGCATGGTTTTAAGCGACCATATTGTTTCACGGATATATTTACCTCTCATTTAACTACAGACATTTGCAGAAACCTCTCGTGCTCAATTAGCATAGTGAACCGACAAAAACATGACCAGTCAGAGCGCAGCGGCGTACCAAAAAAAATAAACATGTATGAAAATAATAAAAATATTAATTGAATTTATATTTTTATGTTATTTATGTAATTTTAAAATAACGTGTTTTTATGAAATTTAACTGCACACATGAGCCAATGGAGAAACCACTCCTGATTTGGAAGGTCTATTCTCAGTATGGGTCGCAACCATTTTTCACGAAAATCAGTTTCCTATTAAAAAACCAAAATGTTTTTTGGTTATTTTTCGTCACCTGTTAATGAATTGATTTTTTTTTAAATCTAACAGGCATTGTGTGAAAACACTGTAAACACTATGCTGGATAAAAGAGTATTGTCGTACGGTTGATGTACTATAGTATTAAATAATCTATTGAATACAACTTTTGATATCGGTTCTATGGTTAATCGCATAGATTAATGCACTTAGCCATTTCGTGTATTAGCTTATCGATGTTCCCGATACCACGCCACGCGTTATTATACAGTTTGGGCTATCGAACGTTTTCCAGAGTTAGTTCGTATATGAAACGAATAATATCAACGTACCCAGCCGGCTGCGTGGGTTACATATCTCGTCGTGTGCCTGTGCCCATTACACATCGCAAAAGGTAACGTTAATATTATTCGTTTCCTTCTCGCGCTAATGCTAACTATTGTAGTTTTTGTTTCTATGCTAGGAAACCGTATTGAAAGAAGTTCAATAACCGATACTGTATATGATCATCACGTCTAAACCAGGTGACTTATTACTTTTTAGCTGAGAGATTATTTAATTTTTATTTTTGAAAATTAATTTTTAATTATTAATATCATTTGAACTAGTAATAGAGAGTTATTGCAAATTTCTATAACGTCAGCCACTCATAGTGACAACGTAATTAGAGGCAAATAATTTTCATGCTAAAATAAGACTTATTACAAATCTAAAATTTTGACATTAAAGTCCTTGTCCTTATACATATTTCTAACCTCATTTTAAAAATTTTAAATTACAGTTCATCTGTTTTGTTGTTTATAATAGTATACATAATATGGTACATAATATGGAAGAGGCATTAGAAATTACCATTTTAGAAGGTTTAGATGACAATGATATTTAATATTAAAAAACTTCGAACTGATACGAATGTTGGCGAGCGCACCCGAAAACTATAAAGTCGCCACTAGCCGCTATCCCTAAATATCCACAATTAAGGACAGGCACAATCTTTATTAAAGTCAGTTCTAGAATGTAAGTGATTTGCGCATGCTCAGATGTCAAAATAGTGACTGACCTTAGGTGAACTTGCAATATTCCCTAATACTTGAATTATTATCAGAATTTTTTTATGGAATACGATTTTTTAAAATTTATCCCAGTCGACGGAGTTATTTTCTATTTCTTCATCTAGATCTGTAATTATTCTTAAGAAAACGTCTAGGGAGTTTCAGAAGATGATAAAGTTTTGTGTTGTTTAAAATATTTTGACGTTAGGACCGTCAAGATTATTTTATTATTTATAGTTATTTAAATGGAATTGAATTTAAAATAGCTGCCACATTCACCCAGAGTAAATGATAATGATGAAAATGATGACAGGCCGCGAAAATTAATTTAAATCTCGAATGACTATGTTATTAAAACATGACATTTACAACTATGAAATTCCAATTTATTTCTCCTGTTTAATTTTTTTGCGAAAATATATACCAATTGTTATGTACAGACTAGTACATAGTCCTCTCTGGTAGTTACTCATTTTGCACAGATTATCATGGAAGCTACACCCTTAGAAAGCAGAATACAAAAATAAAATCAATGAAGCGAACTATTGAGTTACTAATCTTAACTTACTTCGAACATAATATTGGATTGCAACTAATGGATTTTTTAATGTTTAATGTGTAAATTACTGTAATTAATCACATTACGCAGACAAGTGTAAAGAAATTTGCAGTGCAATCATGTTTTTTTTTGTAAATAATTTAAACATTAATTTAAACTACTTTTTATCGCGAGGTTGAATGCAGATTAATTTTGGAGATGATGGATGACCCGTACCGGAATATCAATTTAACAAATTTCGATCTTGTCTCTCACACCTTGCTGAATCCCAAACAGGCTTACCTATTTATGTGAGGAATGATGTGAGGAGTAATTTGGGAGAAGTCACTACAGAGTGAGCAAAGTCAAAAGAAGTTATTTACATTGAATCGGCCGATAAATGTTCTCGATGTTAGTTATTCGAGAACATTTCTTCTAATGGAATTTTTCGAAGACTGGAAACTTTTTCGATAGAAGATATATTTGGGGTACGTGGAAATTTTACTGTTAGTTACAAGATCCTGCGTTGCGTCCCTCGTTCTACTACGTGAATCGAGCGAACCGAGACTTTACGGAATGCGCTCGAAAGAACGATAATAAAGTCTGCCGATATAAGTACGGCGTAGCCAGACAAGGAAGAGTAGAGTCGAAGTGAACCTTGTGTAAATAATTATTTTTCCGCATATTTGTGATGGATCTTTGGCAGAGCTGGGCAAAGCACTCGAAAAGAATGCTTCAAACACCAAGCTCTTTAAAAGAGTAATTGCCAGTATCAAGCACTTTGGACATTCTAAGTGCTTGGAATTACCAATTACCGAGAAAAGTAATTGCACAATTCATTTACGAAACACCAATTACTCAAAACAACCTTAACTAAAAAATGTTGTGACTAGGTAAATTGTTAATGACAAAATGTCTTTTTGACTACTGTTGTCGCTGTTGTAAATGGTTGCCAATGGCAATTGGCCGTAATAGTCATTTTGGCCCAAAGTTCGAAAAACCATACAAAAATAGAAAAAATAGGAAATATAGGAAATTTCAGTTTTTTTTTTTTTTTCGAAACTGAAATTCAGTTCCAATATTTTTAGGGGTGATTCTACATAAGAAAACATAAAACTTTTTTTCATATAAACATAGGTTCGGAAATGCATAACTTTTTTATTTCTATTTTTTATAAATATCATTAATATTCTTTACCCGATTTGGTTAAAATTTGGCAGTGTTGTTTAATATAATAAGGGGCTAATTTAGCTCCAACTAGATGAAAATTATTAAGTTCAGTTGCGTCCCAAAGAACGTATAGACAACACTTCCAAATTTTAACAAAATCGAGTAAAATATATTATTGAAATTTATAAAAAACTGATTTAAAATAATCTTCAAAACTATGAATTTTCGGATCCATGAACGTGTTAAGAAATTTTCAAGTCTCATGTATAATCCCCCAAAAATTATTGGAACTGACTTTGAGAACACCCATGTTTACAGATTCGAAAAAAAATACATTTCCTATATTCGATGTTTTTGCATGGTTTTTGAACATTGAACTATAATAACTAGGGCAACAATTTACAGCAGTGACCAATCAATAAGAGTATAGTGTTCATTAACACTTTATTCACAAATTTCGCAGTGGGTTCTCGGACTATAAAAAATTTGGATATAAATGTAAAACAACATACTAAATTCAAAAAACAGTAATAATTCATAATCAGGCAATTAAAATCTAATTGTGCTTGCAAGTAATTTAGTGCTTGCAAACCTTTTAAGCTCTTTTTAGTGCTTGTAAGCATTTCAAACAGCTTGAAATGCGAAATCAATTAACAGTTACCAAGCACTTTTTATAAAGGGCAATTAGAGCTCGATTTTTTTGTGAAGAGCACACTTCGTCATATTGTGCAGAAATCAATTTGAGTTTGTAGGCGTGGTCAGACAGATTTAAACGTGATTGAAGCCACCTGCCGCTCATCACCGCTCATACAAGTTGAATTTAGTAGCTTAGTGTTACTTATTTGTATTTGTTGCGTTTATTTAGCTATTTTGAGTGTGGCATAGCTATGACGAAATGTGCTCTTCACAAAAAAATCGAGCTCTACCATTTATCGAGAACTCCATTTTTCGTGGTCGAAGCACTCACTGTGCTCAAACAAACACTTTCGACGCAGTTACTGCCCAGCTCTATTCGTTGAGCTTTGGGAGCTTCTTTTTGATCCTCCAGTTAGATGGCTTTCTCGTGGCAGAGTTTTGACCCGTTTGTTTGAATTGAATACTAAAGTTTAAGTATTTTTTCTCTATTTAATTTTCCCTTCTGCGTATCTGACAATATGCATTATAGAATAGATGCATGCTAAAAAAGTTCGTCTTTTGGAATGAATGTCTACAGATGAGTACAAATGAGGAGCAGACTTGCAAAACGCATCTGGACCAAATTTTTTTAACTGTAGCATTACAATATTCAGTTGAATCGCTATCGATTCATTAAATCTTGGATATGGAAATCGCAATACATTCTACTTAAAATGTATTGTGAAATCCACTTCGACATTTAGCTCAAAAAATAAACAAAAAAAATTGGACTGTTTAAAAAGAATCGTTGTCTGGAGAAAACTGGAACAAGGATCCAGAGTTGGAATGGTTAGTTCCAATTTTTACAGACTACTGTGAAGATGGAAAAACGGTTGTCGAAGAAAATAAAGAATGTGAGTGTTACTATACAGGGTACTTGGCGTCCAAATTTGTAGGGGTGGCAGTTCGCATAATTTGAGAGCGATTGGCAGATTTCATTTTTCTAAAAAATTATAATAAACAAAATAGAGCCATTATAAAAAAAATCAAAGAGCAGGTCCTACCCTGAGCGCGTAGCGCAATAGTCCTCAAAAACCAAAGCGATTGGCAATTTTGTCGATTCTAAGCGTAGTGCACGCGAGTCGAGGCGATCCTATCGCTGTGCAGAACCGTACCTGTTTATAATTTTTAATTTTTTTTATTTTAAATATTTTGGAAAAATGAAACCTGCGAATCGGTCTCAAATTATGCGAACTACCACCCCTACAAATTTGGACGCCAAGTTCGGAAACACCCTGTATGGAAGAAGTAAATTTTATTTAAAGTTTATAAGAAATCAAAATAAAGTATTGTTCGTTGCAAATTATAAGATTTGGAAAACCCCAGATGTTTTACCCGCGCTGATAACTGTAGTTATTGACAGCGGTCCGAATTTTAATAAACAATTGTGACCCTTAGGTATTAAATAGTACCAATTTTTGGCGAACTCCCGCTGATCAAACGGTATTACCCGCATCATTTTCGCGACGTGAACCGCTCAAGGGGAAGTGTAATGACGTCATTCACTGACGTCATTGTTTGCTACCGCCGTGATGAATCTGTTCCCGGCCTCTTGAGGTGGTGAACAAACGGTTGATAGTGACAGTTGATGTTCATAGCATTCTGTAATACTGTAATACCGCTTTGTTTTGGAATTTTTGGTAGCTGACAGAGTTGCATTTTATTTTGTGCGTTCATATTTTTATTTTATGTATAATAGTTTTCGTTGAACTGTCTCGAAATTCTATTTAAATTTGTTATTTAAAAGAAAAATTTGTCTGTCTTCCTCAATATTAGATTTTTCACAGTTTGTTTATTGTAAAATACCTTGTAAATACACATAACATAACCTCGTTTATCTAAAACGTTGACGATTGACGTAAACCGGTTCATTTTTGCGAAGAATTTTTTAGAAACCGAGACATAATAGTGGGGGCATTTGACATGTCACGGTTTCTGTGTCACTGTTTATCAACGGGAGCACGCCAAAAATAGCTTTAAGTGAGTAGTAAATAAGTGTCACAATTAAATGCTCTTGTCTGTATAGAGGTACTGTTGTAATCCTCTGCACAGTTGAAAGGGCAGGGTTGAACTGACCATCGACTATCTTTAACAAATCTGATTTATTTCTTTTTTATAGTTTGTCGATATAGTTTGTGTTGTAAAATAATGGAGTTAGAAAGTGATGAAATTATTCCCGAAATTAATGTGGATGTTTTAGATTTAAAGTGGTGGAAAAACGACAAGGAATCATGGAATCTTATCGATTGGTAAAATGAAGACAAGATTATATTGAAAAAATTCGGCAATTATGTATTGAAGGACGAAAAGTGTATTATTTGGACGAAACTTGTTTTAACATGTATGAAATTACAAAAAAAAAATTGGTCTAATAGTAGTAAAAAATGTGTAGCTGATGTATTCCCAGCCAGAGGTAAAATAATATGCATCTAACATTGTGGAGGAGCATCTGGTTGGTTATTATCGGCCTCGAATATAAAAAAATGTAGTCTAGATTATCATCAAGAATTGATGGAGATTAATTTGAAAAATGGTTAGAATATGATTTAATACCAAAAATACATAACATTGTTATTATGTTAGATAACGCGTCCTATCATTCCATATTAGTTCGCAAAATTCCAACCAAAAGTTTAACTAAACCTGTGATCCAACAATTTACAATGGAAAATGATTTATATTTTGAAAATACTTATACTAAAAAGCAGCTACTACCCAGACAGCACACCAAATCATTTGGATATCTACTAGACATCCCAATATCCACTGAATGTCCAGTCCATGGTGGATATCTATTTTATATCCATGAGATGTAATTTATAGACATGCAAATGTCCATAAATAACAGTGGATAGTCCTTCTTTAATTATAATTTGTCACGTAATAAATAATGTTAAAAAAACATTTTTGTCCATTTTCATTACACACATTGCTCATGCCGACCCTGTCTATAGTGTGATTTGGGAATTCCATTTCTTATAATTTGCAACGAACTATAACATGGTTTTATTTGAATTTTTTACATTATTATACCCAAAAATCTGTTTAAGCTCTTTTTCCACTAGATACGTGCAAATAGCATTTTGTGCAACTCTTTTAATAATAAAGCAATTTTCGCTTTTTCTAGTCTGCAAATCTAATAATTACTTATGCTATTTTTTCTTGATTTTTTATTACTAGTAACTAAGGTCGTTTTCAAGCACTAGTTTGTTACCATTCCTGAAAATTTACAATTTTGGACAAACTGCATTTTGCAAGTCTGCTTCTCAAATATGGTTCTGTCACCACCGTTTTATCACAAAATGACATTCTACTTAACGAAAAAATTAAGTGTTATCGAACATCTAAAATAGCTTTAATTAACGTTGAAACAATTGGATACGTAATCCTATTCAAGAAGATATGACTTCGAATACTTCTATACCTTTACTGGAATTCCCTAAAAGCTGTTTTTAAAGATCACTTTATAATTGACTTTTATTATCCTTTTGTACAACATATCTATTCTAAAATGGATTTTTTCCACGACCACTACTGAATGTAGTTCTTCCGAAACCACTTATAATTGAGATTGAATGATAATTTTGAAACACTTGCTTGCCTCTTATGTATTTTACACATATTTCATTCTAACTCTAATAACAGAATGTTCATTCCGTAGTAACTACTGGCCATTAGCTGTGAATATCACGCCCGCATCGTAGATAGCCATGAATTTCATGATTAACAGTTGTTTTACTTATTATTATTATTTAGTTTAAATTTGCCTGAATAAAGATAAGCGGCCTTTGTTAGGTAGAAATTAGATTCAAAACTTGGTGAATATAATGATTCTTGTATGAAATTTGATAACATTCCTCCCTAACTGACAAATTGCCTAACATAAGTTAGATCAAATATTTAATTTTGTTCAAAGTTTCATTTTACTATATTTAACTTCGACGTGTCTGTGGCTGTGAAGAAAGTACAGTCTTTTACTCTATGATGGTGGGTGAGGTTTTCCGGGTTTTCCTCACCTGTAAATCAAATGGCACCATCAATCATCTTTAAGTCGCCCCGGAGCGCCACGGCAAATAATAATAATAATAATAATAATATCCGTCCCTTTCACCGCACAAGCTCAGCTTTTGGAGTTAAAATTCACTCGTAAGGGGGTGAATTAGGGAGAGTATTATTATATAAAAGGTAAGTACAGAAACAGGCTAAATACCATCGACTTAATAGGGAAAAGAGATGAAATACCATACAAATACAATAATGTGCTGCTACTAGACTGACATTAGGATGGTAACAAGATGGCGGCTTGATTAGGTCCGGACTCATAATTTTTTGGGTTGTTTAAAGTGGTCGTAGTAATTTTGATATTTATAATTCAAGGAATACTTACGTGATATATATTTTCAAATACGAAATGAATAAAATAGATATGCTTGATTAAAAAAATATGTATTATTGTAACAGGTACTTTCTTCAATAAAAATATAACTAAAATTTTAAAAAAAGTGTTTATTTTCCTTAAGACATTTACAAAAATGTATTGTACAAGCATGAATGCTAAATTCATAAAAGTGTTTATTATTCTTAATACATTTACAAAGATCTATTGAATATGCCATAAAGCATAAATTCTAAATATTATAAGACTAATAATAAAACTATTCCCAAATAAGTATACAGAGTGTTTCAACAACATGTGACATCGTTCGTGGGGTGATTCATTACTCAAAAATAAAATAAATAGTTCCGATCAACATGCTTTTCAGTAAAGAAAATTGGAGGGAAATTTGGAAATCAATCAACAGTATCAAAAACTATAACAAGTCAATAAAGATGACACAAGCATACTAGATTATTTTTATGGTTTTATTTTTAGTTTGATATTTAACAGAGTTTGATAAAATTATAGCTCCTAAACGAAGACGAAATTAAACGTAGCTTCTTATTATAGTAATTTTAATAACTAGTTGTGCTATCATAAAGTGAAGAAGTTAGTGACGTATATATTTTATGTTAAAAAATTTTAAAGCGCTCGTCCTCGCATGCAACTATGTTAAACCTATTTACATCTTTTAATTGCATAAACATTTGCTCTGCTATTATACAATTAAAATTTTATTCTACTTGTTAAAGGAAATATTTTGAAAAAAACTAAAAAAATTAAAACATTATGTTTTTGAACTAAAGTATCTGCGGATTGGAGTGATGTAACATGTTTTTGTAACACAGTTAAATATTGTCGACTACACTTTCACACGCTGAAACAGAAAGATGGGGGTTCTGTTATTTTTTAAAAAAATTTTAATTGTTTGTAATCGTCCCCATGTTTTATTAAATTTTGACTGTAACCGAAGATGGAAAAGTTTTCCGAAACATATGTAGTGCTGTGCTAAATGATAGAAAATAAAAAAGACCAAATAAATCAAGGTCATTTTTATTTATATTAAATATCTTTGTATTGTTGTCGTTTCTATGAAAAGTTTAGTATTTTTGTTTTAAGAAAAATAAATAAGATATTTTGTCTTTTGTCAGTGTCCTATTTTCCATAAATGTTTACCATTAAACATCGGTCTGCATTAGACTAATTCCTAATTATTGGTCATAATTAGATATTGCTAAATATGGCGACCATGACAGGACACGGTGTTAATGGTATCAAAGAGTTGATGAAGGCACTAGATCTGCAAAGGACGTCTTTCGAGAAAGTATATGAAGCCCTCATGAATCAGATTCCGCTATAAAAACATGATATTACCGAAGTTCAAGGGTACCTGAAGCTTTTTGAACAAAAAATGTAGGCACTTGACAAGAAGCCCTCGATTTTCTGTTAGAAAATGATTCAGAAGATATCGACATTTATGGTGAGATGGCAAAAGATAATTTAATATCACTGTCAATTAAATACTCTAAATTTAAGGTAGAAAAATATTTAAATTGGCACAAAACCGTTAGAACTAGTAAAAGTCGGTCTAATTCATCATTTCAAAGTGAAATACTTCTTTTAAAAATCGAATTTATAAAATTTAGATATGTTTGTTCAGAATTGGCTACTCTTCTGGAATCAATTTCTTAGGATTCCCGAAAATAAAGAATTAGAAATTTTTCTATCTGAACCAAGCAACAATACTACAATATTTAACAAACACACTGTATAGTTACTTAAAACAAAAACAATATATTAACAAAATAATAACAGGAGGATAGTATCCAGGTAGGCTCATCTTGTAACAAAGTAAATGTTTTAAAATGGTGGCCTAAGTGTTCACAATTTATTACTTGATAAGAAAAAATCGGTAAAGTATTTTACCCAGAACTTCCCTCGATATAGAAATTATAAAAACAGGGAACTTTTAAGCACTTAAATTTTAATAATTTAAAATAAAACCACCAAACCAAAAACCTTTTTTCACATTTCTCTCTCCATCGATCTTCCTCTTGATTCCACTCAAATTCTCACATCGCGTTCACTCGGTATTCTTCGTCACGTTCACCGTTACTGAAGCATAACGATTGGCTGCTTTTAAAATGGTCCAGTTACACACACCAAAAGGACGATTCATATTCTTTTCTTTCAAGTGTGACCTTTTTTTGTTTAAATACAATTCCTTTCAGCGCCTTTTTGAATTTTTAAAAACTTATTTATTGACTACCAAAATTCTCAGATACCAATTTTAGTCAAAATTTACAGACTTTTAAAAATATGTTTTATTTTAAAAGCTGCTCACCCTGTATATAACTGATCGGAATTATAACTGGTTTTGAAAGGAACCTTATCTGCATACACAATTTTAAGTTTTTCTATAAAGCCGTTTTTGAACGATCCCGCCAACAGACAGACAGACCGACGGAATGGGGAAACATGTTTTTCGTAATCTAAAAACCCTGAAACGTGAAAATCTGAAATAATATCGCAAGGTGTCTTTTTAACAATTACAATATTCCCCTCTTACCGAGGGGAGTAAAAAAGCGAAATTATAAAATTATAAAAAAAATTTTTGGAAGAAACCGTCCATTAAATTTATAAATAAGAAAATATATGTTAATTTTACTCACAGCACAATCAATTAAAATTTAATTGAAAATTTGTTTACTCGACTTTATTATCAAATAACTAACCCTATCAAGCAATCAATTCTAACCTTTTTTTTTTCAAAAACTTGTTCATTCGTCATTAAAACTCAACCACAACGCAAGTTTCCATAGATAGATCTAATCTTCATTTTTTTTTTCGAGATTTAGAAATTGGTAGTGATGTAGCTACCGGATCCAGCAAAATTTTAAAAGTGATCTATTAAACAAAAGAGTTTGGGAACCTCTGCTTTAAACCAACTATGCCGTGAGTGTTACTGTTGAAATTTTTACCTCGAGAACTGTCACTGACAGATTATTTTCATGTTTTCTTAAAACAACGTGGATTTAAAATTTTAAGATTAAAAAAAAGTATTGTACTGTCATCACTGAATTTGTTCTATATGTACCTTTATTGTCTAGTATTATAGCAGTAAAAACGAAAATAAAAATTACAAATGAGTCATATTTATTTACTTTGTTTATTATAATTATATTATAACAGCACCTCTCGTGTCAAGCTGTCAAGACTGTTTAACCATATTATGAAGATAATTAAAACGAAACCGCAAAATATAGTAAGTGTATCCTCTAGATTACAGTTGACAAACCCATATTTTTTTATTAACAATAAATATTATAGTATTATTCATATCATATTGAGCTTATACATAAAAAAAATCTACCACAAATTAATTAGTGCTTTTATAAATTAAACCGTGTTTAGTCACCTAATCGCTTAAATTTCTAAAAATAAATGCAAAATTTTGAAAATCATTACAAATGCCGTAAATTTTAATTTTATTCTGTGGTTATATTTATTTGTACACATGTATGTATAGATTCATACATTAATTAATTTTCTAAAACAAATTTGGGAGTGTTAAGTAGCTCCTTAAAAGTAAGGTTGTCATTAAAGCTAATTATAATGTTTTAACATTGATTATTCAGTAAAATTAATGTATGCAGTGGAAATTTTAACCAAAACATTTCACATCCACAAATCTGAAAATATCCTTGATAAATTTTTATTTGTCTTCCTCATTTTTATTCATTTGTTCTTTTATTATGTAAAATTTATCGGTTTTACTTCTAATGCTGGTTTCTTCCAAGAAGACTTTATGAATAAGGTTGTAAATCTAATCAAAATAATTAATAGCTTTGTTGTTTTCTAGATTTTTGATTATAAATAAAACATGTTCTAGGTATAGATATTTATGAATTTATTGTTCGATTCTTATCTAACTTTACTGTATCAAATATTAAACATTTACAAAAATATCTATCGAATCATATTATATAAAATACAGTGATATGTGGGTTTCAATAAACAAATGCCGTCACATTCGTTTCGTTGACAATATAAAATCTTATCATAATTTAACATAATCATTAACTATTATTAATTGAGAGTAAACAGCTCCATGCGCCTACATAACTATTATTTAACTAATCAATTAATAGTAACGTGCAAATTGAAGTATTTGACAACTCGCGTGACAAAAAAATATTCCTTTAATAATGCCCGTGGTGATGATGATGATGATTTATATACACTGCAAAAACAGTTCTGTAAATTTACAGAATATAACGTTGGCAATTTTTTAACCAACGTTAAATAATTATGTAATTCTCAAAATTACAATATATAATAATAATAATATTTAATTCCTACAAAATATTTACAATTAAATTTACAATTTTTAATGCATTTATACACACATAGTGGGGAAATAAATAATTGTACAATCCACTGAAATTAAGTATTTTGATTCGTGCGTGGACGAGCAGCTACTTATTTAATATATTTAGATGGCACATTATTTTTTTTTTATTGGTACCCTATTTTACTTATTTAAAGTACGCCTCAGCGTGTTTAAAACGAACTTTAAAAAACGCGCGTGTTTTAAAGTTACCATGGCAACATCAACAACCCGAGAAACGTGATGTCTAAATGCCAACTTTTTAAATATTGATCTGACAGGAGTGCCTTGTAATGTCAAATAAAATATTTCTGAGAAATTTTTCAAAAAATGTATTTATCAGCTAAGCGTAAATCGCACAATTCACATCTTCTACAAGAGCCAAAGATGCCACAAATAGCAACCACCTTCAAAAATAAATACGTAATGCCCGGTGCATCTGTAAAAAACTTCCTCAAATCGTCTGCCTCGAATACATATGCCTTCTTGACTACCTCATTTTTGCTAATGCCTTCATGAATGCATGCACTTTGACGAACGATTTTATATCGACCCCTTTGTTTATCCTCAACATACTTTGTAATTTTAAATGGATAATCCACATAGTCGATACTTTATACTGTTCCGATATTTTCTGGAGATAAGCGAAAACAACTCGTTTATCTATATGTGTAACCATTTGCTCTTCCATCCACGTGTTGAATTTATCGTATTCTTTATAAACCGCTTCGGATTTTTGTTGGTATTAAGCGCGATTCTGCTTATTAATTATATACTCAATATTTGAACTCATTTTAAACAATAACAACTGTTGCGACAATTAATCTTACGTGACCGATTGAAAATAAATTTTTGATTGTCTCAGTTTCATGACAACGAGGTATACTGATGTTACATCACAAATTCAACCATTTTCAGTTATTAGTTCTTATTTCCATTTTTTTTGTAGAAATATTACCAATATTTAGGATTTCAAAGTATACCAATAAAAAAAAAATAGCGTAAAGTATTCGTGGATAACTGGTCTTTAAAACACTTGCTCTATTTCGAGCACTCCAGTTATATCCACTCATACTTTAATATACTATTTTTGTAAGTATTTTTTTAATATAAGTTTTTAGCATTTATAATATGTTCAGTGTAAGTACATATGTTCTTTAATAGTTTCTTAGAAATCAATGTAATGTGTTACGCCTTGATATGTAATCCAACCTTTTAATAATTTTTCGAATTTAAATTCGTCTTACTTTTATTTATGTGTCAGAGATTATTCAAGGAGCTATGAAATCAGAATGATCGTTGTCCTTTTTCTTTTGAGCTCTATTTGACAATAGTAGTTTGTTTTGTTTATATCATGCGTCATATTTATGGATATATATTATATATAATATGTAATCATTGACCCAACAAATTAGATAGTTTAAAAGGTAGAAAAAAATAGTAATTTATGCAACAAGTGCATAAAGTGGTACTTTTTTCACGAATGGAAAAGTTGAGCGCATGAGCCGCCAGGCGAATGCGGCAATTCCATGAGTGAAAAAAAGACACTTTATGCATATGTTGCATACAATATTTTTTCTACAGCCCTATACAAATAATAAAATAAAAATAGATATTTGGAATATTTTAATTAAATTCCTTTAGTAAATTACAACTATAATAACGAATGCATAATGATTATTTAATTGGACAAATAATATTAAGAAAAATAACAAGTAAATTATGTATTTTTGTTTTTTTCATTTCGCAATGTGGATATTGAAAACACAATTGTTTGGTTGACTAATATGAATTTTTGATGCAGTCACGTTTGTTTCTGTCTGATTCATGGATAAAGCATCATTTAAATTGTGAATATTTGGAACAGTCAAATTTGTCTTTGCTTGATTCTCATATGATGTTGAAGGTTGGTTAAAAAAACTGCTGTTGTTAGGTCCTTGTAAAATTCGTGAAGCACAGTTCATTTTTGAATTGAGAGAATTGTTCACATACCCTTCGGCTACAGCAGTAGATTTCCATCCTCCATGTTGCTTTAATTGAAGAATGTCTCCACCTGAATCAACTAGAAGCGATGCCGAAGTACGTCGAAACGTATGACCTGTATATTCTTCTGGATGCGGTAAACTTAAATATTGTGCAATTAGCGATGGAATTTTCGAAAAAGTGTTTATACCAACTACTTGTTTCGTACATTTTCCATTTCTATATGATAGAAAGAAATGGTTGGTGGTTGCATTCTTCGGTCTCAGATTAGCATAATTTTGATAAAAATGTATTAAATTAATGTTTTTACTGGTTTCTCCAATTACCGTAAAACCCCGACTTGTATGCGTTTTTGGAATCGTGATGAGTAGAAATTGTCCCTTATTTTCAATGTCATCAATTTTCATTTTATACAACTCTTCTCGTCGACAACCTCCAGCTATTCCCAGTATTAATGTAACCTACGAATTTTTAAAAAATAAAGTAAGTAAAAACAAATTAAATATTTTAAACTTTTACCTTAAACATTAAATATTTGTCGTCTGGAGCAATCAATAAAAACTTGTTAATCTCCTCCCTTGAAAATGTATTGGATTTCTTGGGTTTGTACCCAACCGATTTTCGTTTCAGAAATGCTATTAGTTTAGCATATTTATTTATGTCTACGTTATCATTAATAATTAAGGTTGCTTTTAGTTTAGAATAGCTGGACCATAATGTAGAAGACTTGAATTTTCTAGACTTTTCTTCAAAAAACGCTAATAGCACCCGCTCTGTAAAGCTATGAATATTATTCTGGTTCCGCCATTTCATAAAAGTGTCATATTCTTTTAAATAATTTTCTTTGGATTTATCCGGCAGCAAATTTAGTGTGGCCACATTAGCTTTTTCTACGATTTCTTCCGGTGTACATATTTCAAACTCGGAATCTTCACTATCCATCATAATAAAAATATAAAGAACTACTAAATTAAATCACCTCGAATTATTGATACTATAATAATTAAATCTGTTAACGTCAAATCAGTTACAGTTCATGTGCTGTCAAAGGTGACTTGATATTTTTTTCCGGTAAAGGTGTGGACGAATTGCACTAATCACTGTATTAGCTTATGGAAAGCGTGAAATAAAGTTAACGCTATGGCACTTTATTTCACGCTTTTTTACTTTTTTTCACTCTAACCATAAACAGCCGTTTTAAGCGTTAAAAAGCGGTGAAATACAAGGTACTTTAAAGGTAGGGCGTAGAAAAAGGTCCTTTAAAGATTTGTATTTTTATACTGCGACCGGTTTCGAAGTGAATCATTTCATCTTCTGGCACGCCTAGTGGGTAAGAGAATAGGAATTGGTGCAATTTACATTGTTAGCAAGATGAAATAATCGAGCAGCGATTTAATTTAAAAGACATTAACAATACTAATCCACTAATATTATTAATATTTATTTATTCATATTAAAAAAAAATAGTCAAATTAATGTACTAAACTGAATGAATAAATTCGAGAGACGCTAAAATGGTGGTTCCCACCTTATCGAGACTGAGGCCCACAAGGGTAAACTCGTAGCGTAACAAAAACGAGAAATGATTTAACTAGGAATGAAAGACCGAAAGCCGATAGTAGTAATAGGACGTTAAATTTTTTGGTTTGTGAAGCATTGGTATACTTAGGTTAAACCATGTGATGATTTTCACAATCCTTGATTTTTAAAACCATTCTATATCGCCTTTTGATTAGGGTTTAAAAACTTGTTCGAGCAATTTATCCAATAATAATTGGCCCCTTTACCTCCTAAGCCTGATCATGTAAAATATTTGGATTCTTTTAATAAAGGACAGAAGGATGAGTATTGCAACTATGTTAAAAGAAATAAATTGGCTTGCAGTTCAGAATTATGTTCAGTACATGACTGATATTTATTTAAAAAACAAAAATGACATATTACGATCTATTAGAAAAAATTCAATATAATTCGCAATATCACAACTATAATACAAGAAGCCAATCTGACTTTCATGTACGGCAAGCCATCACTTAAAGTTCCTGAAATTCAATTTTTATTAAAGGTTTAAAACATTTAATAGACTGCCTACAGAAATTAAAAAAAAAAAACAATAAATGTATTCAAAAGTAACCTCAAACAATACTTGATAAATAAACAGAAAGGATATACTTTCTTGTGATAATACTCTATAAACCTACCCATTTTAAGTATTTCCCCTAATTTATTGTTATTTTATGTTTTACTACTTACTATGTTTAAATTATTAACAGTTTTGAGACGATAGGTTAGAACAACTTATAGCCACAAAACTATTTTTGTGTTAAAGTAGATCCATAGAGAGCAATGTAATTTACAAAGGCCTTCTTTCAACATGCAAATAAATGACAACTTTATAATTAAAATGAAAAACACAACAAAATACCTCGGTATCATAATTGATCAAAATTTGAAATGGGTTGATAACATTACGTCATTAAAATCCCAAGGTAAGAAGATTCATTTTTAAATTTTATGAATTGAGGAAATTTATGACTAGGAGTTTACCAATTATTATTTACAACTATCTCTCTTTTATATAATAAAAAAAGTGTTTTGTATAAGAACATTATATTATCTGTCTTGCTGTACCTTTATTTATGGAAAGCCTTAATTGATATACACTACAAATTATTTGCATTAAATATCAAAAGAAGCATACATTTTTAAATAATTTGACATTTAAGAGCCATTCACACAGCACAGTTGACATCTTGATACTTGACAGGCACAGCCACAGAAGAAAGAACAATTTACAGCCAAGCATTATTCTGATTTTTGCCAAATAAAATGGCCGGTTAATTATTCTATGGTGTTGCGACAGAGAGCCAGTAAATTTGATGAAGGTGTTTTTGTGGCTAGGGGCGAAATAGTAGTACGCTTAAGTTAGCACCACCATAAAAAAGTAATTTTTAAGAAACTGCTTTTATATTTTTCATAAATTGGCAGGCTTGGCGACTAATTTAGAATAAAAATAGCCTCCAAAATGGCTATAGTTTCAAATATGAAGGTCGCAACCCGCCTTAGAAATTTCACCATTACTATCAACAGATGTTGTTTGACAGGTCGTTAGAGAATGCTTGCAATTTATGGAATGTAAAGAATGTTAGGAATGTTGACGTTAGAAATATTTGGAATTCTGCTACCTACTTTCTGTGCCTAAGCACCGAGGTGGGATTTATATTAATCCAATGTTGGATGCCGACTAACAACAGTGAAGAAGGGGGTGAGTCGTAGAAAAAGTTATGTTCTTAAGTGGGCGCCATGAGTTTAAATTCACATCTCACAATCCATGTGACAGTTCACTACCAAACTCCAAATAGAAAACTATAGCAAATAATTTATCGTGTTGACATGGGGGTCAACTTCGTTACCACTTCAAAATTTAACAAATTAATGACAACTAAATCACTTAGTACATTACTAATAGATTCCCCAACTAATAACAATAATCCAGTATCACTGGGAGTAATATTTGCAAATAATACGCTATATTATGTTTAAAATAATTAAATGAGACTAAGGTTAATCGTAAAGATGTAACACATGAAGTGCCTACTGTATTTTAGCAAATAAACAAATAATAGTGTACTATTTACGGACGCTAGGGGTAAAAACAAGTAAAACTCTGTTACTTATTAAAAATATTAACTATCCATAAGTAATATACCACACGAAGAGCTCTTGGTGACGTATTTCAGGTTTAATAAAATGTACTATAAACTATACACCCCTAAACCTCGTTTACATTAGGTTTAGATTAAAATACGTACTAATAACACCCCCCAATAAAATAGATTAAATAGAAATATAAAAAATAAGATTGCAAAAACGTGCGGTACACTGTGACTTCTTTCCAGCTACTCTAGTAGACGGTTGATGTCCTACTTCGGCATACAAATCAATCTGCATGTCATAAAGGTTGCTAGCCCGTTACACGATTACTAGCTGATCACAAGGAGTACTAGCTGGTCACAAGATGTACTAGTCAGCCCGTCGCAAGAAGTGTTGGCCCTTCACAAGGACTACTGGCCCGTAACAAGAAGTGTTGTCTTTCGCAAGAATTGATAGCCCGTCACAAGAACCCCTTAATAGCTACAGGGGAAACACGAAGCCTCAGATAAAATTTAACAGCTACAGGGGAGACAGGAAGCGCCAGATAAAATTGAACTACAAATTCGTGAACAGCTTATCCAGAAAGACTACATATATATGTGGGCACAATGAGATTCAACACGTGGTTAAATATATCCTCCTAAGAGCTCCTACAACATGTGGTCACCAAAAAAATACTACCAAATCCACACTGTTGTAACTTAAAACAAAAAGGTTGCTTCGCAATATCCCAAATGGATTGAAACGACTTCCAATAAATTTCGAAACAGTACCTTTCGAACAAAACCCACGTGTGGAATATCAATCTCGAAATTTCCAGCAAGACAGAACAACGTCACTTGACATCTCCCAAACCAGTAATACCAATATAGCTTAGTGACAAATAGGTGTCCCATCAGCGCCCTCTATTACGAAATAAATTCTTGACAGAAAGGGCTAAAATAACCAAACAAACCTCTAAAACCAAATAAATAGCCTAACTAAACTCAAATAGAGGTCATATCTACCCCAGACTGATCATATACCCACAATTAACGTCAGAGCGGAAACGCTAGACCGACATCTTGAATACAGGACAGCCACATGCTCACCCAGAGTGTCGCAGAGGGACCCCTGAATCGCTTTCGACGGCGAGGACAAAATCAGTGGTTCGCATATCGATCCAAAAGCACAGTGGTTTAAATACGGGTATAGAAGGACCCATTAAATAATTACTGAACACGGATAAAAACTAGCTTATTCCTATTTTTATGAAAAATCGCTATAAGGCCAAATTTAAACGTTACAATTCCTATAATTGTCACATGAGAAATGCATAAGCGGATTTTAAGAAAATTGATATTTAAATAGTTAGGATGAACAGAAAATTCTGAAAATCAATAGGATTCTAAGTTAGAAGTAATTATTCAAGAAAATCAAAACCGCAAGTGAATCAGAACTTTCGTTCTAGAGTTATTGTGCCGGCATAAATACACACAGACGAACAGACGAATTTTTTTTTTTTGTATTTTCGGACGTTTTAAAAAATGGGGGTAAGAAAATGTGTTCGTTTGCACGAATGCAATACTGAGGCCCCATAGGAAGGGCCTCAGTAATTATAGAAAATTATATTGCTAAAAAACTTATCTGAAGAATTTTCTTTAATATATCATTTATGTTTTTTGATAATTATATTTAAATAAAAATGCAAAAAATGTCAATATTCACCTACATATTTACATATTCTTAATCGAATTTGAAATTAACATATCAGTAAGAGGCCGTTAAACTTAAGAGATAAGCGTATTATAAAAAAAAGGTTTACTAACCTATTTGCTAACAATGATTACAAATTCCAATTTCTTACCGATTTCGATCCGTCACATTGTTTGCAATAATTATTATTGTAATCGTTTTTAATTTTCAGGCTTATCAGATGGTTTTTTTTTTTTTTTAGAGTGAACAATCGCACAACAATGGCGATCGCTGCGAGTCGAATGGCGCCCCCGCACCCTCCGCACTTGTTCTACCGATAAACACCTCAAGTACCTATTACAAAAAATATCGTATCTGATACAAAACACGCCGTTCAGTTAGTACATTATTCTGGTTATAATTACTCTACTACGGTGGGCTTACTTGTTATTTTGGAAATACGTGCCATAATTGAGCTAAGTCGAAGATTTGGAGGATTCGCGGCTTAAGGTAAGACGTCTTTGTTATTTAGTATAATGATACGTGTATATGATACCAACAGCACATTCTTTAACATGCTTACAATGTAGTAACATAGATATAATAGAAGAAACATAATAAATTTGATAACAAAAAATCTCTGCCCGTGCAATAGTCCATGTGTTCACTGCAAAAACAGTTCTTCAAAGGCAGTGTTTCCAACCGTAGCGGAATTTTGGCACTGGTAGAGGCGTAGTGGTGGAATAATTTTATTTACTAAAATATAGCGGAATTCAGTAACTTCCGGAATTAAGTCTCTGATCAAATATTCAATCGCGGCATGAATATCCACATTCGATGCATTTTTTACATCTATTCGCGATTCAAATTAATTTTCGCGCGCCTGTCATTTGTCAACTATAAGTAGGATGTTTGTTTATTTATGAACATGTTTTGGGCGGATTTTGTATTTGTGATTTTTTAACTGTTTTTAGATAATATTCTCATTGTAATAATGTTTTTGAGTTTCGTTTAGTGTTAATTTAAGTTTAGTTTTCGTGCTTTCGTCATAAATATAATATCTATCATGTGTATGACTTAATTTGTTGGAAATATTCACCTACTGGTTGCTACAAGAACATCTAGAAATATGTATTTACTAAACCCAGGACATGTTTTATTGTGGTTTAAAGGACATATCAGGTACCAAACGTTTATTATTGATGAACTTATTTAAAAATCTAACTATATTTATTCTTATATCGTGAATTGAATTGGGTAGTACTTTGTATACATGTAAATGGTAATAAAACCGTCACAAATCAGATTGCAGTTTGATTCTAAACAAAGTTTTGCAAAATTTCAATATTGTGAATTTGTAGATACCCATTTATCATAAGAAACAAAATTTTATGACTTGCACTTGGAAAATAATGAATTTGTACTTCAGTTTTGATTTTGACATTAACACTATATAGATTGCAATTTGCTGGGGGCTTTTTAGCAGATTTCATTTTTAATTTAAACACTATCACATGCTATAAGAAATAAACAAATTTAAAGCTAAAAAGTAAGAAAAAACTCGAATTGTAATTGACATAAATTAAAATGTAAACAATGAACACGAACGCCATGTTGCCAAATGATGAACTAATTTTAAAACAAAATTAATAAATGAACTGAAATTTAAAAAAAATTAATATAATAAATCGGTTTTATAAAAAAATCCTTAAATAAATATAGAGATGATTACATATTATTAGACACAAATTTTGATTCTTAAATAAAAGGTCTTAGAGCTAAAATCCGACGACGCTAGCAAAATTTTGCTACTTCTAGCAACAGTGAACGATATTCTACTTATAGGGACCTTCTACAAATTTTCACCAGAGGACGTATCACTTAGTTTGAATCGCGAATATCTGCGTTTGTTTATCCGAGATGTAGCTGTCCAGATTACATTTTTTACATCTTGATTTGAAATAGGATGTGAATGAGATGTTCGTTCCATGAGAGAAAGTAGGTGGTGTTCTGTGAAGCCAAGTTTATCGATTTATCCTTTGTTTATGCTAGCGAGAATATATTAGTGATTAATTTGTTTAGATTTCAAATTTAGGTTAATTTCTAGTCTCAAAAGTGAAATTTAAAAAGTATAAACTTCTAATTTGTCATTGTCATTTTATTACGTGAACAATAAAGTCTACGCTTTTGTTTATTACACTTACATTTAAATCTAATCCTCTATCACGTGATAAAAAATTCATAAAATCTCAGATGCATCCGATGTGGATATTCAAACGCAGCAATTATATCTGCCCCTTGCCACACGTAAATACACGTTTCTCAGCCGTAGCGGTTTTTTCGTATCATGTAGCGAAATTTTGGGTAAGTTGTAGCAGCAAGATACACTAAACGGTTGGCAACACTGCAAAGGACAATGGACATAAATTTATGGAAAATTGCCCCTCTCCCAATAAGGATAAGTTTTGTATACCAATTGAAATATCTTTTTAAGGAGAATATTTCATTACGACTCATCTCAATTGTCCTTTCCGAGTTATGTCTTTTAAATCTAACTAATTGCACGATAGCCCAGTGCTTATAATCTATTATTGTAGTGCCTATTACAGGCAAATAATAGTAATTATTACTTTTTATTAATATAAAAACATTTATAATATCCGGGTAATAGACAAACATAATAATAAAATCTTAAATATTATTATCCCAGTTACATTTGAACAAATATAAAGCCATTTGTAACACATACAGGGTGGGACATTCTATACACATCGGACCAGACTATGACATGATTTTTTTAAAAATTACTTTTATTCAGGAAAATGAATATCTCTTGAAACTATAATTCAAAAATATTTTGTAATTTACAGTGTGCCTCAAAAAGTTTCTCTCTAAAAAGTATGAACATTGAAAAATTCTAAATAGTACAACCGTTTTAATTACTTAGCACAATATAAAATCAATATAAAATGAAAATAATAGGTAGAAGGCATTTCAGCTCAACTAAAGTTAGATTATATCATCTTTTGACAACTATGCATTTCGAGATTTGATTTTTTGTTTAGTTGTTACCATGACAAGTGTCCCTATAGCAATGATTTATCCGCAACTAATTTAAGCTAAAGTTAAGTTGGCAATTACGCATTTCCTCACCACGTGATTTAGGTTTTTGTTTACTCGTTACCACGATAAGTATTCATATGGTAACAATTTATCCGTAACTGATTTCAGCTAAATTAAATCATCTATAACTTAACTTGACAACGGCCCGTTTCCTCACCACATGATTTAGGTTTTTGTTTAGTCGTTACCATGACAAGCGTCCCTATGTTACCAGTTTCCCCATAAGTGATTTCAGCTAACCTAAAATTAAATTAAATCATATAACTTGATGACTACGCTTTTTTGATTTTTGTTTAGTCGTTACCATGACAAACGTTCCCATGCAACACTTTCTCCACAACTGATTTCAACTAAACTAAAGTGAATATTAAATCCTTTATAACTTGGTAACTACGTATTTCTTTTTACTTCATCAAAGACGATATCTCTAGCTATAATGATTTCCCGAAGTTCAGGACTCCATAGTCGATATCCATTTTACGCATACCCTACCATAATGCATCTCTCAGACTTTGTATCCAATTTCTTGCGCAACTGTTTTGGGATTTGTCTATATGATATACTTCCAAAGGATCGTAAGTGTGCTAAATCTGGTGCAGTGACTAGAGATACCTTGACTAGGTACTCTATTGTGTAGGTATGTTGCTGTAAGTATAGCTTCTCCCCATAAATCCTTTGGGAGACATCCATCGAAAATTAATGTTCTTGCTTTTTCTTAGAGAGTTCTGTTCATTCGCTCACCGACTCCATTTTGTTGCGGCGTGTACTCCAGTGTACTCCAAAACTACACCCATCTCCCTACAAAATACTTTGAAGTCTTGCGAACTATATTCTCCGCCGTTATCGCATAATAAGCGAGATATTTTCATGCCAAAATGTGCCTCTGCCATACGGTAGAATTCTTTAAAATAATTTAAAACTTCAGATTTCCTACTTAACAGTCATATGCGTAAAGTTGTCTACAAAAACGACGAAATACCTTTTGTTATTGTAAGTAGCTGGACTAATAGGGTCACATACATCTGAATATATTAGTTCCAGAGGTCTGTCAGTTCTTGGTAGAAACTTAAGTTTAAATGGTTTCCTTTTTAACTTTCCACATATGCACGGTTCACAAATATACTGCTTATTATGTTCATTCCTGATATTTATTCCCATATTACCTTTCACTATACGTTTCAAAATGTCAAAACAAATGTGTCCCAATCTTCTGTGTCAAAGTATTGTATCAGAGCTAAATCCCACAAATGCAGCTTCTTTATTAGATATAATGTTCATATTTAATTCATATAGGTTTCCTTTTTTGATTCCAGTAGCTACAGTTCTGGAATTCATTAAAATTTGCACTTGACCATTTTTAAAGACTACAGTCATTCCTGCCATTTCTACTCGTTTAACTGAAAAAAGGTTGAAGGCCAAATCTGGCACATAAAGCACATCTCATACAAGGAACTCTTTTATGTCCTACTGTGCATTCACCCTTTATATTACCCTTTTGACGAGCTTCAAGTGTCTGACTACATTTTGCAACTGTAATATTCACTGGTTTTTCTAGATCTTTAAATGTTTGAAAATATTCTGCGGTATTTATTATATGATCTGTTGCACCAGAATCATGAAACCAAGTAATACTTGTGTTATATCTAGTTTCATCGTTAATTGCATATATCATAAAAGCAATTTCATCTGAAGTTTCTGCTGAATGTAGTTCTTCCGTTGCTTTGACATTTTCAACACCTATATTTGCTCTACTTCTAAGATTTTTAAACTTGATTCTACATTGGTACTGGAAATGGCCAATTTTACCACATTTAAAAGGTGTCCCAATAAGAACTTGAATTTTGAATCGCGCGCCATTTCCGTCTATCAAACATCAAGTAGGCCAATTAGGCCATAGTAGGCATATGTCCTGTCAAAACATTGACATTAACAAAAATGCCGCAATACACTCTTGAAGAACGTTTATTAATTGTGAAAACCCATTACAGAAATGGAGAAAATTTTACAGTGACAATGCGCAGGTTACGTGAACATTTCGGTGTACATAATCGTCCGACGCGCCCGCTATTGAAAATTTAATCAACAAATTTGAGCGAACATTTGCATTGAAAGATGAGACAAGTGTTAGGCATCGTCGTTCTGGAAGGTCTGCTGAAACCATCGCCGCCAGTATTATCGAACATCCAAACACTTCCATCCGACATCGCGGACAGGAATTAAATATCAGTCGCAGTACATTACAACGAATTTTGACAAATGATTTACATCTTCATCCTTACAAAATACAGTTGACACAAGAGCTGAAGCCAGCCGATCATAGACAGCGCAGAAACTTTGCGAATTGGATATTGGAACAACTCGGAGTTGACGATGCATTCCACAACAAAATTATCTTTAGTGATGAGGCGCACTTCCATTTGAACGGCTTTGTAAATAAACAGAACTGTCGGATTTGGGGGGAAGAGCATCCACATGCCTTGCACGAGCTTCCAATGTATCCTAAAAAAGTGACAGTTTGGTGCGCCATTTGGGCAGGAGGGATCATTGGACCTTATTTTTTTTAAAATAACGACGGTGTCTCTGTGACTGTTAATGGTGATCGCTACCGTAGCATGCTCATAGATTTTTTTTGGCTGGAAATGAATGGAATGGACATAAGTAACTTGTGGTTTCAACAGGATGGCGCGACCTGCCACACCGCACGCGAAACAATGGCGTTACTGCAAAGTTCCCAGGTCGTGTTATCTTTCGATTTGGAGACCAAAACTGGCCGCCGATTTGCGATTTGACGCTCTTAGACTATTTCCTCTGGGAGTATTTAAAAAGTAGAGTGTATAGGAACCACCCTGAGACGATTCAACAAATGAAGGAAGAAGTCGAACGTAATATTCGTGAAATCCAGCCGATTTTGCTCGAAAACGTCTTCCAAAATTTCGTCAAACGAATATACACCTGTCAAAGGAGCCGCGTTGGCCATTTGGCAGATATTTTGTTTCATGTTTAATGTCAACATTCTCTCTTGAAAATCCAATAAAATATTTGCATATTTTTTTTAATTACTGTGTTTTTTTGTCATTAAAAATTCAAGTTCTTATTGGGACACCCTTTATAACACATCAGTTTTGTTTTAGCAATACTTCCAAATGCGGCTGATGTAGAACTACTCGTTTTCAGTGTTGTTTTTCCTTTTCGTTTCTTCTTCCAACAATCTACATTTTACGAAATCCATTGTTAGCTTTTCAATAGCAACAGTTTCTAAAGCAATCACAAGAGAGTCAAAGGATTTTGGCATTGTTAAAAGAAGATGAATTACTTTATCTAGTTCTTCAAGTTTGGCCCCAGTAGATTTCAATTCCCGGACTACTCTATCGAATTCAAGAAAATATTTGTCCATGCCAGATTCATCGTATTTCATAGTCAACAGCTTCTTTCTCAAATAAAGTTGACTGGCTATTCCTTTTCTTTCAAATATATTTTAAAGGGATGTCCATATTTCTTTTGGGTTTCGTTTTTCCTAACATATTCTAAATGGGGCTATCTGCAATCCTTTAAATTATTAAAGATTTACATTTCCTGTCTTCGTTTTGCCTTTTCTCCCGCAGTTCAGATTTTCTCTTCTTTTCTTCCTGGGAATCATTTCCCAAAATTTTTAGATTTTCATCTTCATCAAATGTATACTGAATACAATGTAATAGATTATACTCCTCCAGCAAAGTTTCAACTCGAAACTTCCAACAACTAAAATTCGTTCCATCGAATAACGCTATACGATATTTTTCTTCTTCCGTGCCTGGGCCCATAACCAGATGTTTTTTTAATTATACACCAGGATTACGAAAATATCGTTTATTGAAAAAAGGATTGACTGACAACTTTTTATATTTCAAAAGTACATTTTTTTTTAATCAATGTCATTTTTCTTTAACAAAAGTTCTAACATTGGGTGATATATATTTATATTGATATCACAATATTTTCGCCGCGGTTTTGCGCATGCCTGACACCATTCCGTTTGTTGTAGTTATACGTTGTTGCCATATTTGTTTATTTTTAGACTATTAACGGAAATTATATTATATACAAGGTGGCGCAAAATAAAGTCCCCTATTTGTTTTTTATATAAAAGTAAGATTAATTAAAAAACAATCATATTATAAATGAAAAATATTTATTTAAACTCTAAAAATTTATTTTTTTACACACTAAAAGCAATATCGATCAAATGGCCACCCCAGCATTAATGCAATAATGAGCTTTTTTTAAAGTATTTTCATAACTTTCTCCAACATTTCAGGTGGTATTCTGTCAATTTCTTCCCGGATGTTGTCTTTTAATGCTTCTAGTGTTCGAGGATTATTCACAAATGCCCTATCTTTGAGATAACCCCATAACCAAAGTCTGGAACAGTCAAATCGGGAGACCTTGGCGGATATACATTATCGGCGTTTTTCAGGAAAAATTCTGATAATCGACGAATTAATTTGATAAAAAAATTTTACGATTTCGGCAGGTTTTCGAGGCGTATATCGATTCATAATGTATTTCCTAAGTATCTACTTTGCAACTGACAGAAAAACTCGAACAGATGTCAACTACCAACGAAACCATGACAACATTCCATAGGGTACTTAATTTTACGCCACCTTATATTAAATAAACAAATATTTATAGTATATTTAATAAACAGCTTATAGAAAATTACCTACTCCAAATATGTTTATTGTGTTTTTTCGTACAAAATGATTCAAAAAAACTTTTCAAATACTTACCTACTGCAAATGGGCCCGTTCACTTTCATTTTTGAATGTGAATTAATTATATATTTATAAAGATATTAAACTCTTTTGTCTGGTGGTACTTTTCTTGTTAAGATATTTTTGCTAGAAGTAAGGGAATTCCCATAAAATTCTTTCAGTGACTCATTGCGTCAGAAAATCCCTAATTCCGTTCACTTCTCGTATCGGTTAGGCTTAAAGACGGCGGGGTTGTCGGAAGTATCCCTAATATAGCATTTCTGCATTTATATATGTAATTTAAATAGTAAAATTCCATTATTTTTCTAAAAATCATGAACTTATATTTTCAGATTTAAAGCTGGGAGCTTATTTTTTACTTTTTAATTAAAGGCTATATGTCACGATACTAAATTAAGTACTAAATTTAGCACTAAATTAAGTCGTTAATTTAGTACTAAATTTAGAACTAAAAATATTTTTTTTCCGTTTGCAACGATACCAATTTTTAGTACTAAATTTACTATGGGCGCACGCGCATTGACGTATTAATACGTGAAATTAGTAGAGAAATGAAATATTCTGTGTAAAACAGACAAGTGAAGTAAATCGTGTTTTTATTATCAATTTGATACTAGTTGACTTGACAACCAAATACAGCATAAAAACCACGGAAAAACACAATAAAACCTACAAAATCAAACAGGCGAACTTTATTCAAGGCGATAATGTGAAATTGTCGCTAATTAAAAATAAAAGGGTACAGAAAATACCGTCGTGTCAACTTTTTCTATGAAAAACTTCTGCGCAACATTTCGGCGCACTTTTAGTACTAAATTTAGTAGAAAATAGAACAAGATCTAATTAATTAATGACTTTTTTTAGTACTAAATTTGCTGTTTGCAACATGAATTTTTTTAGTACTTAAAAAATGCATTAATTTAGTTCTAAATTTAGTACTTAATTCAGTATCGTGACATACAGCCTTAAAACAATTATTATTACTCAGGCTGAAAATTAACCATACCATAATCAAAAAGTAGAAATTTGATTTGCAATATTTATCTGGTAAACGTGGCAACGTTGCATTTATTTCTAGAAGTGTGTGTAGACAACACTATTTAGAAGTACTTACAACGTTGTCACGTTTACCAGATACATTTTCTCAAATAAAATTTCGATCTGGTAATATTCAGCTTGAGTAATACTAATTGTTTTTATTAAAATTTAAAAAAGGTAGTGCTTCCAGCTTTATCTGAAAATATAAACACATTATTTTTAAAAAATAATATATTTTTATCATGTAAATTTCTTTAATAAATGCAGAAGAGGAATGGTGGTGCAATGATACATCCGACAACCGCGCCCTTTTAACTATTAACCGATACGAGACCTGAAGGGAATTAGGGGTTTTCTGACGCACTGAGTCACTGAAAGAATTTTATGGGAATTCCCTTACTTCTAACAAAAATATCTTAACGGGAAAAGTACTACCAGACAAAAGAGTTTAATATCTTTATAAATATATAAATAATTCACATTCAAAAATAAAAGTGAACGGGCCCATTTAAAATTTGGAGGACTTGTGATATTACCTTTGATATATTATAAAAATTAATGTCATTCTCTTTTTAATTTCAGCCTTGCTCAAATTGCAGACAACCTAAAAGAAATTACCGTTCGATTTTCCCAACAGTGTTAGTTATTTGTGATCATTTTGTGAACTTCTTTAATTCTCTAAATTTAACAATACCTGAAATAACAGAAAATTCGAAAAAATAGTGTTCAAAGGTGCGTGTAGTGTAATATTCGAAGCGGTAATTTTTTAATTGGATTTATCATCAATCGCGCTCACGTTGTTTCGTTCGTTGTTTTTTTTTTGTAAATTTTCGTTATCCGCTTCTCGTCTAAAATTCGAGGTATCGGAATCGCCGACAGTGTCAGCGTTTTGGCAAAAATCCAAGTGAGGATTGGTAGGAAATCGCAAAAGTCATCGTAGGCCGATATATGCGTGTGTGTTTCGGTTCTCTATGCTTCTCGTCCCGGCTGAACAATTCCGCCGTTGACGAGGAAGCTGCTCAGGTGTCGCCACAGTCGCACACCCCTACGGTTACGGCCAACGGCAACGGAGCCATTAATCATAACGGCATCGGCATGGCTAATATCGTGGAGTTACAGGTAAGCTTACAATATTTTTACTATTATTTCGTTTGAGAAATTATTTTTTTATTTTCGAATATAATTTAATTCAGTTTCTATTTAAATGGCAATGGAAATTTGACACATGTCACTGTGTATAATATTAAATAATATTTTTAGAGGTTATGTGCTGTGACACTTCAAGCAGAGTTGTCAAATCTGTGGTCGGCGCTTAAAAAGTAATAAGTCGATATTACACATTTTTGGAGAGTGATGCTGGAAAATTTTAAGACACATCAATAAGAATTTTTAGAATCCAAATCGACAATCTTTTTAGGGAATTTGGTCCTGTAAAAATTAAAAAATATGTAGAAATATTTTGTTTTAACTGTTTTATGTTACAAAATTTGACTGTTTATGTTTAATTATCATGATTTCTCTTTCGCGGTTACCCTTGTATTATTTATTATATATGTTTTTTTGTGCCTTTTTATTACTTTACAACGTATATATACTTAGATCTTTTTAACTGTCTAAAAACTCCATTTACGTGAAAAACGACTTATAACCTTTTAAGCGCCGGCCACAGAAATGATATGATATAAAAAAATATCTGAACTAGTGAAATTTATAATCAGTCTTTTATAAACATAAATGTCATTAGATTGCCTGCAAAAATCTTCTCAATGTTAAGTAATTAATTTTATCCTAATTTTGGATATAACGTATAAATATTATGAATCTACGAGTTGAAATGTTCTAAAAGAAAAAGTTCTAGAAAATTAAAAACAGTAACTATAAAAAAATTTATTAAAAATATAAATTGGCAGGAAATTTATGATCTTAACAACAACAAGAAAATATAAACCAAGACACCCATGGATCACAAAAGGATTAATGAGTCTTTACATAAAACAAAATTTGTAGGTACAAGAAATTATTAAACGATCCTCATAATATAGATTTGCAAAACAAGTATAAACGATAAAGAATTATATACGAAAACTCATCAATATAAAAAAAAAGAAATATTTTACAAAAGAAATGAAAATGTTAGTAAATCCATATGGAAAGTAATAATAAGCTCTTTAAATAAAACTAAATTCCGTGACTGGTCAATAAAATAAATTAAAATAAATTTCAACAAAATAATGAATGACAAAGATCTAGCAAATAGTTTTAATAAACATTACATCAAAATTAAAAAAGAAGTCTGAAAAATCTCTAAACCTGTAAAAAAAATTGTAGACCCCATAAATGAGCACACCTAATAACCCTTGCTATGATGATGTTACAAATGCTTAAATTAATTTTCATAAAAGAACCATTATTTATTATTATCAATAGCATTTTAGAAACTGGTCGTTTTCCATCAAGCTTTAAAATAGGCAATATTAAGCCATTATACAATAAAGGAGATAAAAAAGAAATGTAAAATTATCGCCCTATGTCCTTGATTTCGAACCTGTTCAAAATTATACAATAAGTATTAAAGAAAAGACATATTTTAAAATATACAGGGTGTTCTCAAAGTTGAGTCATTTATTTTAACAGCTTGTAGAACTCGTCAAAAGAAGTCCATATATCAAAAATCACCTAAATAAAAGTTGCATATTAAAAGAAATAAAAAGGAATTTGAAAATTGTGAAACTAAAACAAATACAAACTATTTATCCGCATATTTTAATATTCCTGACCACTGCCAAGTAAAAACATATCGTTGTTTGTTTACTACGACAATTTTACTTATCTAGGTATGGCTAGTTTTTTTTTTGTTTTATGGTTTTGAGAACGATTTTCGGTTAGTTATTGGTATCAAGCGTTTAGTTCGTATCACTTTAATTTTTTTGATATTTTGTACGGAAAAATGGCCCACGTTTATGGAAACAATGAACTAGTGGACACAATACTAACATACGGAGAGTGCCAACAAAATGAAGCCGCAGCATGTCGCCTTTACGCGGAAAGTTTTCTATTAAGAAATCATCCTGCTCCATGGATGTTTGTAAATTTAGTTATTCGACTTCGTGAGACAGGACACTTGAAAGAACAACGAGGAGGTCACGCCGGAAGACCAGATCTACCTGAAATGGTAGAAATTAAGGAAATATTTTGGAAATGGTGGAAGATGACCCAACAATCAGTACCAGAGCAATAGCAACTCAAGTCGATGTTTCCCATAGTAAAGTATGGAAAACAATACGACAGGAACAATATTATCCTTAATCCATTATCAATGGGTACAAGCATTACAACCTGAAGATCATCCTAGAAGAGTTAAATTTTGCCAGTGGTTTTTACAACAGTCGAACAGAAATGAAGATTTTACGAAAATAATTTTAGGTACAGACGAATCCACATTTACACGAAATGGGATATTCAATTTTCACAACAATCATGTTTGGGCAGTAGAAAATCAGCATGCCGTAAGAAGATCTAATTTCCAACATAGATTTTCATTAAATGTTTGGGCTGGTGTAGCAAATGGCATGTGTATTGGACCATACTTTTTTCCACCTCGGCTAACCGGTGACATTTATTTAGATTTTCTTCGACACCATCTGCCAGAATTATTAGATGTTCCACTGAATGTTAGGCAGGATATGTGGTTTCTAAATGACGGAGCTCCACCGCATTTCAGAAGAGGAGTTCGTGAATATTTGAATTAACAGTTTCCGAATAGATGGATAGGGAGGAATGGACCCGTTTCTTGGCCTGCACGCTCTCCGGACCTAACGCCTTATGATTTTTTTCTTTGGGGTTATTTAAAACAGTTTGGGTATCATGATGGAGAAGTAAATACTGTGGAAGAACTTCAAGACCGCATTGTAAATGCTTGTGATGTTATTCGCGGACATCCGGATTTTATTTTTGAGGCCTGTCAGGAGTCGTGGGTACGCCAAGAAAGACTATGCATTAATCGGACAAATGGTGACAATTTTGAACAATTCTTGTAAAAATGGAATACATTTTACCGATAATGAATGTTTTTAATTAAAAAAAAAACCTATAACTCCCTTATTATGCAACTTTTATTTAGGTGATTTTTGGTATATCGACTTCTTTTGACGAGTTCTACAAGCTGTTAAAATAAATGACTTAACTTTGAAAACACCCTGTATAGTTTAACTAGCTGTTGCCCGCTGCTTTTCACGCGTTGAGTCGTGTTTTTAATATAAAAAAATGCATGTGATAGTATTATCTAATAGTTAAGTATAGTAATCTAATTAATAATCGCTATGTATTCCACATTTCTGGTACGGCTCTCATCTGCTGATATCACCAGATTGCTTGCGAACCTGACTCGCAACAGGCCCTACATTAATCTGCCCGTGAGAAAAGCAGTCCTCCCTTAGGCGAAAAAGTATGCCATTGCGTTCATCTGAACGAATATATTTCATATCCATTCTACCTAGTAAGAACTCTGCAAATAAATGAAATCCACCAATCACAGCTCATATTTTAGTCACCCGTCTACTATTATTTTTTTAAATTTTAAATAACTGACAATTCTGTCAAACTAATTGTCAGTATATTTCTTAGTTATTGAGATTAAATATACGTAAAAATGAATTATTCTTGTAAAATTGATAAATAATAGCATTTCTATTTATTTCGTCTATATTTATAAATAAATCATAAATTTTAATAAAACTACATGAATTCAATTTAATTACTAATATTAAAACTAACATGTTAGGTGTGGCTATCATGCGAGAGGTCCCGGGTTTAAATCTAGGTTTGGACACTATTTAAATTAATTTTTTAAGTTTATCTGTCTGTCTGTCTGTCTGTCTGTCTGTCTGTCTGTCTGTCTGTCTGTCTGTCTGTCTGTCTGTCTGTCTGTCTGTCTGTCTGTCTGTCTGTCTGTCTGTCTGTCTGTCTGTCTGTCTGTCTGTCTGTCTGTCTGTCTGTCTGTCTGTCTGTCTGTCTGTCTGTCTGTCTGTCTGTCTGTCTGTCTGTCTGTCTGTCTGTCTGTCTGTCTGTCTGTCTGTCTGTCTGTCTGTCTGTCTGTCTGTCTGTCTGTCTGTCTGTCTGTCTGTCTGTCTGTCTGTCTGTCTGTCTGTCTGTCTGTCTGTCTGTCTGTCTGTCTGTCTGTCTGTCTGTCTGTCTGTCTGTCTTTCTGTCTGTCTGTCTGTCTGTCTGTCTGTCTGTCTGTCTGTCTGTCTGTCTGTCTGTCTGTCTGTCTGTCTGTCTGTCTGTCTGTCTGTCTGTCTGTCTGTCTGTCTGTCTGTCTGTCTGTCTATCTGAATTAGGGTATGGTTCAAAGCCCAGTTTTACAATGAAGTATTTAATTTTTTTTATATTTATACGGGGTGTTTCAGAATAAAGTACCGTAATTTTGGGGATTTATAGATCTTAATCAATTATAAAGAAGAGCTAAATATAATTTTCCTATAAACGTCCCAGTTTTAATTCTACAGGGTGATAAAGTAAATTTCATAAATACATATTTTCTAAATATCTTCCCTTACAGTAAAGACTTTAACTTAAAAAATAAGTTTCTAATAGTTAATCGCTATTATTAGTTAACACGCTGTATTTCGATAAATTACCATAACCCATTGACGTAGAATGAAGGGCTAAAGAAACAATTTTATCAAAACATTTTGAACACCATATATCATAAAGTTTAATAAATATTTCCTATGCCATTTGTCACAAAAAAGGAACTTCTCGTTGATCTTTGTAGACCATTCTTTTTCCGAGGTGATAGAACTGATTTATTTTATACAGAGTGTTTTGAAATATGTCTTAAAAATGGCTAATTTTAAGTGTAATTTACTCAATTTTGTCAAATGCAACACACTGTATATTATTTTGGCATAAAATTCCTTATAAATTTACCTATCCAACGTCCGAATAGTGCGCAATTGATCGATAGCTGTTTTATTATTGGAAATGGGAAAAACAAATTAATATAAAAGTTGTATGACCATGTTTAATAAATATTCTTAAATATACAGGGTGGTCCATAAAATAGGGGCTGACTAAACTTATACATTTTTACATTTAGTTGTTTTCAAATCGTCAAACAACTTTAATAGACTTCATGTATTTGCTATGTTGTATAAAGGGTCTTTTAAAAGTGGGGATAACGATTTTATCATTTTTTAAAATGGAATACCCTATATATTATACCACCAATTATTTAAAAAATTGAGAAAATCGTAACCTCATGTTTTAAGGTTTATATACAACATAGCAAATTAATGAAGTCAATTAAAATTGTATGACGATATAAAAACAATCAAATATGTGTTACTACCTGCAGGGTGTTTTGCTTTAAAAAAGTATAGATTAGGTTAGCACCTCATTTAATTACCACCCTGTATATATTTAAGAATATGGTTAAATATAACATATATTAAACATTTATTCATATTTCTAATAATAAAACAGCTATAGATCAATTATGCACTGATGGGGCACCCTGTATATGTGTTATTGACTAACACATTGGTATTGTTGCATAGGCAAATTTATAGGGAGTTTTATGCCAAGATAATATACATTGTGTTGCGAAAAAATTGAGTAAATTGAACTTAAAATTAGCCATATTAGAGATATATTTCAAAACATTCTGTATAGAATAAACCAGTTGTATCACCTCTATTCGTTAGCTTAGTATTTTATAAGTCTGTATATTAAACAATTTTGAAATCAATGTAAACCTACCTAAATTATGATAATTTTATTTGGGGTCTGCATATTTCTCTAATTTAAAAAAATTAATTGTTTGACAACACTGTAATATTTTTTAAAAACATTCTAGGGTTAAATACAGTATTCCCAAGCCATTCTAAAAATATAATATAGGGTATTCTATTTAAAAAACACATTTTTATTTGTCAGGCAAAAACGCAAAAATATTTTCAAAATATGTATTTTTCAAATCCATATAACTTTTATTAAAACTTGTCATTAACACAAATTGAAATATTAAACTATTACGTACTAATGGGATCCTGTATATAAATTTTAATTTTCAACTTGCAGGAATATTACTATTTTAGATGACAATGTTTGAGAAACTCTTTCTTTTATTGTATTTATTTTATGTCTATTTTTATTTAATGTTACGTTAAAAAAAATATTGATGTTGACTATGGCTTGGGGGGGTAAGTACACCCCCCCCCCCCATTCCCCCCCCCTTATCTACGCCCTTGTCCCAGGTTCAAGCTAATGGTCCTCTCTGAATTCACTTGGTAAATCCCAGCTCCTGTGCTGTTTTTCTTTTTAGAACTGTCTGTATACCAGATTGATTCGTTTTGTAATTCCCTATTTTCCCGGCTTTTGGCCCTTTCTGGTATTTGAATATCGAAAGGTTTCCTAAAGTCATGAATAATAGGCCTTCTATCCAATGGTATTCTTAACATCGGATTTTGTTTTACTTTCTATATCATTGTTTGGTGTCCTTTTCTCGAAAGTTCACATCCAAATCCATTAGTGATGCCGCCGCCATAGCGCCCTTCTCCATCACAAGGTGTAATGCAGGAACACCTAGCAGTAGCTCCATTGCTGCAGTGGGCGTATTTCTAAATGCCCCTGTTATTATTAGACAGGCTAGTTTTTGAACCTTGTCTAATTTTCTGTTAGCTGTTATGCTTTTAGCCTTGTGCCACCATATGACTGATGAGTAAGTTATAATAGGTATTATCGCCATAATGTAAAGTAAGTGCATCATACTTGGTTTAAGCCCCATGTGTTCCCTACCATCGGTCTACATGCTCATAGCATTCTTACAGCTTTTTATGTTGTTTCTCTATATGGCTTTAGAAGCTAAGCTTGTCATCAAGAGTGATTCCAAGATATTTAACCTCTTTTGCCATTTTTAGATGTTGCTCCCACATTTAAACCTCCTTCATTCCTTGAAAGTACGCAACAACAGAGGTTTTTGTCGGGTTTGTGGACAATCCCTCTTTTAAACACCATTCGACGATATTTAGTGCCCGCTGCATCCTTTCGGAAACGACATCTCCAAATTTACCGTTTATAAGTGTATAAGTTTTCTCTCTCTAATTCCCATAAGAGGTCATCAACTACCACGATCTATCCTTTGTTAACTGATACCTCTCTTGTTAACTGAGACCTATCTTGTTGTGTTAAAGATAAGCATGTACTCAACCCACTTCATAATGGGACTAACTTGATTGTTAATAAGAGATCTAGGAAATTTTATCAAATTCAATTAAAATTATTGATTGTTGCGTCAAAGATGAAATCAATTGGCAATTCATACCAGTCCACTCTCTTCGTCGGAATCTGGGAGGCAGGTGTGAAATATGTGAAATCGCATCTTAAAAGAGTAATTTTTGTTTCGAAATTTCCATAATGAAGACTTTTCAACGATTCTTATTCAAGTGGAGAGTATACTTAATTCGCGTCCATTTGTCATTTGATCCTTATGATATTTCCCCACTCGCCTCTTCTCAATCTATGAGTGCCGGATCAACAGTTGCTGATCCATATTTCCTATAAATTAACGTCAGCCATCTGTCAAAATTTGAGTATCTCGAACAGTTACGCCAAAATTTCTGGCGACGATAGTCATTGAAGTACATTCTGATTTGTGGAGCAATTAGGAACATTTGTCAGCTTCCATGCGAACAATAATGGCGTTTAATTTAGTACATCAAACAATAATTTTAAAGAATCATTATTATGTTATGTATTGTATTCTTTGAAAGCCTACCCTTTCAAAGTGGGGGTACATGTCCAAATTTCTAGTATTTGCAAGTACATGTGTTTATTCTCAAATGTATCGCTAGATCATTTTGCCGTTTTTTTGTACTGACTGTAGCCAAGGGGTTTTTTGGTCTTGGCACCAGCTGTGTTTTTTCTATATTCTAATAGACTTAAGATTTAGATTTTGCATGTTAAATCAACGTCATATTATTCAATACATTTTTATTTACTTGAACTTTCCTACTTAATATAAGCAAACGGGAACAAATCATCAACACACTGTATAAATAATATAAACAAATATCCCTGTTTGTTACCTCTAGTAGAACCCAAATGTATGACAAACAAATAGCTATGGAAATCTTCCAATTAAAAGCCAAGAAAGTATTCAAATTATTCTGTGCGTATAAACAAAACAACGTCTACTACATTATGTACATTGTTCCAAGAATTCTTGAATATGTTTATCATTTTAGCACTGATAGAGTTAACTGGCAATATAACTGCTAAATTAATTGATAGTCATTTTAGTATCTCAACGACACGCTATACCCAGACATATTGTAAATTTATGTTATTTTAACTGGAGAACTAATAAAACCACTTCATAATATACAGGATGGTCAATTATGGCTTTGAACTTTTATATTATGTATAAAAATATTAAATATTTATTAATTTAAATCCATGACCACTCTGTATAAGCAGACCACATTAATATGGCGCTTTATGTTCGTTTGATGCCTCTGCTCTTATCTCTATCATCATCACATCACACAGTTGCTATCGATAATAATTGATTTAGATTACGATTTAATTTTTGACACTCCATTATTATTCCTATCTTAAAATAAATTCGTTTTCAGTTTAATTGTTTACTTGTGACCGTTAACAACATGGGACTAAATAAAGTTTTCAGGAGGATTTTCAAAAAAGGGAACAAGGTAGGGCTGTTATAAAATAAACGATAGATTAGTTATAATTTTGTTTCAATTATTTCAATTCTAATGGGTAAAACGTCTTTTGACGCTAATCGTTTTATAAATAAAATGAAAAAACAAAAATGTTTATTTTGCAAAAATACTACCTTTATAAAAAATTAAACTTTTTTAGTACATTTGTTCGAATTGATGTCTGTTATTTTTTTAAACACCTATTAGCGTCTTTCTGATACTAACTGCTTTCATGGTTTTGCTTTACTTTCTTCTTTATTTATACTAACTTACACTATTTCAGTATCTTCTCTTTTTTAAACGCTTTCATTTTTTACTCATACGAGATCTGAAAGTTGTGTCTGTCCTCTTCAGTCTTTTTTCTATTTCATGTGGATCGAGGTTCTGAAGTCTAACTTGAGGTCTCTGTGTAAATCTGTATTACAAATGTACCAATGAGCATCAGTTTTAAAATATCCAAAGTTGTACGCCATAAATCCATAATGGTTTTAAGACTCGCTCTTAGATGAGCAATTTGTTATGTACTTTTAATTGTGATCCTATAAAATGAACCAGTACATGTTTTTTTAAATTTTTAATTACAGATGGGACAATAGTAGCGGCCGGTAGTACTAGCCATTACTAGCTCAACTATTGATTATCCCTCTACTGTGCCCGTGTGCTACTGCCACTTCAACGTCTAGTTGGATATTGGCAGCTAATAAAAGCAAACAGGGTTGATATTAGTGGACGCCAGGGGGGCCAGTATCAGGATAACGTGACCTAGTGGCAGCCAATATTAGATGTAACGTGATATCTAGTTATTCTATCTACTTGTTTAATGTGTTTGAGCTCAATTGATAGGGCCTGGGTTAGGGTATTAAATAACTCGAATAACTTTGAAAAAGAAGTTGGGCACCACTATATTTAAAGCTTACTACACTTGACTCTAGATTAGTGATTTTTATAGAAAATCACTAACCACTAACAAATAATATTTAAAACATGCTTTAGATAAGGTAGCTATCAAATTCTAATTCACATAAGTTTTACTAAATTAAAATTTAAAACGATTTATTGATTAAGCACTTATCTTTTGGTAAGTTAGGTAAATCTATATCACGATATTTCTTCAGGCAACTTCCACAAGGGATTCGGGATCCTTATTATTCCTTATTCGTAATTTTGCATAATTCTGCACTGTGAATGATCTTCAGTATTCGACCATAAACTGTCTAGAGATGAGATCAAAACCGTCTAGAGATTTAACCAAAATATTCTTGAGATGGAACCAAAACCTTCTAGAGATTAATCCAAAAAAATGTCTAGAGATGAATCCAAAAAACGTCTAGAGATAAATCCAAATAAACCGTCTAGATATAGCCATGCTAAAAAAGGATTAAAATGATATCATAGGAAAAAGGAAATTTGAATAGGATTTAGATAAAATGCTTTAACTATTAAATGAATAATTTCACAGAGACTTAAATTAATATGAAAAGGAAAAATCTTATTTAATATATTTAAATATAGCAAACCATACTATCTCATTCCAAAAAAATAATATATAAATTAACCATGTGTTAATCATTGTTGATATTGAGGTTATATTCAAAACTTGACAATTTATTTAAGAAATCCTTGAACAAAATATATATTTTCAACAATATATCCCTTATAAAATCAGACGGATTTTAAGAATATTAAAAATCATCTAAAATTTCTTATGACCAAGATAAATTAAAAATAAAATGTAGTTGATTGTTGCTGTCGACCAAATCAAAAATAAATCTCACAAGACGACAAATCATTTGAGTAAGAGGTGGTTGTATCGAAATAACGGTTCCAACCGTTACAAAAGGTAATAGCCTACAGTTGAGGGAGATACTACTTTTGTATGTTTTTCATTTACTTTCGTTGCGAAGTTTTTTAAAATCTTAAGTAGCGATGACAAATCCAACTGGTAATGTAAAATAGAATGCGAACAATATCAGACAACGTCTACTTACCTAATCTGCAATGGTTCACTGCAGCAAATAACTTCTTGAATAATTTAATTGTCTCACACTTATTCTTATAATTACCTTATATTCCACAGGACCATCCTCGGCACGCCCTATTTTGGATTAATATTCCTTGAAGCTTCTCACTTATAATGTACAATGTTAGCTACAGCCTTATCAACAGCTTACTCGTACTCAAGCTCCTTGGTATTCTCACCACACTCAAACAAAGTAGCAACTAGCAACTTTCAGTTATCTCCATTTTACCCATCTTCGGCAGCCTCAATTATTGTTGTTTTAGTCTGGTTTTTAAGCTTTTATTGAATTGCGGCTGTTGATCGCTCAAAGAAACAGATCCAAGTCGTCCCATCGAAAATCTATGTTTTATCAATCTCCAGCCTCTATATACAGTACGTTAACCGACGCATCAAACAAAATAAAGATGAGACGCTTAATTATATTTGGATTTTAGAGGGTTACAGTGAGTAATTGGTTTAACCATACCCTTTCGATGCCAAACATGGGTATTGCGGTCCGCACTCGGCGCCCTATTTATTATTCTATTTCGGTTTAGTCAATCGCATTGTGCTTCTATAACATTCTTTCGGAGTCAGGATTGGAAAATTAACTTATTTTATATTTATATTTTCTGAACTGCTTTTTTCGTTTCTCCGTTTTAAACGATATTCTTATTATTGTCTTATCAGAGCTGACCTTCCTCATTTTTTACTGTTTACTCAAAGTTTTGTTATTCTTTAAGTTTTTAAATTCCTTAATTTTTTGTTCTACGTTAAATTTATCAGCTCACTTTATTTTTTACATCTTCAATGTACCGTTTTCGATGATGATGGTGGGCGAGATTTTTCGGGTTTTCCTCACCTGTAAGTCAAATGGCGCCATTAATCATCTTTAAGTCGACCCGGAGCGCCACGGAAAATAATAATAATAATAGCCGTCCCTTCCCCTACACAAGTCGCTCAGTCGACTTCAGGGGTTGAAAATCATTCTTAAGGGGATAAATTAGGAAGAGGATTATTATTATTATTATTATTTCAAGTTTAAAGTAGGAGAAACGTTAAATACTATTTAGGCATTTAACGCAAGGTTTAAAATAGCTAAGGGTTATTAAGACGATCAGGAATGGAGTATTCTTTAACAGAGAAGACTCTATATGTTTTCAGTGATTTCCAAAATTGTTTAGAACTTTTATTATTAAATTCAAATGTAAAGAAAGCTTTTTCTCCCGTTTTATAGCACTGTTTGTGTAATTTCGCATATCTTTATAAAATTGGAGATGGGCATCTGATTTAGTGTTTTTATGCCTTTTAAAGGCTTTATCTCTAATATCCATCATTTCTCTTATTGCACCGGTAAGCCAGGAAGCCCGCGGCTTAGTTATCCGTGCTGTCGCAAAAAGTCGTTTTCATTAACAAACTTAAAATTCCTATAAGTTACTGTTTTTGGTCCCTCTTTCTCCAAATAAACTTTTAATTTGCAATAAGCAATATCATGATCAGTAATAATACCTGTTACTGTGATGACACCCTTCTCCACTAGCCAATCTTTAGATGTCACAATACCATTTAAAAGTGTTGCTGTTGTATCTGTAATTCGTGTTGGGGTTTCAAGAACTTGATAGAGACCAAAACATTGAAAAATAGTTAACAATTTATCTACTGTAGTATTTTCAAAATTTAAAAAATCTATATTAAACTCACTTCCACAAATTACTTTATCAAAACTTGGACATAGCGTACTAAGAATGTCCTCCATTTTATCAATGAATGAGTTAGAATTCACCCTAGGGGGCTTGTATACAGCACCTAAAGCAATAGTTATATTTTTAATTTTAAGCTTCACCCGAAGTTGCTCCGAAAATTTGGCGCTACAGTTTAATTTAGTACTATTTATGTTACTTTTGACGTAAATACACAAGCCTCCCCCGGCAGATCCTCGATCTAACCTGTATAAAGTATATCCTTTTAATCTAACTAAATCATTTGAATATATTTTCTTATGCCACATATAATAAAAATATCAAAAGAGTGTTCCGCAACAATCAATTGCACATCATGCATAGATGGCAGCAATGATCTTGCATTGATACAACCTATATACAAAATATTATTCATTTAATTCAATTCAAAAATATTGTTTATCGTTAATATCGATGATCGTCTAAGACGGAATATTCGAAAACTGAAAAGAGGAAATTTGCAGGACTTCTGTGAGATTGCACTTCCTTCGGAATAGTCTTTCATATCTGGAACTCGCTACCAGAACACGTTTTTAACGATTTTAAAAATAGATGTAACGTTCTCTACTGTTGTTACATACTTATTTAATACTTGGATTGGGTATTTTTTAGTTTTCTCTTTTTGTTAATATTTTTATTCTATTAAGGGCCAATCTTTTTACCTCTGAGTAAAGTTGAAAGTAACTACTTGCTGATTAAACTATAGGGCTATTGTTCGTTAATCTGTCAAGTAAACCTACATGTAACTTTACTCAGAGGTGAAAAGATCGGCCCTTATATTTATATTTGACATTATTAGTTACTCGTTCTTGTAAAAGTAAAGAGAAAAATAGGATTTTAATCTTCTGTTTCAATCATATGATAATAACAAAAATATATACTCATGTCTTTTGACTGTTGCCTTCATGAACACTAGTACCATGGCCCGTTATATCTCGAAGAAAAAGTTTGATACAGATATCTACTTAATAGATTTGTTTTTTTTTGCAGGCGTTACTAGTCCAAAAGGACGAAAAAATCGAGGAACTTACGAGACAGCTGCAGCAAATCGATAATGAAATGATGCGCGAACAACGTCTTCAACAGCTGCAGATGCAGCTGCAGCAACGCGAACTCGAAATCAACGGTTTACGTTCGCAGCTGGACAAGTTCCAGAGTGTGATGCGCGTGCACAATCCGACCAGTCCGAAAGGAATGCGTCCGCGAAAACAGCGCACGGGTATATCCGCGGAACCGCAAAGTGAGGCATCCATATTGGAAATGAGCAAGCAGTCTTTCCCTGTTTACCCCAAGGATAAAAGGTAAGTCAATCTTAAAAAATATATAATTTAATCTATCCAAATCCAAGCGCCTTTTTAATAAATGTCACTACATTACACTTTTTAACATTTAGGCGGTTAAGGTTAACTTGAAGCAAAAAACAACGTTAAAAGTAGATATTTGTATGTCATCGGCAAACAGTAGATTTGATGCGCTCAAATTACAAACAATATCGTTAGTAAAAATCAAAATTAATAAAGGTCTCAAAACCGAGCCTTGCTGAACTCCGGAAATTTGTTTAAAATTCATTGATTTATGTCCTAAGGTAAGGATTTAATAGATATGAATGTAAAAGATTTACTAAGGAGCCATTAAATCCAAGTGCTGAAAGTTTATTTATTAATAAATTTGTGGTCAGTTCCATCGAATGCTTTGGAGACTGGAGAAGTCATTATTTCAGACACTAGAGAGAAATTCAGAATTGTAACAGGGCTATTATTATAGTTGGATATATCATTTTTGTTATTGCTGCCATTTTTAAGAATAGGACCAACTCTGGCTAATTTCCAGATTTCAAGAATATCTTGAATGATAAAAATAAAGTAAAATAAGATACTAAGAGGTTTGGAAAATACCTGTGCACAGTCACTCACCAGAAACGCCGGATCATTATACGGTCCACATGTCGGTTTATGTTTCAATAGAGCCATTAGTACTTTAGTTTCCGTTACTTGGGTAATGTTAACTATATTATTATAATTTTGGTATTTTATAGAATCCCTAAAAGTATTTGGTGTATAATTTCCTCAATAAAATACTGCAAACAAATGTATTATATCTTTAGGTTCATTTAAACGCTTGTTTTCGAAATTCATACTGTTAGGTACCGTTGATAGCTCACCCTTTCTGAAATTTATAAAAGAAAAACGAGTTTTAGTATTAACTTTAATATATTCCTTAAAACGTTTCATATAATTACAGTAAGCTAATTTAAATTTGTTCTTAATTTAATTTTTTGTTCGTTTCTGTTATGTTATTCTGGGTTATTTATTTGCCCTGTTTGTAATACATATTTTTTCTTCCTCTGTCCTAATATTCATAGGTTGTTACTTTTTCTAGTGTTATCTTTACCTTTTATTTCTTTATTATTTCTATTATCTCTTGTTTACAATCATCGCTTTGATTTTTTCTTTTACTACGATTCTCATGTTTTCTATTGTCCATTGGTGATAAGTGATTTTGCTATCCATACCACGTCATCTGCTTAAACGAACTTCCAAGTTTCTGTATCCTATTATCATGTCTACGTTTTCTCCTTGTTCTTTAATTTTCTTTACTATTTTGTCCATTATGATTACGAACAGCAGTGGGCTTGAACTACCACCTTGTGTTATACCTTTTCATCATCAAAAATCGTCATTGTTTAATTTTGGAATCGTTGTATAATATTCTCCACCAGATCTATATTACAACAGCATTTGTGGAATGTCTAGTTTTGTTTACAATCAAACCAGATGTTTCTTTTATCCGCGTTCATGTTTTTCTAATCAATTTATCCAAATTCTATTAGAAATTAAATATTTTTAAAATAGTCTCATCGATTGGTTTATAAGATTAATTACATTCTTTGTTGATGTTTAAATAGTTTTCATCTTGTGTGATTCGGTAAATATATACGTTTTGGTAATTAGTTAATAAATGTTTTTAAATAATAGATTGTTGTATTGATCTATTTTTAGATAGATGAGTAATAATAGTGTTTATACAAATTTAGACCTCGCATACTTTTTACGGAAAAAATTTATATGCTGTAATTTTCCACCTCTTGAGCAATAGTGTAGATGGGACCATTCAATGACCATCCTATGACTCTTTTTTTAAGAAACAAAATTAGGAAATACCACTTATTTGTTGCTGGTTATTCCATGAGAAAGCTAATTTTTTTGTGGCTAATCTATTGTAACATATTTTGGCATTCTACGAAAATAAAAAAGGGGTCCATATTTACTGAAAAATAGAATATTGCTAGATTTGCTATTTTTAATGATAAAACAAATATTTTACGTACCATATATAGGGGAAAGAAGGGTAAGATCAGGTAGTTAATACTTTTCGGAATGTTAAAGCCAAACGACTCCAACTAGAGCTTGATTGAACGACCTGACGTATTGTTTATCGTATCACAATATAATGTTTCAGAAAAGTCGTAGATTCATTATACTTTTCCAGAAAAATGTGTTTTTCTCAAAATGTCAAATCACCCGGTCTTATCCCACTAGTGGGGTAAGATCGGGTGCACATATTAACTTTATGGAAAACTATAAAAACTACATTTTAATTCAAAAAACTTTAACTTTAACAAAAAAATATTAATCTTAGATACAAAAATCACATTGAAAGAAGGTATCTTCTTTGCCCGCTCCACTGCAGCCTTCGTGAGCCCAGCCAAGACACGAATTCCACATTGGATCCATCCTTCTCCTTGTTTTGAGTTGGAAAAAGATTCGTTGCAGTATAAACAATGATCGTCGGATTTGTTATCTTCCCCATCAGAAGAATCATCAGTCGAGATCGAGGTCGAGGTTACAAGAATTTTTATGGAGACTTTTTTCTTTCTCTGGGCCTTGGTACGCTTGTGTTTTTGATTGTTTGGTTTTGATGTTGTCTTCTTATTTGGTTTGTTAGAGTCATCAATAACCAATTTTCTTTTCTGTGACGTTATTTTTCTTTCATTTTCTTTTTTTCTTTTCCTCTAACTGAGATTCGAGTTCTGTTTTGTATGGTGAAGAAGTTAATATTGCACATTTCCCTTTTCGTTTATCTGTTCTTTCTGTTTTCTTTCTTTCAGCAACAGGTGGTGGCATTAGATGTTTGGGTGATATAGCAAAAACTATTGATGCTGCTGGCTTTTCATCCGTAAAAATTTGTGGGTCTAAAATTTTAGAACAGCAGGGTTCATTTGGAAATGGTTCGTCAATATTGGTTTGTTAATCTCAACTACCGTTTCACACGTTTTTTGTGCAGGTTTTTCTTCTGTTGTTGGGTCTACTTGTAGAACAACATCTACTTCTGCCTGTGGGCGTGGGTCTCCTTCTTGAACAGCATTTGCCTCTATAGGAACATGTCGATCTGTGGTTGTTGAGGGAGCAAACAGGTGATCAGGAAAAATATTTCGGTTTAAAGGGTAAATTTTTGTTTGCTTGAATCCATTTACTGCCGTCCGCATTCCTGCTGCCCCAAGGAAAGCTGCACCATACAGTTTGACTACTTGTTGAATTGTAACAACTCTACCAGGATGTGTTACAAGCCACTGGCGCACCTCCTGCTGATAATAGGTGCTCAATGGAGCCATGAAGGTCACGTCTAGCGGCTGGAGTCGATGAGAACAATGTGGCAAGCACAACAACACAACATTGTTTTCTCTGGCCATATTAATAATTTCGAGACTCTTTGTGTGGGTAGTATGGCCGTCCAAAATCAGGAGGACTGGTTTTTCAGACGTTGGTTTAGAAAACTCAATAAATCTTTGAAACCAATATACGAAAATGTCTGTTTGCATCCATCCAGAAGGGTGATATTGAGCGAAGCTTCCCGGTGGTGCATCGTAAGCAGCGCAGGATTTTCTCTTTCGAGGAAAAACAAACATTGTTGGCATAAAATTTCCGGCCGCATTCATGCAAGTTTCAGCAGTAACCAAAACGGCTCGTTCTGCTGATACCAATGCTCCAACCTGTTTTTTTCCTCGTGAAGCTAGGATTTTGGATGGTTTGTTGGGAACTGTGGTTATTCCCGTCTCATCGACGTTATAAATATCACTTGGAGAAAAATTGTGTTGTTCATACAAACCCTCCAACAGATCGCAAAATTTATCAACAACTTGCTTATTGGATCCCTTGGCCCTTGCTTTTGAAGTGTTTTCTGGAAATCGAAGAAAAATATTGTTCTTATGCCTCCTTAAAAAACCATATAACCAGTCTTTTCCGGCCATCTTGATTTCTTTATTGAATTTGTGTTTCAAATTATTTTTAGTTGCAAGATTAAACGCGAATCTTCTGACATCACTTAAAGTTAAACCAAACAATCTACTCTCTAAAAGCACATGTCTAGTAATTCTTTTTCTTGCTCTTCAGAAAATATAGTCGTACAAGGTCCCAAGCTACCTTTTCTAGCAGCTTGGCTAGAAGTTAGTTGATTTGTTCTAGCCTTTTTTACTCGATCTTCTAAAGTAGACTGCGGAACATTAAAGGCTTTTGAAGCTTTTAGGTATCCCATGCGTCCAGATAATACTTCCTCTATAGCATCTTCCATATTTTCCTGGCTCCAGGATTGCCGATTTGTTTTCCTCTCGTAAGTTCTAGGCATATTGACGCTGTAAAAAAATAGTTTTAAATAATAGGGTAAGACCGGGTAGTACCCGGTTTCGCCTCACTCGGACTACCCGGTCTTACCCAAAGTATAGAATTTAAGAAAATGCTCTAAAACCACTATGAAATTTAAATTATTCCTTCGTTTTTATGCATATATTAAACCTTATTTATCATATAATAGGTGACACTGAAGCAAGTTTTCATAACTATAAATGCCAATAAGTAATGATCGTTTAAACATTAGAGAAGCGACATGGAAAAACAAACTTACCTCAACTGACAACGTGCGTTCTCCAGCATCGACTCGATACTAGATACTAGTGATACTACTGCCGCTAAGGGCGCTAAGTCGTCTCAGCTTACGGATTGTATTTCACGTTCTGTGCACCAGTTGGCATTAGTAGTAGCAGCACCGTCAAGGTATCTGATCTCACCCCGCTACCCGGTCTTACCCTCCTTTCCCCTACCATATGTTTTTTATAAGTATTAATGTGATACAGAGTATTTTTGTCTGACTCTTGTGTATTTGTTATATTATTAATATATTTATAATTATCTATTTCATTAACTACAGAGTGATTTACTAAATAAATTAGAAGTGAATTTATCGAAAGTGTGAAAAACATTTTTTTTTTGTTTAACTACCCTGTATTTCTTGATTAATCTTGTAAATATATATTATAGGTATATTTTTTCACTGGCTTATGACCCATCGTGTAGAAAATAATTTCTCAAATCATAGCTTTTTGAGATACAGAGGGTGTAATACTTAAGAAATGCTAATTTTTTTTGTTAACAGTTGAATGTTTTGTTCCTAATTTAATGTAAAATCTTTTAGAATTCCACCAATATACACACACAGGTTAATAAAAATATGTTACTCTACAGGGTGAATCGCAAATAAATAAGCACATGCTTCTGATTGGTGTTCTCCATGTTCAGAAATAGTATTATCCAAAATGACGACTATAATGACAACTGACAGAAAATTTTCAATATGCAAATCTTTCTAAAAAATATCCTTAAAATTATATTTTTATTAAATAAAAAATGGAGGTTATATTTATAAATAAAAATAATTTTCGAAAGTTGTCCAAGTAACAATTTGATATCTAATAAAAGCCAACAGTCTACGTAAGTAAATTTTTTCATTATTAATTTTAGGAAAAAAAGTTATTCATCATAAAACGTTCTTCATCATAAAAAGTTCTCCATGACTTAAAACCTAAATTTCAATCATCTGATACCAAATTTTATCAGTCGTGTACGAGGTTTGTCAAAAATAAAGGTACTTTACTCTTGAGCAAAATTTATATTTGTTGACGCTCGGCTCAAAAAATTTAATATTTGATAGTTAAATTTTAGGTTTTAGACTATGCAGAACTTTTTATAAACAATACATTTTTGGATAAAACTAATATTAAGAAATGTTTTCCCATATGTAGCCAACTTACGTAGACACTCTGTAGATAACTATCCATTTCATAAATTTACTATATTACTTAATTATTAGCTATTTTATCGAAGGACATGTTTTTTGATTATTTTATTGTCTAGTGGTTGAAAACAAATTAGGTAACATACGATCAATACAGGTTGATTATTTAATATGCCTAATTGATGTCCCAGAATTTATAATCCGCCTTAATGATAGCCGAGTTGAGTCCCCGTAGATGGGTAAATTGAGTCCCGGGCCTACCTGAGCTTGCACAGTTAGTAGGGGTTCGTAATCTGTTTCTAGAATATTAAAACTAAAATTCATTTTATCACATAATTTTATGCAATTTACAATATAAAATATTTACAATAATATACTTACCTATAATTGCTAAATATTCGTTAATTTAATTATTTTAAATTTGTTCATCTAGAAATTTTTTATTTTTAAGGTTTGTGAAGAATAATTTTTTTTTTTTACATTTTTTTGAATGCTTCTAATTATATAAGTGTCACTTTGGAAATCTATTAAAACGCTTAAATATTGAAATATATGTGAATGGGCAAAATAAAATGATAAGTTAAACCTTGCATGAAAGCTCTCGCATGCATTCGTCGTCCGTTGCATACTGCTCGTCTTCTCTCTCCATATTTCTGGTGGAAACCTAACCGATTCTGATATATAATTACCGACCAGATCGGAGACAACCCAGCGAGACGTGTAACTCGATGTATTTTTTTTGGATTCAGAAATAAATAGTTTTTCTACACAAATTTACAGGAGAAACATTCACTGTATATTAAAAAATATAGAAGCTTCCAATAACATCAAATTTTTTATCATATAAATAATAATTTTAATAAAAGAAGTTTTAATCAGTTTAATATAAGCAGTGAACATAGTTTTTATTACTCTTGTAAATTTCGCTAAAAAAACTTGAAAATTCTATTGATTATTAAATATTTAAACTTGGAAAAATAATACACCAAACTCTTTTTCTATAAATTATATTTTTGTAAGGTACAGAAAAACAAACTACAATTGCTACGTTTAGAAAGTACCTCGTATCATTTTGTGACAAATTACAAAGAAAGTCACAGTTGTTATATATTCATAATATATTTAAAAAATAATGTAACAAATATATTATAAAGTATAGAGTATATTGATACCTTTTTGCCAGACTATCATAAGTGCCATTTGAACAAATGTCGCTTACGTTAGTCTGGCAAAAACGTATCGATATGTTATGACTGTTTATTTTAATAGAAACCATGGAAACGAAACAAACACACACATACACTCACACAAATGTATAAGGCCCGAGTCGAGTACGTTCCCATCCTGCAAACTGGATTGAAACTTGCTAGACCCATTCCGTACACCCCCCTGCTAACTCCTCTTAGGGTCATCAAGATCAATAGATTTATATGCCATGCCTTCTAAAAGGGAATGAAGGATGACATACTATCATCATTTAAACAGGACGTTGCTGAAGGCTTACCCCTGTCATGTCGTCTGTGTATCTTGTGTGTGTATATGTGTGTGCATTCCTGTTGTGTCCCCAGTCATGTAAAAGTTTTCCTAATCTCCTAATTTGGTGACTAGGTGGACCTTCTCCAACTAGTCGTCTAATCTATTCGATCTGCTTTGCAGCAGTAGGTACTTTTCAAACATAGCAAATAATAATAATAAACACTATTTAAAGATGAATACATTTTTGTATTTTTTTTTGTCGTTGTCCCTTACCAGAGTATACCTATTTTCCATAATCCCTTAATTATAGATTACCTTACGATGTTTCAATGAATATAACATTTTACCCATGAAAAATCTAATTTAGAATTTAACTCTTTTTCAATTGCATTTGAAACAATTGGTACAATTTATTATCAAGGAAATCTTCTAATAAAGTTATAGCAGATCCTACTTAAACTACTGGTTGTTCTGCACGATAAATTAACTTTTCTTGAGATTGATCTCTCTCTAAAATCCAAAACCGACCTGATGATTTTCCAATACATCCTGATTTAAAATTCTGCCCTTCTGTGATTCAATTTTTTTTCTTCGTTTAAATGACTCTTTAATATTCTAATAGCCACTAGAGTGGCTATTAGAGGTAGGTGTATGTAAGAAATAGCCAGTCTCTAATCATTTCAAAAGTCCTTTGCCAATACTACATGTGCAGAGATTTTTTATTCGGCATACATTTTACATCTTTTCTAGTAGGTGGGAACTTTGTGTTGCCATTAAAGCTATCGAGACATTCATCTACCTACTTAATGAACAAAAGTAGGTGTAACAATGGATTTCTGTTCCAATTCACCTAAAATAATTATAGCCATTTTGTAATATATTATTAATCACACACATTATACAGTGGTTTTCTTAATAAATTGGAAATTACTTACCTCTAGAAAGAAACGTGTACAAAAACGCGAGTTTGATTCCAGAAATTGCTTCATGCAAAAAATAATATGCGAAAATAAACATTCCCCCCAAAGAAAATTAATTAAACAACAAAATCAGAGACAAAGAAATAAACGGGGCCCAAATTAAATTAATTTCAATAAAATGCACACTTTCATAACAACATTCATAACATTGCCTGTTGTCAGTTCTAATCTATACGTCGACGTCAAAAAACCAGCAACATCAGCGACCTCTAAGATCGGTGTTAGTTTTATTGGAGAGAGATAAATATATGTAAAGATCAATGCAAAAGAGAAAGAAAGTCATATATGTAATTTAAATGGACCACCGAACAAATTTTCCTATTAAGTTACACGTCTCTGTTGTCTCTGACCAGATAGTCCGCAAATTCCACTACTCTGGGATTCTGTGGTTGTATTGAAGATATCTTTAACAAAATAATCTACATCTTCTAGGTTGAGAAATGGCATTACAAAGCAGTACGTTATAGTAGTTTGTGCAACAAGATTGGATATGATGGCCATATCGCACGAAGACGAAATTTGAGCACGACGCCGTAGACGGAGTTGTATTTCGAAGCGCAAAAGGCTACTTTAAATAGTGATCGTAGAAAAAGGTATTTATTTGCGATTCATCTTGTATAGAAACACATTTTTGACTCCAAACATGTAAAAAACCTTGTATTGTTGTACAGGCTTACATTACAATATTCGCCTTTCTAAGCACAAATAGTAATTGTGAACTTGTTTCGTAAATTATTTAAAATTTAATATATACATAAAATGTAATAGCTACATCAAATGAATGTACTGTGTGACAGACTAACCACTAGAAATATTACCTGGCATCAATTCAAAGCATTCGTACAATCTTGTTATGATATCTGAGTTAGTTTATTTCAATTTAGCTGATTAAAAGCTTGGCTGGGGGACATACCATAGGCGCATAAATACGAATGATACATTGAAACAAATACAGGATATCTTAATAAAAGGTAATTTATCTTTTCGCTGTTGAGCTACGAACGTTCGAGAGAGTCTGTTAATTTCTAACACTGGAGAAATGTCAAGGACCTTTGAGTGAGTGCTGAAGACTGATTCGATTTCGCGCCTGGTATAAATCCATTCACGATGTATATACGCCTTGATCGGCCTTGAAATAATTGTGATTTTTTTTCTGCATCAGCGAGGTATATTTTGGTATGGTCATTAACCTATTGTTCTATCTAAGCTCTATTACTGTTTCTTATTTCCACTAAATAAGGGTTAAATAATTTTACTAAGCACGAATTTCATCAATTCGTTTCTAATTCTCGGCTTCATCTCTCTCTTAAAGATTATAAGCATCCCCGTGTAAAATGTTCAAGCTCAAATTAATCCATACGTTCGATATAATATAAACATCCACACGGACATTTTATTGAAATGCTTGAAAATCCCTTGGCTATTTCTGAACACCAAATAAAAACAATTTCCAATCATCCGGTATACTGGATGACAATTTGAAAACGAACAGTGTTTAATATTTCTTTAATTGATGACACTATAAAACACGATGTGTGAGCAGTGTGAGCTTGAATGTTTTTCGCAAACCTTTTGGAGTACTTGAAGAGAACAAACTGAGTGTACCATTATGAACTAACAATACGTCTATCCTCCATTGCTACAGCGGTAACATGCCCAGTAATATCAAAAAAAGTGATGACAATCTTTGTATTTCGGGTTTTTTTACGAACAATTTTCGTTGAAACCGACTCATTCTCATAGACCCAAATTGACGAGTGTTGCTTTTTTTTATTCGTTATCATAGAAGTATATCCTATGTTTCATCACCTATTTTGTACACCAAATTAGACCATCCACGGTCAAAATGATCTAGTGTAAATTTGCACCATCTCACGCACATGCCCTACCTTAAAACACCAATGCCCTACCTTAAAAATAGTCAGTCAGTCGGTATTGCACATCACAACACACGTCTCAATGTCATTATCATTATTTATAGTAACACGCGGCAACACTGGCAACTTGCCATATTTAAACTGCTGAGATATACCCACTATTGCTCTCTTGCACTTGCGTCCCTCATCACCAATTTCCATCAGCCATATTCAAATCCGCATCTTGCGCGTGCTATTGTCTTTTCTGGATTTGTAATCTTTTACTTATTAGGAATTGTGTAACTAATAACTACTACGTCAATTAAGGTAGCATTAAAAAATGCAACAAGTGTCAAGTGTTAGAATTGCTGATGATATAGCTCAAATTGGAAGACACCTACAAAAAAGGGAAGCCTTTACAGATACATATAACATCTTTGCATCAGTGGCATTTGGCTGCAGCAGTGCTGCATGCTAATCTACCTTTTTGACGTTAACGGTGATAAACAAGCCCCAAAGAATGCCAATGACTCACGAGATAATGTTTATTGAATTTGAAAGGAAAAAAACAAAGAAAATCGCTCTGTATCTAAAAGGCAGGGAGGGTGGGGTTGCTCCACAGAACTTAGGCCTCATAAGGCCTATTGTCCATCATCCACGGGCATATAGAACATGTCCCTCAATTTGTTAAAACCTGCTAGTTGCCGCTGAGAGGTGTCTATAGACGGACATTTTCACTGCAGTTATCAACTCGTCAAAAACTTGCTGGTTGACGCTGAGCGGTGTCTACAGACAGAAAATAGATATCAATGAAATCTACGAAAATTCTACAACATGACAAATCAAACATTTTTATCGCTGCTTCGCATGAAGAGTAACAGATTATCGCAAAAACCGATTTTTCAGGAGAGCGATTTAAAGTTATGCGGCACAATGAATAACATATTTAAAAAATTATTGTAATATTTTTTTCAGGTACCTAGTGTTGGAAATAATCACACTTTTTGATATGTACTTTCAACACTGGTAAATTAAATAAGACATTTCTAGTTATTTAAGGAAGTCTTTTTATTAAAAAATTAAAAAATAAGAATGCATTCCCTTTTCCAAATATACACTGTGTACATAAAGTATGGAATAAAAATTCATTTTAGGCTAAACAATTTTGAGGAAAAATCCTGAAACAAGACGATTTTTGATATAAATTTAATGTATTTTTACATAACAATGAAATATATAGGGTAAACCATTTGTGAGTAACGATGTCATCGAAATTTTTTTTAATTGCCACTCCCTGTATATTTTATTTTTGCTCAAAATTGTTTGTGTAGCTTAAAATAAATTTATTTCATAATTTATGTTAATTTTAGTTAATTCAGATTTATAGTACCTATCACTTACATTATGAGAAATATTGAATCTTTAAAAAATATGACACTATTTTATACAAAAAAAAACTTTTTCCTACGACCACTTAGGAAAGTGACACATATCACACTATATAGTCCTATGGAAAGTGCCCTATATCACACGCGTATGAATAAGCATTTACTTTCCACCCGTGTACGAATATGCTACTTTCCGCAGTAGCTGTCACAAAATAATTTCTATTTTGATCTATGTAATGTCCATATTAATACTAAAATTGTCTAAAATCGATATGATTGTAAAATTATTGAAATTGTTGTAAATTAGATCCTGGATATTTATCATTAACAATTATTACTAAAATAATTTTAAAATAACTAAGATATGTTTGCTCTTTATTCTGGTTAAATACATAACCGATTAGATCATTCAATTGACATAAGGGCTATTAGCTCAGATGGTTAGAACGTCGAACTTATCAACTTTGCCATTTGAGACCTGGCGAGCGACCGCGTTCAAATGCTGGCGGGGCCAGAATTTTTTTTTTTGTTTAGAAAATATGAAAATTGAATAAATACGATTATTGTTGATTATTTTTTTAAATACATTTTAATTATTATAGTAATAATAACCTGGTTTTACATTTTTGGATGACATTATTTTGTAGTCGTAGGAAAAATATTGTACATCACTTGTGTGAAAAGTGATTTTCCACACTCGTGTGATAGTCGAACTCGGCTTGTGCCTCGTGCGACAATATTTCCCACTCGTGTGAAAAATTTCACTTTCCACACTCGTAATGTAATATACTATTTCCCCCTACTCCTATAGAAAGTACACACTTTCCTCGCTCACATCAGGGAGGGAATTCATACTTCCCACCCTAGGGAGGAAAAGTACTTTTCAGGAATACAGAATACTGATTGACACTTCTACACATTGTAGTTAAAGGACTGTGAAAGTGATGTTGTGAATTTGGCACTTGAATATGAAATGTTATATTTGACCTTGACGTAATACGTGGGATATGAAAATTAAATTGAGACAGCAGAGAAGATGAATCTATAGAATTATTAATTAATTTATAGATGAATATCAAATCTGCTATTTCTCTTCTTTTTCTCAGACTCACAAAACTGAGTTCTTCTATCAATAAATTATAGTCATAGTGACGAATAGGATAACGGCCATGTTTTTTAAAGTAAATAAATTTTAAAAATTTTCTTTGGTCAGATTCTAATGCACTTGTGTACTTTAAATGATTAGCATTCCAAACACAACTGCAATACTCCAGTTTGCTACGAACTAGTGAAAAATAAACAGAGAAGATGGCTTCTAAAGATTTAAACTTTTTACAGTTTCTAATAACAAAACCCAAGATTTTTGTTGCACTTTGTACAGTGTTTTCAATGTGTTCCGAAAAAGTCATTTTGCTGTCAAATAAGATACCTAAATCTCTGTAATTATATATCCGGGAAATAAAAAGATTATCTAATTGATAATCATATAAGACAGTGTTTACTTTCCGGGAAAAGGACAGGACTTTGCATTTGTTAGTATTCAAAGATAGTTTATGATACACCAGTTATGTAAGTTGACAAGGTCGTTTTGAAGAGTAATGCAATCTGAGGTATCCTTTATTTCCCTATAAAATTTTATATCGTCTGCAAATAAAAGTTTCTTAGAGTTGATACAATGACAGATGTCATTAATAAAAATAACAAATTGAAATCTTCAGGAATAATCAAGCTTTATGAGGTGGTGTAGCATTTTGATTCTCAAGAAAATCTGATTGAAAAAGGGGGTTGAGGGGAAAAATCTGTTTTTGCTGTTAAAAAAATGTGTTTTTGTTGGTGGAAAAACCATTTTTTATCACAATATTTTATAAAAAAATTTTATAAATATATTTTTTCTTTTGTCTAATATAATCTGCAAATTGAACAGAGTAGATTTATTTTTCTTTATTTATTTGTTGTCAGTTATTTATAGGAATAAATACTTTTTGAATGGAAATAAAATGTTGTCACGGATAATTATGTAAAGAGCAACGTAAATAGGAAGATATTACTAGACCAACTTAAATAATGGTAATTCCACGCCTATTCAACAGATTCCCCATAAAATATACACGGTACATGTTAATACACACAACCAAACTTATATGAAATCATCTATTATTTTTCATAATTTTTGAGATGTATGAACATTTTTTGTTTATGAATAAAACTCGGTCCTTACCAAAGACTTTTAATGACAAATAACCCACATAGCAATAAAAATAATTAATTAGTTGAAAAAATACACCCAATGGTATTTTTTTGGTTTCTCAAACGAAATGAGATTTAAATTTTTAATAACCGAAAAGCAAAATCAGACAAAAAATTGGTAGTTTTAACAATCCGTGTTATCACCGCTAAGCCTTATGCAAGCTTCTATTCACCTTGGCATGCTTCTTATTAAATTGTCAACATTGTCTTGGGGTATGTTTCCCTATTCTGCTAATGCTGCATCAATAAGCTGTGCGACATTTCCTGCCTTATTTCGACGAGCTCTAATCCTTCTTTTGGGCTGGTCCCACAAGTGTTCGATAGGATTTAGGTCTGGTGAACATGCAGGCCAGTCTAAAACTGTGACACCTTCTGTTTTAAGATATTCTGTAGCCACTCTGCTGGTATGGGAGGTGCATTATCGTGCATAAAGACAACATTATCCCCAATTGCAGCTCTTCAAAGCTTTATGATTGGTTCTAGCACTAAATCAACATATCTCGGACCAGTTAAAGTTTTTTGAAGTGGTAATAATGGGGTTTTTGCTTCCAGCATAATACCTGCCCAAAACATTACAGTTCCTCTTTGATATCTTGGGACATATCTGGCAGCGTGGAGTCTCGCTCATCTTCCTGGAGCTCCGAGAACCCGAATTCGATGGTCATCTGATCTTAGGCCAATTCTGGTCTCATCCAAAAAAAGAACATTTTGCCAATTCTCAATTGTCCAGTTTTGGTGTTGGAGGCACCAATTTAGCCGGTCAATTTTATTTTGCCTAGGTAACGGTTTTTCTACTGTACAAATCTCGTGCGCGAAGTCTTTTTCTTAGAGTTTCAATTGAAACGTTCACACCTGTTGCTTCCAGAAATTGTCGTTGTAGCTATAAATGAGAAACACTGGGATTTCGTCAAATAAAAAGGCACAAAAACGGTCCTGTTCAGTTGTGACTCTTTTACTACTTTGTATGGGCCTGTTCTTTAGAGTTTTCAGTTCCAAGTACCTTTTATATGTTTTCGATACAACACCCTGAGTATCGCTTACTACCTCTGCTACGTCTTATTATGGGGCATTTCTTGTTCAATGAGAGCAATAATTCTCACCCCTCTGCATATCTGTTAGTCCAATGTAACGAATTTTGATGTTTTTTTTGGACCGAAATAAAATTACCGGAGGATCGTGATTTTACTTGTGAACACAAAATTCACAAGATAATAAATCTCAGCAGTCGTTTCTTCTTTTTTATCATGTTTGTTAAGAACAAAAGGCCTTATCTTAAAGTTAGTTTCTAAATTTTTTACTTACAAAACGTTTATTCAGAAACACACAGTGATTCCATATAAGTTTGGTTGTGTGTATATTAAGATACGTGGCCTGAAATCAAGTAAGTCGAAGTCGATTTTCGAAGCCACAGTTTACGAAATTAATGTTTATTAAATTTTCTAAATTCCGGCAATTGATGAAAAATTGTATTTTATGTTGTGGTCTATTTTATCTGTTCGTCGTAAAAACCTATTTGTAATCGCTGTTAGGTCGGAATTTACAGTTGAAGATTTCTATAATAATTGTTAGTACTAACTATATCTCTATCTAGCCAATAGATACCTGCACCTCCCGGATCAAAATCTGTTTGACATTAATTCGGCTAGAAATCCAATAGATACCCCGTCCTTAAGCAATATCTGTTACGTTTTATTTGGAAAATAACGTCTTATCTCACCCAATTTTACTGACGCTCGTCTTCAAAACTCTTTAATCATTTGGCGATTTCAGAAAATTTTGGAATAGTTATATATATAGTTAATTTCCCAATTTTTATTTCATAAATTCTTGCCATGAGGTCCTTGGCGACTCCTAAATAGACATAATTAACGCTACAATTATTTAGCAATGTAAACGACTTAAAAAAAATCCCTTGCGGGAATTCGGAATCACTCTCAAACTAACTATAATGTATGCATTGATGGTCGCATTGATCGGCCAAGTTTTTTCAGTAGCCTCATAATAATACTTTTATTTTTTAAAGACCTGTTGAGTGGGTAATCCGATAATACCGAAACTGGTTGCAATAAATCTTTCTGTAACCAGCGGATCAATAATTCAATTTGTACATGTGTTCGTACACGGTGTATTACAAAAATAACACTAAAACTTTTAATCAGCTTATATAGAAAATATTCTGCGATTTTTTATATTTAGCAAAATATATTAAATATGTTTAAGCCACCATACTAAATTATTTCTTTCATTACTCAATTATTTTCAACCATTACTTAATTATTTTCATCAAAATTCGACCACAACTACAACCTACACGGAAATCCAGTTGACTGGTGGAAATATAACTAGTAGGTTCTGTTGATTTGGATTCAAAAGCTTCTGTTAATTTTCAAAACTGTTCTAATTTCACAATTAATTTTGGAACAAATAAATGACAAAATATTGCATAACTCTTTTCTATTATTTAGTTTAATAGAAAAAGTATAGTATTCTACTCGCGGATGATTACACTACTCGTCTGCTGCTCATAGTGCAAATTTCATCCTCGTGAGTAATATCTATCATTACCCGCTCGTTGAATAATATACTATTACTTTATCACCCGGCGGGCGGTAAAATACTTCGCGGGCGGTAAAGTAGTCCACGGGCGATAAAGGGGCACTTTACGTCCGCTAAACGTATTTATAATCTGGACTTTATCGCCCGGTCGTGCATTAAGTATATTTAGAATCGTATTATAAATGTGTTTGTTTTATCTACAAGATTATCTTGTTTTAACGAATAATTTAAATTGAATTAATCCTACGTTTATTTTTAATTATTATTTATAAACGTTCATGATATAGAGTCCACCTAAACCAAAGATTTTTCCGAATAACAATATCGAATCTATATAAGGGACCGCTGCCCGGTTTGTCTGCAAGTTTGTCTGCTAGCTTCAGCCTTATAAATCGTACACTTCACCAGGCTGGGACATAAGAGCAGAAACAGTAATATAAATTATACAACCGCTTAATTACCTCATAAACAGAAATTTTAATTACGAACGTTTTCCAAAGTGTCTAATAATTAAGGTGATTACAGCATCCCTTATAATTTTCGGACAAGGATATCTCAAAAAGTAATCTTTTTAAAAAATTAAAATTTTGGTAAAATAAATAAGGTAATATTATCTAGACATGAGTTTATTTTAGTTTTAATTCCTTCTAGTTTCCGAGAAAAAAAATCTAAAGATCTTTAAATTTTGAAATATCATAATGAAAATAAAAGCATCCCTCAACAGCACTATTCTTAATATAATCTTCAAATTTGAGCTCATAATGTCTTGTTAATGATTTTTTAAAATTCGCCGAAATTACTGGCGATGTCAATTAGCGGCGATCTCTTACAATTGCAAAGAAATGTATTTGCAAGGAATAATAAGTGCCACAGATAATTCCGTTGGTTATTATTTGTCAAAATTTATGACATTAAGAAATTTGAAAAGAGAGCGTACTCGAAAAAACAGAAAACGAAAGATAAAGTCAACTACCACAAAAGATGCAGATGGAAATTACGGAGCACTACAAGAAGAAATATCAGAGGAAGAAATATTATGTAGAAAAAATAAATTGGCAAAAATATTAAAAAAAAAATAAAGAAGAAATTACAAAAATTGAAAAAGATACCAGAGGGCAAAGTCTAAATCCTGTATGGAAACAGGAAAGAGCCTTTCGAATAACTGCATCAAACTTTGGACTAGTTTGTAAAAGGAGAAAAAGTAGTTCCGATAAACTTGTAAAAAATATTTTATATAGCACATTTCGTGGCAATAAAGCTACTAAATATGGACAAGATCATGAAGTAGTGGCCATGAAGGCATTTATGGATTTCACTGGATTGGAGGTAGAACAATGCGGTTTGTTTGTGGGGAGTGAAGATGAATATTTTTTAGGGGCCAGTCCAGATGGTATAATAAAAGAGGAAGAAGCAATATTGGAAATTAAATGTCCAAAAAAATTGGAATATACTTCAGTAGAAAATGGCATTAATGCACTTGTTCCAGAAATTATAAAAAATCCCGTGTAATAAACATATGTTTCAATAAATTTATTAAAAAACATCTTGTTTTTTATTTTTCTGGCTCCAAGACGAAATAGTAACGTAAAATGATAAAAAGAACACAGCTACATTTAAAATAAAGGAGTCATGAAAATATCTTTAGTTACTCGTAATCGTTTTCAATGGTTTATTAAAGAAATAAATCTAATTTAATTTCTGAGGAAATTTTTGACTCTTCATTTCCGTCAAATTAATACATTCAAAATACTATTAGCCCACTTATTGGATTTATATAAGGGCGTTATTCTAGGAATATACAATTACAGGTAGACACCATTATACATTAGAGGTAAGCACACTTTTATATTACGATGATTAATCATCAATAGATTAAGAAAGTAATTATAAACCTTAAATGTTTCTTTTTCAAATTTTTGGCATTAAAAAGTAATTAACCGCTTAAATACTACTTTTCTTATTAGGTACATATAAATCATTTTTAATATAGAACAATACAGTTTAATTTTACATAAAATTAACTGACATGGAACAATTATGATATATTCTTTTTTGAATTTACAATCTCTTTCTAACCTATACCATTAAAATATTATATATATAGGTGTACGTGCAGTACCTAAATATCTACTTAGTTAAATTAAATAATATAGCAAATTTCATAGTGAATATAGGTAGGTACATATCTGCCTGAAAAGATAAATAGAAATTTACAAAATTACGTTTCAATAAAACTAGCATGATGCTCTGAGAACAGATTGTTATTCTAATTAGAAACATCTGCGCGCCATAAAATAAAAAATGTTCCGTAAAAGTTCCAATTATTAGTTATGTTATGAATAGCTATAATTGCAACTCTATTAGATTATCGTCTCGGACGTCCTATAGAATTTTTGTTTGCGAATGTACCAACTACTTCCCATTGAATTTTAGCCAGTCTATCTCTCTTCGAACTATGCGGGTCTTTCCAACACTTGAGTTTGAATGGGGCATGTTCAAAAATTTTGAAATTTTTTTTTATGAATAGTAGAGTTGAAAATAAAACTACATTTTTTTTAATTTTTTTTTATCTATTCATTTGCCGGAGTTATGATTTTTTTTAAAATTTATGACGACACCGGGAATAGACCAATAGGAGCTAGCGCACAACGTTGCCGGCTAGAAGGTTTACGAGAAGTGATGTACGTTCGTTTGTGTACTCCTTCTTACTTTTAGACTTCTAAAACATCGTTAAACAAATATCTTTTAAATATATAATATCCAATTTTTTTTTGAAAGTATTATTTCTGTTTAAACTTTTACCATATTTAAAGTTTCATTGTGTTAAAAGTCACTTAATAATTCAGAAAATGGCAAAATGGCAGCACTGTGTATGGCATCTGTCATCATAGTGTCTTGATCAAGAATTTATTTGGAATTTGAGTGTTTAATTTTGTACTTTTTATAAATATTATGACTACGAAAAAGTATTTTGTTCCAGAATGTGATAATGATTCACATTCATCTTCAAAAATATTTATTAGTGTTCCTAGAAATTTGGAAAGAAGAAAATCAACCTTCTACTAGCGATGTTTCTCGTGTATTTTTTAATAAAAATACACCGGATTATCAAGATGTAGCAGCAATTTCTGCTAATTGTCCCCTTCAGGAAATTGAAAATGAGGCTACTATAAATTCTTAGGTGTATAACCTAAAAACCCTTCTGGAAGAAAATGCAGAATCTCCTGAAAGTTTTGAAGATACCGAATTTATTCATCATTTTGTGGAAGAACTAGTGATAAAGAAATAATAGAAAAATGTGGGTATTTAAACAAACTGGTTCCTGGATCCCATATAATGGCAGATAGGGGTTTCAGAATATTCAGCTACTTGAAAACATGGGATGCACTTTAGTAAAGCCACACCTAGTGTATCACAGAATGAAAAAAGTTCTCCAGAAGATGTACAATTAAGTAAAAGAATAGCATCTCTAAGAATACATGTGGAAAGAGTTATAAGAAGGGTTAGTTAATTTAACATGTTAAAACCACATTCGTGTGAGAATTTTAAGCAAGTACATTTACTTAGTAATATCTGCATAATTGCTTGTTAACTTACAAGAACCTATTTTGTAAGAGTAAATATTAATTTAATAAACTTTTTTTGTTTGTTTGTTTGTTTGTTTGTTAATTTAATTTACCTAATTATCACATTTCAGGGATTATAATGAGTTTTTAAACAGCCAATATAATTTTTTATAAAATTTTAACTTATCGAGCAAACCAAAGAGGAATGAGTACCTGTATATGCATAGATTTTTTTGGGACTAAAACTACCAAAACAAAGGCACCTATTTACAGCAGTTTAAAATGAAACATTTTGACAAAAACGCCTATGTTACAGTGATAAATATTAAAAACAACCAAGTTCAGTTGAATGTGATAGCAAAGTCTATATATTCCAATAAATCGGGTAACTGCATGTGGTATCACTGGTGATAAATTTAAAAATATCACAATTCTTGCCACCTTTTTTAAAAAACCAGAAAGTGTGCCTTCTTATCAATCCTTTATGAAAATGACAACAGTGATAAATGTGAAAAAAAAAAACATTTAATGTTGCTATTCGTTATTACGATAGTAAAACATGTTTGCAGTTCCGTTTATTTTTTATGAAAATCTAAGTAAAAACAACCAATGTCAAATTATAATTTTTTTTCTGTCGAACCAAATATATCACAAAATTAAAAATTGATCATAGGTCAAGCTAAAGTAATACCTTTATTGATAGTAGCTTTAAAAAAGGAGAAAGAATAATATTGACTTAAGTTATTATTATTAACATTGGTGATTTTTAATAAAAACTCTTCAATTATTGTTTACAAACAAAAATATAAAAATTGTGAAAATTTTATTTATTAACCTTTTAATAAAAAATGAGAAAAATGAAGTAAAAAACAATTTATTTACAAATAAAAAAATATATATACAAATCCTAAGAATATAAAAGTACTGATTTATTTTCCTGTAGTGGATGAAGAGGTTTCTTTAACAATCTAGCCAAGTGTACATCAATATTTACACATTTTGATAAATTAGAGCCTTTCCAATAACACTGAGTAGATGTTACAGATGGTTCCTCACTTCTTCTATGAAGCCACATATTTACAACCAACTGAAAAAAATAAAAGGGTTAGATATGCAGTTACAAAATAACTATATAACCAGCTACAAAATGCCTTATTTTATGTAACAAGACGAGCAGAGCTGTACTAGCTCTGAACGAATCCAGTAAAGAACCTCGGATTTTCAAAACTTAAAAAAAAAACAATCTTACCACATTTTTGAAATATTATAGAGCTTTTTGAAAAAAACTGCTATTTTTAAAATTACAATTTTTTGTTTAAACAGCTATGTCTCATTTTAGGCTATTGGGTATTATAAAATAAAAAATTACGGGATGCTTTGTTAGCTTCAAACGAATCCAGCAGAGCACCCCAGTTTTTTTTTAAACCACACCACGTTTTTTGGCTCCTACAATATTATAAAATATTCGAAATTTGGCATTTTAAAAAAAATTCGCAATTCCTTGCTGACTTCAAAGTTTTTTTCTGAAAACAAATGTACTTACCACATTTTTAGGATTTTAAAACAGCCTAAACATGTGTCATAAGTAGTTGTTTTTATATATAAAAAAACAAATTAAAAAACTGAAGTGTCCTGCTGACTTTGTTCCAACAAAGCACCCTGTATTATTTAAAAATAGCAATTTTTTTAGTAGTTTTACAATATTTCAAGAGTCTAAAATATTCTAAAAATGGGGTGTGGTTTTTAGAAAAAAGCTAAAACCGGATTGCTCTGCTGGCTTCTTTCGAAGGTTAGCAAGAAGCACCATGTATTTTTTAAAAATATAATATTTCAAGTGCATAAATATATGGTGTTGCTGTTTTTACAAAAAAAACTTTATAAAACAGAGGTGCTTTGCTGACTTCGTTTGAAGCTATAGAGCATTTTAAGTTTTGCAAAAAACGAGGAGCATAAATTTTTTGAAAAGGGTATAAAAATAGCCTAAAAATACATATTTTTTAACTCAAAATTTCATAGGTGCTCTGCAGCATTCTTTGGTATCATAATTATTACTAGGTTCACTAACAAAATCTATTTCTAGATTATTTTAACACTTGCTGCGATTACAAAAAATGTATATGTCAAAATTAGAAAAAAAATATTTATAGGAATAAAGGGCCTTATACACTGTTTATTATATGTAATATAAAAACAAAAAAGCATAATAAATATTACAAACCTTGACATGCACCATATCCTAAGCATTGTGCACTAAAAATTTCATTTTTGTTAATTACAACAACCACATCAGAAGGTTTTTGCCATACTTTATGTTTAGGTGTAATTTGTCTCCTTCTCTCTTATGGAAAAAGAAATTATCCCCATATTCTTGCTTGGCAGATCTAAAAATAAAACCTGAGATAAATATGTTTTACTATAAGGTGTATTGTTCCATATAAACTGTAACTACCTACTATTAAAACAAAGTCTTACCTTTCTGACTTTTGTAAACTGAGTATTGTTAAAAAATGCAGTAATCATCTCGGTAATCATATTTTCGTTTACAATGGGTAACACACTTGATTCAACTTTTATAAATCCAGCTGATTCATATTAATAATAAAATTAAACCAAAACAAAAAACTAAGGTTAGGTGTTAGGTGGTGTCAATTTTAATGTCACTTAGATGTGCGTTCACTTCGACATTCTGTGTGTCGGTTTGTTCGTTGGCTTGGTTTTGTATAACAAAAAAAACTTCGACACAAGATGATTGGTCTATTCCCGATGACGTATAATTTCAAATTTTAAATTTCAATTAGGCTTAATTTAAAAACTTTTGGTTTTTTTAACGAACTGACTATTTAGAATAACTTGTATAGCGACTAACTATTACAATATAATTTATAAAACAGCATATCTCACATGTGAACATGGCCCATTGGGTGCTGCAATCACCTTAAAGTATTTCTATAAAAATGGACACAATACTCTAGCTCACAATTACCGACCTATTTTTTAGGGTTCCGTACTCGAAGGGTTACCAACGGGACCCTATTACTAAGCCGTTATTAACCGAAATATCGGTTACTCGGTCCAAAACTAACCGCTCTGCTTGACATTCCTGAAAAATCGGTTAAATTAGGGATCTGAAAATGGTGACTTAAATGTCAATTTACTAACCGGTATATTTTTGCGGTTACCATTGAGTCGAATGTCAATCTGTTACAAAATTGACGCAACTGTCAGCCGTGGTCCAAAAGTAACCAGAAATTGTTTTTTTTTGAGGAATCGCTGTCAAAAAATCCTGGTTACTTGCGGTTAGTAGTCGGTTAATAACGGACCATACCCGTAAGGCTTGGTTTTTAAGAACATTCCGTCGCGAACTTTTCCCAAGAAGTTTGTCGACGGAATGCGTTCGCGAAGTTCGGCGTATTTAAAAATGTACTATCCAAACCGTCCGTTTTTTAAAACATGTTACGCGTTTATTTTTAACGGAATGCGCCGGCGTTGTCCGTTGGAATCAAAAGATATAGAACTTCATCAAACAAAACTGGCGTCAAACGAAAATATTCTCGAAATTTTTCCTAATTTTTAAATAAATGTCGCTTAATAAGTACTTCATAGGCTCCTTGATTTTCTTCTTTTAAAAATATCCGATTTTTCATTTTTTTAATAGCTCCAGCAGCAACTTGTCTTCTTCATCAGCAAATTCTTCCTCTAATAAAAGCTGTAGAGAACCCTCCATAGTCACAGCACATATTGTAAACTACTGATATGCGTACTCAAATTGATCATTTCCGTCCAATTAAACGATCAATCTGTCTTCTTAAAAAAACACGGTGTCCTACGAACTTTGCGAACGGAATTCGTGAACGCATTTCGTCGATGAACTTATTCGGCAAATTTCGCTACAGAAGGTTCTTAAAAACCAAGGCTTAAGCCTCGGCTATGCGTCCGTCCGTCCGTCCGTCCGTCCGTCCGTCCGTCCGTCTGTCTGTCAGCGGGTTGTATCTCATGATCCGTAGTAGACACTTGAAATTTATACAGAATGTGTATTTCTGTTGTCGCTATAACAACAGTTTTTGCTCGATTTTAACGGCATAAAAGAATGACCAAGTGTTCCTTGGTAAAAGAGTGAGAAATAATAAAAAATAACAGATTTCTGTATAAAATTAACGAGGGTTCCGATACAGAATACGTGTTTTTTGGAGTTTTTAATCGATTTTAACGGTTTATAAGAATGACCTTGTTCAAAAATAATAGATTTTCGTATTACTGTCAAATAATCTTAATAAATACCTTTATTAACGGATATAATTGAATTAGAAAAATTTACAAATATTTACGTAATGTTATAGCGCCTCACTTGTTTTTTTTACAAAAGTATTTAAAAAGTAACTACATTATTAAATCTTGTACGAAATTCCATAAACAATATCAATAAAGTATTTACGAATCATTATCGATCGACATCTAAAATGGGATTTGCAAATTCTAACAGCACTACTAAATTATTAAGGGTGTAATTATATAAATTTTAAACGAAAATCAACTAAAAAACCTCTGGTCCAATCACCTATGGAATTACTGGATGGGGGTGGGGCTGCTGAATGTCATAACAAACAGCTAAGTACGATTTAAAAATGGTTATTAAAAATTATATTTGAAAAACCCATAACATACCATGTGATGCACTGTGATGCACTCTTTGATGAATCTAAACTCTTTGATATGAGACAGTTGTACAGTCATAACTTTATTTTAAATATATTTAAATACTAAATACAAATAGCTCTTTCACAACATAGATATGGTACCAGAGGGAAACGCACATAAATTTTAAATTAATCGGTCAAAGTAGTTATAACAGTAAAATTTTTCTTTATTTTTTTTATTTTGTAAAAAATACGTATATTCTTGTTTATTTGTTTTAAATACATTTTATTTATTTTTTATATTTTTCTTGCTAAGCGATCCTTGCCGTTGGTAATGGAGAGTATTAATTGAATAAAACTAAAAATAAAATAAACCAAGTAATGCATTTCGGCAGCTTATGTTATATTATGTTTAAAATGGTGTATTAATACACTGCGACCTAAATCATCTATTGTCCCCTTCTGTCGCTAATGCAGCAAAGAAATGTCTCGATGCCTGCTTTCAATCCTATCTTCTAAAGAAAGTGTAGGATTTGGAGTGGCTTCAAGTTAGATAAATCTCCCTCTTCTATTTAATATTCTCCTAGGTATGTTCGCTTGGATTCTGGAGTGCTATTTGGGCAGCTTAGAAATTAGTCAGTAATTTGCTCAACGCTTAGCCATATTTAACAGTGCTCAAGTTTTTTGTTTTTCACAATGTTTGATTGTAAAAACCAGTGGCGTCACTGGTTCATTTATAAAGAGTTGTAATTTGGTTTGTAGTAGCAAAGATGTTTGCATTTTGTCGTTTGTGTGGTATATAATTTATTTTGAATATGTTGACGGTAAATAATTTTTATTAGCAATGGCACATCGGAGGCCCTGGAAGAGTGAAAATGAAGAAACGTTTAAAAAATATATTGTTGGGATTTACGCTTTACAGTTGTAAAAATAAATAATTTTTTTATGTTGTATAGACTTCCAAAATAAATTTCTTTCATTTTAAAACCTTAATAATTAAGAAAAAGTTTATATAATATCCCTGATTTGGATTTCCACTTAACAATTAATTTTAGTTCAAATTAATTCTGTTGTCCTTATTAATTTTATTTGGTTTTCCATTAATTTCCGGCAAAAAATAAACAATATGAAAATTTTATAACGAAGAAAAATTCGGTTGGTACGCATAGGTATATTAAGCGGTTGAAAACAAATCGGAAGATAAGATTCTTGTTAAAATATTTAATAATTCATATAAGATAAAATATACATATCTCATAAACCTTTAAGCGTTGATTTCAAAATTTAGTAATTTTTACTAATGATTCATAACCTTGAATGCTAATTAATAAAGATTATTTTTGATCACCTAAATAACAGGAAAATATTAAAATTTAACGTTTGACCACAACCCACAATGTTATTTAAACAGGAAATGGTAATAAAATTACAATATAATACTTAAATAATCTTAATCAACATGTATTTAATCCTTCATAAATCTGGGTTGTCTTATACTATTTGTTGATTGTTTTAACGAAATTATGAATGATAAAATAATTAATCCTAATGCTAATATTAACGTTTTATTCAATATCAAAACATTGGATGCTAATATTTACAAAATGTATTGTAGGATGTGAGAAAAACTTATAATGGCATATCTATAATCTTTAGTTCATTAAAAATATTATAACCATTGTATATTTTTAAATTGTATAAACATATTTATACTTCATTTCATTTTGTTAATAAATATACAGGGTGTTGAAAAGGACCCAGTATTTTATGATTCTATCCTGTTGATTTCGACATATATACCTTGGGCGTTGAAGTTAAAATTCCAGAATTCTTTTAAATGGACACCAAAAAGTTTCACTTGAATATTTTGGACTTAAGGATTAATATAATATGTAACCAAAATACATACTTAATAAGTTATCGTTAAATGGAAATTATTAGTATACCTAATTTAAAAGAAAAAACATCTTTATAAACTATCCTCCTTATAGGTTATAAAATTAATATGTTGTAAATTTGTAATAATAATTATCTAAAACATATACTATTTAATTTAAAAATGTTTTATTCTTCACCAAGCAACTTACATATGTGGCGACATCATAGCACCACATAGTCTTAACTTTAGTTTTGACTTTTACGTCAATTTATTTTAACGTTTCTTAGTCAGTTTTTATTTGAGATTGGTCAAGTGTCAATGTCAGATGGTACCATTATAATATCTCATATATATTATGATCTTGGTCGATAGCTGCGTACACTTAGTACACTAGCACCCTACTTATCCGATGGATGGTAACCATGGAAAAAGAAAACAAAAAAAGATTGATTGATTACTGACTTCGAAAAAACAAGACAAGACGTACCTTTGACACAACAATTTTTATATAACGCTTTTCATATTTTAAAATAAAATTATCTTTTAATTACTGAAATTCTGATTTCCTGCTATCTACAGTCATATAAATGCACAAAAAATAACCGCACGTGGAAAGATGCGCACACGGATAAAACCACACAAGGAACAAACCTCACGGATATAAAAGGGCCAGAGTTGGGTCGTATCCGGATACTTTTTTCGTCATTCGGATACATTTAAATTATTTACTACAATCGTAAGAGCAAAATCAATTTTTTTTGTAGGAGAGCTATTCGAAAGTTTTGCTTTTAAGGAATATGTGCCCTGTCCCCTGCCGTAATATTTTATTTATATTTCTCAAGCGATTTAAACAAAAGTTTGGAAGACCATTTTATAGGAAATTTTCTATTTATTTTTATTTATAAAACTTACAATTTTTTAATAGTTGATTGAATAGACATTTTTTTTATTTATACTATTTTTTAAACACTGATTTATATTTCTCAAGCGATTTAAATGATTTTTTTTTTACATTTTACACGAAACTTTATATTAATTTTTTTTTATTTTTTTTTTAATTTAGGCTGATTTTCCAAGAAAAATAAATATATTTTTAATTGCGATCAATTTTAAAAAACTGTCTCACCATTATTCTAAATAATGAAATTATCTAACCATTCCTGAAATTTAAAATTCCCATTTTTTCTATTAAAGTGTAAAATTATTTTAAAAATCCATTTTTAAAGTAATTTTAAAAAAGTAAAAATTTGAAATTTTAGGAATGGTTACATAATGTCATTATCTAGATTTATCGAGAGCCAGTTTTTAAAAAAGGCCATAATTAAAAAAAATATATTTTTATCTTGGTAGATCAGCTTAAATTAAAAAAGAAATTAAGAATACATTTTTATATCGCTTGAGGAATAAAAATCAAGTAAAGAATAAGAGAATAGATTCCTCTTAATAGAAAAAGAGTAGAAATTTGGAATTTAAAGATAGTTAAAGGTAATTTCAGTATCTATTTTGTTTAAAATCCAGTTTTTTAAAAAATGGTATAATTAAAAAAAAATATCTCGGAAAATCAGCTTAGATAAAAAAAAATTAAAAATAAAAGAGAATATAGAATTTCGTGTAAAATGTATCTCCAGAATGTCATTTAAATCGCTTGACAAATAAATATAAATAAAATCAGCTGGGTATTACTTCCATTTAATAAAAATATTAAAAGCAAAATGATATAATAATAGCTGAATGATTGTATGTGTTATAATGTACTCATACATGTATGACGTTGTTGCTCATAATGGTACTGATCATGTGTTATTTATGTCGTCATCAACATCAATGAAGTATACAGATCTGACAACATCAAATATACAAGCCTGATTTGCCTATGCCAGAACGAAACATTTAGTAATCTCTCACTCCTCCTTTCGACGCTCTCGACTCTACCAAGTACCGCTCGTCGGAGGATCCACAAAAAATCTATTGTCGAATGCATCTGAGAGAATATCGAAAGATTGTATAAACATGGCAAGTCGCGCCAACAACGAGCTTATTTCGTTAGGTTCATATGGACACGACACTGGCTAGTTTTTGGCGCTGTTAAGGCGCGACTCATTTTATTTATACGCACCTTTATGTTTTATTGTTCATTTTGTTTTAATGTTTTATATTCACAGAATAAAAATAATAAACAAATTATTAAGTAATTTTTTCCTGTTACTATTATATCGCTTTCCATTTTCGATAATTTATTTATGCCAAATATTGTTTATTGTTACTCGTAATCAATCTTATTGCATTATTATAACTATTAGTATGAAAACATTATTTTAACTCACTTTAAAAGTATCCGTAAAGTATCCGTAAAAGTATCCGTAAAAGTATCCGTAAAAGTAAAGTATCTGAAAGAAGTATCTGGATACTTGTATCAAAGTACTTTTTAGGTAAAAGTATCCTAAAAAGTATCCGGATACATTGTAAGTATCCGTATCCGGTACTCGGATACTTTTTTTCTGTATCCGACCCAACTCTGAAAAGCGCACATGAAAAAAAGCGCAAAAGTTGCTTCTTGTTTAATAATTTTGATTAATCTTTGAATGAATGATTTAAAAAAAAATATTGCAGTTTACTGAATTTACGGTGGAATTTATGTTTGTATTAGCATATTTTTTAGGATTGTTTTTCTTTCGGCGGCACACTAAAACCTCTGGATGGCGTCCATTGGGTTTTCTTTGTAAATGTGCATTTTTTGTTTTTTTTTTTTTTTGGCAGTGGTAATTATTTACCACATTGTCCGATTTCTATGATTATTTTTTTATTAGAAGGGGGTATTTAAGGAGTGGTCCCATATACAATTGGTCAAGATTTGATGATTGGATCTATGTGAAAATCAGCAAACTCAATGTGTAATGACATCTGTACGATTTTTAAAATTACTTTTATGTAGTGTATTACTGAATACCTGTTTTGCTTTTTATTCGGAAAAAATCGCACCTTCGTGCAATTCCAAAAAACAAAGGCCAAAAAATAATCTTAAAAAAATACCTATCCGACATTCTGTTTCACCCAGTATTATTGTTTGATATTTGGTTAACTATATTTTTTTAAAGTGTCCAAAAGACTAACATACCAACCAGAAGATATACCCAGGTTTGGATTAATAAAAAATTAATAAAAAATAAATAAAAAATTAATAAAAATTAATAAAAATTAATAAAAATTAATAAAAATTAATAAAAATTAATAAAAATTAATAAAAATTAATAAAAATTAATAAAAATTAATAAAAATTAATAAAAATTAATAAAAATTAATAAAAATTAATAAAAATTAATAAAAATTAATAAAAATTAATAAAAATTAATAAAAATTAATAAAAATTAATAAAAATTAATAAAAATTAATAAAAATTAATAAAAATTAATAAAAAATTAATAAAAAAATAATAAATTAATAAAAATTTAATAAAAAAAATAATAAAAAATTAATGACTAGGTCAAGGGGTGGGTTAGAATGATTTCCATAGAGGTTGTCGGAGTACTTCTCAGTTGTAATACAAAGGCATGCCAGGCCTTTGTACACCTGAGGGGGTATTGAGGGATGTTTTCCTATTTACTTGTGGCCACCAAACAACCGCTCCATAAGTTATCACGTGTCCTGTTATTGCTATTGGACCATTTTCGGTTTTAATCCCCGTGTTTTTCCATATGCCTGTTTTGCTACAATGAGAGACATTTTACATTTGTTGGTCACTTTTTGAAAGTGTTGGTTCCAAGTAAGTTTGCCAAACAGTGCCGAAGTTTCTCCAACCTCGTTTTCCGAGTAAAGGTTATGAATTGTGTCTTGTCAGGGTTTACCAAGAGATTTTTCCTAACGCACTGCTTTTCTGCCGGCCTTGGAGCTATTATATTTTAACTCACTTGATTTTAATATAAAATTCGAGAAACGCTAAAATGGTGGTTTCCACCTTATCGAGACTGAGGCCCACAAAGGTAAACTCGCAGCGTAACAAAAACGAGAAATGATTTAACTTGGAACGAAATACCGAAAGCCGATAGTATTAGGACGTTGAATTGTTTGGTTTGTGAAGCATTGGCATTACTTAGGTTAAACCATGTGATGATTTTCACAAGCCCATTCTGTATCGCCTATTGATTAGGATTTAAAAACAATTTATCGGGTCGGTAGTGTAGCGGTCTAACGCGCTTATATTCATGTATAGGCAAGTTTATGAGTCTGAGACTGCTGGGCTTCGAATCCCAGACCGGACCATGTGGATTTTTAATTAAATTGCATGGTTCGGTTTAGGATTTGATGTGTGCCGTATTAATAAAAATTCAATTTCTGTTGACATGCAGATTAAAAAATCGCCATGCATTACCGTCTCGATGATGGTGGGTGAGGTTTTCCGGGTTTTCCTCACCTGTAAGTCAAATGGCACCATCAATCATCTTTAAGTCGCCCCGGAGCGCCACGGCAAATAATAATAATAGCCGTCCCTTCCCCTACACAAGTCGTTCAGTCGACTTCAGGGGTTGAAATTCACTCGTAAGGGGGTGAATTAGGGAGAGTATTATTATTATTATTATTATTATTATTAATAATAATTGGCTCCTTTACCTCTTAAGCCTGCTCATGTAAAATATTTGGGCTCCACGCCTATTTATATTCTATTAATAAAGGACAGAAGGATGAGTATTGCAACTATGTTAAAAGAAATAAATTGGCTTTCAGTTCAGAATTATGTTCAGTACATGACTGATATTTATTTATAAAATAAAAATGACATAGTACCATCGCATCAGATCTATTACAAAAAATTCAATAAAATTCGAAATATCACAACTATAATACAAGAAGCCAATCTGACTTTCATGTACGGCAAGCCATCACTAAAAGTTCCTGAAATTCAATTTTTTTAAAGGATTAAAAAATTTAATAGACTGCCTACAGAAATTAAAAAAAAAAACAAAAATAAATGTATTCAAAAGTAATCTCAAACAATACTTGATAAATAAACAGAACGGATATACTTTCTTATGATAATACTCTTTAAACCTGCCCTTTTTAAGTATTTCCCTTAATTTATTGTTATTTTACCCCTCGTTTTACCCGCAGTTATTATAAATTATTTGTTTTGAGATCATGTACTTTATTTTAAAAAACTACCTGATGTTATATTAATACTACTTACTATGTTTAAATTATTAATAAATAGTTTTGCGACGATAGGTTATAGCAACTTATAGCCACAACACTATTTTTGTGTTAAAGTAGATCCATAGAGAGCAATGTAATTTACAAAGGAATTCCTTCAATATACAAATAAATGACAACTTTATAATTAAAATGAAAAGCACAACAAAATACCTTGGTATACCTCTCTTTTATATAATAAAAAAGTGCTTTGTATAAGAATATTATATTATCTGTTTTGCTGTACCTTTATTTATGGAAAGACTGAATTGAGATACACTACAAATTATTTGCAATAAATATCAAAAGAAGTGTACATTTTTAAATAATTTGACATTCAAGAGCCATTCACATATCACAGTTGACATCTTGATACTTGACAAGCACAGCCAAGCATTATTCTGATTTTTGCCAAATAATTAATTATTCTATGGGGTTGCGACAGAGAGCCAGTAAATTTGATGAAGGTGTTTTTGTGGCTAGGGGCGAAATAGTAGTACGCTTAATAGCACCACCATAAAAAAGTAATTTTTAAGAAACTGTTTATATATTTTTCATAAATTGGCAGGCTTGGCGACTAATTTCGAATGAAAATAGCCTCCAAAATGGCTATGGTTGCAAGTATGAAGGTCGCAAACCGCCTTAGAAATTTCACCTTTACTATCAACAGCTGTTGTTTGACAGGTCGTTAGAGAATGTTTGCAATTTATGGTATGTAAAGAATGTTAGGAATGTTGACATTAGAAATAATTGGAGTTCCTAAAATTGTCACATAAGGAATGCATAGGCGGATTTGAAGAAAATTGATATTAAAGCAGTTAGGATGAACCGAAAATTCTGAAAATCAATTGGGTTCTAAGTTAGAAGTAATTATTCAAGAAAATAAAAACCGCAAGTCAATCAGAACTTTCGTTCTAGAGTTATCGTGCCGTCATACATACACGCAGACGACCAGACGAAATTTTTTTTTTGCATTTTCGTAGTTTTAAAAAATGGGGCTTAGATTTTTTTTTCGTCTGCACGAATGCAATACTGAGGCCCCATAGGAAGGGCCTCAGTAATTGTAAAGGTATTTATGCCACGCCTACTATGTGCCCTTTATAATTTTCCGGTCAATGATGTAATTTACGGCTTCGTCTGTCCATTATGTCAGAAATCCAATAAACAAATGAGACAGAACTGATACATTTTGCACGTTTTTTAGTTGTTTAGTGGTAACTTAGGTTGGTGCTATTTTGTGTACGTGAATGAATGCAAAACATCGTATTCAGTTTTGTTTACTGTATAGAACACTTTCCAGGCTAACTAGATACCTATATTCCCTCATACTTTCGATCCACATTCGTTAGTTTTTAAAATTAGTATTTCATCTCAGTTTTCGACTTTGGTCCTACAACACAGTTGGCCAAAAAGTAGATTTTTCCATAAGAGAAAATTCTAATCTGTTTTTGCTTTAATTTAATGTAATTATTTAAATTGAGTAGCAGTTGTCGAAACATATTCAATTCTCGTATAGAGACTGCCGTAAATAATCAGAGTTGAATAAATAATATGCCATTTTCCTTCCGTGTAAATACCTATAAAATAAATCCAAATAAATATCACTGTTTATACCTACACTATCGGTTGTTTATCACTGTACTCGTTTTACAATACCGCCCACCTTACGCCAGACAAAACAAAACAATTTTCATTTCTATTTTTAAAATAAATACAATAGCATTGGCACAATAAAAACGCTATCTTGGCAGGCATGCAGTTATTCTTGATTGGGCGAGTAATTTCGATACTACTTCCGAATTGTTAAAAATATCCATCATCATTTAAAAAAATTAATTGCAACATACAATAAGCTGGTGGGTTGATTGATAAAATTTTCATTTAAAAATGAACTATATAAATGTTAACAATCTTTTTAGTGCATCTTGGTCCCATGGTGATCATTTAAAAAATTACTTTACCGATATTTTAAAAAATCAAAAATTACTCAATACTACAATAATAATATTAGCGTTTCTCCTCAACAGAAGACATCTGAAATTTTAATTTTTAAGTCGGAAGAAATTTCATCTTTTAAAGAAGACATTTCTTATAGAAGATATATTATAGGATACTTTAATTTCCATAAAAGACATTTCAAAAAACACTCTTTCTTCCAAGAAAGAAATATTATTTTTTATAAAAGAAACATCAGCAATAATTTCAGTTTTCATAGAAGACATATCAAAAGTTACCTTTTCTTTAAGGATGAAATATCAGACGAAACGTTGGTTTTCATGCAAGAAATATCAGAAGAAACTTTAGTTTCCATTGAAGACATTTTACTTACCAAAAAAGAAATTACAGAAAACGCATCATCAGAAAATAGATAGTGCTTCTTCAAGCCATTTTGCCAGCTCTGCGTTCTTCCCTGTCATATCTAGATCACGATCCTCTAGTTATTGACGCAACTCGGCCACTTGCAAATCACACAGTTTTTTAGCCATTTTTTAATCACTATTTATTTACAAAATCCCGACTTCTAACACCAATGTAACGTTTGTTTATTTTAAAATAGTTTATTTAATCAAAACAGTTTTTTTATTATTTATTGTCATGAACATTCCTAAGCCGTCTCTGTCTCAAGCAAGCGACCTTCAGTTTGCCACCCGACTCATGCTTGAAACGACGGAATCTTCTAGGAATGCCGCTAACGCTCGAGAAACGGCTAGAACGGGCTGAGAGTACCGTTGAGTCAGATATGGAATTTTCAGGAGCGTCTAGAGACTTCTCGTAGCAGAGTTGGACTGTAATAAATAAATTAGAATTGTGAGTTAGTGGCTAAGTATTATATAAATTAATTAGTACGTCAAAAATAAATTGTAAATAGTGTGTTTTAAATAAATAAACTGTAAATAAATTAGACTATTGTTACATTATTTACACAAGAAAAGGTGACCAAGTCTAAAATTTAACATTTTTTTAGTTTGTAATGCCAATGTACCTTAAATTCAATATTATTTAACAGGAAAAAATAAACAACTAGAAAAATGCCATAAAATGCTTATAATTTAAAATTCCATAATAACCAAATAAACAAATCATTAAAATACTAATAACTCAACACCTCTTGTATACAGACGATTTATACTCCAGCACTATTTCAGTTATAATTTATTTGACAACTAACCTTTACTTGACATCTATATTAAAACTTAGCTTAAACGGCAAACGAATTAACTTATATCAAAATCTAACAGTCAAAACAAAAATCAATCCTGGCTAGAAGAATCTCGAAGCGTTCCTGAAATCTTTCCTCCACGAGTCGGGCTGCGAACAAAGAAACATTCTAATCAAATCTGGATAGCCTGCGTCAGACGTAACGGCAGCGGTGAAGATCCACAAAGAACAGGTAAACCCTACATAGGTAGGGTTACCAGATATTGCAATTGCAAAACCGGTTTCAAGCAGTAAAAATCCTGATTTCTGTAAAAAAGTTCAGTCTTTTATCAAAATAAAATTTAATGGTTTCGGTTGAGTTTTTATTTGCATTAATTAAATGTTTGTAAATTATATTTTTGCCCACTTGCAATAGCTTTCAAAAAATTGTTAAAGAAATTTCACTGTGAAATTCGGCTCATGTCATGTGTTTAAAATTATATTGTGTGAGTAATATCGCTTTTATTAACTCGACTGTTAATCTGTTCATTTCTTTTGTCTACTGTGAATTCATAGGTGAGAAAATTCGTTCCACATTTGTATTGTGTGACAAAATAAAAATCCGGTCATGAATAAAATCCGGGCGGAGTCTGGTCTGGACGCTTAAAATCCGGTCGAGACCGGAATTATCCGGCCAGATGGTAACCCTAGTCGCAGGCGGTTGCACGACAATAGGTAAACATGTATCCAAAATAAATTAAAAAAAAGAATATTTTGTGTGACTGTGATCACCTTCGGATATTTTTTGAACATGCAACGAATCAAAAAACAATTGGCTGATTGGCTAAAAGATGTAGTGAAATTTTGAATAAAACAGAAATAAAGTAGATTCATTTCTCAATCGTGTTTTTTGCTTACTATTTGTAGTTGGGTAAAGGAAAGGCGGGCAAACAACATGTACTATGTCCCGGTGGTGGGAACTGTCATGTAACCTGTCAAATTCAAAGTATAGTTGCTTATTTATGAATTTTTCGTTCTGGTCACTTCCTATATCTTCGTAAGTGTTTTCGTATGAATATGAATCATATGCTGGTCGGCGTAGCCAGGTATGGATTGATATTTTCTACTAACGTAGTCCAGTTAAATTTGACATACTTTTTTTACTAAATCGAGTCAGGTTTTTTATCTTATCAATGGTTGTGTCATCAAAGTTGGGAACAATATCGTGCACCAATAAAAAATATGTACCTTTTTCTTAACAAGGTTAAGTTTACTAAGTCGTTTAGAAGTTACAGCGATTTAAGTGATTATTTTTTTCGTATAACTTTTAACCAATTTGAACGTTCAATTTAGTTAAGTTACCTCGTATAATTTCGATAATACCTGATTATACATAAAGTAGCTCCACCAATCAAAAATATTTACAATAATTTCATTTCCGTAGTAACCACATCGACAACAATACACTAACTAACAGGACCGTCAAATTTTGTCGTTTATCAATAATTAATAATTGTAATTTTCATTGTACCAATATGTATTTAAATTAATAAATTGTTGATATTTACTTAATTTACTCAAAAAATAATCGTATCAAATACAATACGTACTTCAAAATAACAGAATAATCCTCCCGCTTCGCGGTCGGATTATTTAAACTGTCAAACTGACACTCTTTATAATTATGCAACAAGTTATCGATGTATAACCTGATTATTTTGAAGTACTTATAGTATTACTACTGATTATACTTTCAATAGCTTCCCCCACTCTTATCGAGATCGATACGCCAATGTCTTGATGTTGCCAAAATTATTTCATTAATGTAAGAATTTTCGGAGAAATTTTGATTTTTAATATTTAATTTCCCAATTTTGTTCCTTTAAAGCAGTGCTCCGCAACCGGTGTGCCGCGGCACACTGGTGTGCCGTAAGCCGACTTGAGGTGTGCCGCTCTTGCAGACAATACGAATCAGATTCGTATTGTAGCGAGACCCGCGAAAAATAAAGCAATCTGACAACAGCGCCGATGGTAAACGTCTATCCGTCTATCGGCGCGGCGCGGCGGCTTGATTCTCGAAGGCGACTAAACTAGAAAGATCCGTGCCGTTCGAGGCGCGACTCGATGTTTTCCTGAACATCGCCACTGCCTATATAAGCGCGCCTGTCGTCGCTCAGAGACTCAGAGAGAGTCGAATAGTCAAGTGAATCAGATAAATACGCGGGCAAACAAATAAATCGTAGAGTGAAATAAATAGTGAATTGCTATATAAATAAATTCTTGTGCCTTATAAATAAGTGAACTGGACTAAGTTTTGTTGCAGTATCTACTTTTATAAATAACTATAGTGCTTCAAATATGGATAAATTTTTGCTGAAATCACGAGCAGATGACGAAGAACCTAGCACAAGCTCCAGCATAAGTGCTGCAAAAAGAGCAAAAAAGGTGCTGAAAAGGAAGTACAATCAAGACTACCTTCGATATGGTTTCACTTGGTGTGGCGACGAAGCGGCTCCAAAGCCTGAATGCGTCATTTGCGGTGAACAGTTGTCAAATGAAGCAATGGTACCCAGCAAACTAAACCGTCATTTGATCACAAATCATCCCAGTTGCGTCAAAAAAGACATTCAATTTTTCCAACGGCGCTTGGATCAAAATAAGAAACAAAAGCAGTTTATGAAATCGGCGGTTACGGTTTCTGAAAAGGCATTAGAAGCAAGCTACCTTGTTGCAAAATTAATTGCACAACAAAAAAACCGCACACTATCGGTGAAACGCTTATTAAACCAGCATGCATGGAAATTGTTAGACTTATGCTTGGGCTAAACGAAGTTAAGGACGTGAGTAAAGTTTCTTTGTCGGCCGATACTGTTAAAAGACGTATCCAAGATATGTCAAGTGATATTTTGGGAACACTAATTAAAAAAATCATTTCGGCTGGAATTTTTGCGCTTCAAATCGACGAATCAACCGATATTAAAAATAAAGCACAACTGATGGCTATTGTACGTTTCGTTGACGAGGACTCTATTAAAGAACATTATTTATTTTGTAAGGAGGTTCCAGAGATAACTACCGGTGAACAAATTTTCCAAGTAACTGATAATTTTTTTAAAATACATAATATTCAGTGGACCAATTGCGTTGCTATTTGTACAGATGGTGCTGCTGCAATGATGGGCAGTAAGAAAGGTTTTGTATCTTGTGTAAAACAAAAAAATCCGTCAATACAAATTACACATTGCTGCATACATCGAGAAGCATTGATGGTCAAAAATTTGCCCGAACAGCTTTCGATCACAATGAATGAATGTATTAAGATCATAAACATAATTAAATCGAGAGCCTTAAATTCGCGAATCTTTGGAATACTCTGTGAAGAAATGGGAAGCGAACATGAATCCTTACTGTTTTATACAGAAGTTCGTTGGTTATCCCGGGGAAAAGTTTTAGCTCGACTGTTTGAACTTCGCTACGAAGTGCGTGAGTTTCTTTCAAGTCAAGATATGTACGATCTATGCCAGCACCTTCATGATGAATACTGGATAGCCAAACTTGCATACATGGCGGATATATTCGAACATCTGAATGAACTTAATAAAAAAATGCAAGGACGGAATGAAAATATATTGACGTGCTCCGATAAATTACAAGGGTTCAAACAGAAACTTGAACTTTGGCAGGAACAGTTGCAAAAAGGATGTCTAGAAATGTATTACAGGACCAACCACAGTACGATCGAAAACAAGCAGTTGATTGTGGATTTGGCCCAACAACATTTAAGTATGCTTCAACAAAAATTTGAATACTATTTCCATTCTATCAACACGGAACAATACAATTGGATTCGAAATCCTTTCGCAACCAATGCAATAAGTTCCACGGAAGCACTGCCATTGCAAACTCGAGAGGAGTTCACAGAATTAAGTAATGATATGACCCTAAAACTTAAATTCGACGAAGTTCCGTTAGATGTTTTCTGGATTTCCATCAAGACAGAATATCCACGCATCACTGACAAGGCCATCTTCACACTACTTCCGTTTTCCACAACATATTTATGTGAGCAAAGTTTTTCAACGCTTGTATTAATTAAAAATGATAAACGGTCATGCTTAAAAGATCTTGACCAAGAAATGAGAGTTGCGCTGTCTAAAATTGAGCCGAATATAAAACTTTTGTGTTCAACGAAGCAAGCGCAGGTATCACATTAATCAGTCATCATCATGTCAAAATATTTATTACTATTGACGTGTCAACAGAAGTAAATTTAGTATACCTACCTGTCCTACCTAGTATTTAGTATAGTTCTCATGTATGTACCTATTTGTATTTTTCATTCTATCTGAATAATAAAAAAAAATAAAAAAAAATATGTATTATGTCCTGAGTGAAAATTTTGATGCCCCAAATCTGAAAGGGGCTTCTTCACATTTTAAAACAATAAAAAAAACTAAGGTAGTTTGGACATCCATAAATAATTAGTATACATGGAGTGAACTGACCCCCGACCTAGCTACGCCACTGCTATAAATATATTTTAGATTTTGGTGTGCCACGAAATTCTAGGGAGCAGTTTGGTGTGCCTCAGATGAGGAAAGGTTGCGGAGCACTGCTTTAAAGCGAAATGCGGAACTTGAAAATAAATTCCACATGATTTTTTCAATCATGAATTTCCCTAAATTTCTATGCCCAGTAGTTTTAGAGATATAGTCAGTGTCCAACCTTAACGAAACACCCTTTATATCATATTGAGTTTTGCCTCTTGATATATGAGTACCATTTGCACATATTTCGCTAGGATGACCGTTCTATTGAAAGTCCACCAAATACAGTTTTTGCTTTCATAAGTTATTAAAAAATGTGTACCCTTTTCTGGAAATATCTGATGGCTACCGAGTATTCCAGGTTACCCAGTAACCAGTTTCAGCTTCCCAGAATGACCATTTCAAATACCTCCTGAACTTACATTTGTAGATAATGCTTTAATAAATTTAAAAAAACTCTTGTCTTAAATCATTTACAATTCGGTTACATCAAATAACAAATTGACCTAATTGTACCTACACTCTGAAAAACTGGATAATCACAAGTTTTCTTGTTTTGAAAGTATTTATCATACATTTTTGTGCCCAACTCTTTCAAAATTGCTTTTTCACTCAACTTTTTTTAATTCCATTGCATTTTTTTTGTTTTTGTGTTATGTTATAATATGTATATAGTTTTTGTAGTTGAGTTCTTTTTATTGGTACCTAGTTAACCTGGAACGTTTCTGAATTCTAGTTTAATTTTTTACACTTTTTTCTAATATATCATAATACTTTTATCTCTAACCGTTTCTAATAAATTAAAAAAAAAATGGCATAAACCGTACTATTAATTTATGCAAAAACCTATGGGACATGCGGTATAGTGAGCACATATTATTATTTTATTTTGTTCAATTTACTCGCAGCGCCATCTAAACATTAGTGTTTTAATCGTCAATAGGTTGGCGTAATCCAACAAAGTTATGCTTACAGAAATCTGTTCTAAACATTTTTCTGCTTTTAATGACTCATTAAATTTATTTATAGTTTCTAGTTTCTATACATGTTTCCTTTCCTATAAGTTGTTACAGAGTTAATTCCACCACACCACATACCAACCAGACGATTTGGAAAATTATATCATTTTAATGAGTACTTGAAAGAAACCAAGAGTATTTTTAAGATTAGGTATTTCTTTTTTGGTTTAAAATTATATGACCTCGCACATTTTATATTGATTTTGGGTACCTAGGTACTGTCAGAATTTGTTTAAATTTTAGTATGTTTTTTATCAGTTCATTGACGGCAACTTTCTTATGGACCTCAAGTTTGCAGCTCTACAGGATTAGCTGTTAGGAGTCAAAAGTATGGAGTGTAGAATTATCATGTCTTTTTCATGAAACTAATGCACGTCTTACACTTGTATATATACTCGTTATATTGTAAAATAAATCATACAGAGTGTTCAAATAATTAGGAATATTACTTTCTGGAATAAAGTGCATTATTTTTGTTCACTTATTTGTTATATTAAATACTAGATAATATTTATTTAAAATACAGGGTGTGCCAGAAATAAAAAATAATATATTTAGTACAAAAATATTACAGTTTTTTTACATATATTTTTAAACTTCCCGCACCAAATTATAAATCAATATAAAAGAAACTGCATTTTCAAAAAATTGTTTTATTATAGTTTATTTTAAGATGCATGATAGCACAGTTTTTATGGCAAAGGTCTATATGCAGGATTGTTCAAAGCAGAAAGAAAGTAAATCCCAGACAGCACAAGTCAATCCATTGAATGGCCATCGGAAGTCCATTGATGGACATATCGGCTATCCAAAGGATGTCCAGCATTTTACCGAAGGACATCCATTGGACTATACAAATGTCCCACACCTGGATCTAATGGACATCACCACCTATATTAATAAGAAATAAAATAATTGCAACTATGGACCTATTTAATTGTCATAAATAATATCAAGCATGTATTGGTTTTATACGCACTCCTTTCTGTTGACCTTCTCAGCCATTTTCTTAAGGCTATTTCGCTTACCTTTTAAGCAGCACCATTGTCACTCTCAGCAGCAGCTAAAAAAGGCATTACATTTTATACAAATAGTCTTAAATCAATCGTTTAATAAACTTCTTTTTTTTTCTACGCCCATGTCAGTAAACGTTAAAAATCGCACTGTCAACATTCCTTGTAAATGACATTTAATAATAACATGCACGTAATGAGATCTCATAACATACACGTGTGGTTTGATAAGAAAACTAAAATTTCTTAGTGTATCAAATTGCAATCAAATTTTTGTCTACGTACGACTTTATTTGGTCTATTTACATAAATTTAGTCATTTAAAAAACATAAAAAGTTTTAGCATTAGCGAGATACATTTTGGATTAAAAGAGTGATGCCCCTAAATGTCGGCAACATATTTCAAAAAATATGTCGCATTTTCTTAGCAGCTACGGAAATAAACGTCATGCCATTTATATTGTCAATTTTTGTAACAAAATATGATTGTATCCGAACATTTTCTCAACTTTACCTACAAATATGTTTGTTAGCAGTGAAAGTGATGAAATTATGAGAACTCCACCGGAGATTTTAGAAAAAGGTCAAGCTGCCACACATAATTTGTTACCGCTAAAATCCAAAGAAAGGTACCAAATTACCTATCGAAAATTTATGGATTGGCGTCACAAGCATATCTTTAAATCCTTTTTTGAGAATGTTATTTAAGTGGGCGTAGAAAAAGTATAGTACGTTACACGAGTTGTAAGCCCATTACGCACTCGTGAAATTTACGCACTCGCCGCTGTTCGTGCGTAATGGGTTATTTACAGAGATAACAGAGATATAAGCAGTCATTCATAAAATATAATATTCATGGTGCCATCAATAGTTTGTACTGTATACATTCTATTTCTAGACGCGGGACGAGGCGACGAAAGGTGAGAAGTAAGAGAAGGGATAGAGTGAAGAATTTTACGTAGTTTAATCAATGAATAACTGCGCGAGCTTATACTACATAACGTAAATGTCCATGCCGGTGTAAGCCCTGTTGCCACTTCCAATCTAACATCACTAGGTTTTGGAATTTGTTGAAAATTATTACATCTAATTTAATGAAATTACATCTAATTTGGTTAAAAATGGCTATTTTTTGTTCTAATGATCAATTAGGTCTTTGTAGGAAGTATTTTTTTTATAATTATTTAAAAAAATCATTTACATTAGCTCTTATGATCGAAAAAAAATTTAAACGTCAATATCTCGGTTTCAACCGTCTACAAATTTGTATAAAAAATGTTCTTTTAGAAATATACCTCTCATTTGACGAAAAACGAAGGCATAAATGAAAAAAAACTATTCTTTATAAAAGTTTCGCCTATGTATTGACAAGGTAAAAGTACTTTCGTCATATTTTTTGCTTTTAAATTAACAAAAATATAGCAATAAACAATTAGTGATGTCATGGTTTTACTAGAAAGCAAACATTAAAGGCAGAGCCTCTCGACTCTTTATGCATCTATCTCAGTATTGAAATGAATGCAATCAGTTTGACTCTCTTATAATATTTTATACAGGGATTATTGATTTATCCACTATGAATAATAGGGTGTATTAATTATTTCAAGATTTTTTTTATTTTTATCGGAAAATGAAAAATAAGAAAATATAAACTATTTATTGAAGTATCAATTATAAACAGTAAGGCTATTGCTTTGCAAAATACAATAAATCCCCAATATAAATAAATTATAATAATAATAATAAATGGAAGGAAGTATATAAAGCATAAATTAATAATATTAAAATTTATAATTACACGACTTTCAAACTAATCAGAGAATCAGATTCACCACACGAATCAACATTTTCCAAAATATTAGCGGCTGTGCCATACAGGTGCAGGAACCGATACAGCAAATATTTTTTTTCTGCATTTGCAAATTTACATCTTAAACAATGTAGTCTTAGGGCATCTTCAGTCGGTGGCAATTTAGCGATGGTTTTTGAAGAGGCCAATAATCCCCTCAAAATGTTAATGGAAGTAACATTGGCAGTTTTGAATAAATTTTTATGAAAATTCTTTCAAGATTAGAGAATATGTTTTCAGAGTACTGATCAATGCCAAATCCATCCAAAAAGTAATGGTGTTCAAGGTAGGTTTTCCAACAGGTTCTTTTCCCAATGCCGGACAATTAGCTGGTTGTATTACAACCGGTTAGAGAATGAAAAGCAGGCACATTTTTTAGAAGGTTTTCATCCAAATTTAAATAATGTACTGCTAGAAATCGTCTTGAGTCTCCTCGCCCTGTTCTGAACCATAAAACTTTAGTCAAAAACTTCTTAAAATAAATTAATAAGACATCTGTATCGTTACAATAAATAATGCAGCGTGAATGCCCCGAATTTTTGGATGTGCAATAAGATACGATTATTAGCGTCTTCGTGATTTGAATTTAAAAAATCGTCTTTTGATGGTTCAAAATTCTTTCCATATTTATTGATTTTCGCGAGTTTTGAAGAAGTTGCTCTAGCAAAAAATGTGTTAAACGTCTTTTGTTAAATATCGAATGAATAAACAAGTTCTATTATTGCGGAAGTGAAATATTGGGTCGGTCAATTTCTATATCAATTGATTTCTGAAATCCTCTCTTTTGACGTGTTGTATTTTTGATAGAATGTCCTTTATAATGATCAAATACCACATCTATCATTTGAACATTAAATTTATTTCTAAAAATAATGTTTACAAATATATGTTCTTTAAATGATATGCAACTTTTGGGCTTTCCTATTTTGATATCATTTTTGTCTTTGCTACTTGCAGCAACAAATCCGTAATTAAAATTTTAAACGAAAACTTATAACTTACCCAAATATATTCAGCTGCAACAGGATGAATGTAGATATAATAAAGATGCAAAAATGTCTATATTTTTTCCCAATTTATTAGGTAATTTAATATATAACACATACACTTATTAATTCTTTAGTAAAAACAGATAACAATATGACACATTGCCCAATGGAACATAACGAGAAGTTTTATAATAAAAAAAAAATGAAAAATCCTACCATATCAATAATGTGATTAATCAGCTGGCACGTAGAGAGAAACAGAGCTATGCTACGTTTGAAAGTGAAGAGAAAGATACACTGAGAGTCGATAAATTTGGCGGTGAGAATTAATAACAGCATAAACCTATGACATCTCTCATCGTTTATTGTTGTATCTTTGTTAATTCAAAAGCAAAAAATATGGTGTTTACTCTGTTACCTTGTCAACACATAAGCAAAAATTTTATAAAGAATGTTTTTTGTTCATTTAGGCCTTCGTTTTTTGTTAAATGAGTGGTATATTTAAAAAAAACGACTTTTTAACTAAATTTTTGAAGGGCTAAAACCAAGATATTTACGTTTATATTTTTTTTCGGCCGTAAGTGCTAATGTAAATTATTTTTTTTAAATAAGTATGAACAATTACTCCCTACAAAGATTTTATTGTGCATTTGATCAAAAAATGAATATTTTTTTCTCTATTCGGTGGTATCAATATCTGGATTTTTGATGATAATGCCCTTCTGCACACTCTAATTTTGTATTAACTCCGAAATAAGGGTTACCTTATCATGACCTTTCATCTGTGAAAAATTCAGCCTTGTGACAAAAGAGTGGGAAGTGAATCGTTTTCTTGAGCGAATATTTTAATACATACACTTTACTAACAATGGCAACAGCGGATATTATGTCCTACTGTGTCCCTTAGAATATGTCTTATTCACGGCCGCACGATATTTGTTAGTAGTTACATCTCCTGGTTATCTCTGGTTATTTACAACTCTTGTTATGTAATATACTATTACAAAACAATAAAAACATTACACTATGAATTAATGTAGTATTTACTTACAGTCTGTTCGCTATACTTACGCGGGTTTCGGATTAAAAATTTCCTGTTAAGTACCCGAAAGTTTGACCCGTTCTTTGGTGAAATATCAACTGGTTAAATGAAATGAAAAATAATGTACAACTTTTTAATTAAATAATAATGGAGAATCTTTTGTATAATTGGGAGCAGAATTAAACTTCTTCATTAATTGAGTCTAATGTGGCTATTATAAACCTAATAATAATTTTATATTTCACTTCACACACAAATTTAGTACTTACCCTTATGTTATTTTAATTTAAATCTGATCATTAGGGCAATTTTACCTAATTTCTTGGGAAGAGGCTTATCGGAACTGGTTGTCAATGACTAATTTACACAATTTTGTTAATCCGAAACCCGCGTAAATATAGCGAACAGACTGTACTGTATTTTCTGGATCATTATCATCAGCATCCGTTGTGTTGTCCATAGTATTTCTACCACCACGAATATCTTGTGTATTATTAAGGAACATAAACAAGTCGTAGTATCACAAAGATGGTTCATATATGTCTCCACTTCCGGCTACGCTTTTAGTAGCCTCCTTAACCTTTTTTCATTCTTTATTATACGCTGATCGTAAATTGTTTATTGTCGCTTTTACTATTTTTATAGTTGCATTATCTTGCTATTTGAATTTTTCAACCAAAACATTATACGCAGCTTGTCTTTTGTTTATCTTGTGGTATTGCGGATCTTTTTTGTTCCACAGATATGGATGTTGCTGATAAAGTTCTATAAACACACTAATAAAGTCAGTCCATGGTTTGCCATGGCGCAAGGTACACACTACTTCTAGCGATAATTTTATGCGACTGAAACCTGATCGACAGGTTTAATTGACAACTGATACGATAACTTTTGGTATACCCATTGAGCCACAGCTCCGTATCAGTTTCAGATTTTCTTACAGTTTTTTGTGTTTACACATACAGATAACTGACAGTTCGGCTGAAACTGAGACTAAACGGAGAACAGTATTGATTCTCATCTTTCAATTCGGCACGTGTTGAGACGACTATCTTCGTTCCACAGAATGCGATTCGTATGTAATGTCTCTCTCTATTCAATTCGTTACATATTGAGTAGGCACATAAGAATCCCTGTACTGGTCTGATCGTCTAAAAGTACCTATAGAAAACATTTTCATTTCAGATTAGGATGTTGCCAAGTGGTTCGCGGCGAGCATTTTGAACATCTCCTACATTGAGATGTGTTATTTTTTGTTACATTATCAAAAAATGAACAGTATTAATTTTTGAGTGTGTTGTAGCGAATTTCGATAATCAAATTATTTTATTTTATTATTGATAATTTTTGCAATAAATCGAAAAACATTTAATATTTCAGAAACAGAGTTAGGTATAGGACATAGTACATAAAATGTCTAGAATTTTCTGAAGAATCCAAAAATTAAAAAATATACAGAGTGTTGCATTTAAAATAAGAAAGTTCGTATTGGCCACTGTTACATGACACATTCTGTATAAAAAGTTTTTGTTAAAAAAATGCTCAACTAAAAATGCCAATCGACGTGTCCGAGCGTTTTTCCGAACACGCCCTCATTTATTTATTACCGAATTTATGCCATTTGGCTGTTTCACAGTGTATATTATTATGAAAATATTAATTCTGCACTACATACTTTTGACTACTTCTAACAGCTCACCCTGTAGAGCTGCAAACTTGAGGTTCATAAGAAAGTTGCCGTTAATTACCTGAAAAATAACATACTAAAATTTAAACAAATTCTGACAGTACCCAAAATCAATATAAAAAGTGCAGGCTCCTTTAAATTAACTTAAATTAAAATACCTAGACTCTCACTTATTAATTTACATAGGTACCTACAATAAAAAAAAATTAAATTGTAATTAAGATAATTGATATAATGCAACATAAATTGGGGAGTAGGTATTCAAACAAATTAATATATTCGTGTTAACAAGGAATAAATTGATCGATCTAAAAATGTTAAATTATGCAATATAATAATTATGTACTAATGATAAACCCACAAGTGACAATCTTTTTATTGATACTGACAGCAAATGAAAAAAAAATTCCTCTATAAATATTAATATGCTCAGTGAATTGTGACGAATTTAAATTCTCCGTGGCACATTTACAATGTATTTATGAATATTTCATGGGTTTAACAGCTTAACACTTTATTAAGCACTGTGTTTTTTGAGATTTAATTTGTGTTGCTGATTTTTCTCGACGATTGAGACCACCCACTTATAGAACTATATTAGATTTTAATTTGAGATTCTTATTTTTATAGTTTTTGAACTGTTTAGAAAAATAAAACAAATGCTACTACGTTTGAAAAGTACCTCACGGAGCGGAGTAGAGCTAGTAGATTTTTTAGTCACGTGATCATCGAACAAATCGAGCTTATGTGGAATAAAAGAACGGCTATGGATTTGTTTGTGTTTCCCGTATCCGGTTTTCATTAAAATAACAAACGTAAACCTTTCTTTTAATTCAAATTTGATCTCTTTTGTCGCGTGGTTTTTGTTGCAAAGTAAAGTTAATTTTTAGCTGTGGTATTTTTCGCTTTTTGCTTTCACTAGAAACTAAACCATGTTCTCATTTCTGTCTGACACTTTTTATAAATATTTTTTTTTTAATAACCAAACACTTGAGATCTTACTCGATTTACCAGCTCTGCATTAAAAGACCACAGAGCAGATTTCATCGAGAAGCCGCAGATGTATTAAAAGAACGGCATCGAGTAAAAAGAGCAGAACGAGGTAGTTTTCAAACGCAGCAAAAGAAGTTATAGTCATATCAGTTTATATTGCATATACGTTCTTTTTTTCGACTCAAGCCTTAAAACCCTCCAACATCTTGGGGGATGAGAATGGATGTGCTGAATAGTTCCCGGCTTGAGAATGAAATATTTTATTCAATGTGCTCCCCTGCAAGCTAACACATTTACCACAGCGCTCCTCCAAATACGTATCCATTCAGGTGTTTTTTAGCTGTGGCAAGAGGTGGTAGTCTTAAGGGCCTAAATCTAAGAAATAGGGCGGGTGTTTCAACAATTTAAAGCCAACTTGATCTTTTTTGAACAGGTTGTGGTGAAATATATTGTGTTGCAAAAACACCGTCATTATATTTTTTGTTAAGGCGTAGAATGAAACCTCGCACATGCGATTCTGTTACTGCGCATGCATAGTACTGAATAGTTCAAATTGCTGCCGTCTGGTTTACTCTGGCCTTACTTAACACCAAAGCTAGGAACTTTTCACCACATCCTCGTATGTTTGTCAAAAGACTTTTAAAGTCAATAGGTCAGCACTGTCAAACTAATTATCGAAGATATCAGAATAAGTTCTTTCATAATTACCTTGAAGGTAGAAGTTAGGGAGATGCTGTCACGTGGTTTAAGACATAATCACTTCCGCCATATTGTGTTTACGAATCCGTCAAACAGCTAATTTTGGTTTCAATAAACGTTTTTTTTAAATGTTTATGTAGTTTGTAAACTAAATATATTGTACACGATACATAGATTAACGGTTTGTTCCTGCGCATGCAGCTAACTGACGTGGAAGTCACGTGGGACATAGAATTATTAGCATTAAATGGGAGATGGTTGTTTAAAAGTGTATATTGGCCAAACAGGCCGTACTTTCAAAAACGCTATTCAGAGCATTGTAATAGATTTAATAAAAACAAAAATAATTCTACTTTTTTAAATCATATTTTAGCTGAAAATTATTCTTTTATAGAAAATTTTGAAATTCCACATATAGAGAATAAGGGCATTAAATTAAACCATTTAGAGACACTTTCAGATAACCTATTAAATAACCATTTAGATATTAATAACTCACCTTTATTAAATATTTTTATCTCTTCTTAGCTTTCTGATAATCCTGGAACCTCATTGGAATTTTATTAATATATTTCTTAAGTACTTTAACTAGTTAGTTTACTTTGTATGTATTGTAACTGTTGTTCAATTTAAATATAGTTTATTTATTAAAAACAGTTTATTTATAATTTATTTATTTAATACTTAGGCACTATTATAACTCACAATTCTAATTTTTTTATTACAATTTATCTTTTTTATACAACACTTATAAAGTCGTGCTATTTATATAAAGCCAGCTCTGCACGAGTACATTCTCGGCGGTCTAGAATATCTGGGAATTCTTCCTTTGTGAGTCAGCCGGCGCGCAACGATTTCTCTGGTAATTTCTCTGTCCTGTGGTATCGACACATAGACGAAGCGGCTTGCAACGGCGAGAGAACCAGAGACGGCTTTAGGTGGTTACACGACAATATATTACTGAAATATAAATTCATAAAACAATTATATTTCCCACTTTATACTATGAACTTGTCCATATTTGAGGTTGGAAATGGCAAAATTGGTCATGCTTTTTAGGAACACAACTAGCCACACAGGTCCCAAGCGCTAACACGTAGGTTAGTTATAATGTTATCAGGGCATACCAACCCGAAAAGAAGAACTCCTATAGTAGGAAATAAAATATCGTAGAAACATGTAAAAACTTAAGATAGTCAACCTAACTGAATGTGTAGCACTCCAGAATCCAAGGGCACTATATCTAGGAGGACATCAAATAGATAAGGTAGATTTACCTAACTTGAAGCCACTTCAAATCCTACACTTCCTTGAGAAAATAGGATTGGAAGGGTCGTTATAGGCATTGAGACATTTCCTTAGTGCATTGGCGACAGAAGGGAGCACAATAGATCTTTTAGGTCGCAGTGTATTAACACCCCATTCTTAACATAACATAAGATATCAATAGTAAACTTTAAAAAAATGTAAATTAGTCACATTGTCATAAAAAATTTGGAATTTTAAGCTTATATATATTTTTGTTTAATAAAAGTATGAAAGTTGGTTTTTCTCATTTAAAAAATCATTATGTTTATTTTTGAACTTTGCAATACAATCTTACCTCCTGATACCTCTTTAATAATATTCCAAATTTTTTTGGAAATCTCCGGCTGCATCATTTATTTACAATTATTGTTTTTGATTTTTCTTCTCAATGTATTTAATTGGTTTTTATATTCTTTATATTGTATTTTAGGTTCTGCGATATGGTTTTTAGTTATTCTTTTTTAAATGTATCTTTTTTATAAATAGAGGTAATCAATGCAGAATTAATCCATAACTTTAGTCCTTGCACTTGGGGTATCAATGCACATGACCTTGACAGTCGAACTCGTAGATTTGAGGTTTGTTTCAAAACAATAACAAATAACAGATTTACGAACTTCGGAATCAAAACTGTACAAAAACATAGTATTCCAACCAGGCGCGGCTCGGGGACTAGTCTACGAGGAAGCTACTTTTGAGAGGCACGCGCTGGTTCCAACACATCCAAACTAATCATAAACCAGTTTATGTACTGTCAAATCACTTCTTGGGTCTAAATCACTGGCGGCTTGTCGTAATTTAAAATGGGTGTTCACTTTTTCCAATAATTTTATCATTTGTAAGTTTGTTTCAAAACCTTGTACAAGTGTAGTTATTATTATCAATATCATACCGTTTTCAAGCACTACAACTATTAATGAATGAATAAATGAATAGTTTAGTTATTGTAATATTTGTTTTTAAAAGTTGAAAACCAACTATTATTAGTTAGTTAACTGACTTTTCTTCATATGAGATTATTTTTAAATGTAGAAAGCTTGACATTGATTTTTGTGTAAAAAATATTATTACATGAAACTTTACCTACCATTTTGGTTGAAAATTATTTAATAGGTATATCAGTACTTCGGAGATAAACTGTGCTGTCATTCTAATCAGCTTTTTAGTAGAACAGACTGAATGTTGGTTGAATACTTTTCGTGTTCCATATTTACATATAATAATTATATTTCGACAATTCAGTTGGTCCCAATTATTGTTACAATATGTATTGTTTACTAATAATCTAGGTAACTATTAAAACTTTTTTTTTATCATACATGAATTGTTGGTTTTTCTAACATTTCTATGTTCTGACAACAAATTTTTTATGATATACCTAGTGTCTATACCAACATGCATCTACAAATAGTACGACTAACGTAAGAGTTAAATAGTGTTATCTTTTTTTTTAAGTTAACTTATATTGTGACATAACTATACATGGTATAGAATACCCTGAAAAGGCCTCGAGGAGCCGATTTTAAAAATATAACCTATATAAAATCGCACTGTCTATATAGTTTACCTCCCAGACAGATATCGGTACATATTTAATTTAGTCTTCATAATATAGGTACGTACCTAACATAGACACAACTATTAAGTTTCTTCAATTAATTTAGGCCAGCTTGATTGGAGTTTGAACATAGAGAATGAAGTAGGTAGATACATAACATGAACACTATTTTGTGATATGACAAGTGGAGGCACTACTTTGAGTCATATTTTGATTAATTTTAAGTTAATGATTTTATAATTAAAGATTGATGGAATGAAAATGTTTTTATATCATTTAAATCACCCTATTTAAAAAAATGCATTTATTATCAACAAAACTGACTAGCTTGAGTTTGACATATGTCGTAAAAGAGTAATACAAAAATGTAAACACGTTTTGGATCGTCATTGCTTCTCTATATCTGATTTGAAAGATTGGTATGCACCGCCCTACTTTGTGACGTCACGGTGTGCGTTGCGCAAATTAGGCTTAACTTAAGTTTTAATTGGATTTGAAAGGAATCATAGCTACAGTTTACTTCGATTCATACTCAAGTATTCCCTGCTTAGAAACAAATACATTCACCCAAGGGCCCCATTACATACTTGGTAAACATTATAGGTTATAATCAACGTGGAAATAGTTTATATTTTATTTCTACCTTATTAAGGAAAATGGTACCTATTATTAATAACGGTTGTTTCTGAAACATTACTAAAATTTTCGAAATTTTGTTTTTCTACAAAATAATAAACTATACTATTTAGACAAAAATTTATTTCTCTTATAATTTTATAAAAAATAACAGGGAATATTTACATTTCTTGATCTATTAAACAAAACGATAAAGTATCTCGACGAATGACACCATGTTCTAGTACGGAAGCTAGCTTTACATTTTTGTTGGTGGTTTCATGGGTTTCATATCAATTTTTTGTAATTGTAGTTTACACGTACATATACCTCTTAACACTTGTTTGCTTTATTAAAAAAGTGTGTTGTTGTGATTTACGTCGAAATAAGTCAAAAACAACTTGAAACCACATATGAAATCAAAAAGGAGAAACGGAAAAAAATTGAGCCTGTAAATGAACACAACTCAGAAACAAAAATAGCTATCTAATAATAAAAAAATAAAATTTGATTCTTGTGCATCTTCGTTGTAAAAATAGATAATACTTTTTTGATCTTAGGTACAGATATAATTTTAATGGTCTTCCGAAAAACTTTCTTCAGTTTCCATATCAGATTCAAAATCAGTCTCACTGTCACTGTTTAAGTTAATTATAAATCTATCAGTTGCCTCATCCAAAGTAACTTCTCTGTCATAAAATTTAGATTCCCACATTTTAGCATTATTACAACGAGATTGCCACTCCTCTTTAGAAAACGTATCAAAAAAGTCTTCACACAACAGTTGTACGTCTTGCCTCTTAAATGTAGTGTTGTTACTAGCTACATATTGTTTCAATGATGCCCACACTAATTCGATCGGATTAAGATCGGGATGATACGGTGGCAAACGCAAACAACTAAAATCATGTTCATTTATCATTTCTTCAATTGCATACCTCTTAAATCGTGACTTATGCAATAGCACTAAACTGTATAATTGCGTTTTGAGCATATCCTCTTCGTAAGCAATATTATGATTCCTTAACCAATCCTGCATGTCAGCTTTTTTAGAAGTTGACGTTGGTGCTTTATTTACCTGGACATTATGGTAAGGAGCATTATCAACAATAATGACGCTTCTTGGAGGGAGGTTCGGAAACAGCTTTTCTTTCAACCATTTAGAAAAATTATTAAAATTCATTTCATCGTGGTAGTCTCCACTTTTGGTTCCAGATTTGAAAATTAACCGGGCATTCGGAATAAAGCCCATTTCACCTCCTGCATGGACAATAATTAGTCTATCACCTTTATTAATTGGTTTCTTTAATCCCTCATTTGAATTATCACTCCAAGCTTTCTGGTGTGTGTGGGAGGCATGAATGTATGTTTCATCTAAGTAGACAATTGGACGGCCCTCTGCTCGATAACTTTTTAAACGAATCAGATAGTCTAAACGTAGCTTTTGAATATCAAACCTTTCCATTAATATTTTTCTGTTTGTTTTTGTTTTCCGCCAACGAAATCCTAGCGACTTTATTATTTTTCTTAAACTTTCATAGCTTCCTTTGTACCATGTAGCTTCTCTAAATTTAGTCAGAATTGTTTTTAATGTTGGAACAATGTTTTCCGAGATTAACATGAACAGAATAATTCTTTTTAAAATACCTTTGTCAGCTTCATCTATATCATTAACTGTTTTTGGTTTTTTAATGGTTTTTCTTGGTGATGAAAATTTCGATATCTCACGGTTATCGATTCTTTTTTTCTCTCCAGAAATGCGGACGACAGTGTTTTTAGATATTCCTGTGGCTGCAGCAACACGATCATTTACATTTTTAAATGGTATTGAAGGTGAATTAAAGTTTCCTTCTCTTCTCATAAACTCTATAACATTGGCTATTATTTCGCGAGATTGACTGTTAATCACGCGGCCTCTTAATTTGCTATTAAACTCCATACTTAGGTTCTATTAAACTGTAATGAGCAAAAAACACAAACGAAAATAAAAGAAATGTTTTAGCGAAATTTACATCTGACATTTACGTCTGAATAAAATAGTGAAATACTTGATGCGCAGAGTGTACTTTCATTGCGTAAATCCGTCGGCCCCGCCAACCGATGCCTCTCAGTAGTGCTTTCTCTGTCTAGCCGTCGAAAGCCTCTAGAAATTTGATGAACTGTATTCTTTTATTATTTTATATTAGTAATGAGCTTTAAAGTTTCGATTTAGAAGTACCTGTAATATTTTCCATCGGCAAATTTACGAAATGTAAACTCTTGATATGCATATTTGAGAAAGGTAAATATTTCCATATATCGCATAACACATAACTTACTTAAATTTGAATTATATACCATAATTTATAGCTTTATAATTAATCATAACCTTTAATTTAGGTAATTTGTAATTTTTGTCAAAGTCATTCATCATTCATTGAAACATAGACCAACACCAACTAGATAACGACCCAATCTATAAGAATAAATTCCATGATATATTCATTGTATTTTTTTATTGTACTCATTTCCCTGAGAGAAATTAGTCCAGGGGTAGATAGTGATACTTTTTGGGAAACATTGGATTCCACGTTTCTTTTTTTACTATCTCCCCTGATTAAATTATAACAGTAGATCGGGCTAAAATTACTGTTATATCAGTTTTGTTAAGAAAACGTTTAAAGTAAATTAATACGAAAGGAGACTTTTTAAATACTGCATTATTTATTTCAATTTGACTTCCTAAACTAGCGTGTGGTCTTATAAAAATATTATGTAAGGTTAATTTAAAGGTGATTCTCGTTGGTTTATTTATCTAGGAATAGTATCCGTGTAAATTTAATATGTTTAAATTTAGATATCTAGTTATATCTACAGTCTGTTTTTAGTAGTTTTATATTGATATCTCCTAGATCTTGATGCAAAGTACATATATTATCTAAATCATCAAAATGTTTGTTGAAGATGGTCTGCAGTTAAGCAATTCTATTTAAATAATATGTAGTAAAGGTTATACGCAAAAATTTAGTAACATTAATTTCTACTCTGGTAATTGAGGGTATAATATTTTTTAAATAAACCACAGTTCCGTCGTATGTATTACCATATTAACGTAATTTATCCACTTAAATATATGTTCCTTTCTATTTAGCCAGTAACAAACTCCGATTTTTATGTTATCAAATGATGTTTTTACATATGGGTAGAATTGTCGAATCATAATAATCGTTTCAAACTCCATTGTTATATTTTCTTATTAAGAAGCGAACGAAGATCTATTATTAGAACAATTTAGCAATTTCAAGGTTATCGCGTTTTAATCATGTCCCTGTTAAAACAATTGTTTTATATCTGTCATCACTCATCACCACGTGACTTATGATCCATTAGTTAACGGTTCCTAAGCATAATATTTTGATTGCAGAAAATTATTTTAAGTGGCAGATAATTATTACTAATCTTCGATGAGATAAATTATGTGATAACTACTGAAATAAACAAAGTAAATACCAATACTTTAAACGTGTTCATATTAAAATGGAAATCATCCATTCATAACCTTTTTTTTACCTTCTTATTTTTAATTAATCAATTCCACGCCCATAATTTACAGTATAGATATGGACTTTATCTAATTTTAATTTATCTCAAAATATAGGTTCCAAATTGTTGTTTGAATGTCGTCTCAAGTAGGTATAAAATTTTTGAAGTGGAACCATAAAATTACCTAATAACCCGTCATTAAATTAATAGGATTTATTTTTTTAGGCGCCCCTGAAAATTGAAATTGTGTGTTTTCATTCAAGGTTCGTCTCTTTACGGTCTTTTTATTAACTGATAATTAAAATAAATGGCGGGTACGAGCCGAAATAATTTTCGTCAAGTTAATTTCGTCAATGTCGTAAATTTTTGAAGCGTTGCTTTCACACGAGCGATAATGCCGGTAATTCTTGTTAGCAAAATTTATTGGTAAATTTCCAATAAATCAAGGGACAAAATAACATCGTAAAGACTAAACAGATGGAAGTAAGACCTATTTATTGAATAAAATTTCCTATAAACAAATGTTCTAAATTGCATTGTTTTTAAAAAACGAGATGTTAAAAAAATCGGTGGTTTATTAATATAGAAATATATATTAATATAGAAACCAATTATATATAGAGTGTGAATTCGGTTCTTCTCTCTATACAGGGTGTCCCGAAATTAGACGGTCATATTTTAACAGCGTAATCTACATCCTGAAAGTGTAATAAAAGTTCATATAAACATAGGTCCGAAAACGTTTCGTTTTCGAGATACAGGGTGTTACAAGTGAAGTCATGATGGCTAATTTTTGTAAATATTTTCTAAAATTACTTTAGTCACCGGTTTTTCAAAGTAAAAAAAAATAAATTTCTGATTGCACAGGCCTACTAATTATTGTTTACATTTTCGAATAAGATAACATCAACTTTTCATGAAATATTCAAAAGCTTTTTTCTTGAAAATGGTGCGTCCTAGCGAGATGCAACAAATGTAGCTTTATTATAAAGAAAACATTGGTTTTCCAAATTTTATAGTCAAAAATGTTAAAAACTGTCAACAAAAAAAACTTAGGGCAATTTTACCCTAAGCCCCCCTAAGAAGATCAAAAACTGGGGTTTAGTCCATTAAATAGAACGTAAAAAGTTAAGCATTTGTACCAAATTTTAGTTAGTTATCTTTAAACGTTTAGAAAATATTTACAAAAGAGTGTCATCAGGACTATACTTTTAACACCCTGTATCTCGAAAACGAAACGTATTCGGACTTATGTTTATATAAACTTTTATTCCTATTTTAGGATGTAGATTATGCTGTTGAAATATGACCGTCTAATTTCGGGACACCCTGTATATACCGGGTGTTCAAATTAAAGTGTTACAGCCTTTTATAAAAAACAACGTTTCAGACGAAACTTTTATAGTTTTGTGTGGAAAAAATTTTGGCTAAAATCGTTTTTTATAGCTATAACTATAATATGCCCAGCAAAATTTTGAAGTAGCTGTTACTCAAAAAGTAAAAGTCCAATAAAAAAAATATTTTCATGAAAAGTTTCTTATTTTTTTATGGGATTCCCATTTAAAAAAACAAAGTCCACCCCGATATGGCCATATTATGGTCAGCTATAAAAAAAAATTAATTTAGCCAAAATGTTTCCCCCAAAAAACTATAAAACTTTTGTTTGAAACTTTTTTTTCTAAAATGCATATTTTCGGCGGTATTTAACTGTAACACTTTAATTTGAACACCCGGTATAAAGAAATTTTTTCTAATAAATATTTTTTTTATTAAATAACAGAAACATATAATTAAATATTGCCGAGTAAAAATATGAGAATTTCTTTGACGTTGAAAAATAATCATAAAAAGTCATTTCTTAATAGATATGTATATGAATGTATATAATGCCATCATGACAGATATATAAATAATAATGACAATATGTATATAAACAACCGAGGTTATTAGGAAGTTATAGACAGGGTGAGCAACGTCTGCTTCCCACTAAGACTGCCACAAAAAGTAAGGCGAAGCATAAAGTGCGCCACTACAAAGACTCGCCTGGCGTAAGCACATATTTACAAAACGTAAACAATTAGGCTTGAAGCTAAGACAACACTACTGGTTTTTTGTAAGAGGATCAGAATTATCCCAGGATAATAATTTATTACGAGTTAAAGCCATTCTGAAATAAATACGGACCTATAAGATACAACTGTGGGGGACAGCATCTAATAGGAACATCGATATTCTTCAAAGGTTTCAAGACAAAGTGCTAGGAAATTATTCTTGATGTATCAAATTTTATGTTTTATCTAGAAACGTCCATCCCCTCAGTGATAGAAGTTATGAGCAAAGCGTTTGTTTACGGACTATGAAGAAGCTCCAAGAATAAAACGATTAAGACCATCTGATTTGATAACTAGATTTACTTGATACATAAAGACATTATTGATGGTTAATGTAACGTTTATTTAATTTATGTTCACTTACGCACTAATTTAATTCATTTATACTCAGTACGACACTGTTTTATATCTCAAGTACACTAAATTTATTTTGACAATAATTATCTTAACCCGACAAAAACTGAACGTTTAATGGCAAACGACTCATTTATATACAAATGTTGCATTTCACGAACATTCCAGAAGTTCTTAGCCCGGTGCTTTCACCATTTTATAGAATAATTCATCCGCCAAAATCGTTTCCTAGGCGCTGTCATCATTCTAGTGCATTTTAGATGGATTATTCATTTCGACTGGCGACTTCCATAGGCGGGTCTTAGGGGGGTTTTGGAGGATGAGCAAATCTATAGATTATTCTTGATAATCGGAAAAGTGTAAGCGGTAAAGGGTCCAAATAAAACACAGACTTGTCGAAAATGGTGAACGACATTGATGTATATTAAGGCAGTATATTTATTGAAACAAACTACACAAGATATTTTCTATAGACATACAAAACGCTAATTGTTTTCTTAAGACATACTGCTTAATTATTGGAACATAAATAAATACTCTAAATTGTTTTAAACAAATCAGTTTTTCATTCATATATCAATTACTCTTGACTATTTTGATTAAACTTGTCATGTTTGGGATAATTTTACCCTGATTGGATTAACATTATTAAGTCCAGTGGCGTCCTAGATAAAAACTTAATTGACAATAGATTAGATTAGATTAAATTAGGAGTTGGACGTTATTTGTCCTTGTCCACCGCGACTTTTTCAGATCTATTGTGGGACTCCGTTTATTTTGGAGTATTTCGTCTAGCCTAATAGGAGTTGGACGTTATTTGTCCTTGTCCACCGCGACCTTTTCAGATCTATTGTGGGACTCCGTTTATTTTGGAGTATTTCGTCTAGCCTGGTCTTTTTTATTAGACTTAGCAGCTTTGACAGTGGCTCCCGCATGTAGTTGCGTGCATTTGGATTTTCTTCGCCCAATGTTTGAAACCTCATTCCAGCCAGGCCTTCACATTGGCACAGGACGTGGAATGTTGTTTCCTCTTTTTCTTCACAAAACCTCCACAAAGTTGCTTTTTCTGCTGGATTTATAACACTCATATGCCTTTTGAGGCGATAGTGTCCAGTAAGAAGGCCTACTGTTATCCTAATGATTTGACGCTTTTGATCCAGTAGGTCTTTCGTGAACTTGGCTGATGGTTCCTTGATGAACTGTTTGGCCTGTCTTAGTCTTGGATAGTTGTTTCACCATTCCTGAGACTCTTTTTGCATCCACTGTTTAATGGATACCTTACACAATGCCTTAGCAACTCCACAGAAGGGTTCGGGGCCTGTCATGGCCTTATCTAAGCCTTCTCGGGCTAATTCGTTGGCTTTTTCATTGCCCTGATATCCCTCATGGCCTGGAACCCGGGCTAGGGTCACCTTATTTTGACTACTTAGCTCTGTCAGGTCTTCTAGACAGTCTTTCAGCAGTCGTGATTTGATTTCTGGTGAGAGAATTGCCTTTAGAGCTGCTTGGCTATCAGAGTATATGGCAATAGTTTTGCCTGATACTTGCTAATTTAATGTTTCTCTTGCACAGTGTTGTATGGCTATTAGCTCAGCCTGGAACACTGTTGCATATTTTCCTAAACTCAGCGAAATCGTTGATTTCGACTTGGGTCCATAGATTCCAACACCGGCTCCTTCCTTAGTTTTTGAACCGTCTGTATACCAGACGAGTTCAGTCTGTACGGGAGGTCCCTGTTTCCAGGATTCTCGGGCTGGTATTTGAATTTGAACATTTCTATCAAATTTGTATGTGGTTATGGCTCTATCAGTAGGTATAGGTAGAATATTATATCTTTTTACTTGCTGATATAGCCTTGTGTGGTCGGCGCTATGTAGTTGGCTTATTGGGTTTTGTCCCTGCATTAGCCTGTGAATAGCTGACTTGGTTTCTTCTTGTATGAAGATGTGCAGTGACGTGAAATTTAATAATACCTCCATTGCTGCAGTCGGCGTAGTGCGCACGACCCCAATAGCACTTAGACAGGCAAGCCGCTGAATGCTAGTGAATTGGCCTATTGCACTTGCTTGCACAGTTTTGGTTACCCACGCCACTACGCCATAGGTTATCATGGGTTTTATTACCCTTGTGTATAACCATATGGTCATTTTGGGGTTTAGACCCCAGTTTTTTCCACATATTCTACAGCTTATGAGAGCTATTGTAGCTTTATGTGTGAGTTTTTTGAGATGTTCATTCCACGTCAGTCTTTGGTCAAATATTACTCCGAGATATTTGGCTTCTGTGACGAATGACATAACTGTGTTGTTTAGTACTAGTGATCTTAGACCTGTAAGTACCCGTTTTTTTGTGAATGGTAAAACTGTTGTTTTTTGTGCGTTAATGGACAATTGTTCCTTTTTGCATCAGTTGTTCACTATGTTTAGAGTAAGTCGTCCACAAGAACTGACCACAGCATTGGAGATAATATTCCTCCTTGTGGGCAGCCCCGTGTAACTTTTGCCTGTATGGTTGCCTTTCCTAGAGTGGATAAAATAATCCTGTTCTCTAGACAGGCAGTGATCCATTGGCATATTGTTACTGGGACGTTTCTCTCTTCTAGGGCCTTGGTTATTGACCTGGTTGAGGCATTGTTGAAAGCTCCTTCGATATCTAAGAAAGTGACTATTGCAATTTCTTTGTCATCTATTGACTTTGAAAGCAGCCTGTTTAGATCGTCCAGCGCTAGGTCAGTCGACTTTCCTAGCTGGTATGCATATTGGTTGGGATGGACAATTGACAATAAAAAGGACGCGTCCGATTTTTAAAAATTCGATTTTAATACCTATTATTTATTATTCATATTAATATTAATTATTGTTCATATTAATATTAATTATGTCGGTGTCTATTGTCTTAATATTTAAATAAAACAAATTATGGAGCAATATTTTGTGTAATTGATTTGAGTTAAATCTTCATATTTTGAGCTCATAATTTTCCATTTAGAATATTTACACATATTTAATGGAACGCCCTGTATACATGTATTTCAAAACGCCATTTTTCTATTTCCCAATTTTGTTGTAAACGCCACTTTGTTGCTTATATTGACCGTTAATCTATTTTTGCATCGTCCATAAATAAAATTATAGATATCTCATTATCCCAAAAAAATAAACGCGAAAAATCCGTGGGGTTATTTAATTACTTAATCAGCATTTACGATATTTGATTCCCCTGATAATAACCCGATAATTGAACGAGTTTTCAAACACCCATGTGAAACCGCTAACTTTGATTTACCATCGATGTAATTAATGTCAACTCTTTAATTGGTCGCAATTCTATTAATTTATACCCATTAGACGTCTATAAATTTTCGCGGTTGCTCGGCTTTGACTTGTGTGCAGCATTTAATGAAATTTAATTTGCTTGGTACACCTGAACAGAGACGATTTAATCAATAACAAGGCAGGTTTATGTCTAACGCCGAGCAAGTTAATAAGATCAATTTTGATGTGTAATTAGGAAAAGTTGTTCCTAAATCGTTGGCAATTTAAAAATATGGCTTGCGGCCAACGTAATATTTTTCCCAACATTATTGTTAAATAGAAGCATTGAACTGTGTATAAGGAAATACCAAAGTTCCGATAATTTGCTCGTTAAAACATTAGTAATTAACTTAATGGGCATGATAGGTTTCAAAATAACAATTTTTCTATTATTGGAAGCGTTTATTAAAATCTGCCTTTTGTACTTGGAGGTCATTACTAGTTGGAACAATATTCTTTAGAGCACTGAAATATTTTCCTTATCTAACTGGCAGTGTATAAGCAAAGATTACCAAGATGAGACACTACCACAGCACATCCCAAAATAGTAGAGCATCTCACTTGTTAAAGAGATGGATTTGAGTTTCTCGCGCCAAAATGGCGGGATTTTCAACTATATTCATTTAGCGCCAATAATTGAGAAGTATATTACATGTTCCATTAAACAAGTTGTAAATCCAGGCGCAATTTTTATTTTGGTAGCTAAAAGAACTCGTAATTAAATTTGTGGATAACTATTACAATAGGAGCAGCGTTTGGATTAACATAATATACTTTTCAATTTTTCCTGAATCGCTTATTTTTTTACCAATAGAGGTTAAATCTAAAAAACATTGGCTTTATATACCTATAAAAAATATAATTTGTGTTAAAAATTTTATTTGAAAAATTATAAAACTTATTTCATTTATTATCTTCAAGTCGAGGAGAAATCCAGCCAAATCCATTTTACTGAAAAAAGGTAACAATATATTAAAATAAATCATTCTGTAACCATATTTGTGATATAAATGCTTATGTCAAAAAGTGAAATAAAATTTGTGGATTAAAACGTTTTCGGGTAAAAAGCCATAATCAAAGCTTCTCAAATTTGGATATTAACTGAAAAATATCACAATAAGTTATGGGATTCGGGAAACAATACTGACTAAGTACTTTGTCTATCGCTACATCCTTAGACCATTTCTTTTTTGAGTTTACTGTACGTTGGCTTTCCATATTAACTAAGTAAGCACTAAAATGACAATACAAAATACAATAAATATCACTGGCACAAAATTAATATTTTGGGTTTTAATTAACAATGCTGTTCCTAAAGTGGCGCTGGGAAACAGTAACAAAGCCTACACATAACACGAGGCTAATGGCCTTAGTAGTCGATGCCGATGACACCAAATTAAAAAAAAAATGTTAATTAATTCCTTTTGAGCAGAAAAAATCACTTTTGAATACTGATCCTTCACGCTTATTTTCAGCACACGAATGAAAAATTATTCGAAATTAAAATTGTTGACCCTTTCTAAGTATCGAAACGAAGAAAAGGAATGGCTAGAAGTAATGCCAAAATTCTGCAACACTTTATTAGCGCCTTGAACTTCGTAACTGGCCTGAAAGCCATTTCATGAATCTCGATGACATTACTAAGGTGGATATATTGTGAGCGTAAAAATATACCTCTGACCTTGTCATTTAAACGGGAGTGTGCACATGTTGCCTCTGCGATCCCTATAAAATTAATTATCTTTCATGATGAGTACTGTATTTAAGAACTTGTAATAACTGCCTCATATTAGGTAATATGTTACTGTATTAAAATCACCTGATGACAACACCCTACTTAAATAATCTGCCTCCATCTATGGAGTCTATTTAATTCCCTTTAAATTGAAGTGCAGCTCTATTTCTATCGATTTTGGGTTCCCAGTCTGACTGCCCTGTCTTATTATTTTTTCTTTGGTATAAGGCTCAAATAAAACCTAACTTTGAATGCTGCTGACCCATTATTTGCGGTAATGATCCAATTTACGACGCTAATGTATTTATTCTAGGCCAGCGGTATGTAGATGGCGTTCATTTTTCCTTTACTCGCACCTTTACTTAGTCCAGTTTATAAATTATATTATATTGCTTGAATTTGGAACTTTCATTTTAGTCATTCCAATACCTAATAATCATTCCAATACACGCATTAATAAACAACCCCTATTTTCGCTGAATATTTCATCGCTAGATAATACTTTGGTTATAACATTTGTGATTGTGATAGTAAAAATATAGTTATTTGTGTTACTAGTGCAAAAAGCTTATATTTGTTACACAATATATATGAAGTTTGCGGCTTGAGACGAAGTAGATAAAAAAGTAATAACCTTTTATGGAGCGAACGGTGTTGTAGGAATTTGCTTCTAAACAAAGGTGTGCATGCACTTAGCCTCAGTATTTTGTAAATTCTAATGTAGTAGGCACGTAACAATATTTGAGAAGATAGATCAAATTTGAAGTTTTAATGCTTTTTCAGGGGCTGATAACTGACTTTGAAGGTGTGGCAATCAACCAAATTTCTTCCGGAACACAGATGCCAGTCCTCGAGCGTCGTTGATACTGGCGGAAGTATTATGAACATTTCCCATTTCACCGCAATTCCAGCACCTAATAGTCTTTGGCTGCTTCTCAATAAGGCTTTTTGTCATGTGAAACAATTTGGTCTAATTTATTCCCTTACTTCAGCCCTTACGTCACTGTTTCCACCAGAAGCCAGCGTAGCCGCTTCATATTCAAGAGAAGCGGATAAGACATCGACTGTTTTGTGACGGGCTAGATGGAGTGTTCTTTGCATTTCATGATCACAAAGTTCATCAGCAAATGCTTGAACAGCCAAACATTAAATCATGTAATCTGAAGCTAATTCGTATTCATGAAGGGTCTGGTCTCGTTTCTGTTTGCGATTCTTTAGCTGTGATTAGTATAAATGCTCCAAGTGTTCGTGGCCATATCGCATGTTTAGTCTCTTTTTGAGTTGTATAGTCTGGAGGACACCTAAAGCGTCTCCTCGAAGGGCGATGGTTAAATTTACTGCCTTTTCTCTTTCAAGCCATTTGTTTGCTCTGGCAGCTGTTTCGAACTGTTTAAGTAAAGGTAGTTGGTCCATGACATCTTCCCGTCGCTTCGAAAGTTGGGGCTTTAACACGAGCAGAGTTTACAGTTCCTTCCAATTTCATCTTTGATTCTACCTCATGGCACTTTATTTCACCGTCCTTGGCATGGTTTACGTGTTCCATTTCTTCTACCTTCTTTTCCATTTCTTTTATTTTTTCCTAACGGAAGATATTATTTTCTCCTTAACGGAAGTCATCTTATTTTCCACATCAGCAGAAATTTAATTTTTTAGAGAAGACCTTTTCTTCTAAGAAAGAAATATTAGACAAAAATTTATTTTCCCTGAAAGACATTTCGGTTTTTAAAGAATATATGTCAAACGAAACTTTACTTTCTAAGGAATTAAAGTCAGAAGAAACTTTAGTTTCTAATGAAGAAATGTTAGAAATATTGGTTTTCATGGTTGACATTTGACTTTCTTACGAAGAAATTATAGAAGACGAATCATCCGAAAATAGGAACGTTTTTGGATCCAAACCTTCGTTTTTATTGCTTCTTTAAGCCGTTCTGTCAGCTTTCCTTGTCGTTTCCAGATCACGATCTTCTAATTCTTGACGCAATTCAGCCACTTTCACATCACACATTTTTTTAGTCATTTTTGTCCACTATTTATTTACAGTTCCACTTCTCACACCAATGTAACGATTGTTTAATTTAAAAATAGTTTATTTGTTAAAAACAGTTTATTTATAATTTATTTATAACCTACTAATTAATTTAGTTAATACTTACCCACTATTATAAGTCACAATTTTAATTTATTTATTACAATTTATCTTAACCATACAGCACTTGTATTGAAAATTTACGTTTACCGACAAACTCGTGCTATTTATACAGAAAGAACCAACTCTGACTAGATGCTCAGTCTAGAAGTTCTAGAAATTATCTTCCACGCGACAGACTGCGATAAAAAACATTCCCGTCGTTTTTTCGAGTCTCGAGGCGGGTCTTGATATGGCCAGCCCTATACGCCTTATCGCGGGTACGAACAACAAAGGCGAACTCACGACAATACTTTTACCATAGGGTCGATTACTTTAGTATCTCTGACTTTCTTTTTAAATATGCTAGAGTAAGCTTTTCAGTAATGTTCATAACAAATTTTATGTCACACCAGTATATAAACTGTCTATAACAAATTTCATACACTTTTTTAGATTTATCGGGTAATACATCTGCTGTTTTATTTGCGGTATACATAGTTTCTCACTTCCTATCCGAACTTTACATTTTTACCAGCTTTACAACAAAATATGAACATTTTAAACTGTCAACTTGAAATTAATTACGAAAACTGTCACTTTCAGACGCCTTCTATAAATATTCTTTCGTTAGATGCAAGATTTGGATTAATCAAAATTGGAGTAAAAAAAATTCTTTTAAATGTAACGTTTTGAGGAATATTTTAATGGTATTTAAGCACAATAGATAGTGCAAAATATAGCAACCTTTTACAAGATAGAAAACAAATATTGTTTTATTCAACTGGCCGTTAGAAAATACTGATTTCGCTCACTAAATACAAAAATACATATTCCAATTTAAAGTTTAAAATATGGGTACACTTAATCCAACTCTGTTTATTATATATTTAAAATGACCACCGGTTTGTTAAGTCAGATAACCTTTTACAACAATTTGATAAAAATGTTCTGTTATGCTGTGACTTGAATTAATTTATATTGTATTTATCATTTAGTCATTTGACCATCGACTAGGTGTGCTTGGATTTTGCTGCTTCGTAGAATGCAGTCGGGTTTTTCCGGTCACCATAAAAGGTTGATGTTGATGGTTATGTAAATAAGAATAACAAAAATATCTATACTATAAAAGAACCACCGATCCACTACCTGAGCACATTTTATTGTCGAGTTGACCGTCACAGGCAATCCACTGCAGTGTTATTGTTTTCACCTGTGTAGAAATTGAAAAAAAATGAAGAAGTTCATCGTGCTATGTGTTGTGTTCACCGTTGTATTTGGCGATACTTGGACTACTTTGGATAAGAATGACTGCCAGTCGAGCTGTTTGAAAAACTGCAATAAAGATAATTATCAGAACGCTGAATGCATAAAACAAGGTGGGTTGTTTCCTAAGTTTGCAGAATGTCATTGTTGGCATAAGACCTACGATTATAATAACAAGAAAAATCAAAAAGATAATTATTACAGACCGTACAATTGAAGACGACTAAAGAAGAAAGTATTTTAGCTGTTGGGATTTATAGAAATGTGTGCTTAAAGCTTGTCATATTTAATGAACTTTGTTTGGAAAACCACGGTAAAGTGTGAATCTTAAATTAATTACTTTTATTGATAAGTTTTGTTTTATAATAAAATATATGATTTATTCTTTTATTTTTTATTTATTAAATTAGATTTACAAAAGTTGGGGTTGTTTTATTATGAAAATAAATATTGAATTTTGATATATATTAAAATAACATTCAAATATGTAAACTTGAAAGACTAAATCATGAGATCAAAATCTATAAACTGGTGCTTTATTAATATATTAAAGGTGTTAATAAATAACAAAAATAAAAAAACCTTTATATGGATTATCAGAATAGTCACTGTAAAACTAAAAAAATACAAAATATAAATGTATTTCTTAAAGAATATCAGTATAGAAGAAATTGTCAAATTATTACAGTATACAGTGTCCCCTTCATATGAGATTCTTTGTAATATATAATACATAATTTCATTTAGTTGATAATAGTCCTTGACCCCTTTTTGGAGCATTAGGGGCGTTTAAGCAAATTTAGAGTTCATACCTGTCAAATTTGATATATATTAAAAAAAAATTAAGGTTATTTCTCAAAATTTTCATTGATCTATTAATAGGCAGATAGATCTAAAAAATTCAAATTTATGGCACTTCTTAACTGAAATGCCATTTTCTACTGTGATATAGTGGTGTATTCTGTAACAATTCCTTTATATTTAACGGCCTTTAAAAATATTGGCGGCCTTTAAAAATATTCGTATTCGTTAATTTACTTCTGTCATTATTTAAACAGATTTCTTTAAGATAGTCCTTTAATGTATTTTAAAGATCCGTTTAAATAATGACGGAAGTAAAGAAAAAAATATTTTTAAAGGCCGTTAAATATAAAGGAATTGTTGCAGAATAGACCACATAAAGCGAATTTTGCTATGAATTCTGCATACCTGTATTTTTACTCTCTTGTCTGTATACAGATAAGGAAAGTATAGGGATCATGATTTTTTAGAACTTGAGTTTTAGACGGATTCTTACGTTTTTGGGATCCCCGGGATCCGTTTTGACCATTTTCTCGATGATATCTGTCAGTTTGTGACTGGATAAACAGAAAAACACCAAATTTTTAAACCCAAGCTTTAGACCATCCAGTGGTAAGTTGACTAGATTTCGGGTATAGGCGGCACATGTTGGGGGTACTTTATAGGGGGTCGTTTTTCTACTTTACGGAATATCTCTGTTATTTGCGCTTGGAGAAGAAAATTCGTTAAATAAAAGTTCCTGTGATATTATTCTATATAATTTGTGTCCTATGCATAATTTTTCTAATATGGTCTGTATTCGAGAAATTTGACAAAAAGTGCGAAATTCGAATTTTTAATAAAATTGTACAAATAAAAGTTGCTTGTGATATCGTTCTCTATAATTTTGTGCTTTATATGATTTCCCTAAAATCGACCGTATTGAAGATATTTGAGGAAAAGTGTAAATTTCTAATTTTGAAAACTGAAAAACGGATAAAGAGAAAAAACAAATTTTAAACTTAATTTATCCTGTGGTAAGCTGATTAAATTTTGATCATAGTCGAATCATTTGGGGGGGATAGAAATATTTTTTTTGTTCTCAGTAATACATATATAAACATGTTTACATAGTCGTCAGTACAAATAAATGGTAAAATACATCACGTTTTACATACATTAACATACAGCATACTCGTATTAGATCATGGTTGGTAATATTAATAAAAAATACAATATAAAAATATTAGGTGACATGTTTCACCCTTACAAAATAATCGTTAGTGTTATGTAGACATATGTCCAGTAATATCTCTTTAATTTGATGTTTAAACTTTTTTCCTGGTAGATTACGGATGTGAGGCGGAAGTGCATTATAGAATGAAATGCCTATTGTTCGGGACTTGTTTATTCTAGTTCTCGTTGCTATTAAACCATTGTTTAGCTTCAGTCATAATCTTAGAGTTTTTGATAACTATGTCAGATGTGTTATTGCAGTGATATGAGAAATTGGTATCATCTGCATACATGGTAGTAATTCGGCATTATTTGAATTCATATATGATGAAATATCATTGGTAAATATTAAAAATAATAGAGGGCCTAGTACGGATCCTTGTGGAACACCTCTTTTCATTAATAAATGTGTCGTTTTTTTACTTTAACGAATATCTCTGTTATTTACGATTGGAGAAGAAAATTCTTTAATTAAAAGTTGTTTGCGATGTCATTGATGATTTCTCGAAAATGGCGTAATGAAAAAATTTGAGAAAACGTGTATAATTTAAACTTTTCAGTATTTTCATTCGCAGTGAATATATATAAAAAAATGTTTTGAGTAATATGTGTGTGGAAAATGTATTAAGCTCATCCTCAATACTTTTACAGGGGTGATACAATAGGCTGTACAACATAACATAAAAAAGCCTATGTTAACTAGACAAAAAGTCATGTGTTGGATACAGTGGCGGTTCGTGACCAAAATTTGGGGGTTCACAGTGACAGAATATAGATATCAGTACAGATGTTTGAAAAAACTTTCAATTTTCAATGTTTTAAAAATTTTACAATATACCTTTCTAAAATACTGACAGTTTTTTACCTACATCTGTACCGAGATCTATCTTCTGCTACTGTGAACCCTCAACATTATGGTTACGAGCCGCCCCTGGTTGGACACATCAGTTTTTTTAGATATTCACTGTATTAATACATCCTAACTGGTTTTTTAGAATTTTAAAAATTCGAGTCAAAAAATTGTTAATTGTTAATAAGAGTTGGCTAAATTCGTTTAAGGTAGTTCACTCGCGACAGTCGTACATAAAAATATCGCTTAATGGTGAATACCAATAGTTCGAGATTCTCAATGCTAATCAATTTTATTTTTGTAAGAGACTGTACAAAACACATGTAAGCTTATATCATCTTATGTATATGGATTTTAATAAAATCCATCCGGCAACCTCATAAATACATGAATGGTTTGCTTTAGAAATTTGTGACTTCCTCATATTAATTGTAAGGGTTTGTTTTGGTTCAAACAGAACCGCTGATTCCAGTTCTCAAATACAGTGTACGAATTAATTTTTCAAGTAAACGTCGCGAGGTTATAACATCCTCTTAGCTGATCGAGTGTTAGTTTGGTACAACGCGTTGATTGCAGCGTATACAACGTTGCCAAGTTGTAATAATTTTACCAACTACGCGTCGATTGCTTTAAAAATATTTTTGTTTTAAAAATCTATATCTTTTTGCTAAGAAGGTTAAAAAATTCAGCGTTTCTTTAGAAAATTTTATACCTTCTTGATTTACATTACATTAGTTTTTAAAAAATATGGTAAGAACAGTTTTCGAGATATCTGGAAATAAATGCATTACTTGTGTACATGAGAGGCTTCAAGAGTGTTAATTATGCACATTTTGATTCATTCATTTCAAAAGTCTTTATTATATTTACATTTCATTTTGATTGTTAATATCTCGTTTCACAGACGGTCAAAAAATTTAATTTTTTTTTATTTACATAAAAGACACTTTCATTAACCTTATATTTCAATTTTATTGAATTCTTAAGAAAAGCCGTTTTACGAGTGAACTACCTTAAATTTGATAGGTGAGTAGAAAACCAAAAAAAAAAACAACTTCTTCATTTTACATTTGAAATAACTTATCGTATGTATTTTATTAAAATGTCAAAAATGACAGGTGTAGGCGATCGACAGGAAAAAACATCAAAATCACTTTTTATTATTTTTGAATAAAAACTGTTTATAAATTCTAAATATGCGGAAACTAGAAAAAAAATTCCTATGGTGCGGACTTTGTGAATTTGTATATTTTGACAAGTAAATATTAATACATAATTATTTTCAAATTGGTGTGTATATGAGTAGTGTAGTTCTAAAAACTTTTATGGGAAACACTTTCTTTTTACAATTTAAGTCAAAAATGTATTACTAATGTTTCTAATTTTTAAGTATAGTTGTTCTTAATTTTAGAAATTGCAGTTGGTTTTTAAAAAATATCGGTTACTATTTGTTGTTTACAACTTGGTTAACGATCTGGATTTTCCATAAATGTAATCGTTAATAAATTATGCATTAAGTGAAATGAAAAAAAAAAATGTATCATTTCGAAATGTGTTATTGGAAAATTATAGGAGGTATTACTCAATAATATTTGTTCTGTTTACTGTCTTAACATTACATAGTAAATGGTAAGCAGATTATTACTATTATTACTTAAAAAAATGTAAAATTATAAATTAATCGAAGTTAGTCTAAAATATTTGGAAAAAGTTTTCTAGAACAAAAATAAAATATTAAGTTATACTTTCATTCTAATTATTAAAAATTGATTTATATGTACAATCGGCGCAACCCAAATGAAGGATGCAGGGAAAAAGGGGCAAAGTCACAATTATCAAAATATTCAGGAAAGCAAATTTAAAGTTTGAAGACTGACTAAATATAAACTTTTAATGCATTGAGGTAATTGATTACAAAAAGATGTTAGTTTGTATTATATTTTAGTTTATCACTTAATTTACTAGACAGCAATTTGTTTAATTTTAATACTGAAAGTGTCAAACACACAGTAGAAAAAGGTGCTAAGTCCTTGAATTGTAAGGTCTACCTAAAGGGTATCTTTTTTATAATGCTCTCACCTCAATGGCCGTTGGCAGTGTCTGACTATTTAATGCTCCTTAATCACTAACACGATTGCCGTCCACCATCTACATCCGCAAAGGGTTAAAATATGTTAAAGAAAACAGGAATATTTTTCATCAGAAAATGGCTCAACAAAAAAAATCATACATAAAATGAGAAAAATAAAAAAAACTTAATTAATTAATCTAACCTGTGCGGCCTGGAGCCACTAAACTTTTTCTTAACAAAATCTGAATTTTCATCACTGTTAAACCCATATTGAACTCAAAATAAGAAGATTATCCATATCTCTAATATGGTATATCTGTAGGAAAAGGGAAAAACTCTAAGTCTTGACCACATTTTTGTTATTATTGAAAACAGGGAAAAGCTAAAACGACTAGTTTTAGGCTGTGACCATCATCAGGCCTGTAAGAAAGTATGTTGATGAGACAATTATAAGTGAAAAAATCTTTTAACAATTAATGGGTTAATAATACATGAGAATATGAAATTTACAAATTAAAATGTGATAAGACCATCAGAATACTACCTTAGTAGGTACTTAAAGAGCTGACGGAGACTAAAACAATGTATAGGGTATTTAACAGTAAATGACAATGACATTTTTTCAGAATCAGTATGCTTTGTCCCCTTATAGAGCTTGATTTTTGCTTAAAACTTTCAAGTTGATATCATTTTTTGTTTTTGACTTATCGTGTTGACAAAAAACGTGACATCGGACAGACAAACAAAATAAACCTATAATACTGTTCAATTCTTCATGGACTATTGCGTGAAGAGTGTAATATAATCAATTGGTACAATAAAAGAATGATAAAGTCAAATTTTTGAAAATTATTTAATAGGTATATCGGTACCTCAGAGGTAAACTGTCAACTTTTTAGTAGAGTAGACTTTTTGTGTTCCATATTTACATATTTCGACAAGTTAGCCCCAATTATAGTCACAATATCTATTGTTTACTAATAATCTATTTATTAAAACTTTTTTTTTAATGCATGAATTGGTGGTTTTTGTAACATATTTCTATGTTCTGATAACAAGTTTTCTATAACATAGTGTCATGTACCTCCAAATGCCTCTATAAATAGTAAGACTAACGTGAGAGTTAAAAAGTGTTAATTTGTAAGCTTACTGAACACAGTGTTATATTTATTTTTGTAGTCAACTTTTATTGTGATATCACTACACATGGTATAGTGTACTCCTGAAAAGGTGTCGATGAGCTGATTATAAAAATTTAATCTTTATAAAACAGCACTATGTTGCCATAGTTTAATTTACCTCCCAGGTTCTGATCGGTAATTATTTAATTTAGTCTTCATGATATAGGTACATACTTAACATAGAAACAACTATTAGATTATTGAATTAATTATGCCAGGCAATATCTTAAAAAAAACTGTATTGTAAATTTAGCTTCCATTGTTTTGTAGATGCAAGCGATCCATCATTTGAGTAAAATCCTCACCGCTACATTAGTCTGTTAGAAAATAAAACAATTATTCACATAAAATTGTACTATGGTCAAGAAAGTATACTAGTTCAAATAAAATATATAATAAAATTGTCATACTTCCGAAATATCTTCTGGTACAATGATTTTTCTTGGCTGGCAACTGCAATCTAAGATCTGTTTAAAGTTAGGTACTTTATATCATTGCCATATGGGACCATTTCTTGATGAAACCCAGTCATCGCTTAATTTGGATGGTTTTCCTCTGAATGAGTACCGTTTTAAATAAAAGTCAACATAACAAAGTTGCTATAGTTTACCCAACACAATCGGATATAAATTTTGCCTCTGTGAAATTTCTTCTGATGTTGTAACCATTTACACAGTTTTCTGTTTTTGAAACTTCATTTACGTATTTTGTAGGAAACAAAAAAAAACAAATTTTTTTCACACAGCACAGTACTAACAGTTGGGTAAATGACAAATAAAAATTTGAAATTATTAGAATTCAACATTGTATTAATCATTTAATAGTGTTTGTATAAATAGTTTGCTATAAAGTACAATAATTTTTTATTTATTATAAGTAGGCCTAACTTTGCTATAAAATTAAAAAATGTCTTAGCTAGTCTTTGTTTAAGTTTATGGTTACAATATAACAAACAGCAAAATTATTTTTCTATTATTGTCCTTTAAACCCTTTCCCAATAGTCTAAGGTCCAAAGTAAGGTCGACCTTCTAGTCTAAGGTCCGAAGTAAGGTCGACCTTCACCTATCTATTTAACGTATGAAAGTTTTTTTTTATTAAATAAAATGTTTATAAATATACCGCAAATGCGTTGCCTAAGAAAATACCGTCAAGGCCATTTATTTTCTTAAGCAAATGGATTGCCTAAGAAAATACGGTCAAGCCTATTTATTTTCTTAAAGTAAAAAAGTATTCCCCAGATACTTCGACTATACCCAAAATTTAATCAGCTCACCACAGGATGGATTAAAGCTTAAGTTTAAAATTTGGTGTTTTTCTCTTTTTCCGTTTTCGAGTTATCTTCAAAATTTGCACTTTTCCTCAAATATCTCGAATACGGTCAATTTTAGGGAAATCATGTATAGGACCAAAAGTATAAAGAAAGACTTCGGGAACAACTTTTATAGTGATTCCTATACTTTCCTTATCTGTATACAGAATGGAATGTAAAAAATGGCTGTGACCGTATTTTATTAGACAACCCATTTGCGGTATATTTATAAACATATAAGTATGACAATATAAATTAACAAATCTATTTGAAAACCATTTTACCACAATTATTTTAAAATGTTTACGGTGCTGTCTTTATAGAGGCACTGGGCAGAGGGTATAGATTACATAACATCTGTGGAAAGTGATATATTACGCACGAGTGCGGAAACGTAACGAGTGCAAGGAATACACTTTTCAATGAGTTATGTACACTATTTTTCCTACGACCCCAACATTTTTAATCTTCATAAATTTTTAATTTTGTTAAATAATGATTATTTTTTAATCTTATAAAATAATCATTAGACATGTATAATTTTAGGGTTTAAAATGAAGTTTTAGAATTTTAAATAAATATTTTTTAATTGAACTTTTATTGAAAATAAATCTACAAACAGGTAACAAATGCACACTAGTCGATATTAATAATTTAATTATATTACTATAAAATCTATTTCTAACCTGAAAACTAAAAAATTAAACATATCATTTTTTTAATTTTTATCATGTGATCCATAAAAATTAAATGTAAAATGATTATTGGAACAGTTGTGAATATTTATTGGTGTTTGTGAAACAGTATACAAATTTGGGTTTTTTAATTTTAAAAATTTCGCTACTTCTCGTGGTACACTGCCAATTTTATTTATTCTGACTACTTGTCTGGTACATTTTGTTTTTTGATAATTTATAAAAAACTGTTTTTCATTCATTTTTGGCCTTAAATTAAAGTATTTTTTAAATATCCCATAAAAATTGTCAGTAATTGTTAATTTTCTAGTTGCTTTGTTTTTGGTATTTTTCAACGTAATTATTGCTGCACTTCAAAAGTCATTTATGTCATCAACAGTTAGTTGTTTCAGTTCCTGTTTACGGCACGCACCTGATATTCTTATAACTAGCACTAAGCACTATCTAAAATATAGATTGAAAATATAGGAAAAAATTGAAATTACTAACTTACTTTTGTAAAAAAGTAATCTTTGTCCGGTGATTCAACTAAAAATTCATTAATTTCTTGAGGAGCTTTTTTTGGCATATAACCATTATTTGTTCGTTTAAGATAGGCCTTCAACTTTAAATACATTACTTACTGATGTCTACGTTATGGTTAATATATAAGGTACTCCGAAGCATAGAGTATTGTGTCCTTAAAGTTGTTGGTTGAACTTTTTTGGACAATTGGTCAATAAATGTTAGTAATAAATTTTCAGAAAAAGAAGTTTTAATGTCGTTGTCTTTTCTCCATTGCATAAATTGGTTGCAGGCATTGATGTACCTATCTTTTAATTTTTCTGGCATTAACTTTAACGACGTAATTTGAGCAGCTGCCGATACCTCTGGCGAAGTATATTCCATCGAATATTCGCCTTCACTTTCGAAATTTTCCATAATTTTTAACACACCTATGTTTAACAGGAAAAATACATGTAGCACAATTTTTTAAGCTATTGCATAGCTTTTATCGCGGGCTTTGAGCGCGGCGACCGAATCCAGAAATTCCGTAACGAAAATAAACCTAACACCCCCCCACTCCGACCGGCACAGCGGTGCGGCGTTGAAAGCCGAGGAACGTTTTATCCGACCCTATTCGTATTAGTATGAAGCGGAGTTAAATATACGTCTGCGGACTGGAACGTTTATGCAGTACAAGAACTAGAAGAGCTTTCTCTGGCTTCTAATAAATTGGTATCACAAATGTTCCCGGCTGGCGTAAATATTAGATATTATTTTTTTTTTGCCAGATTTATAAAATATTAATTTTTATTTTCAGTGTTAACTAGTTATTATTAAGCTATTGCATAGATTTTATCGCGGGCTTTGAGCGCGGCGACCGAATCAAGAAATTCCGTAACGAAAATAAACCTAACACTCCCCACTCCAACCGGCACAGCGGTACGGCGTTGAAAGCCGTGCATCGTCTAACATCGTTTCAGTTCGGCAGACTTCGGCACCGTGTTTGTGTGCGTGCGACTAGACGTATGCGTGTAGACTAGCTGCTAACTGCTCATAACTGATTCTATCTCTTTTAGACACAATTTCGGAAAAATTGAATTTGAAAATGAATAATGATACACAAGAATCCACAACAAAATATGGGACCACCATTGACGCGGTATTTTCCAGATATTTAGAGGATATCAAGTCTCAAACTTATGTTTCTTATTTCAGTTACCATAAACCTATAGTTTCAATGATAACAATTCCTGAATAACCTACATGTATTGTAAGATAATAAAAATATTTTAAACAATATTAACTTCTCATTTATTCAATAAAAGAAAAAAATGTGTTTCCTTATCGGTCACCACGCTCAAAAAGTGTAACTTGAATTAATATCAAAGAAAAAACTTGAATTAATATCAAAGAAAAAAATACTGCATAAATAAAATAAATAAATAATTATAATTGCATAAGTTGATAGAAATTGTTATGCAATAGCTTTACCACGTATTTTTTTTTTATTTGGTTTTCTGGTCTAGGTAATCATAGCATACTTAGTATACTGGGCCAAAAAAATTTGACTACTTTTTTTTTTTGAAAAATATATCGAGAATGTCATTCAGGATGACAAAAAAAAATTTCGTGAAAATTTGAGCCCTTAATATTAATTTTAGAGGTCTATCATCGCTATTTTTTATTTTAAGTCATAATTTGATGTTTTACGTTAGAACTGTCAAAACATTAAAGTGAAAAAAACTCCTTTTTACTTATTTTTACACAAAAATAAATTCTCTACAAAAAATTTCAATTTTTTCTTCGGTTTTAATCGTGAATAACTTTTGAAGAATTAAATTTTGGCAAAAATTTTAACGGCTCGTCTGACGAAAATTTTCAATCAGACCTTTTTTGGCCCAGTCTAATACTTAGATGAAATTTTTAAATATAACTTACCAGAATGTCGGGTCGCGGTCGGTTTATTTATCCCATTTTTACTTAAATTTTTACACAAAAAGTGCCACTTATTGAGAAGTTTCGAAATAACTTTTATAAACACATTAATAATTTAAAATATAACCTAAACATATTTCTAAATAGTATTTATTTACATTTTCAAACCACTGATTAGCTGACATTGACTGTATAACTGGTTGCATAGTTTTAGTTTATGAGGAGCTAACAAAAATTTCGTGCACTTTTTAGATAAACAAATTTAAGAAGTAAATAATTATTTCTTGCAAAATCTAATAATCTTTTGAACAAATCGAATAAACCAAAATAATCTATTCAGATAGATTATTAATTTTGTATGCATTATTATGACTTAAATCGCTAATGTGCGTTTTTAAATCACATACTGTGTGAAATATCTTTTCTGTTCGTCTTTTACCGATCGCGTATGATATTTGACATTTTCATAGGGGTCGTAGGAAAAGAGCAATTTCAGTGATGGGAGGGTTACATGTATTTGTGCCAAGGGTCCATATATAGCAAAGTACGTCCCTGAGACACCCACCCTCCTGATGCAAGAGTTTATTTCATTTTTAAATGTTTTTAGAAGAAAAAGGATATTACTTTTTTTCTCAAAATACGGTACCCTGTAGCACAAAAATAAAAAAAACATATTTTGCTTAGAAATGAATTGTAATCAAGAATATTTAAAAAATGCAATAAGCTTACTTTGAGAAAAAAGTTAGGATAAAAAAACAGTTAGGTATGTAAGTTGCGCACTATATCGCAAAATACAAAAATATTGAGACAATGCCCTATGATGCACACAAAATTTTATAGAAATCGATTCAGTACTTTTCGAGAAATAAAAATTTAATTTAGTCAATACAAAAAAATACGATTATTTTTATTTTTAAAGATATCTCTACCGCATTATTTTAGCAACGTCGTTTAAAATTACCCTTTATATGTCTTTTTTATCAATTTTGTATCCCTAATCATCTGTTAAAAACTATGCGGCTGTTATCCGTAACAATCTGTAGAAACAAAAAATTTGAGATTCAATTATAAATTTCTTGTTATCCTACGCCTATGCTTCGATGCATTTTAGCACTCTTGATTCAAGATAAAACTTTAAAATTCTGTAAACGTTCGAAATAAGGAGGCCAGGGCTGGCGCAAATTATTATCGACTGGTACAGAGACTGAGGTCGAACTTAAACAGGTGATATTGGCGAGATATTGGCCACAAATTGGCCAATCAGAGATCGGTAAACCACTTTCTGTCAATTTGTCCATGATTGATGAGTGGAATGGTCAGGGTTTATAAGTGATTGCTGCCTCTTTAATTTTAAATAATGTCCGTGTGTGTAAAAGATAAATAATTTTAGAATATTTAATATGTAATATGATTTCCAATTATCTTGGTAAATAGATACTATTTTAGAATAGGTATCTACTTGATTTACGGTTGTTGCAATGAAACCGTTATTTTTATGTTGTGGAAATATACTATTTTAGCTTTGAGACTGATAGATCTTAACTAATTATTATGACAAGCTAAATATATTTTTTTGTAAACGTCCCAGTTTTCATTTTACAGGGTGATAAAATGTATTTTATATATGGGTTCATAATTTTCTAAATGCTATCTTCCCTTAAGTTAAAGACATTAAAAATATGTACATGTTAAATGGCCATTTGATACACTTTATTTCTATATATCACGATGGCCCAATAACGTAGAATAAAAGGCTGAGAAAATAATGTTCATAAAAGTTAAGGTTCATAATTACTTCTCACGCAATTTGTACAAAAAAGATACTGCGGCTCATGCTGTAAATAGCATACACGTAGACAATGAGTACCTTTTCTTGCTTGTTAAACGATATACTATTCTGTACATTTTTATGTACAGAGTGAATCCTAAGTTGATATTTTTTTAAATGTTTATAGAAGTCATTAACATAAACAACTTTTTCAAATAATTTTCTTAAAACATTCAAAAATAAGAAGCTACATTAATTTACTTCAAAATGTATCCATTACGGTCCTCTCTAAGTCAAATTTTAACATTATGCAGTCGTAAAAACCATTCACAAAAATGTATACTGCGGGAAAATCTTTAAGAAGTAGTGCTTGAACACGTTGAACGTGAAAATGATACAATTGATTTTCTCGCAATGTTGTCTTCACTTTTCTTTAATTTACGCCCACCTGATCTGCAATCATCCGCGTACTTGTTGGATCATCTTCCTTGATAATATTCAAATGCACTAGGTACACTGAATTACAATAACGTTCCCAGTGAGTCGCAAATCATAATAAAAACCGATGAAAAGAAACGTAAACACTTATTTTTTATCTTAACTCTTCATATACAAGTCCAGGCCAAGATTTAGATTTTTAAATTATGTATCTTTTTTATTTTTTATTTTGTTGAAAAAGTTATTTAAATACGATGTTTATTTAAACGATTTCTATACACAATTAAAATAGTATCAACTTAGGATTCACCCTGTATGTCTAAGGAAAATCACAGATACCATTGTTGCCTCGATCGTACACATACTACGTTGCTACGCAACCGTCTAACACTGTTTTATTTTATCATATAACTGCAAAAAATTACATGTGTTTTTTGCTTGCTATGTAGTAGTAGTAGTAGCTATTTTAGTTAGGTACATGAGAGGGGGTAAACAACATGTACTATGTCCCGGTGGTGGTGGTGGTGGTGGGAGCTGTCTTCTAACGTTTTTGCTGGCAATGAAATAATTTGCTTCTAGACGTCTAAAACAATAAAAAATTCCTTTGTAAGCGTTTTTTGTCGTCCTGTTTTACTACTTTCGGTGTAAGTTTATATTGACAGTGAAACATTATTTTGAATTTGACAGGTTAGACGACAGCTTCCACCACCGGGATATAGAACATGTTGTTCACCCCTTTCCCATGTACCAAACTACAAATAGCAAGCCAAAAAACACGACAGGTCTCTTTTTGCAGTAAGATGAGGGACTATTTATAGTAATCTAAATATGTCCGCAAACGTCAAATATAAAATATTTGTGAAGCACTCAAACCTGTTTCATTCTGTTTAAAATGCGATAGTTATGAAATTAGAAATACTTTCACCAGAAGTCACAGAACAAGTTATTTCTTTGCCATTTTTACTCCTTCAACTTTTGTCTGTCTTCAACTTGAAGTGAAAAATATGAAACTACATACAAATGGTTATAGATTGGAAGAAAAAATATAAAACTAAAAATGTTTCTGGAAATATAACATTATTCATGGTAATGACATATCAACGTATTTAAATTACAGAGTCTGTTGTCATAGGAAAAAAAGAATTCATAAAAGAAGCATCGAAAGTAATTACGGTTTTATTTTCAACAAAAAGTGTGGTTGTAGAAAAAGTATAGTGTGCAATACGTGTAGAAATGTAATTTCTCAGTTTGAATTACTACACTAGCTTGCGCTTGTGACATTACTTTATGAAGAAAACATTAAAAATATATTTTTCTACACCCTAAAACACCCCAAACCGAAAACGTATGCTATTGCGTTCAACTGAACGAATAATTTCATATCCATTCTAGCTTCAAAAATTAAATCCACGAATTACAGTTCATATTTTGGACACCCAACTACTATTATTTTTAAAATTTTAAATAAGTGACAATTCTGTTAAACTAATTGTCAGTATATTTTTTAGTTATTGATATTAAATATAAATTAAAATGAGTTATATTTGTGTAGAATCGATAAATAATAGAATTTTTATTTGGTCCACATTTCGAATAAAAAATTTAATTTTAATCAAACTATATGAAACTAATTTAATTACCATTATTAACATCATAAAAGTTGCCGTGAAGCTGTGGACAGAGCATCTGTCTTACACGCGAATAGCCTGGGTTTGAATCTGGGCTCGGAACGAAATGTTTTCATTTTATTTCATAAATTAGTAAAATTCAGAAATTATTGTGTCTTAATAACCTAAAATTTTTTTTTGTAGATTTTCGTTAGTGGGTCGTAGAAATAATATACTGTCCAACTCGAGTGATTGTATATATCCACTCTTGTTGCACAAACTACTATTCTATCCATGTATGCAGAATAACTCAATTTCTTAAAATTTACGGTAGAGCTTGTTACTTTACACAATTTTTACAGATTTTGTAACAAAACGATTAGTATTATTAAACATACGTTAGTCTAACATTGTTATATTTCTAGATATTAGTTATCGATACGTGTTATCGTTTTCCACAAAACACAGTTACTTTTTATTAAAAAAATGTGTGTAAAGGAACCCGACGAAGGTGATACATTACACATCTAAACAAAACAGTCAAAACGCATTTGATTAGTATGTAAAGCAAAATAACACAATCCAAAACTGTTTAAAGTAATTTTTCATTTTTTTGTAATTAAATTTCAACACCTTTCAAGGGCGGATACAAGCTGATTGTTTTTAAATAAAAGGCTCTAGGATTGTAAGAATCTTTTTCTACGCCCATGTCAGTAAACGTTAAAAATCGCACTGTCAACATTTCTTGTAAATGACGTTTAACAATTACATGCACGTAATGAGATCTCATAACATACACGTGAATTTTAATAAGAAAACTTAAATTTCTTAGTTTAATCAAATTACAATCAAATTTTTATCTACGCTTGACTTTATTTGGGCTATTTACATAAATTTAGTCAATTGAAAAACATAAAAACTTTTAGAATTAGCGAGATACATTTTGGATTAAAACAGTGATGCCCCTAAATGTCGGCAACACATTATACAATTTTTCAAATTGCGTTCTCTTAGCAAGCTATGTAAATAAACGTCTTATCATTTATATTGTCAATTTTTGTAACAAAATATTATTGTATTCGAACATATTCTCAACTTTACCTACGAATATATCTGTTAGTAGTAAAAGTGATGAAATTACGAGTACTCCACCAGAGATTTTATAAAATGCTCAAGCTCCAACACTTAATTTGAAACCAATAAAATTCAAAAAAAGGTACGAAATTACCTATCGAAAATTTATGGATTGGCGACACAAGCATATGTCCTTTATTTAATAGAAGAAAATAAGTGGGCGTCGAAGAAGTATAGTACGTTACACGAGTTGTAAGCCCATTACGCACTCGTGAAATTTACGGAATCGCCGCTGAGCGGCTTCGTGCGTAAACTTTTTCACTTTGTGCGTAATGGGTTACTTACAACTCTTGTTACGTAATATACTATTATCTCAGGGATAGGGAGGGCATGTTCCCCTAATCTCTCTCCATTTGGGGCGACTTGACATCTTTTGCGAATCAGTAGTATAGCATTGTTTAGTGTGTCATGGTCTATCATTAAAATTTATATTTCCGACCTATTTTAATTCAATTAAAGTTAGGGCAAGTAATCACATTTCATGGATGCGCAACATTATGAAAGGCACTAATTTTTCCAATTTGCCTTTTTTTTTCTTAGAAACTTCACAAACATGTTATGCATGCAACAAAACATGCTACAAAACCGCAAACTTTAATATTAAATACCCAATAAGTCATATGACCCTTTGGACTTACTTATCACAAACGGTGAAATACTGATATATATTTGAACGGTCTAGGACGTTTCGACGCGGCAATTTCGAAGCGGCCGTTTGGGCACGGAAATTTCGAAGCGGCCGTTTGGGCGCGGCCGTTTCGACGCGAGGACATTACGACGCTGGCTGTTTCGACGCCGGGCCGTTTCGACGCCAATTATATTTTTTTAGGTAGGTAATAATTCATACGAAATTATATATTTGAAATGTCTATTTTAATTTTATTATTAAAAATTCATAATATAATTATGTGATATTGCTTTTAAATATTCATTTATGTTCCTATTTTTATAATCGGCTGCTAACCGACAGTAACTGTTTATAATACAAATCCCTTCCTGACTGTATCTTTTTAAGTACATCAATAAATTTCCATGTAGTTTGATGATCCATGGACAATTTCGTTTTGAAGTCGTCTATGTGCAGCTTCGGCGTGGTTGTTCGTTCTGCCTGTACTCTCCAAAACGGGGTTGTAGACAGACCACAAAGTGATCGGAAATAGTGGATTGCGCCTTCTTCGACCCTGTAGTTAAGGACGTCCTACGTATGAGCCCTCAAACCATTCTATTAGAGGTTGCAACTCGTTAGACAATTCTACAAATAAATGGTCGATTCCAATATCCATGTCTTCTTCAGGAACAAATACCAGAGATGTCATCATTCGTGCATGAAGACTGAAATCAGCATCGGTATTATATCGACCCAGCAAATTCATTTGCGCCAAATGTTTTTTCATATTTTTCACCAAATCAAAAACAACCTAGCAGCTAGCTCAGCATTTGGAAACGCTTCTTTGAAAGTGTTTATGGCACCCAGTTCAAAATCGCATGAAATCTTTTCTGGATTTGCAGCTGGCATATGCAGCGGGCATATGTAGTTTGCTGTTTGTTGGGCAGGAGATCTAACTAAGATCAGGTACCTAAATTGGAATAATGAACTACTTAATAACATTATGTATCAATAATAATATTTAGGTAATTCATTAAAAATCTTCTTAGGAACCTAATTTTTAGGAATTATTTGTTTATGCCTTTCGTAGAAACGGGAATATAAGTCAGCTAATGGTTACATATTTACTACAGCTCTCAATTCTTACGGCGAATATTTAAGGAACAAGATAAATTACCCCAATTTATGCAAAGAATAGATTTGCAAAAAAATGGACATTTCAATTATTTTTTTTTAATAATTTATTACCTACTTTAAAAAATTTACATTTAGCGTTGAAACGGCCCGGCGTCGAATCGGCCAGCGTCGAAATGTCCTTGCAGCAAAACGGCCGCGTCGCGGCGAAACGGCCGCGTCGAAATGGCTGCGTCGGAACGTCCCATTCCGATATTTGAATGCAATCAAGTACCACTTCGAGCCCTAATTTGAAATTGCGCCAACGTAGGGACGCTTCCTTTAGTTTCCGCCTGTGTGGTAAAGAGAATATAATTTTGTTCATATTATAATATTGTGATGTTTGTTTATTTTAAACAACAGTTTATTTATTAATAATTTATTTATAACACTATTATTCTCATTTATATATATTTCGAATGTATTTAAACTGTTTACTATTTATCTTCACTGTCCATATAATAACTAACTCTAGCTTGGTCCTCCACCAATATTTATATACAAATTTAAAAAATTGGCGAATGTGCTAGGAAGTTCACCTATTCTCACCGATACACTAGAAACATTATCCCGTTCTTTCTCGAATAGTCATCGAAAGCTCCTCCGCCATAGTCGTCACATATGTTTGATCTTAAGGGGTTTAATTATGTATGATAATCGGTTGAACCTAAAAGGCCAAATAAGACAGAGAGGGACTTGGAGGATTAGAGCATGACTGAATAATGAAATAGCTCACATTACAATATCGTAATTTTTTTAGAAATAGGTAATATCATTGTGTAAAGTTACATCGCTAGTGTAAAGTAACAGCCCTACGTTAACAAAAAAAAAAAAGAAAACGGCGATTATAAATATTTTAATAGTATAAGTGTCCGACGATTTGACGTTTCTTATATAATAACTATCTATTTTCATGAGACTTTTTTTGAATTTAGACTAATAACATGACTTTACTGTAGAGAAAAATTTCCTTATCAATGATGTATAATTTAACTACCATTCATCCCCATAACAAGTGATCGGGAATATATTTGAAGACTATAACTTCAAAGGGGTCTAAGTGCCAAAAGCATGGAAAAAAAATTATGAGTAAAATAAAAATTATTTACACCATATACGCACATATACATTCGCCACTGCAATAAATGTATTTTTTTGAAAATATTTTGGCACTTAGACCCTTTTGAAGTTATGCTCTTCATTTTATTTTCCAAATAATATGCCTATGAATGTTATGCAACTAACATTGCAAACAGAAGTAAAGAGACAATTTTATTCAAAAATTATTTGGAATGATTACTTTTCATTCAAATAATACAAATGATAAAAATGCTACATTTCTTTCTCATCAATTTTCCAAATATTAATTTTCTAAAAATCTTTGATTGATTAGTCATTTTTTATCAAACACAATTTTATAAATTAATAACCTAGTTGAAATTTGATAAAAAAAAAGTATGTTACATTTTACATAAATAGCTTTTTTCAACTTACATTATTTTATAATACGCCGATTAAAAGATTTTCATTATGATACAAATTTTTCAGCCACTAAATTCGAACTATTTTTAAAGATACATGGTGATTGAAAATCAACGACTGTATCTGAGAGTTATATTGCAGAATAAAACAAATATTTCAAATAAAATTTTCAGTTCTATTTTAACAGCCTCTCAAATTAATTTTACAAATTGCACTGTAAATAATTTGTATATAAACAAAAAAATATATTAACAGTTACTAATTAATATTTTGTAAAAAAATCCTTTTCATTGTTATAAAAAAGTTCCTTTTCATTTATGATAGTATATAGTAGGTATTCTTAAAATAAATATGTATTTCGTTTATTAATGGAAGTAAAAAAAATAGTGTATCCAACTTTCATGTAACAGCCATTACATAATCGTTGCATAATATACTAATTTCAGTACTAATGCGTTTTTTGTCGAAGACACTCCACATATACTATGTGAAAACTAGATAGAATTTCAGATTATTTCAGTGTTTGCTCATCCATGATAACAAAAAATAGCTATTCTTTATTTCACATGTCAACTTGTGAAAAGTTCAAGATTCTTGAGGTCTTTTAACATGCAAAAATATTAGTAACAAACAATAGACATCTATTATTAAACTAATTTCATATGACGTCATGCGTTTCGCCGAACTCGCAGATGGTTACTATTTCTTGCCAAATGTGAAGGTTACAAGTTCAGTACCCTTAGACTAATTTAAATAGCTTTTGAATAAAAGAGTTGTATTCGTTTAGAACAAATAGTGTTAACGACAAAAAAATATATAAATATAAATTAAAAGGACAGCAGAAATATATTTTTTTTCTACATGACCAAAAAATTCAAACTATCTCCTCATAGTACAAAAATTTTGTTATTAGCACCATACTCAACATTCAATATCAGAAACTGTTATCTTGGACAGTTGTTATGACAATCCGTCATACAAGTGTGACGAACTTTTGATTCTACTGACAATTAATTCCAGCCAAACTTTTAACAATATTTGGCATACGTTTTTTTTTTTATTAAATACTATTTGCGGGTCATAAAAAGTAATTTAAAGGTATGTAATTGGTTAATAAATGAGTATATATTTGATGCATGTTATCTACTCACTTTAGAATAGTAGTTTGTGCAACAAGAGTGGATATGATAGCCATATCGCACAAAGACGAAATTTGAGCACGACGCCATAGGCGTAGTGCTCAATCTTCTGAGTGCGATGTGGACAATCCACTCCAGTTGTACAGTATATTTTTTCTACGACCCACTAACGAAAATGTACAAATAAAAAAAATATTTTAGGTTGTTAAGACAAAATAACTAATTTTAAAATAATTTATGACTTTTAATAATTTGTATACTAAAATAGTCTTCCGTGTAAAAGGCAAGAACGCTGGTCAAAGGACCACCTATTCTTTTATTTTTGCTGCTTTAATACTCGTGATTAAATTGACTTAATATTGTTTTATTTAAATTAATTTTTTTTTATAATTATAGACGAAATAAAAACATAAATACTATTATTTATCGTTTCTACACAAGAATAACCCATTTTAATGTATGTTTAATCTCAATAACTAAAAAATATACTGACAATTAGTTTGACAGAATTGTCACTCATTTAAAATTTTAAAAATAGTAGCAGTCGGTTGATTAAAATATGAACGGTGAAACATAAATTCTCCTTCTTGTCTAACATTAGTTTTAATGATAATGAAATTGAGTTTCTCTCATTAGGTTTAAAATTTGCAGTTAAACCTAAGATTCACAAAAAAGATATTGAAGAACTTATTGATGCAGATTTTATTATTAACCACTTTTCTAATGACATTGATCTTACGAATCTTTTGAAATCACACTGCATCTCCATTTTCAATAGATACTTATCCCTTAACACTATTTAACCCCATAAAAACACACTTATTAAACAACATATTAATTTATTAAAATCCATTAAAGACTTAACAATAATCTCATTATCTCTAAGGCTGACAAAGGAAATTGCTTGGTTATCATGAACAAAGAGAACTACATACTTAAAGTTGAAGAATTTCTTAACATTAATGATTCTATAACCTTGAACTCCAACCCTCTGCAGAAGTTCATTAACTTTTTTAATTCTACTCTCACCAAATATAAAGACTTTTTCACTGAAAAGTACATTCTATTTGTTAACAATTTCATTTTAAAAAACCCTTATTTGCCTCGTTTGTATGGCCTTCCTAAAATACATAAATTAGAGATTCCAATGAGACCTGTAGTCACTTTCTTCAACAAAATTAAAAACATGAAGCTAAGTTAGTTTCTTTTGATGTTATCAATTTATTCACTAATGTTCGCAGAGAGGAAACCTTTCCTATTATCAAGGACATTCTTACTAAAAATAACTTCAACCTTCACTCTATCAATATTATTTTGGATTTACTCCAAATCTGTCTTGATCAAGATTTCTTTATTTTTAATAAAACATTCTACAGACAACCCAATGGCCTAGCAATGGGTAATCCTCTAAGTCCTTTGTTAGCAGACTTATTTCTAGATCAACCAAATTTCACACTGGTACAGATATGTTGATGACATTTTTGCAATTATAAATTGTAATGTTACTGAGATTGACGACTTCTTATTTTTCATTAACAATATCCATCCTAAAATCAAATTCATAATTGAGCTTGAAGTCAATAAATCACTTAATTTCCTAGACCTCTCAATCAGTCGTCGGGATAATAAACTTGAATTTGATATTTACAGGAAACCTACTCAAACTGACTAATTAATTTCCACTCTAATCACTCTTATCAACATAAGTTATCAGCTATATATTGTTATGTTCATCGTCTTCTCAATATACCTTTATCTAATCATAATTTTATTAAAGAAATCAACGTTTTAAAACAATTAGCTTTTAATAATAACTACAATCCTTCCCTTATTAACGTGGTTATCAAACTCAAGAAAAGGTCCCAACTTGCTTTTAATCCTACTAATGAACCTCCTACTAATTTTAAATACTTTTCACTACTATATCTCGGGAAAATTTCCAATGATGTCGCTGCAGTTTTTAAGGATTGCAACAATATTAAAATGTCTTTTAAAAATGTTAATTCGATTAAAAGCCAACTATCACATACTAAGGATGAAATCGAGTTGCTACACAAAAGTGGTATCTATAGATTAAGCTGTAACGATTGTAATACGTCTTATATAGAAAAAACTGATAGGAGACTCATCATATGAGCTGGTGAACACATCAGATATCCAGATAAGTTTACTTTCGGACATCATATTAAATTCATAATATTTTTAATTGCAACTTTAAACTAAATCTGCTCGAAGACCTTGAGATTCACAGAGAGTTTAATAAACCAAATGTCACATGTGTTAACACTCAAATCCATCTCAATAGCAAAGTACCTCCTCTCTTTAAGAGTATTGGCAACGGTTGGTTTGAAGTTATCTAGTCAGCTTCGTCTTGAATCTTCTTGCAGCGGAATTGATCTTGTCTTTTCCAGCGATTGCTGATTTCGTGGCTAGGACGGTTTTCCCTCCTCTTTTAGCTGGAAAAGCTGGTCTGCCTGCGACTTCGGTTTCGCTAGGACCGGCTTGCTCAATTCTGTTGTTTTCAGTCACTCTTTCTGTTTTGGTATATTGTCAAGATGGTCACTTTTAAAAAAAAACCGTGTACCTATTTTTTGTACCCCAACTTGCCTTCGCCTCACGGACGCAATTGGCAAAATCTTGCTGCCTTCATGTGGAAGACTAGCAGTTTCTTTTTCTCCGAAGTATGCAGAGTGTTTTGTTCTGCATGGTCGGATGAACCTCCACTTCATTTGTTAAAATTTAACCACATTTTACACTGGGTCAATTACCGAATTTCGGTGTGGTTTTTCTATTTTCAATTATCTGAGCTGCAAGCTATGGTGTAGACTAGGGACTGGTCTGTTTCATGTGTCTTCTAGTTTTTTTATTTGACGAGTAAGTGTACAAGTTTTTTTATTCTATTTTTAGTAATGATATATTGATTATATTGTAACAGCTCTGGTTTTTTCTTTTATAGAGTCTTTGATGATGGCTTAAGAGGCCGAAAGCGCTTAGACCAATTTTTTATAGAGTTTTATTGAATAAAACTCAATATTACACACTTACTCTCTCGATTAAATTCTTATATTTATAAAAGCTTACAAAATAATATAATTTAGGTAAACAAAACGAACAAAACGCACTCAAAAAAATTCTATCACTATAATTTAGTGTATTGTATCCTATTCAAAAGTTTTCTCTATTTAGAGTGTCCCTGAAAGGTCTGTACGATGAAAAGTTAATAGTTTCCATATTACAGAGTGACAAAATTATACCCATGTTTTCATACTTTTTTGTAAATATTTATTTTTGTAATAGCATGATTTGCACGAAATTTGGAATTTTGTTTTTAGGAGAAATTTAAATCTGGTCACAGTTTTGATGTACACTGCAGAGGGCGTCACCAGAAGCACATTGCCTGCATCTAAAGCTTCATAACCTTTTTGTGCCTCGATATAGGTATAAAATTCCTAGTTAAAAATTCTGATTCCTTGTCAAAAACAAAAAAATTATATATCTAGTAGGTGTCGCTAAGAGCAACCATTTCTGACAGAATTGTATTTAAATATTTTATTGCGTATTGAAACTCATCGTAAGCCCCTTCACACTTTATCCAGGCTTGGGACTGATCCAAGAAATTTGGAGCGTGTTTAAGGGTTCACAGGCAACAACAACAATGATAAGAATGTAAGAATGAACTGGATAAGAACAATGAAACACAAACACCAAGTCAATAACAAACGAAAACAGCAAAAAAGTATAAAAAAAATATAACTTTGACACCTGTAATACTAATTAATTTGTGCTAGCGTTCTGTATAGACCTTTCGGTCTATATACTTATATAGATTGCTCAAGGCTCGTCGCATTGCGAGTAGCCATATTGCCCCGCAAGTGCTCATTAATTAGCATATGTTTAGCAAAACACTTTTTTACTTCAAGGCATGAGTTTATGTTTCTTTTGAAAACATGTGTATTATTAATTCATATAACTATAAAGTGCATTAACCAACGCATCAAGCAAAAGATGCTGAGACGTTTAGTTATAGTTGGACGTAAAAAGCATGAAGATGGTAATTGGTTTAACCACGCCCTTTCGATGGGATATTGCGGTTTGCACTTGGATGTATTTTTTTATTTGTGTCTATTCAATAGCTTTGTTTCTATACTGTTCTTCTGGAGTCAAGATTGGAAAATTAACGTATTATATAATTGACCCTGTCAATTCCATCAGGCCCACATGCAACCATTTTGTTTGGGATGCCTAATAATAACAAGATCTGTTGAATTCCTCAACGTTCTATAATGACGTAAATTGCACAAGATCTATTGTGCGATGTATGTATATACTATATAATATAAATAAATGGAAATGTGCTAATTTATTTTTGAATGTAATGATGAAAATAGACTGTAACAAATACAAAACGTGTTGAGCAAAATATTTTGAACTTTACACGGAAAAAACAGCCATTAATAATTGTAATAAAAAGTAAGAAACGAATGAAAGTCTATTTTTAATATCATTAATAACTACTTCTTGCAAAAACTGCACGGTTAACATTACAGTTTTAATTACATTTCCATCCTTTGGGTTTTTACCGATTAACACACACAACTACCTTATTAACATCACATACTGTCAAAGTGTCAACACTTTTGATATACCGAAAACACAGTAAGTATTGGGTTTGTTTTTATCTGGTATGCCTTGGGCTGACATGATGTTGACTTGGCCGCGATGATCTGTTGCATAAGAATGAGAATTCCATTCCTTCTGTATGGAAGAATTAATGACATTCGTATATGTTTGTATTTCATTTGGATGATGTTTTATTGCTTGTTCTGATCGTTATATGAACAAACCAAATAAGCCACAATTGGGGGAGAATAAAACAATAATAATGAGACAATAAAACAAAATTATAATATTACGGGATATAACAAATTTTGACATAAAGAAACGTCAGTACTGGTTTCCCAAGATCAGTGCCACTTCTGAAGAATGTCGAACAATTTTTTAAAGTAATCAAAAGTAACGCAACAGTCATATATTTCTGAATTTCCAATAAATTACCCCCTAAAATACTGTAATAAAATATTTAGTATTGTGTTTAAAGTTGTTTTTGGGTATGATTGCCATAAATTTACTTTGGATAATAGGAGTTCCAAGTCGTCAAGGTAGAATAATGCAATTTATTTGGTGTAACACGGGCATATAGTGATGCTCTTGTGTCGCCTTGCCAAGTTTCGCCACACCTTGTCCGCGCTTTGATCTGAGACGGTTTCCTATAGAAAGTCAAAGGTCACGATGTCTCGCTAACTATCCTGGATTACTAAGTAAATTCTTATTGAAATAATTTAGTTTTTACTCTAAGATTGTACAAACTTAATCATTTTTAACAATACTTTCAGAATATTAATCGCATATAAGTAGCACATTATTAGAATAAAAAGTACTATGTTCACAGCATAAGGTTCATTGAGTGCAGGTGCTTTATACGAGCAATTTGAAATGTGACATTAAAGCACGTTTTTAACATTTGAATACAATCTACTTCAATATATTCATAGAAGCTGGAAAGTACGTGACGAAGTGGGTAATTTCAAGGATGTGATGAATAGCATGTGCATGGAATGTGATTATCTCAATGTTGTGCATTTCAATTACAGAACATATGAAAATGTTTAATGGTTACGTTTTAGAGAAACTTTTGCCCGTCCGTCCGATGTCACGTTTTTTGTTCGCACGATAAGTGAAAAGCGATATCGACATGAAATTGTTATCAAAAATCAAGCTCTATAAAAACATGAAGCCTATTGATTCTAAAAAAAATCTCAATAAATTGGGGGGTTTAAGGGGGAGTTGAAATTAATTAAACCTTGAAGAAAGAAATATAGAATGCCAAGCATTCCTAGTGGCGAGCATACAAACATTTTTTTTCTCGAAATCTAAGCGAGATAAAATCAAAGAGACAAAAAAGTTGTATCCATAGTCTCCAATTATTATTAACGTTTGTTTTCAAGAATACATAAATTTCATAGAAAAAGCACAAAAAGGCAGTTCAATCAAACACAATAATAAAATAAATTTATTAAAGTTGCCCAAAAAACGAAAAATAATCGATCAACGATTAACATCCTTGACCTTGCACGTACATATGTCTTGTTAAAACGAGGATGCCGGTTCTACCTAAACAAAAAAAATGTTCATATATTTTGACATAAAGTTAGTATTTTTATAAAAAATATGTAAGAATTTTTCATAAACAATTTTGTCATCGACATATTAAAAGAGAAAATATTTCATAACTTTCACATAGCAGATATCCAAGAGGGTAGGAAGCAGTACAACTGGTTTTACTAAAAATTTTGTACCTGCCCTGATAATGAAATAACGAATCTCTGATTCAGACCTCCAACACAGGTCGTCCGTGTTCGCCAAAACCAATTAATTTACTTTTAAAACAAGTATAATTTAAATTTGCAACACAACCGAAATTTCCTTGGAACTACTGTGTATTTTACAGTAAAGGTGACGCCTCTCAACCTTTCATTAAAGCCAACGTCTTTAGGTGGTTTTTCTTTTCACACACATTACCATACTTAATAATACCGTCCGCAAGTAGTTCGATTACAGTATTCCGAAATCAATTATTGCGAAATTGTTGTTTCTTTTTGTTTTTTTTTTTTTATTTTTGTTTTGGCGGCTCCCGTGAATTTGAAAAGTCTCGCCTGATGCCGCATCGGCACCAATTTGGAACATGAAGACGTAGGTGTGGTCACTGAAACACCTTTGGGATGAATAACTTTTGGATTCAATAAATCACATGTCGTAGTAACAATTTGGCTTATTAAAAATATTTAATTTGATAATAGTTATTTGGTATATAAGTGGGATCTAAACATTATTAACGTACGTATGTTGAAAACGTGTTTTATCTACGAACGCTAAAAGGAAAAAACCCTATTCCTAAAGTAGGCATAGAACTCGGGTATCGAGTGCTCGCCACAACAAACCGACATAACTGTTATGCCACAATTTGGCATTTACACGATACAACCATGTAAAATAATAATCGTAGTAGTAGAAATCTATAATGAGTGAAGCTGAAAGTCTTCCTTCGGATATTGAAGAACAAGTTGCAGGAGTTATTTCTGGCCTGGGGGACCAGAAAAATCAAGATATAAATGGGATAATAAAAATGCGTAAGGGAATAAAAAAGCGTTCGGTAATGAGTTCCTTATTTCCCACAAAATGCGTGGGGTAATAAAAAAGCGTTCGGTAATGAGTTCCTTATCTCCCACAAAATGAGTGGGATAAGTAAGTCCTAACACGTTTTCCGAATTTAAAACTTTTCAAAAATTATTTATTTCACATACAATAATTGTCAATTGAGTGTCCAGCACGTACCCGAACAATTTACTAAGAATGATAGTTTGCTTATCCAAACAGAAAGTTACTCCGAGAGCCTCATTGTAGGCACACCAATTTCCAGTTTGAGGGAGGTTAGCAAACCCCTGTGCATTCCTTTCAATATCGATGCTTGAGTAAAAATTCATAGAAATTCATAGAAATTCATAGAAATTCATAGAAATTCATAGAAATTCATAGAAATTCATAGAAATTCATAGAAATTCATAGAAATTCATAGAAATTCATAGAAATTCATAGAAATTCATAGAAATTCATAGAAATTCATAGAAATTCATAGAAATTCATAGAAATTCATAGAAATTCATAGAAATACATAGAAATACATAGAAATTCATAGAAATTCATAGAAATACATAGAAATTCATAGAAATTCATAGAAATTCATAGAAATTCATAGAAATTCATAGAAATTCATAGAAATTCATAGAAATTCATAGAAATTCATAGAAATTCATAGAAATTCATAGAAATTCATAGAAATTCATAGAAATTCATAGAAATTCATAGAAATTCATAGAAATTCATAGAAATTCATAGAAATTCATAGAAATTCATAGAAATTCATAGAAATTCATAGACATTCATAGAAATTCATAGAAATTCATAGAAATTCATAGAAATTCATAGAAATTCATAGAAATTCATAGAAATTCATAGAAATTCATAGAAATTCATAGAAATTCATAGAAATTCATAGAAATTCATAGAAATTCATAGAAATTCATAGAAATTCATAGAAATTCATAGAAATTCATAGAAATTCATAGAAATTCATAGAAATTCATAGAAATTCATAGAAATTCATAGAAATTCATAGAAATTCATAGAAATTCATAGAAATTCATAGAAATTCATAGAAATTCATAGAAATTCATAGAAATTCATAGAAATTCATAGAAATTCATAGAAATTCATAGAAATTCATAGAAATTCATAGAAATTCATAGAAATTCATAGAAATTCATAGAAATTCATAGAAATTCATAGAAATTCATAGAAATTCATAGAAATTCATAGAAATTCATAGAAATTCATAGAAATTCATAGAAATTCATAGAAATTCATAGAAATTCATAGAAATTCATAGAAATTCATAGAAATTCATAGAAATTCATAGAAATTCATAGAAATTCATAGAAATTCATAGAAATTTATAGAAATTCATACAAAATTCGTACAAAATTCGTACAAAATTCGTAGAAAAAATAAATTTTACCTTTAACACCCTGTATTTTAAAAGTAAATAACATTTGATCCAGTAATATTTAGCAGAATATTAATATTTTGAGACCTTGAAGCTATGGTTAATATATTTACCATTGCTTATGAAACACCCTGTATAAAGTTTTCCATTATTCTTGAAATGCAGGTTTATATTTTTCTTACAAGAGTGTTTTATTTATCTATCTAAATTATCAATTTTGTCCTATTCCAATTTTACAGTTTCTCTCTCTGTCTCAGTCATTTATTAAATGGGGGAACTGCAAAGATACTTTTCTAGTAGCGAGCCAAATAGCCCAAGATCCCACTGCAAATTTTTACCGTCAACTGATAACGAAATGAAATATACTCCGAAATCATGTAAAAATAGTGTACTTTATCAAATGGCATCTGTGCCAATCCCTATCCTGATCAAAGTGGTAACAAAATATTTTAAGACCGCCAAGAAAGTATATTATTTCTGAACAATTTTTCATCCAGAAAATAACGTTTTGCCGATCAAGACCAGAAAGCATACGTTAGGGACCGGTATAATATATTACACACCGAGGTGGGAAGAGTTTCATTCCTGTCGTGAGATTAGTTAGATCACCGAGACGCGAAGCGTCGAGGTTAGCTATGATCTCGAGACAGGAATGAAACTTCCTACCGAGGTTTGTATACTATTTATTTACAACCATCATATTTCGATCAAAGTTAATAAATCTGTTTCGTTCTGAACATACCTAAAATATTACATTTAACGACAAATTACCAAGCGCGCGGTTTTCTCAGAATAATCAAGTAAATATATTGTTACTGTGATTACGGGGTAAACAACTGTCACCAATATAAATAAATGTCAGATAAAGCCGGATATTAAATTCGCGAATAATAAATATCAATAAGTAGTTTGTTGTATTTTAGTTCATTGTTGTTTTTTATTGTTTGCCATTAAATAGGTATTATAAAATTTGTCAACAAAATGTGTTATTTTTTTTTAATAAATATAAAAAATATTCATCTAGAATAGATGAAATGAGGGCAGGAAGTGAGGGCGGGAAGTAGAGGTGTGTAATGTGACACTTCCCAACCTTAAATGACGTTAGTAATGACAACATTACATATATGGTTGTAAATAAAAGCTTTTACCTGTTCCTGTTTTCCATTTTTCCGATCGCTGTTTGATGATACAGTCTGCCTTGATTTCGTTACTATGGTAACAACGTTCCGATTTATTGCCAAGTGACAGTTCGTTGATTTTTAATTTGATTTCGCAAATTTAAAAATATGAATTCAGATTTTAAATTATCTGACATAGAAAATGAAATTCCAGAAGAAATTTTGGAAGCAGCAAAAATATACTTTTACCATAAATATTCAAACATAATGTATTTGGTTAATTTATGCAGTTGTATCCATTATCTAGTTTTAGTATTTGTTAATTATTTTATGAAATAAAATTAATAATTGACTTTACATCGAAGTGCCGGTCTTAAAAAAAATATTGTACGTCACGCGACCGAAACTTAGTGTTAAGCAGGTCTAGCCAAGCTTCCAGGTCTCGCCTACGGCACGCCCTGGAATCTGCTTGTCTCGACCTGCAAAACACTATTTTCCGGTCTTGTAACGTAAATTACTATATTGATTATCTCTACAAATGGTTTATACAATGCCATCTTTCCTCCTTTCACACATACACATGGTTTAAAAGGTAGGTAGACATATTAATAATTCAGGTTTAAAAGGTTCACAATGAATTAGGATTATAATTTTCATATCTTATGTGATTTTTTGACTCTAAAATATTTTTTTTTAACCACTTTGCTCAGGATAGGGAAGGGGCACAGATTGGTAAGGTACAATGTTGTTACATGCCTTTGGAGCATTATTTGACGGTCAAAATTTGCAGTGGGCTTCTCCTACTAAAATTAAAAATTATGTATTGATGACCTACGGGTAAAGTGTATGCATATTTATTATTATTTTTTTTTTTTTTCAGGTAAGTTCTTACATCACTAAATCACTGGTTTAGGTGTTTACAGTAAGTTTTACATTTTTTTTTTAAATTAACAATGGTCATACGAATCATCGACCAAAATCGGATTGGTTTTGGTTGAGTACTTTAATTACTTCTACATAATGACATTTATTACTTGACATGTTTATTGTAAATAAAGTTTATTACCACAAAATGATACTCCAACCAAAAAAAAAAGGAAACAACTCATTTAATATCGGAATCTTAATCAAAATTTACATATTATAACTACAGAATTTGTTAATTAACATAATTCAGAAAGATAAAGCCAAGTCTCATCTGAAAAAACTATTAAGGATATATTCATATCTGTGTTAAAATACTATTTTTCAAATTTAATTTTCTCAGTTCGAATTTTACACAAACGTTAAGTTTTAATTTCAAAGTTAAAACATCATTCTGTAGAAATGGCTAGAGTATCAACCCAAAACATTAAATTTCACAGCCAACTCAAATTAAGATTTTATCGATGGCTGGTTACATACTAAACACATTTTTATCTACAGCCACTATATTAAATCTTCTATTATGTATCGTTTTGTTTAAAAGTAAATACATCATTACAGATACTGTAATGTATTGAAATCCCAAAACTGTTACGTAATATACAGTATGCCCCCGGATAACTGAAACGACTTTTGGAAAAGGTACAAAATTCTTGATTTACATTTTCATTTTTTGGGATCTGCCCTGCTTAGTTAAAGACTAATTTTCAACATAATTTCAGTTTTGAGAAATTAAGGATGTCTTGAAAATTTTCAAAATACCTATTTTTCTACTCCAGAGTAAAATGTCTTTTATATTGCAGATATGACCAAAAGTTGTTTGAAATCAAAATATAGGTATGTATCCCAAATTCCAAAATCCTAGACCAACTTTGATCTTTCATAAAGACAAAAAAATTAAAAATAGATTTGATAGAGAAAAAGCAATTGATAGAAAAAGCAATTTATCAGAAAATCAAATATACATAAAATTAGAAAAAGTAAAAAAACTCAACTAATTTACTGTGCGGCCTAGAGCCATCGCTGGATACTTCGAAAAAAAATATAGAAGAAATAAAAAACCTAATTTACGTAAACTGTGCGAGAACAGTTGAATTTAAATGACTCCGCACAGGTTAGGTTCTTTATTTTTCTCATTTTTTTGCGAAGCAATCCTCGACGACTCCATGCCGTAATTAGTTTTTTGTAAAAAAAAAAACTATTTAAATAGCTCCAGGCCGCACAAGTAAATTAGTTAAGTTCTTTTTATTTTTCTCTTTTTTGTATATTTTTTTGTAAAGCAACCCTCGACTGCCACAGGCCACACAGGTTAGGTAAATTAGTCAAGTTTTTTTTTTTAATTTTTCTCATTTTTGTATAATTTTTTGCGAGGCAAACCGCGAAGGCTCCAAGCCGCACAGGTTAGGTAAATTGCTTAAATTTTTCATTAAAGTAAACTTAAGATGTTAGCTAAAATGTCCCATCGGCATACAACTCGACCTTACTAAAATACATATTTTGTGCGAATTAATCACAATGACGATAAATAATCGTTTAGCTTTGAAAATATTAATTTGTAAATTAACAGTATTGTAAGGATAAAATTTGTTAAATGAGGCAACTATCGTTTAAGATTATTGAAAAATTTTCCATTAGTGCCTAATTTGACGTTAGCCGCTGAGTTTAGTTTCCCGGTGTCACTTAATTTTTTTTATAATTTGCTATATTTAATGTTGACTTTCGATATATTGTCCTTTCGAACTAATGAATTTTAGATCTGTTGTCTTTGGGCTGGTACAGAATTTATCACTAGCTGAAATACAAGGAGGGAATAAAGTAAGGAATTAATAACCAGTAATATGGCAAGTCAACATTGACACGTATATTGTTTTAAACTATTTACAAAAAAAAAGCAATAAATTAATGTATTTCAACGCCCACCCTCACGGTAATATGTACAAACCCTGAACAAAAATAAACAAACAAGAGGGCCGGAAATGACTTCTGAATAGCCTCAATCAGACGAAAAAAAAAATGAAATCAATAATTGTAGTAATCACGGTCATATCAAAAGTTTATTATTGAACTGTCTATTCGGTTGTTAAGCTAAAAATGTAACTTGCTATTTCGTTCGGAAGTATTAATTCGGTCGTAGCAAAAATTTACTATCAGACTATTTTTACGGTCGCAGGAAAAATTAACTTTTCAACAGTTTAATCGTTAAATAAACTAAAAAAGCAATTTATTATTTTTCTACCGAAAATAATATTTACGGTCGTAGGAAAAATTAACTGTTGAATTGTCTAATCGGTATTTACAATCAAATGTAATTGAATGCTTCAGCAAAGCAAAATTTCATATGCGGTTCCATAGAATGCGAGGAGACAGGTTCGGGACAGTACTAATTCCAGGGCTGAAACCGGGACTCTATAAGAAGTTTACTCAAACTAACAACCGGGATAGTACATTATCTCTGAATGAAGTGATCGTAATCACGAGCCGCTTCAGACAGGGGAATGATACTATTTAAGTTCTCTTAAAATTTGCGGTTCGGAGGATAAAACAAAAGAAAATATCTCGTCGTAATTCTATTAAGATAACTAATCAAAATATTAGACAATTCCCAAACAGTTTCGACCAATTATTTATTGGTTAAAGCTTTAAATAAACTAAAATGAAATTTACGATTGTCCACGGAAATTTACAGTAGTAGGAAAAATTAACTATACGACTATATTTACGATCGAATGAAAAATAAATTATTTAACAGTTAAAACCTTAAATATACTAAAATGAAATTCTAAAAGAACGGTGTTTTCTAACAAGAATAAATTAAAGTATTTCTTAATCAAAACAAATTTCAATTCTTAACTCAACACGGAATATTGTTAATTAAAAATTAATCAAAATAAATCGGTTTCCAATAACACGGCTTAAAGTCTCGAGCGAAAAAATATATCAATTTATAAAAACAATGACAACAATTTACCTATCGTCAAGATCGCGGCCAAAAATATATTTCGGTTTTGATTGTCTCTCGCGAGCAATATCGGAATCGTGTCCGAGTAATTTTTAAATATTCGCCTATTCAATAAAACCAAAGAGTACAAAATACAACTATAAAAGAGAAGTCACTCGCGGCATTTACAAAGGAAATCGCGCTTCAAATGCGGGCCGACAAGTCGGCGTTTTTTCAAAGAGTACAGAGCTAATTGGGCTATACCGGGGTTAAGCGGTAAGACGCGGTGGCGATGATAGTGGAATGTAACGGCCAATACACAGCGGAATCTAACGTAGTGGAGCAAACGAGCCTTACGCGTTGAACTACACCGGTATACTGCCGATCGAGAAAGGACTGTGGAGGACTGGCGGCTGATGGCGATAGAAGGCGGTAATTGGGCGAGTGACTTCTCTATTATAGTTATATTTTGTACTCTTTGATAAAACGGTGTAAAAGCAAGTGAAATTTTTAATTGACTCCTGGAGCTTGTTCAATCGTCGCTTCCCTTTCCAAGCAGAAACCCCACCATTACCACTCGCGCACGTAGACTATCTCGACGATTTGATTTGAACAGCGACAAACTGATGATATACATTGCATGTCCACGAAGTTAAAATTAAGTAAAAATCGAAATTAATACCAGGAATTTGTTAAAAAAATAATAATGAAAATTGACTTCATTAGAAAATGTTATTCGATCAAATGTATTTTAGATCAAATTTCCAATTCGAACAAATGTTTTTCGATAAATTTTGCGCCACCCATTAAAGAGAAAGTAAAAGCTAGCGACAAATGTTATTATTAAAATGGAGAACGAGTTCGAAAGCCGTCTGCCTTGAACTAGCACATCAAACTTCTGTCTAGGAATCTCGATAGTCACTGTCGTAGATGATCTAATGGAAGGGACACTTGTCTAACATACAAGGGTGTCTGGGTTCAATCCCCGGCTACAGTAGGCTTTTTTTCAAATTTCCAAGTATTTGTTATTGTTTTCACCTTTGAGGTTCGGAAAAGGATCTTAATAATTCGTAGAGGGATTTTTGAGATTAGTTTCCGAATTTTCACGTTATTCAGCAATTTAATTATTGTTTCTATAAAAATCATATTGTAGGTATTTGAAAAATGTTGAAAACCATATAAATGTTTTTTCATAAAAGAGTTAAAATAATACGGAAGATATTGGTTAATATTACAAAAAAAACTAAACAAAACGCTTTTTGAAAAGAAAAATTAAAAAACTAGCAAAAACAACATTATTTAAAAAAAAAACACTGTGCGTTTGAAAAAAATTGTTTAAATACAAAAAAGAGGTTGCCTATGAAAATATGAAAATTAGACAAAATTCTTAAAAAATATATATAAAGGAAACGAAAAAAGTAGCTTAGTGAATCTTTAGAAATACATTTGAAAAATATTGATGAGTAAAATATAATTTAAAAAATAGCTACTGTTTGAAACTAAACAAAACTGTTAAAAGAGAAATTAAGAAACTTGCGAAAAAGGACATGTTTCTATAGAAAGAAATGTAAAAAAGACAAACAAATGTAAAAAGACAATATAAAGGAAAACTTCGTAATATTTAAAAACTATCTCAATTTTTAATTTTTTTTTTTTTATTATTATTTGTGAACACAACATATATTTTTTTAAACGATGTGTTCTTTCTATAATAAATCCTTTTTTCCTACGACCAGTTAGGAAAGTGACACGTATCTCACTATTTAAAATTATTGGAAGTTCTCTAAATCACACACATGTAGATCAGAATCTACTTTCCGCCCGTGTGTGGATATGAATCTACTTTTAGCTGTCAAATATGTCAGACGCATCATTGATTTTTATACCTAGATACCAAAGCTGTGCAAAGCACTTGAAAAAGTTGTTTCAAGCACCAAGCCCTTTGGAAGTGCTTGCAATTACCAATTACCGAGAAAAGTAATTGCACTATTCAATTACCAAGCATCAATTATTCAAAACAACCGTACCTGCAAAATGTTGTGAATAAATTGGCTATTAATGAAATTAAAAAAAAAAACTGATTTAAAAAAGTATTTTGAAAACTATAAATTTTTGGATCTATGGCCATATAAAGAAATTTTCATGTTTTCTTGTTTAGAATCACCCCAAAAATTATTGAAACTGAATTTCAGGGCACTCATGTTAACAGATTCACTATGTTTGCATGATTTTGCTAAATATGAACTAAAATTACCATGGCAACCATTTACAGCAGTGACCAATCGATAAGAGTAGTATAGTTTTTAAAAGGAACCATTTTCTCATCCACACTTTATTCACAAATTTCGCAGTGGGATCTCGGAATATAAAAAATTTGGATATAAATAAAAAACAACAAACTAAATACAAAAAACAGCAATAATTCATAAGCAAGCACTTAAAATCTAATTGGGCTTGCGAAATTTAATTACCAAGCACTTTTTATAATGGGCTTCAATTACCATTTACCGGGCACTGTATTTTAAAAGTGCTTGCAAGCACTGAGCTCGAAGCGCTATTGTATTAAAGCACTTTTTCGAGCACTTTCGAGGCAATTATTGCTAGATCCTAGATATTTATTTTTAACAATTATTATTAAAATAATAGAAAGTAAAGTGAGAAAATCGGTTTGGATCCGAAAAACGAAATGCAGTTTTGAAAATTCTGAAAATGAAAAATCCCTAATTATAAATTACTGTCTTTCTACACGATATCAAAGGGAGGCTCGGGAAGAATTTAGAGAGCCGAGATGGGATGAGAATTTGTGTGTGACGATGGGAGTCTGAATCGGATTACTTCAAGTTTATGAATTCGGACATCAATACGTATGTGTGAGAAGGCCTAATTAGCAGTGCCGGCTTTTGCATAAGTGCAGTAGAGATGCAGAACTGCCAAAAAAGTGCAAGTATCTTATCTACATTTCACAGAAAATATTTAAGACCTTCTAAAATATACATAAAATAGATTTTATGGATAATCTCATAATTTTACTTTAATTTTAATCATGAAATAGTAAATGTTGTGGGTGCACTGCACCGCTTGGGCCGCCCGCGCTCTTCGTCTCCTTAAGTTGTTCTAGTGGTCTTGACAGGTGTTTGCGAACAGCGAAACTTTCTTGGCAACAGTATTTTGATCAAAAATAAAAAAAGGTGTATTGAACAATTTTACTTTAAAATCTTTAAAACACATTTTTTTTAATTTTTGATCAAAATACTGTTGACAAGAAAGTTTCGCTGTTCGAGAACTTGTTAATTATTCTTTTCTGACAGGCATATGCCTATCAAGATTACTAGAACAAGTAAAGGAGGCGAAGAGTGCGAACGGCCTAAGCGGTGCAGTGCACACTTACCATTTACTATTTATTGATTAAAATTAAATTAAAATTATGAGATTATCCATAAAATCTATTTTACGTATATTTTAGACTATCTTAAATAATTTCTGTGAAATGTAGACGAGATACTTGCTTTCTTTTGGCAGTTCTGCAACTCTACTCCATTATGAACGAGCCCCCACTGCTAATTAGTTAGCGCAGTCCGAGGTTCCAGGTTCGACTCCCCATCTCGCACGCATTTTTCTTTCTTTATTGGTCAGCTTTTTCAATTTGTCTGCTTTGTTTTCACTTTGGGAATATGAGGGTGTAATTTTCATAATTTAGTAAGGGAAATTAGGGATTTTTAATATTCAGAATTTTTATATCTGCAATTTATTAAAATAATTTAAAATTAACTATGTATATTAGTTTTTTTTTTGTTAATATACATATATGATTAGATAATTCACTTGATATAGTACTGTTGGCTCATAAACTAATGACAAACATTATTGTATTCTAATATTTTTTGTGCCTAATTTTATTTTACCTTTATCATCCTAAGAATGTATTTGTAAATGGAACTGTAATGATTTTAATTTCGAGAAAACTATCCATAAAATACTTTATTTAATAAAGCATTTAAAAACAAACAAATCCTAAACCAGCCACGTCTTGATTTCCTGGTTTTACTGATTATGTTGATGAAATTATTTTGTGGTCGTAGGATAATTGTTTATCACTTGTGTAATATTAAATTTTTATACTCGTAAAGTATTATACTATTTCTTTTCTTGTGGTAATGTACAGATATATTATTATTATAATACACAATCATGCAGTTCTTATTTTTATAAATATTCTGCATAAACTTTAGAAATGCGAACGAACTTGAAATTTGTCAATATTTCTGAACCTAACTTTCAGAATCAATGCTTTTTGCTTGCAAGTAAGTACTCATTTCGTATATATTAGCTGCAATAAAGCAAATTGTAGGTTTGTATTTCAGGATAATTGCCTCCATCCACTTTATATAAACATGCCCTCATTATTAACGACGATAAAATCGATTTATGACGGATAATATTACAAATAAAAATTAATGACAGCCCATAATATCTCATAAAATATTTCGGTCATTAAGTAAAAAATTGAAAAATAAGTATTCGAGAATTTTAACTAAGAACCTTGGTCGCTTATTAAGTTGACTAGACGTTTTTCAAATCCTATAATTTTATGATTACATAAATAATATGTAAATTTTATCAATTCCAGTAAAAATTTAAAATGGCGGAGGACAATATGGAGCAGGGTTAAATGGCGCAGGACTAAATAACGTGAGGTCAAAATAGTATGAGAAAAATAGCGCCGGTACAAAATAGAACAGGAAAAAAAACCTCTATAACAAAAGAGCTGAAGAGGAAACAACTCGGTGACAAAAACACGAAGAGAAAATAGTGATTGGAAAAAATATCGTAAGATATATTAGCACTAAATAACGACAAACAGCGGTTTTTTTATTATATTATTAAATAAAAAAAAGAATGCCTAATTTACCTGACCTGTGCGGCATGGGGCGCTAATTTTTCCAGTGATATTTTGACCCAGCGCTTTTTAAAATCCCGCCATTTTATCATTACTCTTTTACGTCATAACGCCATTTTTCCGGCGCTATTTTGTTCTTGCACTGTTTTATCCTGGTGATGTTTCTTTTGCGCTATTCCGTCCCACGTTATATCGTCTTGCGTTATTCAATGACGGTATAATTAACACGCTTTTATTAGCTCCACCTGTATGTATGTTTGTAACTCTCCTTTGGACTAAAAGCAAGTGGCTTATTACTGTCAGTATATCCCACTACCTCAAGTTCGTTCGTTAGCCGAGCGATCTAAGGCGCGGGTCCGTCGATCGCCAGACTTACCGAACGTGGGTTCTAATCCCATCCACGGCTGAAAAAAAATAATTGTTTTTTTTTCAGCACTTTTTTTTAATAATTAATCGAACAAAAAAGTAAAAAATAAATATAGTTTAAAAAAACTAAAAAACACGCTTTTAGAGCATATCAAACTAAAAAGTTAAAAATAATTTTTCAAATAAGCTTAAAACAATAATAAATGGAAAATACCAGTATTATTGTGAAAAAAGCGTGGGGAGCTTGGTCCATATTTCTCGTACATCGAGCGCCCGACGCTTTTTTCTCAATAATACTAGTATTTTCCATTTATTATTGTTTTAACCTTATTTGAAAAATTATTTTTAACTTTTTACTTTGATATGCTCCAAAAGCGTGTTTTTTAGTTTTTTTAAACTATATTTATTTTAAATTATTCTTCATCAACTACTACTAGATGTCTAATACAATCCTAAAACATATATATGTATACAAATGAACTGTCAAAAAATCATGGTGTTCGCAGGAAGACTGTACAAAATATTTTGAATAAAAATATGTTGCGCCCTTATAAAATTCAAAACCACCAGGAATAAGCAGATGATTTTGATCGGAGGTTAGAGAATTTAGAGAAAATTTGTAGGAAAAACAATTTCTTATATTCTGTTTTATTCAGTGATGAAACTACATTCTGCTTGAACGGTACTCTTAAGATATAATTGCAGTCAGATTCTAATCCGCACTGGATTGTTGAGACTAATACACAATATCCACAAAAAGTTTTTTTAATGAGAAACCATTTGACAGGTCCTTTTTTTATTGACGCCGCTCTTACCGGTGTAAAATATCTTTAGCTTATCCAGCATCAAATTATATACCTGAAATAAACAATCTGCAAACTATCACAAAATCATTAGATAATATTTAGATACGTTTTCCTTCAGAGATAGATTGGCCGAAGAGGTGCAATTGAGTAGCCGGGAAGATTCCACTTGATTTTTTTGTGGGACTATCTAAAAGACTGCGTCTATGTAAACCTACCAATTTGTATAAATGAGTTAAAAGATCGCATACGTCTTGAAATGCAGGATATTTCTCCAGAAATTATCAATAATTCGGAGCTTCCAAGATAGATTGTATCTATTATTGTCAAGAAATAGATGGCCAACACTTTGAGCACTTGTAAAAAAACTGCAAATTTAAGGAGAAAAAAGATCTCCACGCTTACCAAATACGGATACGATATGCATTTTGCGCTGTGAGACTTATAAGATTCGTTCGCAAATAAGTCACGGATAAATTGTTCGTAGGGGCAGAGAATATGATTTTAGATTGAATTTTGGGGCAACCGTTTGAGATAGGAAGATGCGGTTTGCGGCGTTGAATTTCTCTCTAAAAGCTCGACAAGACGGTAAATTTTACACCTCAAAATTTGGAAAATTGATAAGCGATTTTTAAAATGTTTGAAGTAGTTTGGAGGCGGCACTACAGTTAGAGATAGACCCGTACTTATACAATTTTAAAATCTACGCGACGAGTTTAATAAGATGACATGAAAATCAGATATTATAACAGAGATTTTGGGGAACGTAAAAAATTAATGTACTTGACTCCTGTACACTAATAATTGTGTAACTTTCCAAATAAACTAAATGCTAAACCAAAATTTCCAGTATGTAATGCCCAAATTCTACCATAAAATCCAACTGATAAAAATAACGTCTATATAAAAATTATAAATTTGTTTAATAAATGTATTACAATAAAGAGCTGAATGTTTACAGAAATTAAGAGATTTCAAATATTATAGCGAATAATTAGAAAAACCGGTCTATAATGTCCACGACGTGGTCCCTAAATTATTGCGTCTCTCACGACAGGTAAAATAAAAAAAAATTAAGAACGATATGTAGGTAATTGTAATGGTCTAAATCTGCGAATTGGTAATAATTAGAGTTGGAGGATAACCAAATACGTAACTGTTACCACAATGTGGCAAAAATAAACTCATTAATAGCTGAATATTATCAATAGATGTCAATAGATCAAATAAATCAAAATATTAAAAAAAGAGTAAACTAAATTAATATAGGACAGTTTACGTAAACAAAAACAAAAATATGAACGTGTCTTTCAGATTTTAAATTTTAAAATTAAGATCAATCCTTCTAGTGTGCAGATTTGCGAAAACATTTGTTACATTTTCTTCAAATAAAGGATAAAAATGGGATTACGATACTCGCATTCGCGTTTTAATACTACGAACAAGATGCGTTTAAGAGACCGCATCAGTCACCAGCGAAACCAGCGGACTAGAAACGGAAATTCGGAATCACGGCCGGAAAGGTCGCTGACCTCGGCTGGCCCAACTAGGATTTCAAGATGTAATGAGAGACATCTCGCATCATAGCGCTATCGAAATATTTCTATTTGTAGAGTAGTAGTATTTAAAATTGAATTTATTTTAATTTTGAATACATTCAGTAAAAGTTTCAATTAATTATAAGATATCTTATTGCTTTTATTTAAAATAAAAAAATATGAGCTGACAATATTTTGAAGGGATGCGATGCATCACCCGCATTAATGGAAGCTTCTCCACTGGATTTAATTCAGAGATGTGTGTAGTTATCACGGATCTCTATCATTTATCTCTATCTTTGTTGGTCATGACCTACTTAAGAGGCATATTTTTTGGGTCATTCGTTATATGTATTTTAATTAAGTTTTAAACTGAATAATTCATATTGAACTTGGGTCGTAACAAAATCCAAATAATATTTTTACCCTGCATCCTGCAGTAGCCTGTGACTGTTATAGAAGGTTGAAGTGTGTTGGAGGAGCTTCATAGAAGTAGTTCAGCAGGACATTTTGGTACTAAAAGGATACTGGCACGAGTTCGAGAAAGATTTTTTTGGGTCAAATGTCGACGGGATCTAGAAGATTGGTGTAATAAATGTGATCTATGCAATGGCAGAAAAGGGCCCGAAACAAGAAGCCGAGGTAAAATGGCAGTACTTTTCCGGAGAGCCTTCGAACGAATCATCATAGATATACTTGGACCGCTTCCCGTAACAGAAAGGGGAAACAAATACTTGATGGTTGTTATGGACCGTTTTTTAAAGTGGCCCGAAATAGCTCCTATACCTAATCAGGAAAAGACGATAGTAGCTAAAGCATTTATGTCGAACGTCATAGCGCGACATAGAGTCCCTCTGGAATTGCATTATGACCAAGGACGAAATTTTGAATCAGAATTATTTCAAGAATTAATAAAACTGTTAGGCGTTAGAAAAACACGCACTACGCCTCTCCATTCATAGTCCAACGGAATGGTAGAGAGACACCATAGAACCATATGGTAGAATCTTCCCATGTTCGTCTCTAAAAAGCAAAAGGACTGGGACACTTTAATTCCTCTATTTCTCATAGCCTACCGAAGTTCTGAACATGAATCCCCCAGATATACTCCATCTATGATGATTACTGGAAGGAAGATGAACCTTCCCCATGATAATTTTTTTTTTTTTTGAAGGTGAACAAGAGGGCCGTACACATCCTACGTGCATACAGAAAGATTAGGAAAGGTATTCGAATTCGCTCGGCAACGTTTGAAAGTCAATAGCGATAAAGCAAAAGCTAGAATCGACAAGCATACCACAGAGACACATTTTAAGATAGGCGAGCCGGTATGGCTGTACAATCCCAAACGCTGAAATGGAGTTTGTCAGAAATTGCAATGGAACTGGGAAGGCCCCTACACCGTCCTCAAGAAAATCAATGACCTGATCTACCGCATGCAGTTGTCTGCGGGAAATAAACCCAAGGTAGTTCGCATTGAAAAGATAGCGCCATACCGTGGTCCAGATCCTCACCGCTGGCTCCAAGCAGGTCCTAGTAATAAAGTTATTCGGGACGAATAATAAGAGAAGAGGGAGCAATGTTACCTTGCATCCTGCAGTAGGGTGCGGCTGTTATAGGAAACGTACGAATACAAAAAGAAGTGTAATGTTACCCATTACCCTAGATTGTACTGCGGCCGTCATAAGTAAAAGTACGAGTAAAAGAAGAAGATAGAATAGTCCAGAAATATCTGGAAATGTCATTCCTTGTTAAGAAAAATCTGGACAGTTCGGGAAGATTCTAGAGGGTTAAAGCGAGCTATATAAGTCGATGGTCCTGATGTCAGAGTTGCAGTTTTATGATAGACGTTATACGTTCATGTTATTAATTGAATTGTAAAAGTTGAGTTAAAATAAACTGAGTTACCAAAAACCAACGTAATATTTTTAACCCTCTAGAACTATCTAGATTTTTCTTGACCAGGAATTACATTTCCAGATATTTCTGGACTATTCTATCTTCGTTTACTCGTACTTTTACTTATGACTACCACAGCACACTGTAGGGTGATGGGTGACATTGCACTTCTTTTTTTATTCGTACGAAAGCTCTGGACGCATTTTAAGATTAACAATTTTGCACACTTGAAGTACTTGTCTCATTCCTAAGTTCATGTTTAGTGTGTACACCATTCCCAGCCGTTTAAACTATTTCATATGCATCACATTAACATGGATTCCGGACAGTACAGCAAAATGTAACAATAGTATTTTTTCATTAATTTACTTTCTTGTTAAGCTTTGCTGAATAAGAACGTCTTGTGGCTATCCCATTACACCTCAATTTAACGCTAATTATTTTTCTTTATTACGTAAATATTTAACAAAATGGCCCGAAGCAAATCTGGCCAGATTTCTTAATCCGACAGTTAAACGATTGTGTAGCTAAATAATAAAAAAAACTTTACCATAATCACGATCTTACCACAAGCGAGAAAAGTGTTAAAATCGATGGCAGATGAAAGATTATGATTAGTTGAACTCCTGGAAGGCGTGTGCTTGCATGTACGCAAAATATTTTATTAATTATCTTTTACATTACATCAGTGGAATGCATCCTATTGATTTGAAAAATGTTTACAATTTTTATACTGCATATTGATGTTAAATGAATGTTTAATAATAATTACCAGCCGTGAATGATTTATTATTTTAACAGGTATCGGTATTTGAATGAAACTATATGGTAATAAAGTATTTATTTACACCTACAATAAACCTCAGACAAGAAGTCTAACACGCAACAATGAAATAAAATAATATTTTTTACTAAACGATACGACGATGACATGTATACAAAATCAAATTAGTAATATCGTCATCGCATTGGTTCAAACACATGTAACCAATTATCTGCTAATGGGCTACATTGAACTTAATAAAGAGGATGGTCTATTTATAGCTCTTCTTTGCTTGTACACTCGGAGATAAAATCAAAGCGACAAACTTTTTGTCATCGTGTTATAAAACCCTACGTACGTTTAAATGTTCGTTATAATTTACTGCAACTATTTTATTTCAGTTTCTAAAGCTAATTTATCTTATTTCATTAGAAATACGAGTAAAATCTTTTGAAATTCTATTTCCAGTTATCCTTTATTTATTTAGTTAAGGCATTCCGTATACAAGGTGTTCCTAAATATCATGTACTCTCACACAAAAAAATCTTATAATTTCAACAGCCTACAGATCGATAATGAAGATTTGGCGGACATATGTTTATATGAATTTTTAGTCATGAAACAAGCCAAAGAATGTGTGTACACGATATTTATATACAAATGATTAGAATACTTGTATCGATAAGAGTATGATACCAAAAATAGTAATAGATAATTGAAAACTGAAATAAAACCAGCCAAGTGCCAGTCGGATTCGCGCATGAAGGGTTGTGTACCATCGCACAAGATTTAATACTATGTAGATACTTTCAAATACTTTACTAAGGTCGAGCAAAGAAGCCACAAAAAAACACGTATCTGCCCCCTTTAATTTTTAATTTATTTTTATTATTTTTTATTATACCCTAAAAAGAAAAAGATACCTAATAAAATAGATAAAGTGGAGGGAATATTTGAAGAACCTGAATGTAGCTGAAAAGGAATAATATCCAACATAGAAAAGAATAGAAAGTACCCAGTGGTTAAAAAGGCGCTACAAAGGAGGTAGTGAAATTTAAATTATACAGGGTGATCCAATTAAAAGCATGCCCCTAGCTTTTCCTGTTTTTGTGAACCTTAAAGCAGAAATGCTCCGATACGTCGATTTTGTTTTGAAGGGGGACACATTTTAAGCATTTTCCTTGACCTTGTCTTCAACCCTTTGTAACGTGCATTTTTAGCCGCTCAAATTACTAGAGAAAAATTTGACTCATCCTATCTAAATATACGGAAAAAAGGTAAAACGTTATTTAGTGCTGATATAAGTCTTGCGGATATCATTCTTATCATTTAATTCATCACATCAATAGACAGGAGTATAGTATTTTGTTCTTAGTACCTCAGTTGTACATTTTATTTTTGTCGTTTTTGACCCAACTGTCTTGTTACAATTATATATCTATTCGCCTAAAAGAAAATAATGTTACTTATCACTGGTTTTACATAAATGGTTCTTTATCTGGATGAAGAGATGGTGATGCTGTCGATGGAGACATCCTTCATCAGGTTTTTTTTTATATTATAATGAGGATTTCATACGTGCACTATGCCTAATAATAACTTATGTTTTACTAAATATTACTTCATAATTTAATTAATTAGGCACTTAGTATCTCGGTCTGGGTATTGACCATAAATACCTCGGAACCTAAGGGCTACGTTTAACATATCAATTTTTAGATTTCTTTTTTATAAAAAAATAAGACTTAACTGATAGTTAAGCAGTCTCGTAAGACTCATAAGGGACAGAGATTAATAAAATAAACCTCTTCCAATCTAGGACTTTTATCAAATATGACTTCGTTGTTTATTTTTTTTCTTTTTTTGTGTTTTATGATTTATATATTTAATGGTAGAATTTCATTATTTTGATATTTTTCTTTATAAATAATTAGGTCTTAACTGTGAGTTAAGCAAGTAACTTCTTCCAATTTCGAGAGGGTTAAAAGTTTTTTGTGTTTTAACTTTAAACGTTGATGTTTATATATAGATACGGATATGCACATGATGATTTATATTTTTGGTTTTATGGTATAGTACATAATGTAAAAAGGTAGAAATTAATATCTTTGCTGAACATATTACGCAAATCGTCCTTCGCCTGGTACCAAGCAAACGACTGACCGTGCCATTTGTTGATGAATTTATTCTTTTTTTGGGTTCATGCATATTACATACATGACATATATTTTAATTTCTTATTTTATTTAGTTATTTTAGTTTATTTAGTAATAAATTCATCATAAGCCGTAAGGTACATTTTCTTAAAAAGTTCTTGATCAATTTAAGTATTGTGTCTTTTTTTAAGAGTTAGTGTTAATGAACATTAATTTTTGAGTTTTTTTAATGGCAGACATTAGGTTTGTTAGTTTCTTTAATATTAATTTATAATAATTGTTAATATTGGTATTTATTGGGTAAATTTGGTAAATTAATTATAAAGGAACTAAGTTGAGGTTTGTATTTTATTTCTTTCCTCATTTACTGGGTTTGTAGGGAAATAAGAACATAGTTTGGCCACTTTATAGAGACCCAGTTGGCGCCCCTTGATTTGTCTACTATATTCGGAATTTTTATAGCTATTCACCCCCTAGCTGCCGTCTGAACGACGTCGTAGGCCTGAACGTTGACACTGGAACAACCAAAACTTGTGTAACCGTAGTTAACGAAATTTTATTGATAAAGTTATTTTTTTCTTGTTTTTAAAGTTTAATTTTAGGAAATTATCCTCTGAATGTTGCTTTGGACATTTGGTAGGTTACACCCTGGCAAGTAAATTTTAGTTATTTGGAGTCAAAACTATAATTACGTTTCAATGTTTGTTATTTTAGATTATTTACTTAAAAAGTAATAAACAGTAATAAACTTATATTGAATTGTGTTAAAGATTCATTAAAACTTTAATTTGACCAGTGTTGAAAATATGACCCATTTGCTCCATACAATAATACAGATTTACAAATCTATTTAGAATATTTTGTAGCATATTAAGTTGTTATTATCCGTTGGTGAAGATCTATGAAATCGGGCTTCGTAGCAAACCATTTATTTTTCAAGTATTCCTAAATAAAATTATCCAAAAGCGATAAATCGGGTGACCTAGCAGGTCATTCAATTGCGCCTCTCCTTCCAATCCACTGTCCAATATACCGGTGCGGAGCTACTCTGTGTTGCTGGAAATTAAGCATTATTATTTTAGTAATTACATCTTCAAGTATGTTTAGATACATTTTACTAGTTAAATTTCCAAGAATGAAAAGTGGTCCTACAATAGGATTATTTAATATGCCACAATAGACGGTAATGTTTTCCAAATTGTTGGGTATTGTAACGTGCATATTTGGCAGATCGAAATACTTTAAATTCGTCTTAACTTGTCAAATAAACGAAAAAAAAGGATAAAACGTTAGTTAGAGTTGTTTTAAGATTTTGGGCTTATTATTTATTGAAAACTATACTCGGACAAAATATTGGAGAAGATGAGTCATATGCATGATCAACACTGTTGTCTATGAATGAAAATTCCGACAGAGTCAGCATAGGCGTCGTATCAAATACCAAATAATTATTTATTATTTATTAGGTATTTGTTAGTAAACTTTATTAAATTTTTTTGTCAACATCTTTATTTAAACAAATATGATGCGTTAAATATACGTTTTTGATAGTTTTCAAGAAATGAATATATGTATTCCCTAATGACTTCGTTATCTTTGTTTAATGGTTTTAAAATGTGTTTCAAGTAAATAAATGACAGACGGGTTACAGATTGAATATTGTCAGCACAGGCACAAAGACAGTTGAAAATTAACTTTTGACGAAGTTAGATTTGTATCGCTTTAACTATTTACGATAATTATTTTATATGTTATAAACACTTTTTTGTATAAGTGCTCTTTTCTGATATACAAGTAGGTGTTCATATTTGTGCCTTACAATTTGGTAGTGGTAGTGCATATTCGAGGAGTTATATTTATTGTGTAGTATATTAGGTAGTTACTTTAAAAGTTTATTAAATAGTAAAATATTGGTGTCTTTATAAATTTAATAAAAACAATTTAATAGTAGAATTATATTGTTACAATAGTAATGGATTCAGAGGCGGGTCCAAGTGAAACCCAATTACGTCGGTGAAAGCCCTTATCAAAGGATGAAAAACATTATATGGAAAGTGTATGATGGGCTGAAACAGACACTTCCTACAAATGAAGCTGTAAACCGCAGTTCGTTTTTAACTGCAGTATCTGTTTCAACAATTGAACGTATTGTACGCGAAAAGATAAAAAAAAGGCTCCTTAAAAGCCCCTAAAACGCATACCCGTGGTCGAAAATTGTTGAAATTGGACGATAACCAAAAACAAATCATTCGAAGAACTGTAAATTCTTTTTTTTTTTTTTTTTTTCGAAAACAAAGCCCCAACACTTAAAGTTGTTTTTACGAAATTAAGAGAAAACGAAGAAATTCCATTAATGAGTTGTGAAACTTTACGAAAAATTTTATGGGGCCTAAAATTTCGTTTTGTCAAACGGTGAAGGAAATCAATTTTAATTGAGAGGTCAGATATAGTGTCCTGACGACGGCGTTATTTACAAAATATTAAAGAGTTTAGAGCCGCTAAAAAAAAGATATACTCGATGAAACGTGGGTGAATGCTGGACACACGGTATCTAAGGTATGGCAAGATACTTCTGTAACTAGTCATCGCCAAGCTTTTATAGAAGAATTATCTACAGATTTGAAAGCACCATCAGGTAAAGGACAGCGCCTAATTGTTACCCATATCGGAAGTGATAGTGGATTTTTGGAAAATAGCGCTTTTGTATTTATATCGAAAAAAAACAGGAGACTACCACGAGGACATGAATGCGAAATGCTTGGAAAAATGGTTTACTGAAGTATTACAGTGTGTAGAACGAAATTCAGTTATTGTACTAGATAACGCTTATTATCACAGTCGACGAGTTGAACGCATTCCGATAATATCCAGTAGGAAAGCGGATATGCAAACCTGGCTGCGGGATAAAGCAATAACATTTACTGAGGAGATGCTTAAAGTGCAATTAATGGACCTAATAAAGGAACACCGCCACAAATATATTTAATATGTTGTCGACACAATGGCTCGTGATCGTGGTATTACGGTACTAAGACTTCCCCTTATCACTGCGAATTCAATCCTATTGAACTAATTTGGGCGTAAGTGAAAGGGTTTGTAGCTCGAGAAAATAAAACTTAAAATAGTCGACGTTCAAGGTTTATTAAAAACCGGTATAGAACGTATAAAACCGAAGATTGGCAGAATGCTATTTCCCATGTAATTAAGGAAGAAAATAATATGTGGCGCTTGGACGGTATGATCGAAACGGTAGTTGAACCTTTAGTCATAACTTTAAGTTCCAACGATAAAGACGATTCCAGTGATAGTTCTGCAGAATCAATGGATTACGAAACTTTATAGATTTAGAATTCAAGTAAGTGATACCAAGCTTAATTTACATATTTTTATAATAAACAAAATACAATTATAAACATAGATGAATTATTATAACAAAAATAGATAACCAACCTACTTTCATCTAGTAATATTCACAAATACCCATTTAATTTGCCAATATAGTATTTCTGCGACACTGGAAGAGTGCATTTTGATATGATAACGATACCTTTTGCAGTTTTAAGGCGCACCTTCTTCAATATTTTGTTCTAGTATAATACCCCATTTAATTTTCCAATAGTGTTTCTACGCCACTGGCATAATATTTACATATTTTAACAATAAACAAAACAAAATTATAAACATAAATGATTATTACTACAAAAATAGATAACCAACCTACTTTCATATATTATTTACTATTACCGCATTTAATTTGCCAATAGTTTTTATATGCCACTGGCGTAATTCATTTTGGCAATAAACATGCATTTATGACTAGTTGGCACGTGATTCCGATAACTTCTGCAGTTTTAAGCGCGTGATTCCATTCATTATTCTCTGGTATAGTATGATTGTTGTACGTGAATAGGAAGGAATCACCTTCTTCAATATTGTGTCCGAGTATAGCGGTATGTATTGGCAACATTCTCTGTCAAAGGGACTCTCGTGTTATCATTTGATTTGCTTTCTCGATAAACGAGTATAGGTATATAATTCCTGGAAAATAAAATACATTGAAAATTGACCTTTTAATTAATCGTTTTTTATTATTATTCCTAAGTAATATTGATTATTTATTTTGACAGTCCGAAAAGGAGTTGACGTAAAAGTTAGTTAACAAAGATTTTGACGTAGAAATTTGTCATTCAGGTCTTATTCCGAATGCAGAATCTTCACGATAGGCGCGTTCGTTATTAATTGCAGCCCGTCGGGTTGAGAGTGTTCGGTGCGTGTTAGGAGATTTTCCGCGATCAGTTTTTGTATTGATTTTTGTCAGGAGATCAATTCTTAGAATTGTTTCATTGTACATAGATGTAGTTTTGTCTGGTTCTTGGTATCAGGTTGTTCTCTCGTAAATGATCCCTAAGACATGGTGGTAAATGATCTGTTCTTTAAGCATGCTTTTCTGAAGGGACTCGGCCTTATTAAGGCAAGGCTGTAGGCAGGACAACGTGCCCAGTTTCTAGATTAGAGTTTTTTTTCCAAGAGTTGAACGAGCAAATCATCTTTTGAATGTTGGCGGTGGTAAAATCTTAATTTATGTGACCATCGAATCTTCCCATATAGGGAGTTTTTAGAATTTTTCTCAAATATAATTGTGAAAGTACGGGTTTTCGGATTTTGGGAAATTTAAGTAATTTTGGAGATACATTTCCATCGTGTAGCTGTAACCCATTTCACACCCGCTTGAGGGGTTTTTGTCGACATCAAATTGTAAGTATGATTACTTTCAATAGATTTTGGGTATCTATTTCGTTACTTTATATAGGGAGGTCCAACGGAATTTAAGTCTTATACTTTAAAGGGGATTTTCCAAGAATAGTAGCTCTTGGATGGTCGTCTTTTTTTAACCTTGAAAGATTACCAGCTGAACCCTTTACATTAAAGGTCTATTTTTGGTAATAATATTGTTCACCTATTTATTGTCGTTTATTTATATTGTTGCTAAGTCCACAATACTTTTAATTGTTTAAGTGCATAGTACTGTTTATGACTCTTGCTAAGTCAATGTAATTTTTTATTCATGCTAGGCACTTAATAGTTTTTAATTTCAATTTGGATTAATTTTATAGTTTGGAGAATTTAAGTCAGCACCACGTCATTAGAGCCTAGAAACGTATGTAGATTGATTGGTATAAAATCAGATTATTAAAATATATATTTATTGAAGTATCTGTACGCCCCTGTTGTCGTTGAATTTAAACTAAACCATATATCACTTACTTACGAACGTATTCGGCAAAATTTATGTTAAGATATTCGCGAAGGTATCCGACCGGAGACTTTCTCATTTATTCGAGCTGTCCGCGATTTCTGATATTACAAGTAATCCGACATGATCGCCAATGTTTTTTCAGATTTAATTGTTTACAGGAGCCGCATCATGCTGGTATCAGCGAGCGGTCGTAATTCATACTTGCATTAGCACCGATGGGGTCTATTGTAAATTAAAAAAGAAAATAAAGAAACTTTTTTTTGTGAAAACGCCTTATTTATAGGACAACATAATGTCTTGTAATAAATGATTTATTTTACACGCAAACAAATTTATAATTTATATTTTAGTTTTTCGGTTGATGAAAAATGAGTTAATAAATTAGTTTGTAGGCTGTACCTGTACGTCAACACAAAGCGTGGAATACTGTGTTCCAACACGCAAAAAGAAAGACGTAGAACTTTTATCTGGTACCATAGATTCTATAAACCATTGCACCATAGATAAAATACCACAAGATAATTTTTTTTAATACATGACACTGGCAGCAAGATGTAGTTCCTGTTTTACTATAAGAGGGCGCCACCATCGCGATAGTATGAAAGCGATGTTGTCAGTTTCCATAGACTATCATGAGGTGAGATCAAGCTATGAAATGTCCATTTTTTGGCGTTATTTAAAAAAAGGTTTGTCAACCTGGTAAAAAATTAAAAGGGTAATGTAATAAAGATGAGCTATTGGAATGGCGGTTTCAACCTCATTGCGTAGAATACATAAAAAAAATTAAATAATTTTTAAATGTGTAATTCTTTTTCCATGCAGGGGCGTATATACGGTGCGTAGTTTTCGGTTATATTTCGAATGTCATAGGTCGCATTGCAAATCTGCAATAGTTCACCCTCTGCAAGTGTATGATGACATAATAAACACAGGCCAGCCATTGCAACCTAGAAACAAAAAAATTATAGCACTGTGATAGAATTTTCTTAATTTAGGAACGTACTTAATAAATTTCTGAAGAAGTTCGAAAAGCCACGTGTACACAGAGCTTGCTGAACGCGGTTATTAAAAATCTATAACACTATCAAGCGATTCAATTTGTAAACATATGACCGTTTGAAGTTTAAACTTGTCAGATAGCGAACGCCGAGACCATTACTATCCTTGATGCGACGTGAGGCTAATTTGGCGGTAATTCTATATTTTGCACAAAACTCAAAAAACGTCTTATAACAAGTCAGTAAAATACAATTTAATAAATTTTAAGCCTAATAAATTTAGATATGTAAGAAATTTAAAACTGGAAATCGCAAAAAAATCAAATTACAGTAATGTAGTGTATACACGAGTTTTGGATCCCGCGGAGCGCGTGTAATGAGACTTTTGTCGGGAAAATTCTACAACTTAGAACAAAGATACACACTTTAAACTTTGTATACACATTTAGAAGACGTGAAATTTGGGTTTGCCTAATTTTCAGACCAAAAAACTAAAAATTGTCAATTTTAGGCAACTTTTCTCAAAAACCGTGTTTTTTGGTCGTTACTCAATGAACAGTGGTCAAAAAAATAGATAAAATATATTTGCAGAATTTTCCGTAATGTAATCGTATTCTATACACAATAGAGTATTAAAAAAAAAGTTTTGAGCCATTGGGTGCATTTTTGACATTTTTGTGCCACTTCAAACTTTCGAAAAAAAAATTGTTTTTTTTTTAAGGAAAAAAATTTATATAATTGTTTGATATCTTAGCCAATTATGGTACGATGTCGATGAAACACACACATAAGATTTCACATTTAAAAGTAAGCTTTGTAAGTGGAATTAAAAAAATTCATAATAGTTTGGCCGTTATAGGCAAACAATGAAATTAGGACCGCGGTACACTTTGCTCTTCCGCCATATGCCCAATTTTGGGATTTCTCTTGCTCCCTTCTGGGAATCACTAGTCACATCCCTTAAGTTCAAAACGCATTTTTGTTTTTTCAAATATCTTAATTTTTACCAATGTTATAAAGAATTTAGTGTTTGAACATTTAACAAATTCAATTTTTCGACCTTCGTCGCCTCAAAATACTTAACAAATTTCAATCGTCCATACCCCGAGAACGGTGCATCGGATCAAAATTTCTCAAGAGACATAAAAATTATCATTTTTGCTAATCTTTCAAATGTCGTAAATTGCGTTTTAAAAATATTGATTTATTTCCGACATGCGCCTGCGCAAAATTGAGAAATTGACAAAATCCAAAATTTCGGCACTTTCGAAAAACGGCTACATTTTGTTTTGCCTTTTTTCGAAAAGATCACCTCAAAATACATAGAATCCATTTTGTTTCATCTAATTACAATTTAATGTAAGCTCAAAACCCGTAATTTAATTCGATTATATAGACAATATGAAATTTAAAAAATAATAGTAGCCGGGTGACCAAAATATGAACTGTGATTGGTGGATTTCATATTTGTGCAGGGTTCATACTAGGTACAAATTATATGAATTATATTCGTTCATTTGAACGCAATGACATACTTTTCCGTTTTGTAGTCTGTGCTTAAAACAGCTAATATACATGTGGGTGTAAAACACTAATTATTAGTATATTTTTTAGTTATTAAAATTAAATATACATGTATCGATGGAGCTGAGACTAGTGCATTGGGAGGTCATGCGAGAAGTCCCGAGTTCAAATCTAGGATTGGAGACCAATTAAATCTTATGTTTTCAATTTATTTTATTTTATAAATTAGTAAAAATCATAAATTTTTTTAGTTATATCAACTTGCACAAACTACTATTTTCAATTCACTTTTAAATAATGATTCCGTTTTTCTCATTTTACCAACTGTCAATATTTAAAATTACCATATTTCATTTCCCATAACACTCATTATTATTATATTTCAATAATAGTTACAATTTTCATCCTATTGGGACTTTTACAAATAAATTAATTCATTAAATTATTTAATAATTTTAAAATTTTCATTGACACTGCCATCTATACCTTACCATTAGTAAACATTAGTTTAGATTTTATATTTTTCTACTTTTATTGTTAATATTTTTTTAAATAGAGGTCACTATAGGTATTCAACCTGTTTTATTTGGTATACTTTGAAAGATTTTTATGTGATTTTCAATCTCTCTAATTTAACGCCATTTCACCATTCTGTTTTAGTCTTCGTTTTATATTTTTTTAATGTTATTTTATATAACTTTTGTAAATCTGGGTTTCAGCTTTAATAGGCAACTCTTTTAAATAAAAATATTTTTTTAAATAAATATATTTTTGATATAAAAATATTTTTTGACATAAAAATATAATGTTGAATATATTGATATATATTGTGAAGAAATAGAATGTGGGAAAGATTAAATAAGGACATAAAAGAATATAAGAAGTAATTTTAACAGTTATTCTTAAAACACTGTAATTATTGATATAAATTAAATTTGACAAACAATATTAAGTTCAGAATTTAAAGGTTTCTAAGCAATAATAGAATCAAATAATAAAAATAAATTAGAAATACCTACCTTGATAGAAATGACGTCACAAAAGTATAATATTGGGATATGCAATCAGTAGGAAACAAAAATAAGAAAATTATTTTTTTTCTTGGTGATGGCGTACCTAGTCAATGAAGAGCCATCAGCAATTTTGGAATATTTTGGTAGGCATTTTGTAAATTGAGACCTAAAAAGAAAAAAATGTTTGTAAAAATTTAAATTAAATTACAAAACCTTAAGAAGAAGAATATAAAACATTGAAATAAATTTGTCTAATTAAATATCATGTTATAAGTAAGTCAGATTAAAACAAGAAAACCGACAATTCAGAAGCAGAAGCGGATGATTAAAACGCACCTATTAAATATTTAGCGCCAAGATGTAGGCAACACGTAATAAGGGTTCAAAATGGCGGAGTTTTCTATCTCCTTTTAAAAGGCACTCAGAAAGCTGCGCAGTGCGACCATTCTCCGTATAGTAAAAGAAAATCAAAGTATGTGTTATAATCATATGTAAATAGTTCTACGATATTAGGTTTGTTTGTTATTCTGATGTAAATCTCGGTGTACTCGTTTGAGTACATTGGGCACATGAGTACACTGGATATTTTTTCCAGGAACATTTTACAATGGACATCAACAAAATTCCAACTAGCTCTTTTTATGGTAAAAGATTCAAAACCTTAGCTTCTGCAGTTGATGCTGTTGAACAGGCAAGTATTGGTAATTCAGAACTTGATATCGTTATAATTCCACCAGAATATCAAACGGACGAGGAAGAATTCGATGAAGACGATTTATTAGTTGCCAACCTACCAGAAGATATTTCAGGTGAGGTGGAAATTGACCTCAATGGGATTGATTTTGAAGAAGACGAAGAAGAAGAAGAAGAAGACGACCTGTCACTGACGGATCTTCAAATTATACAACCATACAATCAAACGGACGAGGAAGAATTCGATGAAGACGATTTATTAGTTGCCAACCTACCAGAAGATATTTCAGGTGAGGTGGAAATTGACCTCAATGGGATTGATTTTGAAGAAGACGAAGAAGAAGAAGACGAACTGTCACTGATGGATCTTCAAATTATACAACCAGACAATACGACTGAAAATTTGGATAATACCCCACTGTTAGAGAGATGGCATCTTCTAAAGGGGAACCCTAATTGGACGCAAGTACCTACGATATTAGAGTTGCCTAGCACAGATGGAGCCGATTATCGGTTAGAACAACTTCGCCAAGATCTAAGAGGGCTAAATGCTGTAGAGATTTTCGAAAAACTATTTGATGACAAAGTTGTCCAACATATTGTCGATCAAACCAATATTTATGCGGCATCTAAAAACAATCATAACTTTGCAACAACTAAAGAAGAGTTAAAAAATTTTGTTGGTGTGCTTCTCTTCTCTGGGTACCATAAATTACCTCGTGAGCGCCTTTATTGGAATCTTGATGAGGATGTTGGAGTTCCTTTTATTTCGAATGCAATTAGTCGAAACAGATTTACAGAAATAAAAAAACATTTACATTTAGCAGATAACAGAATACTTAATAGTGAGGACAAAATGTACAAGATTCGACCACTTATGAACATTCTCAATTCAAAATTTCAACAATGGGGAATTTTTCACAAATTCTTGTCTATAGACGAAGCTATGGTTAAATACTATGGTCATCACTCTGCGAAGCAATTTATGAGAGGTAAACCTGTTCGTTTCGGGTACAAAGACTGGATGTTGTGTAGCTCGGATGGATATTGCTATTCATTCGATACATATTGTGGAGCTAATCCATCATCTAGTCAAGGACCAACTAAAATTAAAACCACGCTTCCACTAGGTTACCCCAAGTAATCATGTCCTATTTTTCGACAATTATTTTGCAAGCCATGATCTTTTAAATACACTTCGAAAGCATGTAATACGAGCTACTGCTACTGTACGGGATAATCGTACAAAAAAATGTCCTCTTGTACCTGCCAAGAAAATAAAAAAAAAGATCGTGGATTCTTTGATTTTCAATACGATAAAAGAAACCATCTTCTATTTGTTAGATGGAATGATAATAGTGCAGTAACGATGGTAACAAACTATGATTCAGTCGAACCTTTAGCACAAGTCAAGAGATGGTCTTCGAAAAGAAAAGAGAAAATTTCAGTACCCCAACCGCAACTTTTTAAAAACTATAACCACCGTATGGGCGGTGTTGATCTGTTAGATCAAGGGGTCAATAATTATAGAATTGCTGTCCACGGTAAAAAATGGTGGTGGGTTCTCTTTACTCACATGGTAAACGTAACTATTGTAAATGCCTGGAGATTACATAAAATTATTTACCCCAATGACAAAGTGGATCTTTTGCAATTTGTTAGAAGCATTACTCGTCACTATCTACGCTCCTATAATAAGGCTGTACAAAGAAGATCTGTATCTAGTAGGCCTTCTGGTTCATTACCAAGAAGTATATTGGAAGATCCGGTTAGACATTTCCCCAAAAAAATTGAGAACCAGCTCAGATGTCGTCAAAGTCATATGAGGGCTAGATGGATATGTGAAAAATGCAATGTGACTCTGTGCATTGAACGAGAGTGTTTCAAAATATTTCATTCTAAGTTGTTGCTTTACAGTATTATAATAATTGACATACAAAACTTGTTATCCCATTGTACTCATTTGGGTACACACATTTTTTAAAAAGTATAAAAGAAAAAAACATTTTTTATTGTAAGTACAAGTATGAGGAGGATATTTTTAGTTAAAAAAAAAACCTGATTTAATATTTTTTTTTTGATAGGGCGCTGGTGGGCACTAATGGGTTAAAGAAAATTAAAAGTTACCTTACCATTTTGGCTTGAATATCTTGCACGTAAAAGGATTGTTCCTGCATTTGCCAAGCGCGATCAAACTTCGAATTGGAAGAGATTTTTCATGTAGCTTTACGTACAAACTATACACGTCAATCCGGCTGCCTATTATCACGTTTAGTTTATTTAAAAGTGAATAGAGAAGGTGTTTATTACTTTTAAACTTTCAAACTTTATTATAAGCGAGGCGAGACACCATTTCTTTTTCAACTGTCAACACAACACTAATGAGCTGTCTGTCATATGTCAATATTGTCAATGGATTTGAATATACGGTAGGCATGTTCGGTTAATACTCCGCGAGCTAATCAAATATGAGGTATATACCTTTTCATCGAAAATATCGTTCCATCCATACAATTTGTGTAAATGTAACAATATTTTCATACGTACTGTAGCTCAGTGCTACACTTTCAATGTAAAGAAATAGATTCCAATTACGTGGGCTTCTGTCAATAGTGTATTTTTTTAGCTCGCGAAGGATTAACCGAACACTCCTGGTAGGCCAGAAGGAAGGGTATAATCATCTTTGTCGTATTTGTACTCTTTTTTGAAAAAAATAATAAAGATAAATTTGATCTGTAGCAGTTGTCTTGTAAAATAAAAATATTCTAGGCTAGTTGCTACCGTTTTACGTAGTGATAATTCTTTATTGAATCTTTCTCTATAGCCTCGTAACCATGACTTTCCAGCCAGTTGCTCCGCGTCCCACTTATCCGGATATTTTTTCAATATTGTAGAATTCTGGCGATTGCAGTAATTTTGTACGTTATTGATATTTGAAAATAATATTTAAAACGAAAATAGAATACCTATACATAATACGGAGTGTCTAAAACGTTGTTGAGAACTCATTCCAGAAACGTTTCTTTAGAAACATCGTAGGGACATACCATTTATGTCAGAAGTATACATGGAACCTGAATGGGATGTTTCTGGCAGATTGGTGTTAATAGGGATAATAATAGGAAGTGTGGTTAGAACACGTTTCACATTTTTATCTGTAGAATTTAAAAATGTAAAGAATTCACATGACAATAGACCCACCATCTTTTATATGCTACATTGTACTGATTTAACGAGGACTCTGCTAAAGAATATATCATGCAGCTACCTCTGCAGTGAACCCTTGGTTTGTATATGATTGCCGGACAAAACTCCTGTCGTCAGGGTAATATTCGACCACAGAGGATGGCTGCAATAAAAAGGGGATAATAATAAATCTTTCCTAGGAGAAAACATATTAGGTTTGTTGATCAGCAATTTTCTATATAGGGGGTACCAACACTGGGATCTCCATAGAGGCACAATAACAATTCCCTTGGCTTTATCCAAAATTATTTTATTTAGTACTCAGCTTACACTTAATTTCACGCATTTTACTTAATTTTCTTTTCGACATTTTAATCTAACACAAAAAACAAACTAATAACGATGACACTTAATGCAAGAATGAGCATAGCGGGGAGTATATCTTTCTCTCTTTCTTTCAACTAGTGACGATTTCATGACAAATGCATGGTTGCCTATGTGTTCTGGACTGATGGAATGGAGAGAAGTATAATTGAAAAATATATTGATGCCGAAGTAAAATATAAAAAACTTTGTTTAAATTATATCCACTCAATTTATTTTTTTAATAATATCCGCAGTATTGGCATACTAAAATTGGTAATAACAAACTTCTAGATTTTATTTATTTAACATCTTAGCACCGTTATCTTTTCACTCCTATCGATATTGACATTTATCAATGCATTCTTAAAATTTATAACTTAACTGAAAGCCAACAAACCTGTTAAAATGTAAAAATGTTCCAATTTAACGGACATGAAGGCCCATTTGACTTCGGTATTTCCGTTTCAAAATATCTATCTCTCTTCAACCCACATTGGCACTGACTCAACCACGGTGGAGATCGGGTGATCAGGTGCATTTAAATTGCCAAATTGCAACTTGGCTCTCACCTGTTGTCATTCGATAAAAATAAAGAATGATTCAGAATATTTACGCAAAGACAAAAGTTGATAATGACCGAAACGTTTTATAGTTGCTTTTATTCAAGTACTCTCTAATAATAAATTAAACAGAAAATATTCTAATAGAACGATAATGTTTCGATAATATATTTTTTATATTATTAAGGCTAGAGTTTAATTGCGTTTAATAATTTTATTTCCTAATAAATTTGGAAACTATACAAGATAAAGAGCTAAGATTTGGTAGACATTTTTGAAATAAATCAGAGCAGTAACTTTGAGAATAATAAAAATAAAAGTTTAAACAATTATAAAAAAAATTAAAATGGGTCAAGGCAAATACTCTATTAATAATTAAATACAATCACGTTGAAACCAATTCTCCCATCAATGTAATAACGGAGAAAATTGAAAACTAAAATACAATATAAAATTTCAAATAATATACGTGGAAAACCTTGCTTTATCAACATTTTAGTTCAGGCACTCGTCGATAGATCGAAAAACAAGCGAGTCGAATCGTTCCTAACATTTAATACATGCATTGTATTTTCCATCTCGATCACATTTAAGTTTGGAATTATTTCCTTTTTTATAGTTTTGATTGTTTAAAATGCAAACAGAAGACGAAATAATGTGCGTTTCAAATACATAGAGAATGAAATAGTGGCAACATTGACAATTCGTTATTCGATTGGCTTTTGGACGCTGTATTTGTAAAATTAAATCCGTGTCCACAGACTCTTTATACTAAATCATTAGAAATGATTTGTGTGATGGAAGGACAATTAATTTGTCGGACAGTTGATTGGGTTTTGGAAAGAAAAGGTTTTTCTCGAAATTTTTTGTTTGTTCTTTATTTAGGTAATATAGGTAGCTTAAATGGCGTTCGTGTTTAATTATTTTCAGATCAGTTATGAATGTCTCAAAAGAAACATAAAATTTATCGCACCTTCTATTTTATTTTACGGATCTGTGACGTCATTTTGTTTAAGTTTCTTAAAAACAGTTCGAGAAAAATTAGAATTAAGTGTTATTAATTAGGTACTGGATTTTTATTTAAATGAACTTTTTTAAAAATTGTGAATTTATTATCGAGAAATCGCAAATAGAAATCCGAAAAGTCAGTATATCTGAAAAATAAGTGGCTGAAATAATTTGAAAATTGGGAAAACAAATCTCAATAATCCCCCTACGAATTATCAAAACCATCTCCGGGCCCCAAAGGTAAAAACAAATACTTAACCCCAAAGGTGAAAACAAACACTTGTAGATTTAAAAAAAACCTGTTATCGCCGGGAGTCGAACCCAGACTTCCACGTTTTCCGGAAATGCATCTTTACCGTTAGACTATCAACGACATTGACTGTCGAGATTCCTAAACGGAAATTTGAACTGCTAGTTCTAGCCAAACCTTCAGGTTCTGTCTCAAATCTACAAATACCTCCAATACAGCATCGGTATATAATATGATAAATGCATTTCTCATATCGTTTGGCTAGAACTAACACTTCAAATTTCCGTTTAGGAATCTCGACAGTCAATATCGTTGATAGTCTACGGTAAGAATGCACGTCCGGAAGACGTGGAAGTCTGGATTCGACTCCCGGCGATAACGGTTTCTGTTTTCAATTCTTTAATTATTTGTTTGGTGTCCGGGGATGGTCTTGATAATTCGTAGTGTGATTATTGAGATTTGTTTTCGAATTTTCAAGTTATACCTTTTTTCCTCGTTTGAAATTAGAAAACATTTTCTTGTAGCACCATTAACCTTCTCTTTAGTTGAACCCTTATACCTTTCTTTTATTTTTCTTTCATTACGTTTTGTGTTTTGAAACGTATTTTTTTTATTTTTGGGCTTCGTGAATCCCAAGTAGCTTTTTCCTGTCAGTTTTAGTTTTTTATTAATAGCCCTTTTATTGGTCCCTTTACGCTTTTTAATTTGCATGTTTACTTGCAGGTTGATCTTCTAAATCGTTATCCTCTTGTGATACTTGCCCTTGCGATTCTTGATCTGAATAATTATCTTCGACTATGCTTCCTTCAGGTGAGTCAGCGTCGTTGCGCTCCATAGTGACGTCGTAATCGGGATCAGAGAAGTTTTCTTCGGGTATTATCGTGAGAAAATTTGTAACGCTTTGATCCAAACTGGCTTCTACATTGATTACATTGTTTATTTGAAAACAAGAATCTGATTTCCAAATTCACAATTTGTTCAGGAGAACTCTTAAGAATTCCTGGTAGGAACTACTTTCGAATACGACCTCCGCGTTACTGATTATTTCAGAAATATCCTCAGGGCTGAGAAGTTTGTTGTGTTTTTTTATTTTAATTATAAAGTTGTCATTTATTTGTATGTTGTAAGAAGGGCTTTGTAAATTACAGTGCTCTCTATGGATCTACTTTAACACAAAAATAGTTTTGTGGCTATAAGTTGCTATAACCTATCGTCGCAAAACTATTAATAATTTAAACATAGTAAGTAGTATCAATATAACATCAAGTAGTTTTTTAAAATAATGTACATGATCTCAAAACAAATAATTTATAATAAATGCGGGTATAACGAGGGGTAAAATAACAATAAATTGAGGGAAATACTTAAAAAGGGCAGGTTTGAAGAGTATTATCTCAAGAAAGTATATCCTTTCTGTTTATTTATCCAGTATTGTTTGAGGTTACTTTTGAATACATTTATTGTTTTTTTTTAATTTCTGTAGGCAGTCTGTTAAATTTTTTAAACCTTTAATAAAAATTGAATTTTGGGAACTTTTAGTGATGGCTTGCCGTACATGAAAGTTAGATTGGCTTCTTGTATTATAGTTGTGTTATTGCGAATTATATTGAATTTTTTCTAAAAGATTTGTACGCTGATTTTCGTCCCTTCATTTTCGCAGTAAACCCCAAAACCTGTTCTTTCGGCTTGCTTGTCTTTAGATCCGTTTGTGAAAACTACATGATATTTGTTCCATTTCTCTTTGATTATTTCCCTGAATTCCTTTTGATTATTTGTATTCTTTTTTGGAGCCCCAAATCGACCCCTCTGTGCCCAAATGTAAAACATGGTAGATTATCATATTTTCTAATTTTATAGTGATATGCTAATGCCCTATCCAGTCCTTCCAGTATTGGAAAGTTCGTAGTGCTATTGATTTGATGTTGAAAACTATAGATACTTAATAATTTTTCCATGATAATGCTTTTATTCTGAGAAATATGTTTAATAATGAATTTTTCAGCTAACCAAATTCTCCTTCGATGTAGTCTCAGCTAACAAGGAAACCGTTGGGGTACTCCTCATTGCTCCTAAAATAAGCATCAATGCTTTAAATTGTACTTTATCGAGTTTGTATATGTTTCTTTTTGCTGTATTAAAAACTAACATTGTACCATAATCCAGATGCGACCTAACTATACCTTTATAAATCATAGATAAAATTTTTGAATCTGCTCCCCACCAATAATTTGCAACTGATTTCATTACATCAATTCCTTTTTGGGCTTTGGAAACTATATTATAAATATGCGCATTTAACTTCATTTTTTCATCTAGCATAACCCCTAAATACTTAACAGTAGGTACGTATAGTATGGTTTCATGATTATATTCAATACTAAGTAAAAACCGGTTATTTTTCCTTTTTTGAAAAATTATCGCCTTAGACTTTTGTCCAGAAATCTCAAGGCCATGTACCCCTAACCAGTTCCTTATATTATCTAATGTTTCGTTGATGCCCCGACATATTTCTTCAAGGTTATGCCCTTCCGCTAGTACCATCATATCGTCCGCGAAACTCAGTAAATCTACCCTTCCCACTGTTTGTTTGTATATATCATTGGTGTATACTGCATATAAAATTGGGCTAAGTACCCTTGTGGGATACCTTTACTAGTGTGTCCTGATGTGGAACATGACCCTGTTACATTATCCCTGATCACTTTCCTATTAGTGAATATTTTCCTAAGAAATTCTATATAGGGTTGTGAAATGTTAATCTTTGCGAGTTTATTCATTAGTATTGGGATGCTTACATTATCGTATGCTGCTCTAACATCTAGAAATACTGCCACTACTTTTTTATTCTTTTAAAAGGCCTGAAATATTATAGATTGCAAATATACTAAATTGTCCATGATTCCCCTACCCTTTCGAAGCTCTGACTGCTTCTTACTTAATATCTGTTCCGATTGTAGCAGGGGCGGCTTGTGACCAAAATTTTGGGGGTTCACAGTAGGAGAATACAGATCCCGGTACAGATATAGGTAAAAAACTATCAGTGTTTTAGAAAGGTATATTATAAACTTTCTAAAACACAGAAAGTTTTTTCATACATCTGTAGATATACCTATATTCTGTCAGTGTGAACCACCCAACGAGCCGCTACTGGATTCTAGTTTATGTTCAATCCTATTTTTAATTAAATTTTTTACAATTTTTAGGACACACGACTGAAGTGCAATGAATCTATAACTATTTAATTGCTGTGGATCTTTAAGTGGTTTTAGAAAGGGACATATTATTTGAGTGTTCCATTCCTTTGGGAGTTCCTTGCTAGCTAGAAAATCATTAAACACCTTAATTAAATTGACTTTAATACCAAACGGTAATCCCCTTATTAAAGAATATACTATAGCATCCGCACCCGGCATTGTATCCCTTTTTCTTGCATTTAGCACCACATTCTGTCAATATCGGGATTGTCATTCACTTTATCAGTATTTTTTCTAGATAGTTGTTTGGCGGCGTCAAAGTATGGTAAATTTTGGAAACTCATTATCTCGTTTATTCTTTTTTGTCTTAATAGCTATTCACATTCTTCTATATTTTTTAGTTGTTCAGAAACTAGATGGTCTTTCCTACAATAAAGGCATATTTTAATATTATATTCAGTACATTTGTCTTTTTCGTGCTCCTCTTTTCCACACTTTTCACATCTTTCTTTGCTATTACATTATTTGGCTGTATGGTTAAATCTATAACACTTAAAGCATAGAGTAATTGGTCTAATATAGGTGGTTACTGTTAGTCTGTTATTATATATGGACACATACCTTGGGACCCTGTTGGGATATATTTTATTTCTAGCGATTCTTTATCTTGTACTCTTCTGTTTAAACGGCGAACTTGTGCTACTTTATACAATCCTCCTGATTCCTCATTGGCTCTATCTATCACCTCCTTTTCAATCATATTACTACCCACTCCTTTCACTACTCCCTTACAGGATACTAAGGTTGCTGGTATAAAGGTTTTGAACCTCATTTTTACAATCTGATCGCTTTTTTTGAAGTCATTGGCATCCTTTGGAAGTCGGAACGACACACAAACTCTATTTATTCCTTTCTTTTCTATATTTTTAATACCTTTAATTCCTGAATTGTATAGGACTTTCCCAAATTCCACTAGATGCAAGTTACCCACGTTTTTATCACTGTGCTCCAACATTACATTGAATGGACCAGAGTCATATATAGAGTACTCTAGGTTGTCTAAGAACGTGTTTGTCTTTTTCACTTCATTTAAGTTATTTTGTATTCCATCGTGTATACTATTTTCATTACCTCCACCTCCCGGGTCGGGCGGCGGGTCCTCCACCTCCATGTGGTTTGATCGACTTTTAGGTTAGTTTGCTTATTTTCTAATATTTACTACTACTATGGAAATAATTATTCTAATCACTACTTGATTACCACTTCGCTATGATGTTTGATGTATCTGTGCTCGATGGCTGAAATTTTCACCAATTTACTTAGATTTATTCCTATGTCTTTACACGTCCTTATGCGTAGGAAGATCAACATGGAATCCCTCACAATTTTCAACGTGACAACACCAGGAAAAAGAAGAGAGTCAGACAGTCCCGGTTCCCGGTCCAGGAAATCGATTTAAATTAAACCACGTAAGAAAATCGATTAGTTTTATTTTAATCATCCCTTTAATTACCCAACACCTGAAATATTTAAGTTCTCCTTATTATAGGTCAAATACACATAAAATTTATTTTTTTAATTTTAAATTCTAACCCCCTTTACATGTGTATCAAGCTGCTGTGTTTATATTAAAAATGTCCATTTTTAATCGATTCAAACTAGAATGCAATATGTCCCGCTGAATAACCATATTTGAAAGTTGAAGATATTTTTTATCATATAAGGACTTGCCCTAGTATCCAAAGTGCACTTTTTCGCCATCTTGTATACCTTCCTTTGCGAATGATTTATTAATTAGACACAAATCACTTTCTTCTAAAATCCTTAAAATTCTTGTCAGTCTTGTAGTTCATATCGAATTAATAATTAGGTTTAAACTCGTAGAGAATTTTAATGATTTTTAAATGGCAGTTGCAATCGGCAAATCTAATTAAAAATCTCAACACGGGTCGAACGGCCGCCATTAAAATTAATCTCACTTTTCTTGTCATCTCGTTAAATGTATATATGTATATATCACTTAACTTCATTGGTTTCTAGGAATACTGGTCGGTACAATTACTGAAATATTCGCTGATTGGAATTGAAATATTTCTTTTCATGGAAAAAGATAGAATTAATTGTTTTTTTTTTATTATAAGATCAACATAAATTGAATTACAAATATTTTAATATGCTCACACTCTTGTAATTTTTTCCATTTCGTGCTGTCAAAGAAAAACTTAGATGACTTCAATTTTCTAATAAAAAACACGCTGTATACTCCGTTTTAATAGTGGTTTCAGTACAGTGGCGGCTGGTCTGTAAGGGTTCTAAGGCTACAGCCTCCAAGATATAAATACAAATTGAAAATATATTGTTATTTACCCATACTGTTTTTAATATAACTTCTATTTATAACTTTTATTCACATCCTTTTTTTTCGGTTATTCCAATCAAGATCTGTCAAGCCGTCCCTGGCGTTCAATATATTTTCCGTTACCCGTGACCTATTCACCGACGTTGCTTGCTAGCTACAAGCAAGGAACGAAGGGCTAAAAATGTGTAGCCCTCAATTAGTTAAGGTGTTGGGGCGGTCAGATCGGGCAACGCCTGTTGCGATCAGAGGTCGCAGATACGGAATTTTTCTTAGATAAAAGAAATAAGAGATAAAGCATTTCATTCATAACGTATCATTTGTTTGATCCCAATTATTGGAAAAGAGATAAAAGATATTTTATGCGGATTGAAAGAAGACAGACTGTAATCCTAGATCTCGCCTGGAAACGCTGCTGTTATACACAACTAAAAGTCTGTGGATACCAATGGCGTATGCTATTAAAGATAAAATCATAACTCCTCGATTTTTGTGCGAAAAATATTATTAATTTGCAGTAAATACTAATTTTGTGTAAGTTAAATATAAAAAAATAAATCATTAAATACTAACCTATATGATGTGCAATGAACTTTATAATGGTTTAAACTTTAAAACCTACTGAATTTGGAATAAGGGTAGAATGTAAGTAAAAAAACTTAAAAACACTATTTTCTTCCCAAGAATAATACAATATTTATTACACATAAATACACACATAAACAAAATAAAATACAATAAATAAAATAAAAATGAGAAGTAAATAAAGATTTATTCTAAACAAATTTACGAATCCTTTCTTACCTTTTGTTTGTAAAACTTTATTGTATTCCTCCTTCCCCACCTTTTTTTTTTAATCGGGAGTCTAAATATTTCCTGCATAGCCTTCATATTTTCCTAACTTCTCTTTTTATTCTTTGCTAATAATTATACTTTCCTCTTTTCTCTTCTATCAACTTCATTCTACATATGCCTCGCATTTTAATAATAAAATCTTTACAATCTTTACAATCTTTACAATCTTTACAATCTTTACAATCTTTACAATCTTTACAATCTTTACAATCTTTACAATCTTTACAATATTTGCAATCTTTAGAATCTTTACAATCTTTACAATCTTTACAATCTTTACAATCTTTACAATCTTTACAATCTTTACAATCTTTACAATCTTTACAATCTTTACAATCTTTACAATCTATACAATCTTTACAATCTTTACAATCTTTACAATCTTTACAATCTTTACAATCTTTACAATCTTTACAATCTATACAATCTTTACAATCTTTACAATCTTTACAATCTTTACAATCTTTACAATCTTTACAATCTTTACAATCTTTACAATCTTTACAATCTTTACAATCTTTACAATCTTTACAATCTTTACAATCTTTACAATCTTTACAATCTTTACAATCTTTACAATCTTTACAATCTTTACAATCTTTACAATCTTTACAATCTTTACAATCTTTACAATCTTTACAATCTTTACAATCTTTACAATCTTTACAATCTTTACAATCTTTACAATCTTTACAATCTTTACAATCTTTACAATCTTTACAATCTTTACAATCTTTACAATCTTTACAATCTTTGCAATCTTTACAATCTTTGCAATCTTTGCAATCTTTACAATCTTTACAATCTTTACAATCAATCATTACAATCTTTACAATCTTTACAATCTTTACAATCTTTACTATCTTTACTATCTTTGCAATCTTTACCATCTTTACCATCTTACAATCTTTATAATCTTTACAATCTTTACCATCTGTACCATCTTTACCATCTTTACCATCTGTACCATCTTTACCATCTTTACCATCTTTACGATCTTTATGATTTTTATGATCTTCACAAGCTTTACAATCTTTCTTTACAATCTTTTTTACAATATTTCTTTACAATCTTTTTTTACAATTTTTCTTTACAATCTTTCTTTCTTTACAATCTTTCTTTCTTTACAATCTTTCTTTACAATCTTTCTTTACAATCTTTCTTTACAATCTTTCTTTACATTCTTTCTTTACAATCTTTCTTTACAATATTTCTATACAATCTTTATTTTTTTTATTTACATTCTTGTACTGCATTGTTTTTGCCCCGAACAAGTAATTTTTTAATTTATTACTATTATTATTAACTATTTGGTTTTGGCCGTGGTTCTATTCGGTACTCTACATTCTTTTCAACGATTAATTATAGTTTATATTAAGTCATTGAGAAGTTATTCTTATATTTTTTAAGTAGGTACCTACGCAAATTACCAACCCGACGGCACGAAAACATATTCATTATTCCAATTATAATTTCAAACAAATTTAGCAATTTATTTAATCGAAAATAGATTTCAATTTATATTGGATCGATGCAGTATCTAAGCGGACCTCTCTAAATATTTGCATTTGGTATTTTGAGAAAAAAAAATGGACTAGAATTTGGAACGCGCGCTAAATATATGAAAACGCATTTCTGTTTGATTTATGATTTATGGGTATAAAACGAAAAACATAAAACATAATTTTGGATGCATAATTATGAAGATGAAATATAAGTGTCTACCTAGTTAAAGTGTTTTTAAATTTATTAGCTTTGTACTCATTTTAAATTATATTGAACTAAATTCGAAACATTTCTTAGAGAATAATAATATTAACAATAATTTGTTTTGTGTTTCAATAAGATAAAAATTAAATCCATAAATTTAGAACATAAACATCTATGGAACATTTTGAGAGTTCTGTAAGTTAGCAGAATTTGGTGCAACTCACATTTTAGAGTTCTTAAGAGGAAAATTTACATTTCAAACTGAAAAGACCTATATCGAATAACCTTTTAACCTGAGGGTTATTTATAACTATGAAATTTAAATTTTAACCTAAATCTCTATTTAATATTCCATCATTTTAATTTTGTGCTTTAACCAATCCTAGTGTAAATAGACATGACGATGATGTAATATACCTAAAAAGTGAATTGCTATATGCCAATCTTAGTATTACAGAAATGATTTACAAGGTGTACAAATACGTAAAATTTATTTATCCTTCATAAAACATCAGTGAAATATATTATAAATTGTTTTCATTCCAAAATATTAATTTCTTAAAACTCTTAACAGAGGTCCTAGTTTCCAGACGAAAAATCTGCAATGTAAGTAGTACCCTACTTTTAAAGTTTATTTTTAACCATGTTTAAAAGATAAAATAAGTACGTGTAGGTAAGGGTTAAATCTATGCTTCTCTGGAACCAATTTTTCAAAATAAAATGTAGTTTTTTCTAAAAAAATTGAGAAAATGGGTAAAAAAAGTCGTTTTTGTAATTTTGTATTTTTTTTTTTTTTTTTCTAGAAAAAACAGAATCCAATTTTGAAAAAGTGTCTCCAGAAGAACACAGATCTAATCTTTACCTACACGCATATATTTTTTCTTTTAGAAATAGTCAAAAATAAAGTTTAAAAGTGGGGTACTTCAATGCCCTGAAACTATTAGATGGTATACATTCTCTCTATTGGTTCGACAGGCATGCAATACCAACAGGTTTTCTTATATTATTTAGCAGATTTCTTAATGTGTTATAGATATGAAATATGTTATTTGTTCTGTCCTTTTTGCTTTTGTGATACCCCCCTACTAAATTTGCTAACAATTTTAAAGAGGTGAAATTATTACACAAAAATATTTTACTGGATTATATTTGGTTCAATTCTCTTATTTTTAGTCTGTGGTTGCTCTGTATACAATTAATTATAATTCACCCTATAATATAATATAATATAATATAAAAAGGTGTACATAGTAACTTATAAATCTAGTACAAACTAGTATCGACTTCAATTTTGCTGTATGTATTAGTTTAATGTTTTTTTCATTAATCTAAATGGTTTTACGTTGGCCATAACCCATATAAATTTACAACCTCAGAAACTACATAAATAACACAAATTCCAATAAAACTGTATACGTTCGACAATAAATGGGTTTAAAACTGTCACTTGAAATTATAAATTTTAACGGCCTTCTGAACAGCTCCTCTTTAATTGGTATACTGGATAATTTGCTTTAATACTCAGAATAAAAAAAAATAAAATATAAATGTTTTTGACTCGCGTCGTCCACTAGATAAGGCGTAAGGTGGCCATGCACAACGCAAAGTTTTTCCAGTTTAAGTAAAGAACCCTGCACCAAATACATGTGAAAAGAGCTTTTAGCCAATTTTGATAATTTTTTGAAACATTGTAGTACAAGTTACTAGAAGTTGCATGTGCAAGTTTAAATCAGTTTCTATGTCTAGTTTCGGAGATTTAATTTTTTGTAAGGTAGTTCACTCGTAAAACGGATTTTCTTAAGAATTCAATACAATTCAAATATAAGGTTTATGAAAGTGTCTAAAAAAATTTTTTGACCATCTGTGAAGCGAGATATTGTGACGGCCCACTCCCCGGTACCCTCTTATTTTGTTGTTCGTTGTGTTTTATTTTACTCTCTTCACACAAATTTATTTTACTTCTTATTCTATACTTACTGTAATTGGCCTTTTTTCCTCTAGTAGTAAAAGTGATCGCCTAGTTAATTAATTGATAATTTATATACACACGTTGTGATAATGTTAATTAAGGTAAACCAGAATTCGATGCAAAGTTTGGTGCAAATTGATAAATAAAACATACAAATTCATATTTAAACTCTTTTTATATTTCATATTTTAAATGTTATGCAATAATTAGCAAATTATATTACAATTGTTACTATTTACTGAGATCTCACTTGAGTCCCGTTTAAACGCAGACCATATTCATTTGCTATCAATATATCTTTTACTTAGGTTGATATCCAACAGAGTTAACGAACAGCGCCAATTCGCCAGTTGATTAACTACTGTGTTGTTGTTTATATTCTTATTTAGGTTGACGACCAACGGAGTTAACGAACAGCGCCAATTCGCCAGTTGGTTAACTATTGTGTTGTTGTTGATTTGATTCTATTCTAGATATACACAGGTTGCACCCTCTTAGGTGAATATTTCGACGAGTATAGAGGCGATGACCAACGTAAGTAACGAACAGCGCCAATTCGACAGTTTACCTTACTATGTTGATTTCACATATACTTTGTTTCAAACCTAGTAGAACGGGTTGCTTAGCGTATAGGTGTCCCCCTTGAGCTAACGAACAGCGTATTCACCAGTTGGTTAACTTACTATTAAACTTTACCATCTTGGTTTGTACAATTTATCCAAGATAGCACATCCCTGTATATTACTTAAATATTGATTTTTATAATTTCTCTTGAGTTAACTTAATACAACCCTGTATATTTTTTTATATTAATTATTATAATTACTATTTAAATTATTTAATACAACCCTGTATGTTTCTTAATATTGATTATTTTAATTTCTATTGAAATACTCAAAAACTCACCCATCGAAACAGATGTCTATCCTAACTGTCTTTCGGGGTGTATGACCTGAAGGCCATGTGGTTTATTGGTTAAATTGATAATATTTTGTAGCAAATGTCAAGCCACCCTTAAACGAAACCCCGGTGGTATCTCAAAGAGAGTTACATAAATCTTTTGACTCTTTTTGTGAAGGCGTCGATTTAGGTACGTCGGAGCGTCGAGGCGCCTAGCGTCGATGCGCCTAGCGTCGTGGTGGAAAGAAAGGTATTTAATACGGTACTGTATTGGGACAGATATACGGTAGAATTATGTAGGTGGTGCGGGACGTGGTATTATGAAGAAAATATTTAGGGACGGCAAGCGTCGGAAATAAGGCGTGGGATATTGAGCGTCGAAATGAATATACGGTAGGAAATACTTAGATGGTGCGGAATGTGACAGCGTTCGAGACGTAGGAAGTAGGACGGCAGGACGTTGGGCGTCGAGACGTTGACACCTTCGGGGATAGGAGGTATTGTAAGATAGACGTCGTTTAGGAAGAGCGTTTTAGGAGAGGTACTGACTACTGAACTTGAAATATAACTGGATACAAATAATAAATGAATGTATGCACATTAAATAATTAAAAATCAATGAATCCGAGCTCCTTTTGGTTAGAAGTTTAATAGCTTTTTTGACGTTTCTATCGTTTTAGTTCTCATCGAAAATACGAATGTGGGCGCAAAGGGGGTGGGTTATTTATTACTTGCCCTGAAAGCTTTGTGTATCAAAATATTGTCGAAATCGGTCTTAACATCGAAACTAGAAAGATAGCGAGTGTTTTAATGATAATTACTTCGTGAAAAGAAATATGTTTTATGATGTTTTCTTGCTCTAGGTTCTCAGAGACACGTGCACGAAATTTGGATATTTTACGGACATGGTTATAGATATTATTTATTAGGTGTCGTAAATAAGATTTCATTATCTGGGAGATTTTTCGTTAAATGAAGGATTTTGAATCTAATAAGAATGCAATATTATATTTAATAAATGGAATTAATAAATTATTAAGGTACCTGGATGCGGTAGGTTACAATATTTTCTAAAAAAAAATGCTGAATTTTTTGACCGGTTTTTTTTTTTTTTTCGGTAAAAAGATATAGATTTTTAAAGTTGTCGATGCATAGTGGGGCAATTACAACTTGGCTACATTGTAATCGTTAAATTTAACACGCGGTGACTCAAATGTCTGTTAGATTATTTTAAGGTTGTTTTGGTTCTTGAAAAATTAATTCGTCCACTATAGTTGAGAAGTGGAATTGACGGCGTTTCACATTATAATAGAACACTAAAAAATTAGCATAAAGGAGTCACAAATTTCTATAGGCATACCCTACATACTCACTTGATAGCTTACCATTCATATATTAGCGACGTTGCCGGATGGATTTTACTTAAAATAATAACGTATCCATATATACAAACTTATATAGTGCTTCTAAAAAGTCCCCTCCCTCCCCTTTTCTTTTGAATGGTTATACTTAGACTGATGAAATTTGGAGGGTGAAAATGAACTATTGTATGCTTCTCTTCTAGTGGTAACAGGTGACGTAATAGGCATCGGTGACGTCACCAGGCAATTGAAACCAATAATATTAAATGGGACCTTATTTTAACCATAAAAAAACATCGTAAATCCAACAAAAAAAATAGTATGATTGAATAGGTATTCTTAATACCTTTCACTTGATATAAGGTCCCATTTAATAAAATTGGCTTCAGTTGCCTGGTGACGTCACCGATGCTTATTGCGTCACCTGTTACCACTAGTAGAGATGCTAACGATAGTTCTTTTTCACCCTCCAAATTTCATCAGTTTAAGTATCACCGTTTGAAAGAAAAGAGGGGGAGGTGACTTTTGAGAAGCACTGTATGTGTTGTGTACAGTCTCTTACAAAAATATTTTTTAACATTGAGAATCTCGAACTTTTGGTATTCACCATCAGGCGATATTTTGGTGTACGACTGTCGCGAGTGAACTACCTTAAATAATAAAAACGACTATTTTTTTTAATGGCATTACTAGGAAGCCAGTCAGTCGTTAAGACAAAAGAAGCAGCCTTATTGCGGGGTGGGTCAAAATAGCGACAATTTAGCATATTTCGACTATTTTTATCATTGGTTCCATTTAGAACATTTTTCATTAAAATATCTTTATTGGGACTCTTTTTTTATGAGAATAATTTTCTTTATAAGTTTTGCCTTCCTTCCAAAACACTCATTTTTAAAAAAACAATACGTTTTTAGCATTAATCACTTAAAACAGCTTTTGTTAAATTTGGGCCATAGAGTCAGAAAAATTAAAATTTGATAGTACAAGTAATTCACGAAGGGATATTTTAATATTTTAGGCAACAAATTACTATTACTGTATATCAATTTTAATGAGTTATAAGCTTTCTGAATCAATTTAGTTGATGTGTTTTGCAAACCTTAATGCAGACTCAATTATAACTCTTAAGGTTTTAGCTTCATTTACCATGGTTAGTCTATCATTATTAATTTCAATACCTAATTCTTCAATAATTTTGTCACGATTATGACTTGATCCAAACAACATAAAATTAGATTTTATAGCATTAATTAATAAACAGTGCTCTGTTGCTGATCCAACAAAAGAAGCCAATTCACGATTAATTACCTCACACGCATTTTGTGATAGATCTGGAGAGAAACTGTAATAAATCTGAGTGTCATCGGCATATAGGTGAATTTTACAATTTTCTAAATAATGAATGATGTTCGAAGTGTATATTGAAAACCGCAGAGGGCCTAAAATGAAACCTTGGGGTACACCCGACTAAAGATTTAAAGATTCCGATTTAAAAAATCTTTAATAAATAATATAGCGTTGTCAGCAAAACTAATGTAATAATAAATTATGGTTTATCGTATCGAAAACTCTACTAAAATCTAATAGAGTTAAAATAGTAGTACAATGTCCTTTGTCAGTTGCAGTAATTATATCATCTTATATTTGCAGAAGCGCTGTAGTATAGCTGTACCATATACGAAAACCTGATTGAACAGGGAGACAACAATGAGTGATTTGATAAATATGTTCTGTTCTGCTTTTTCTAAGGTCTTTGTACTCATTTGGATTTTGTTTTTTGGGTATAACCTACTGTTCAAATGATCACAGCCTATCGCATTTAATATAATTTTGCAAATACCGGTTTCGTCAACTTTTCTGTATTTAAATGTACAAGGTACAACATTATTAGTATTATAAAGGTTTAATAATTGCTGGGGCGGATTAAAATTTGAAATTGAGTTTACTAAAAAATTATTATTGTGGTTAGGATTTTTTATATTTTCGGGAATATCTGGATTTTTATTTTTGACAAAATTATTAGATTTAAAAGTATGCTATAATTCTTTATTAGTACACTTACTAAATTGATGTAAGAAGTAAGCTCTTTTTTTTATAGCTTGGTTTGTCTAATTTTTAAGGTCATACAATTTTGTACGTTTATATTTTTTCAATGGCTTGTCCCTTTCATTCAATATTTGTCTTATATAAAAAGTTAGGCATGGATCTTTATTTTTTGTAAATCTAGGGGTAACTTTATCGAGTAAAGGAAATAGGCAATTTACAAGATATGACTCCTTTTCATCGACAGTGTCTTGATCAAAAATCATTTTGAAATTGTTCTTCAACAAAACTTTTAAAAGATCTATAGGTATACATTTTAGGTTCCTTTTGTTCTTTAACATTAATTTTAAAGGAGTGATCCGAGATCCTGGCTATAACATAGTCGAGTAAAATTCTAAAAGTATTGGTTACTCTTGTTGGAACATCAATAAATTGCAATAGATCGAAAGATTCTAGTATTAATGCTGTGTTATGTTAGCACAGGTGTTATGATGGCCGTGTAAGTCCATGTGACGACTCTGGAAGAGAAACCCTAGGTGCACTCCACGGTTCGGCGGCATTGTTCATAATAAATGTATGCGCTATTGACTGTTTTCTAAGTATGAGTTCCATGTTAACTTGCTGTCAAAGGTGAGACATAGATACTTCACCTCTGTTGCAAAGTTTAGTTTTGTGTAATCTGGAGGTATTAATTCCATTTCATCCATTTCCTTGTGAAAAAGACCATTTCTACCATCTTGGGATTGATAGACAGTGAATGGTCCTTTCACCACTGTTCTATAATTTTGGGAGCTACTTGCATTCTTTCACAGAATATGTTCTCGAAATTCTTGCACAATGTACCACGTCATCTGCATACGCTATTGTGTAATTACTGTCATTGTTGAGACGGCTAATGGGGGTGTCGAAGACCATGTTCCACAGTAGAGGTAATAGCACCCCTCTCTGTAGACATCCCCTTACAACTGATCCTCTTATATTCACATCTTCTACACTTATGTTTACTGCTTGCTTTGAGAACGTTTATGTATCCACCCACTAACCATATGTGGAACATTCCTGTTGGTTAGTGAGTGTATTATCTTGGGGAAGATGCTTTTGTATGAAAACACCCAAGGCAGACCACTTATTGTCGAGGAATTTTTATATCCGACCAGCAACTAGGTGAAGGGCTGAATCCGTTTATCTGCCTACGGTGTATGCATGTTGATTTGGGTGTAGTGGTGTTGTAATCACCACATCCCTTATGTACCTTTCGGATAGCCTTTCCAATGTATTCATAGAAAACGATGTCAGGCTAATTGGTTTGTGTGTTTTTGAGACAGTGTAATCCATCCTTCTAGGTTTGGGTATAAAAACTAATTTTACCTCTTTTCATTTTTGGGGGAAATACCTCAACGAGGTTCTGATTATACCTATCAGGTATGAATTCTTCCAGACCCCACTGAAGTAGGGATGTATAGATACCGTCAGATCCTGGCTAGATATTACCCATCTAATTATGTCATCGTTTACAATGTGTTTGGCAGCTTACCAATCGTAGACTGTTGGGTTGTATTCTTCCTCTGTCCAGTCGGCTACGTCTGTTATGACCGTTTCAGAGAAGCGTGTTTTTGACAGGAGAAGTTTGATGCTATCTTTGAGGTTGGCAGTTTTCATGTACTCCTCTTTTATTAATTAGCACATCAATGCTTCGGTGTGTATCTTTTGAGAGAGCTTTTTAAAGCCTCGTTGTCTACGGGAAATCTTCGATTTCTTCGCAGTAGGATTTCCATGTATCTCTCTGTTTTTGTCCAACATTTTTTGTTGTATTGTCTGAGGTAAGATATGTAAATATTCCAGTCGTCTTTGAGTGTTGTGGTTCTTGCCTTATTAAAGGATTTCCTAGGCATATTCTTGAGGTGATCCAACTCGTGACTTCACCATGTAGTAGTCGTCTGATCGTGTTGGGTCAGCTTCAAGGGGCAGTATTTCCTACAGGTATTGTTTATAGTGCTTTGGATAGTGTTCGGGTACGTTTCCAAAGCATTGTTATTGTTTGGTAATTCGGCCTCCACCCTTCTCAGAGCCTTTTGCAGAAGGTAATCATAGGTTGCCTTGTTCGTCTTCCTAGGGTTCCGAGCATGGAGTTCTGTAACATCAGTTTATTTTGAATGTTAACCAGCGGTAGTCTGACATCGAAATGTTGTCAGATACTTGCCAGTTTATAATTGATACCAGTTGTGGATAAAGTGATAAATTAGTCTTGAATAGACATGTCAATTTAAATCACATCTTTCAAATATACTTTAAAGTAAATTACCCTATACTCATGCAAGTTTCACTAATTTTTTAAAATATAAATATTCAAAGTTGATAGTCCAGAAAATATTCTTATTTCTTGATGAATTAAAAATGATCTTGCGTTGCAGAACAATATTTGTATAGGTAAATTATATTAAGCAATTACTGTCTTCGTTAAATAGTTTTTGCTTTAAAGCGGATTTATTTATTCTTCAAGTTTAAGTTTAAAGAACAAACATTTTTAAAAACTTAATGCTTTGAAATAAAGTTATTCTCATCACAAACAAAGAGCCCAATAAATATATTTTAATGAAAAATTGTCAGTTCTACTAATTGGGACCAATGATAGAATTGGCGAAATAAACTAAATTGTCGCTATTTTGATCCACCCTGACTGACTGACCATCCCAGGATCTTGAATTTTTTTGAGGCGGGGCAAAAACTGAAGAATGCTGCCCCCACCGCCACTGATGGACATAGGCCTCCCCCAAAGAACTCCAGAACTACCGGTATACCGCTGTTTTTTCTCTGTTAAGCCAGTATTTTTTCCAAAAATACTAGGATGTATCGGACATATATTTTAATTAGGTTAGGACAGGATAGGGTCTGAATAAAACATGAGGTTAACATTATTATTATATTACACATTGAAATTATAATTTTACTCTTCGAGCTTTTTGTTCTCCAAACAAATCTATGGCCTTATCATAATTAATTTGATGAGCAATTTGATTTTCTATTGATAATATGGCAAGACATGATAAACGTTCCTGGCTCATCGAAGATTGTAGATAATTTTTGATAAGTTTAAGTTTGCTAAAACTTCCCTCGCAGCTTGCGGATGTAGTAGGAAGCGTACAGTAAATTCTTAGATCAATACAAATATTGGGAAAGCCATCTTGCAAATCATGCGTATAAATCTGTTGCAAGAGATTGAGAGCGCTAGCATTTTTTTATATCTCTAAATAAAAGTGGACCTTGCTCTTTAAAAATGTAGAGTTCCTGGCAGAATTCAACCGCGTTTAAATCTCGCTCGTATTTTCGTCCCATGCTTTTGCCGTTCTTCATTTGACATATTCAAAATTTCAGTACCATTTAGAAATGCGAAATTCGAATTGAATGTGGTAGCACTATCAACCGTCTTTTTAATTTCTGATAAGATTCTATCAAATACCATCATTGTTGCTTGAGAAAAAATATTTCGCAAAATCTCAAAAAGTGTTTATTTTACGAAAAAGAAACGTTTTATAATTCAATTTTTATGAAATGACGCTAAGAAGGTTTAAAATAACAGAAATTTATTATAAAACAAATGAAAAAGCTTGTTAGACCAAAACTAGTCCAAAAATATTTTGTATTTCGAAAAATCTCAAAAAGTGTTTAATTTACGGAAAATAAATATTTTAAAATTCAATTTTTAAGAAATGATGCTAATTAGGTTTAGAATAACAGAAATGTATTATAAAACAGATGAAAAAGCTTGTTAGCCAGAAAAGTCTTAATTAATTTTTCTTTTTTCTTACCTTTTCTTTATTTCTCACTATTTATATATGAGATATAATAATAAAAACAGTACCAGTGAACACAGATAACATCCACAAAAATATATAGGTAATAAAAACACTTTTAGTAAACACAAAGTACCAATAACTTCAAGAACAAACTTTTTCAAAAATGAAAAGCACAATAAATTTAGATTGTAGCTTTATTCCTTTATATATTATCCTAATTGCAGGTAGTTAACTGCTTTCCTCAAATCAGATATTTGTTTTCCCCAAAGCAAGAATCATTCTTAAGTCATTTCTTACTAAAAGAATTATGGATTATGACAGGTAGTACAAAAGGTGCCTAATATGCTTAGCAGGTATTTAATTTTGGGAATTTTTAAAGCTAATACCGTTTTAAAATCACTCAACGTTTTGGGCAATTGAAAACTTATCCGATTATGGATTAGGCAGGTAATAAGACCCAATATACACTTGACCTGTTTTGCACAGATAGAATTCAAATAAATTTTGATTACCTATGAATTGATTTCAAAACCCTATTTATGGAAAAAAAATATTTTACTATTTGCCGCCCTCTGAATTTGCCGCCCGGGGCACGGGGTCTGGCTTGCCCCCCCCCCCCCTAGATCTGGGGCTGTGACTGACTGATTATTACAAAAAAAAATTTAAACATTTATATTATTCTTAATCGGTTTTCTACGCAAATGAATAAGCAATTCAAATAATTTCGTATACTAATTTTGAGTTTACATAAAAACATTAATATAGCAAAAAAATGATAAAAATATATTAAGGAAAAAATATTCAGACAGTCTGCATCTGTATCATTTTGTATCAAAATTTACCCATACTTCAAGAAACAGAGATTCATTTTAATTGGTCTTTTGTTCTATATCTTCTTTTTTTATTTACTTTATCATTGTTCTATTTCTTTCAAGTCACGATGTTCAAGGTGACCTGCTAAGCTGATTAAAAAACTTTTAAATGTGTATTATTTTATAAATGGGCCTTCTTAAACTCAACCTCCTATTTTCTGCAGTCGTGCAAATATAATTAATTCGAATTTTGCGTGTATGGTCTGCCATTTACGTAATTCCAGTGCAGTTTTTTATTATACATTTTAATGTTATTTGTACACGAAATTCAGCGATTAATCAATTCTTGATAAACACATGACATTGTTTTAATTCTCTACATTTATTTTTTTTTAAATATATTCATTGCGGATGTTAAGTACTTACCCTCCCCCTTATAAACTTCGTTGTTTATAATAAAAGTAAAAAAATACCCAACCTCTCAATTTTTTAAATAGCAAGAGGATTTGTGTGGTACTTAGCTGGAAAGGGCTTAAAAAGCGGGGTTTAAAGACGCACAGGATGGGCCACCGATGATGCCTCGGTCTGTAGAGGCAAATCGAATTGCTTTTTTTAAATCTATTTTCACACCAAGATGGATATCAGAAAAAGCAATAATTTAAAAATAATTTTTAGAGTATCTTTAAAGGCAGAAAATCCAGTATATAAACTTCTTAGTCGTTCACTGAACTCTAATGTAACAACACTTCAAGAATTCATCAACCTGTTCTACACATCTTAAAGCTTCTTTTAGATAATTATCGACTTGTCTAACACCACACCTATCTCTTGTTCTCGTACTCCTCCTTTGACTAAAAAGTTGCCTAATATAAACAATTTTCAAAATACAGTAAATAAAATATACTCTAGTATACCACTGTTAAAATGATACCCACAAGTAAACTGTAGCCAAACAGGCGAACTTTATAGTATCCTAAGAGCTCTGAAGTTTCCAATTGAAGAACCTCGAAGGGCCATCTGCACTGATTCCCTTTCATCAATTCATTCTATCCAAGACATCTTTTCTCAACATCCGCTAATTAAGAAATTTATGAATTTTTTCAAACTTTAATCGAAAAAGAAATTTGGATATTAATTATTTGGGTCCATTCGCACGAGGCAACAAGATCATCACGCCAAAAAAGTTCTCATAAGTAACTTACCTTTAAAAAATATTCATCTATTCAAAGATCTAGTAGGCTGCAAAGAATATATTTGGGACAAAAGGTCAGAATATTGGAGAGGATCCAATACTAAATTATGTACAATTCAACTTGTCACCTCCATCATAATTCCACCGATTAGTAGAAAAAATAAAATTATAATTCGGTGATTGCGAATAGGTCACACAAAAATCACCCATGCTTAGATAATCCTCCCTTCTTCCAGTTTTACTATAATACCAGTTTTACTGTCTTTGCAAAATCGGCCATTCCGTAAAACAGGGATATTGAGCTAAGTGCCTTTCTAGACGTAGAAGACGCATTCAATAACGCCCTTATTCAAACTGACCTGTACCTGGATCAAAAGCATGCTCAGAATGTGTTACATCATTTCATCACTGCAGGGAAAGAGTTTCTTTCAGGTCTTCCAAAGGTGTTTGTTCATCCGTACTGTGGACAGTTCTGGTGGATAATCTGCCAGACTATCTGTATGGGCAGGGCCAGTTTGCACTTTGCAAATTTTAGTAAATTTATCTTTCCTAAAAAAAGTTTACAAGTTAAAAGTAAAATTTGAATTGCAATTAACAAAGTGAAAATAAAAAATTAATAGCCTGCACAGTTAACGTTATGTTATGAAACACAAATATCTTGCACTTATCGATATCGCAAATTTGCAAAGTGCAAAGTGAAAAGTTGCAAAGTAGTTTTATGAAATAGGCCCCGGTTATCATAATTTTATGAAAATACATAGAAGTTATCTCCAACGGTCGAAATACGTTTAACAGAGGGTACGATGGGGATCAGATATTTGTCAACCCCCGAAAAACTGTTATCGCCTCCCTTCACTAAAAGTAGACAATTTCACAAGCTCTGATAACCTATCTTGGCCGAGGAAACTATTTATTTTGCTAAAGAGATGAAATATCTAGGGATTATCCAAGATAAGACACTCACCTGTAACTTCAATTGGAAAAAACCATCAATAACTCCAGATTGTCCCTCTGGACTCTCATAAGGATTGGCAGCAAAAGCATAGGGGATTAGTCCTCAACTGATTTACTGGATTTACCAAACCGTGTTAAGACCCATAGTTATGAAAGGCTGGGTCGTCTGGTGGGACAAGGAACTTCAAAGAACATCGATGGCTAAGCTGTGTGGAATCTCGCGGCTTGCGTGTGACGTTATCACTTCTGGATCCAACCCCTCTTCATATTTTACTAGAAAGGAAGGCCAGGATGATCTCCTACAGAAACAGGAAAAAAAATGGCATCATATTCTAAACTACTTAAAACATAAAACAAAATTAATATAGTTGAACGGGTCTTTAAAATACCTTTCAAAAGAAGTGCGTCATTTTTGATGATTATGTCACCACTTACTAGTATAAAAGTTGTTAAAATGTGTACGATCTCAGTTTGATTTTCAACTGACCTGCATTTTCGATCTTTTTAAATTCCCAATGCCATACTTGTCGCTATATATTTTATTTGAGACTAATTTCAACCAACCGATGATAAGTATTCAAAAAACATTATAATTATTGGCATTAACATTGCTAATTGTGAACAGTAATCAGTGATTTATATATTAAAGATTGCTTGGATTTCAGGTCACGAATATTCTTTGAATTATGAATTATATAAATATTCAAATAAATGGCTGGTATGGAATATTAATGACGGTTTAAAAAAGTAAACTGCTTTATTAATATATAAATTAAACTCATTTGAATGTTAGATAAATATGGATAAATATTATTTTTTTTTTAATTACCGCAAATAATATATCTATTGATAATTTCCATTTTTTAGAAATAATATTACCAAGCTATTGGAATATTAAAAAATAATTTATAACAGACGTGTTTTGCATATTTGTTGGTCTGAAACAATTGTTTTCTACGGCTTCAATACAAAATACTTTCTCAGCTATTGTTAATTAAGAAGTGAAGTAAATTTCCTTTTTAATGATGAGTAGCAGTCTGTTATAACCATAGAAAAAGTATAGTATTCAACTCGCAAGATATGCTTATTTCCTATTGGTAAGATTTCATATCATACTCGTAGCAAATGGGTAACAATTCCTTAATCGTTAAACAAATTACTATTGTAATAATTAAAAAGCACAAAACAAAAAAAAAACCGGTTGAAAGAAACTTACAGTAAAATCTTCAGTAAACATTTGTATATTCAATTATCAGTAGCAAATGAAGTATCTAAACATGGAGTAGCCTTGTTTTCGTTAATACCACTCTAAAATAAATAAACACATATTTCATTAAAGCAGTTTTTTCCGGTTTTGCATGCTTTTCTCTTAATGAATATTATTTATTAATTTTTTATTGGTTTTGTTAATTTTATTGGATATGATATAATTAGAATTTGTTTTTAAATTAAGAAATCAGAAAAGGTGATCCATAAAAAATATTTCTAAAGTAGGTTATGACCAACAAAGATAAATTACGGTCAGCTCTGAATTAAATCCAAACTGACACTTAAAAAGAAGAATAATTGAACGCTCCAACATACGTAAATTTTACCAAGGCCTACTTTAGAAATATTTTGTAATGATTGTTTATTTTTAAATAGTTTATTATTTATTTAAAACAATTTATTTATGATTTATTTTATAGTACTAATTAATTAATTTATATAGTTTAGCACTTTTTCAGTTATAATTTATTTAACAATTAACTTTTACTTGATAACATTTATATTCAAACTTAGCTTAAACGGCAAAAGAATTGACTTGCGTACAAAAAATGTAACAGTCTAGAAGTAACCAATACTCGCTAGAAGAATCTCAAAAATCCTTCCTCCACGCGTCCAGCTGCGTACACAGAAACATTCTAGTCGAATCTTGTGATATGCTTCTAGCTTTACCTACAGTGAAGTAGAAAGTCTGTGTGGTGCTGAGGTGGTGAAATCAGAATAAGGGCTACTCAATAAGGGCTGCTCAGGCGTCAGTTTTGTTAACACAGTTTAAACTCAGTGGAGTAAAAAGAAATACCTCCAGGTGGTCACCGCTAACGGGGTAGCCACTAAATTATAATAAAAGATACTATTCTCCTTTGCACCTCGTACCCTACGATACTTTGAAATAAAACGGTTGAGAAATATTAATAAAATATTGGTACTTTACAAAAGGAAGTCTCTACGTTATTTTTTAAAATGTTTCTTACACCTTAATTTATATTTCTTTTCTTTTAGTTATTGGGTTTTTAGGTGCTAGTGAGAAATGAAACTCGTGTGTGTGGGTAAAGCTTTCGGCACTGATCAGTGCCTTCTTCAGTAGTTTTTTTTTATTATTGGTAAAATATTTTTTTTTGCATTAAAGCCTTGTTTTTTTTTTAAAATAATGAGTTTAACATCGACAGTTCTACAAGAAATTTTTTTTTATAGTTAACATTTTATTATTATTTATTATTATTAACAATACAAAAGAAAAACTTTTAAAAAAACCAACTAAAATATTTTCTATTAGGACCTCTGAGAGCCCGAAAGAGGAAAAAAGAGGGTTTTTAATACCCATAAGCTTAAACGGACATTAAGAACACCACATCAACGGACATGACAAGGATAAAGGAAATAAAACAATATAATATTTATAAAAAAAAAGATTTTAACTTATTTTAACAATTTCAACGACACACCCCAAACTTTGTAATAAAGGTAAGCCAAAATACATAATAATAAAATGTTAACTATAAAAAAAAATTTTCTTGTAGAACTGTCGATGTTAAACTTATTATTTAAAAAAACAAGGCTTTAATGCCAAAAAAAAAATTTAATAAAAAAACTACTGAAGAAGCTTTACGAACACACACACGAGTTTCATTTCCCACTAGCACCTAAAAACCCAAGAACTACAAGAAAAAGAATTAACAAAATATATTTACTAAAATAAAATAAATGTGATAAAAATTGTTGAAAAAGGTTTGCTAAAGAAACTTATAGGCTAACACTATTCATCGCCATATTCCCACATTTATCAACATGGCCCACATATGGTATTTCTTACAAATACCCCACCCTTGTTGGGGCTCGGTTTTTATCATGCAGCTGTTTTTTTAGTGTTTTGTAAGCGCTTTATCACTTAATTTTTAAACCTCATGATGACCTAAGGCCGAAACCGGTTGTCATTTAACGTAATAAATTAATTTATATGGGATTCATTTTGGGTTATTGTCTTAACAATATATTGGATGTTTCATTAAAAAAAAATATATATATATACAGGGTTTTTCAGATTTAAACGGACACAGCCTAATGGGAAGTAGATTACACTTAGCTGATTTCAAAACACCTCCATACTTAGCCTTTAATCTTACTCATTTCAGATATTTAGGGTGTTTTATGATTTTTTCCAAAACTAAAATCGGCCATTTTGTTTGAAAGTCTAGAGATATTTTGATAAAATTTTGTACGAAAGTTACACTCTCTTAGGTTAATCAAAACCATACATTAGATTCGTCTATACTAGACATTATGTACTAATTATATCTAGCGTTGTGACGGCGTTGATTTAGGTACGTCGCAGCGCTGAGCGTCACATTGCGTCGAGGCACCTAGCGTCGTGGTGAAGAGGAAGGTATTTATTACTGTACTGCATCGGGACAGATATACGGCAGAAATACTTAAATGGTGCTACGCGACGAAGGGTGTCGACAAGGATATTATGAAGGAAATATTTAGGGACGACAAGCGTCGGAAAATAAGGCATGGGATGTTGACAGCGTTCGGGGGATAGGAAGTATTGTAGGATAGACGTCGGTTAAGAAGAGCATCGATTTAAGAAAGGTACTGAATGAAAGGATTTAATTACCTAAAAATTTTTCGTAAAATGTAGGAATTTGAATTTATTCAGAATGCAACTTTTCTTTAATAAAATGGAATTAATAAATTATGAAGGTACCTGGGTGAGATAAGTTACAGCAACAGTCGCACAAACTACAACCACACTGAGTCATTGTTTTGACTAGACTTTGTTACCCGGGAATATTATTTGTAAATCATGCTTCTTCCATTACCTTAAGGGCTAACAATTTCTATACAACAAAACAATTATACAAAATACTTCACAGCTAGACATACACAAATATGGACCAATACTATAATAAATATCTTTAAAACAATTTAAATTACCAACTGCAATATCTGGAGCACATGTGACAACAATTAAAACCGCGGTTAAAAATACAAAAGGATATTTAATTTTCTGCTATGGAGATCCAGAGTCTTCGGTCGAAGTCTCAATGATCAAGAACTACTACTGGGAATATCCTACAAGCAGGGCCTCTTATGAACCCGATAAAGATGATCCTCTATCGTGAAACACGCCCTGTGTATCTCCTCGGGGTTACCTTTATAACTTCTGCATAGTTTATTGTTATTAAACTAATATTTAATAATTATTAAATAATTAATTTTGTACATGATTGCAACTTAAAAGCAATTCGCGACATAATTAAACAAACTTATACAGGGTGTTATTTAAATAATTAATTAAAATTTGGGAAAATGTGAATTTATACGAAGCGTGACAATAATATTAAAGTTATAACAGAACAAATAGAAGAGCCGGAAGTAGCAGGTACGATTCATACCTACAATAACGGTTCTAAAACTAAACAAGGTTCAAGATGTAGAATATACTTCACATCCTTAAACCTAAACATAAAATGGACTGTGAACAGTAATGCCACTGTAATTCAAACCTAGCTCACGGGGATTCTCATAGCAGCAAAAGAAATCACCACAAACAATATCACTGGAAGGAACATGCCCATCTATACAGATAGCAGATATGTTCTAATCGCCCTGGACAAACCACGAATTAACTCAGGGTTAGTCCTAGAATGTCACAAAGCTCTGGCCGAAGTATCCATCAATAAGGTGATCAACTTAAGATGGATCAAAGGTAACGTCACATTGAAAGGTCTTTTTATAACTTATCCGTGATAAATTCAAAATTATTTAAATTTAATTTAAATTTTATTGCTAACGGCAGCTACCTGAGTTTGGTGGGGTGTGGGTCGAAGGTAGGTTGACAATTTAAGCACACTTATAAGGTCTTTAACTCTTAACAATATATTGATCTATGTCTTCATGTATCTTAATGTTATGAAAATTAAGAAAAACCTTTAAAGGTTGAATCCTCATTCATTTAAAATTTTTATTTGTCATATCGATGGGTAATTCATTAAACAATTTCGTCAAATCACGTGTAGTTAGAATTGCCTATTAGTAGATTAAAATATTTTCGCGGATTTTGAGACTCAGTCACGATTGGATATTCGTACCTTGGGAAGAGCTTCGAGATTTCAGTGCAAAATATAACGTATCGAGTAGCGGTAAAACTACATTTTTGGTGCAAAACGTTCTTTACTGTAAAAAATCTTGTGGTAGGAAAAAGTCTGGATCATGCTTTGGATATACCGGATTAAGGAGAGCTCTTACGTCACCCCTAGATATAATTTGGTCGCAATCGTTTTTCTTCACCGTTTTGTTTTTCAAATCATTTTTTTAACATTTATTTAATAGAACAATTTTGAAAGACACAGTCTATTTTTTCTCTGCCTGCTGCTATCAACAACTGTTCCTTCTTGCGGAAACGTACAAAAGGAATATTATCAAACCACTAAATAAAACAACAAAATTTATAAGACTTTAATATCTGGCAATTGAGCATGACGAAAAATCGTTGAAATATAGATTTTATCGAGTATATTAAGCTATTTACTTTTCTTATGTTGTGAAAATTATTACAGAGGGTGTAATTATTAATAGCTATATCCGGCTCACGGAGCATGACTTATTTTAAATAAATATTTTGTTGAATTGAAATTTTAACAAAATGAGTTTATACCAATAATAAAATGTTTTAAATTTTGAAAAGTCCTAAATTATATACTTAGGTAGAATAAATTACATGTATCAATAATTAATAAAAATACAATTTTCCAATTTATGAGTTACTTTACTTCGTTGATTACAGCCTTAGAATATATTTCTGGGACTCCTAACGGGAACAGGAGGAGATGTCTACTTCTACAGGTAACGGACTCGAACCTTGCTGGTAAGGTTACAGTTCTGGGACTCCTTACTGAACGAAATGCGACCTATATTAACCTAACCGGTGGGGTGAAAGTTCTGGATAAAGTCTAGGCTGTAGCCTCTACAAGGATACGTAACACTACGTGACGGTGTAACGGGAACAGTATATAAAATTGGACGGCTTCACGATGTGGTGGACGATCAAAGATTTACAAAGGGCGCAACAAATTTATAAAGATAGAACCTTTTAAGAAGTTTTTGGGGACAGAGATGAATGTATCAAGAGAATTAAAGAAAGGAGAACTTACCAACTGCAAGTTTGGACCTCAGTAGTTGTACACAGCACAAGGAACAATTAACAACAAGCTCCAAATCGTTGTATTTATATATTTAAAGTAAACAGAAAAAGTGAAAGACATTTTAATTTAATGTCAGGATATCAGAGCTACCAACACTAGAAGAAGAAGTGTTAGAACTACTCGTGACTATATTATGTTACATTGTTTTAATATTATAAATAAGAACGAAAATATATTCATAAAGATACTGTCTTATTGAGTCTGTCATATCTACTAATTATAAATAAAGAACCTGACCAATGATAGTTGACTATTTACATTTTAAATTTTATATCCAATTTGGAATTTTACTTCATTTAAGCGGTCTTATTTGATAGTTGATATTTACGAATATTCTTTAGTGTTTTCAGGAATCTATGTACTTTTTACCTTGCAAATTTTATTGACTAAAATAATAGTAAAATGTAGATTATTTGAACCGTTACAGTGACTATGATTTTGATGTGAGAAAGGGAATTGTCTCTCCTTCCTCTTAAGACTATAACCCTAGAGTTGATGCCTTTGAGCGTTTACACCCTATAAAAAAAATGAACCCACGCTACAAACCCAGCAAATTGGAAAGGTTCTGGATCTGTTAATGAAGCCCAGGGTGGGGAAAGCATTAATAAGCAGAGAAATCTTCAAATATGGCGCGACGCGCTTGCTGTTTACCGATAGGGACACCAGTCCCGTAATTTAATTGCCACACCTCGTAGTGCCACACATTTGTTTACTTTTATTTTTATAAATGTTTTCACAATATACCTTAATGCTTTTTTCTTCTACTGTGCTCTTGTGAATCATAATAATATATTTGTATTCAATATCTGTATATTAGCATATATAAAAAATATTTTTACCGATAGCATCTCTTATTGTGCTTCAAGATTGAAAGCTTGAAATAACAATGTGTCAGGATATAACATTATTATATAAAAAAAAATATGTATATATTATAAGGTTGGTCTGTATTACCTTACCTTATCTAATTATAGTGTATAGATACACAATGAATGCAACACGTGAAATTTGCAGAATAAATTATAGTTCTTGATTTTTATATTTATTTAACTTTATCTACCGTGCGATTTTAGAGGTCAAGGATTTTGAATATTTATTGGGGAATTCCGCTCCGATATTTTCTATCTACGATCACATTCGTTAATCAAATCAAATTTCTTTATTTCTTTAGAACAATAATTGTACATTGTATAAGAAATCGTCATAAACATCACTAATATATACAATAAAAACCACCGAGCCTTGAGGGACTCCCAAATGTATTTGTATTCTTTATGAATTAACATAACTGAGTAATTTGTTTTCCTTATGTTTTAATTGGACATATTGTAACGTTATTTTATTTTAAAAATAGTTTTTTGTTAACAGTTTAGTTATAATTTGTTTATATTAAGTACCAATTAATTAATTCATACGTAAGCACTATTTCACTGTTATAATTTTTTTAACAATTTACCTTTACTCAACAATATTTTAAAACTTAACTAGTGCGGCAAAAGAATCCAAGTTTATACAAAAATGTAACAGTCTAGAAAAAATCCAATCCTTACTCGAAGACTCTGATGCGTTCGCGAAATCCCTCCTCCACGCGTCGGCATGCGTACAAAAAACATTCCAGTCGATTCTCGATAGGCCAGCGTTAGCATCAACGGCAGCGGTGAAGGTAAACAAAGAACAGGGGCAGACTGGTTGCACAACAATATTAAACGGTGACCGGAATATTTCCTGTGTGCTTATTTCCTTTACGCTTTTTTCCGGGATTTAAACACACCCCTGATACCATAATAATATAATTGAGAAATTAATATATTGCAATCTACACTGTCGTAAGCACGACTCAGGTCAATAAATATTTATGTGATACTCCATCATCTATATAATTAATTAAATTATCATAAAATTCATACAGTATAATTAATTAAATTATCATACAATCCATACAGTGCTGTACTAGTGGATTTTTTAGAACTAAAACCGTGTTGACTATTTGGCATATTCAGAAATTTTTATAACCTATCTATAAAAAGCAATATTCCAAAACTTTAGAAAAACTGGGATGAATGGTTATTGGTGTGTAGTTTCCTAGAAATTTCACGCAGCTTTTCTTATGGACTGGAATAACTTTGCCTACTTTCAGCGTATTTAAAAATATTCAACTAGTTGATTAAAAAGGTCAAAGGTTTGTTAATTATCAATGTAATCTTTTTCAAGATAAACACAGATACACATCGATAAGTTATGAATAGTTTGATTAGTTTTAAATATATATGATTTTTTTAATTCTTCAATGGAGCAGACATTTTATTTTGTTTATCCACGACTACTTAATAATAAATCCATATTCTATCTCCTAACTATAAGAGCATATGGTACCCATATATCACTAGAGTGAATTGTGATAATTCACGCTTTTGTAATTCTGGCACATTCCGGTAGATAATTAAAGTGGGCGATACTTTTCATAACGATATTTTCTAGATTGAAAAATCGAAAAATCGAAAAATCGAAAAATCGAAAAATCGAAAAATCGAAAAATCAAAAAATCAAAAAATCAAAAAATCAAAAAATCAAAAAATCAAAAAATCAAAAAATCAAAAAATTAAAAAATCAAAAAATCAAAAAATCAAAAAATCAAAAAAATCAAAAATCAAAATATCAAAAAATTAAAAAATCGAAAAATCGAAATTTAAAAAATTGGAAAATCGGAAAATTAAAAAGTCAAAAAATCAAAAAATCGAAAAATTTAAAAATCGAAAAATCGAAAATTCGGAAAATCGAAAAATCAGAAATTGAAAACCTTGGAAAATCGGAAAATTGAAAAGTCGAAAAAACAACAGTTAGTTACCTATGTTTAATAAAAACTTTCCATTCTACATTTAACTTTTATTTAATAAAGATACCATAATGGTCGTGGACAAAGTATAGTATTAGACTCGGGTGACTTGCGCCCCTCGACTACGGCTCGGGACGCAAACGTCGCCCTGCGTGAATAATGGCTACCATAAATTGCTCGTTTAATAAACATTGTAAACATCTCAACTATTTAAAAAATAATACTAATTTCGATCATTGTTATATCATAGACAAATATTTGGTCATGTTCAGAAATCACTTTCCAATTTGATTTGCCTGGATTTTTATGATTTGATAAAAAGTTCTTTTCTTATTATTTAAGAGAAAAAATTGCTTTTTTAAATTATTAGTGGATTTATTATTTTTTTATCAATCCATTTCTTACCATACTGTTTAACCGGAGCTTCTTCCATAGGAAAGTGATTTTGAAAATGAGACTAAAAAAAATTGTTATTCTATTTAAATTACACTTCTTTTACCACATCCATAACCTTACTTATCTCACAAACCAGTTTAACTAATGTTTCCATTTTTATTACATATACATTGCAAAACATCTAAGTATGTAGTTTTAATATCTCAGAAAATGATATGATAATAACAAGACAAATTTATTGTTCCAGGTGAGTGACTAACGGCACCCTATAAAAATACCTGAACACCATAACAGTAAGTACACGTTTCTAATCGGAACATTTATCAATTTCGCTGCATCAGTGGCGTAGATAGAGCTAATAATACCATCCTCGATAAAAAAATGAAGATTGTTTTATTATTTTTTCTTCGCCCACATGGATATTAGACTACAAAACGCAAAAATATGGCAACCGGGTCATATATAATTTGAACCATAGATTCCAAAAAACAAAATATACAGGATGATTCATTTATAAAATCAAATTTTATGGTATTCCCAGTAAAACGGAAGTCGGCCATTTAAGTGTCAGTTTAAAATTATGTCTAGAAGGTTTGTTCAAACTTGATCCAAATCGCTTCGTAAATAAAGGAGATACAGTCCATTCGTTTATTTTACACCCATACTCAATTAAGAGGAAAAAAGCTAAAACATGACTCATTTAAAAGAAGCAGATAGAGATTATAGGTTATTTATGTTTAGGGAAATTTTGAATTCGACTCAACGAAAAACTACTAGACTAATTTTGTTTACAAAAATCGAATTGCAAACATTCACGGTGTCATCCATGTAGTAGGTTTACTTAGGTTAAACGTTAAAATTTTAAAATATTCTTAAATATATGAAGGCTATTTGTTGTGTTCCAAAGCAGTCCAAGCTTTAAATTTCGACTTTTCATATTGACTATTGTTTGTACTTTTTGAAATCGTTTAGTTTCTCTGCACTTATTTGCACTTTTCTTCACTATTTGGGTTTTTTCAAAGTATATAAATATATAGCGCGACGATTGTCAAAAACGAATTCTGGTTTTTTTAATATATTTCGTTTATTAATCAATCGATTTTATTGTCCTTAGGCTCATTTTATAGGCAACTAAATATGCTTTCAGACAGACATAACAAAATGCCAGAAATGTAAAATTTAAGATGGTCGACCTAATTGAAGAAAAAAAAACAAGCCTAAAAGTAACCCATTTTAAGCTCGTTTTGCGTAATAATTATAAATTAAATATAAAATCTAATAACAAAAGTTTAATATCTAACCTATTTTCTTTATTTTAAGACCTATCCGAGCACGATTGGTCCATTCAAACGTAAGATATAGACAATCAAAGTTGTCTGGTTTTTATGTTTTCATAGAAGCTTATAATAACACATTATTATGCTTTGCAAAGCTGCTATTTTAGTTTTTGACCGATTTGGACTCAATGGGTCTGATTTGGTAGGTATGTAAATATACTCTCCGACCATTAAATTAAAATGGCGGAAATTTTAAATTCCAGGATGGCGAACCTAATTGAAATATGACTTGATTTAGAACTAGTTTATTTTTGGTAGATCTGGGAGCATAGTTAGTTATCTATAACATGAGCCTAAGAACAGCAAAATTGGTTTATTATTTAAAAAATGAAAATAAAAACAAAATACACTTTTTTATAGTCCACCCGGTATAAATAGAACATAACACTGTTTTGCACATAACAATTTAATTTATTTTTTATTTTATTTCAGGAACGAGGTTGAACACTATATTTTTATCGAGATAGAAACTTCTTAGTATCATGAGAAGTTCTGGAAAGAACGAAATTAATAGAATTTGCTCACAACACCCCTAGATATTTTGTTGAAAAGTACCCACGGTCAATATGCCTCCGACATTGCACAAATACTTTATACATGGGCCTGAAATAATATCTTCTGCTTTGTTGCCTTATAGACCAAACAGAGAAAACTAATGAGGACGTCTTTAATTCGTTTTTACTTAGTTTCGACCTTGTAATCACGAGCAAACGAAAATTAAAAAAGAAAGAGCCCGCAGCACTTTTCTAAAGAAGCAGTAGATTTGTTTAAATCTGGACTCGTCCAGCTTCATAGCCATGGTATATTCATGACACTGATGATGACCGTGGAGACGATAAAGAAAATATCTTATCACATTCTAAAGAGGATGAAATTTGATTACAATCATCATAGCTTTTCTAAATCAAATTATTATAATATTACATTTTTATTATCTGTATCTTTAACGTGTGGAGGGTGGATTACCCCCCCGGCACTTGGGCCTCATTAGGCCCATGACATTTTTATTATAATTTATGTTAGTATTACAAAAGAAAATACATAGAGGGCTTATAAAGTGTTTATTTGCTAAAAAAAAAATAGATATTAAGAATAGAATATACATTTTTATTATATTATATTCCTAATAACTTTCTATTTTTTTTTGTTTTAGCAAACAAACACATTATAAGCCATCTATGTATTTTCATTTGTAATACTAACACCTCTACAAAGCAATATTTAACTTACAATAAACTTACAATAAAGAGAGTCTGTGATTTATTGCCAACTTTGATGGCTTGTTGCCCCAGTGTGCGACGTTCATAAACGACGTTCTTGCCCATACACCTCGTTTTTGTGACATTTTTACCCTGACGTTTTTAACCGTCAGTTAAAAACGGCGAAAAAGAACGAAGTGAGTGGGGCCCTTAACACCGGATCTGAACGGTACCCTTGGAAGGACTGAATTGATTTCGTGAATACAATAGGGACCGTGCGTGAAATATAGAGGCAGCACTACTGCCGAAGTTAGCCCTCTCTAGTGTTTAATTTTAGAATTAAATGGGGTAAACATTGCAAGTAAATAATAAAGAATATTTTTTAAAATATTAAATATAGTTAAATATAGATACCGGCCCGTACCAAACAATCGGGTACATGGTCAAAATGATATAAAATGTAAAACATTATTAAAATCTGGACATGTATATACATTTTAAGCAAAAAGTTTTATATGGCTAATTGACAATAATTTGTAAAGTTGTACCTTAAACAAGTGTATCCAATGTCAAAATATCGGTATTTAGTAACACTGAATTTAAAAGTATTACAATAACATTTAAAAAATGTAAATTAATAAAAAAGATTAGGAATAATAATAATTCTTTTTAGATTTATGTTAGTCGAAATGTCATTCATCCACTGACGTTTATGAGACGCCCAATGATATACATATTATAGATTGCTCACCCATCTATAAAAAAATTACGAAAAGCGGGTTGCAATGTGCCTTTCCTAGTGCTCACTAAAATTGAGCCGTTCTAGCCCAAATGTGTTTTAATATAAAATTTCAGTATTTTAATCTTTAGAAAAAAGAAAATAATTAAAGTTTTACTTCAAGACACGTTATTATGTATTTGGAAAGTTGAGTTTCCATGTAGTTAAATAATATTAAGAGATCTAAACAATTTTTAAAACAGATGGATATAAATAATTTTAGACTACTCTCATTTCAGAAATTACACTACATAAAATACATAATTGCAATATGTAATACAATTTTGAAAAGGAAATGTAAACAACTTTGATATGAGATATAAACAACTTTGGTGAGAGTTGTAATTGGACACATCTATTATTCTGAATAATGTTTAATGGTAATGTCACTAAAAAAATTTACAAAAATCACTGGATTTTTAATATTTTAAAGTTTGTTGCAGTCTCTTTTGATAGTACTTGTAATGTACGTATTATTTATGATTTGTTTATTTTAGTAATAAATGAGAAATAGTTAATAAATTGTAAAGAGGGCTATGATATTTTTGTCAAATTGGACATACTTATTTCATAGTAACATTCTACGTTAGTTTTAATCAACAGAATAAACCATTAATTATCTGTAAAATTATATTTATATAAAATGTTCATTTAAATATGTAAAAATCTTAATGACAATAAAACACTAAAGACTCTAATTTCTAAACCGGTTCTGTAAATGCTCAAGTGCTCAAAATTGATACAAAGCTAGATAAAAAAAACTTTGCCCAGTGAAATACGCTTTTCGTCATCTGATTTACATATGGATAAGCAATCTATGTAATGTAATTATGTATATCATTGGGCGTGAGACACAATTCTGCTCTGTGAAAATTTATAAAATTTCTTTACTATTGAATGAAATCCAGGTTTCCAAAGTAATGTGTTCGTACATCCACGGATGCAACAAGTTTTTTCGATAATGATATTACGAAAATAATTCGACTTTATTTAATTAATAATTAATAAACAATAAATGCCCATATAAAATATTAATAAATACCCCCCATAAAGTTCAAATTTTTTTCACCAGTTAGCGTTAAAGTCTTGACGCACGGTCCCTATAGTAAATTGAACTTTCTTTAGCGTCAAAATATCAAGGTTAAAAAATTGTACAATAAATTGAGTCGTAGATAATTGATAATTTTGTACGAAATAGTCACATAATAACCGAAATTCGTAATTCTAATTAAAAATAAAACAGATAAACTTGCTAAATTATTTATAGTAAAACGTGGAATTTATTCTGGATGTATGTGCTGACAAGATGATAGCCACAAAAAAGCTGACAAGATGAAGACTACAAAAAATAAAAAAGAAGATGTCTATCATATTCTCAATATCAATCTAGGAGTTCAATGTTACAAGATTGTAGTTTTATTGTAAAGAATAACAAAAAGATTGATGAATTAATTTATTTCCTTGGAAATTATACTAACAAATCTGTATTCATTGAGTTTGAAATTTGAAAACAACTCTGAGTGCAAATAAATGTATTTTATTGTATGCAAAACAAACGCCTAAATTAACTGACTATTGAATAAAAGTGACAAATGTTGAAAATATTAATACCTAAAATAATGAGTCATGACATTCTCATCATCTTTAATTTTGTAGTGTTAAGCATCCATATTTTTTTTTTATTCTATGTATGTAGACATTTAACTGCTTTTTTATTTTGTTTCTGCTTATTACGTTGTCTATATTTGCCCATTTTAACTGACCCCAGACAATCTAAATTAAAACTATAACATATTTTTTTTTATTTAAGCTTTTTTTTTGTTGATGCGCTACTGTCTGTAGTTTTATTTCATAATTTAATTTTGAACATTGCCTATCAAGATAGTTGTTCGATTGGAAGACAGCATTATGTTTGTCGTTAAAAATTATGTAATTTTTTGCACTGGCGATCGAGCTCCAGTTATTTTAACGATTCTTGTTTAAATTGTTTTTATATCCCATTAATTCTTGCGGTTTGCGTTATACGTACGTACTTTTTAGGGTAATTTAAATTTTGATAACTATACCTTGAAACATTATTTACTGCAATAATAATTGCATTAACGTCACTATGATTTAATTTATATGCATTTTTACTATAAACATTCCTTTTGTTTGTATTTCAATACTATTTTTTTTTTATGAATTTATTTAATGTCGGCCTATTTCTAAAACTACCAGGTTTAAACACCGAAGCTGGTGAGTGCCCTACCTCCGAATAGATCTTTACATTTCCTCCGAAAAATGGCACACCCCACGCTGTACACATTGATATAACGCCTGCCAGGTGTGGTATGCAACTACGTGAGCAGTTTATCTGGACGTACGCCGACTTTTGTTGAGATAGTCAAGCCAAGTACTAACTGCGTGTGGCCTAGCAGACATCAATACACAATAGTGAACCTGCTAAGCCGGCAGAGTTGGGTCGAATACTGAAATCCGGTATTCGAATACGAATCCTGAATACTGTATTCTAAATTGTATTCGAATAATCAATATTCGAATACAAAGAAAAAAAAAGTATTTGAATACCGCTGTATTCGAATACCTGGATTCATTTACATATGAATACTTTATGAATATTCCAACTACAAATAATATGTGCGCACATAAAGCTTGATTATTATTTATATAGTTAATTTATAAAAATATAAAAATAATTAAAAATCTATGTTAAATAAAACTTGAAATATCATTTTTTGATACACAGTGTCACAGTGAGGTTAAATAAAATAACTATTTAATAAAAAACATTTGTTGACTTTTATTTCTTAAAGTCTTATTAAAAAATTATAAATAACGATAAAATAATGAAAAAGTTAAAATAAAATTCTTTGGTACACCGTCAGATAAAAACACAAACTTATTGTTTAATAAAAAATAAATAATTCCCATTACCTATAACCTATACCCTACAACCTACTTACTTATACAGAGTGTCCCACGAGATACGCCTCGGACCATAACTCCATAACGGTGCAATTTTCGAAAACTAATTTTAAAAGATGGCTTTTTTGAATATACATAAAAAAGGACACTTACAAAATTTTTGAAAATTGACCGTTATGGAGTTATGGTCCGAGGCGTATCTCGTGGGCACTCTGTATAATAAATAAAACTTAAAATAGTTTCTTTGGTACATTCATTGGAGATTGGAACACAATAAGGTAATTGCTTAGCAAAAGAAGCTATTCTTGAAAAATAATCTTAAATAATAAATAACTTAAAATAAATTCTTTTTGTTTTAAATAAAATATAACATAATATTCATAACGACGCACTAGTACTTGGATATCAGAAAGAAAACATCAATCAAAAAGCATTTCATATCCCGTTTGCCTTCAACAAAACCAACATTTCAAAAAGATCGCAATATTCATAGAAATAATCAAACAGTATTCGAAAACAGAATTCGAATACCGGGATTCGAATAGCGGGATTCGAATACAAAGTGGGTATTCGAATACTAGGATTCAAAAATGGTATTCTGAATCCAAAATACCGAGTACTGACTAAAAAAGTATTCAGTCGAATACCGAATACAGAAAACACAAATGTATTCGAATAGTATTCGAATACCAGCCAAATGTATTCTGAATAAGATTCAGAATACCGGGTATTCGAATACTACCCAACTCTGTAAGCCGGGCGGTGCCTCACTTTGGAGGTTCAAACATAATTTTGAAAAATGTATTTTTATAATTTTGACATATAAAGTGACATTTTTTTGTATCAAAATTATAAGTATACTTTATTTTACTAGTTAAATAAGATAAGGAAAATAATTCCAACTCAAATGTTACCAAGTGCTACCGGTAAGGTAGCTGTGAGCATTAGACTCTAGGGTTCTTGGGGTTCTTCTAACTTTAGTTGCTGTCCTAAAGGTCGGACCAGAAGTTATAGAACTGATATTCTAAATACCACTACCTAAATACAAATAAAACAATATACTCTGTGCACAATTCAAATTTATTAACAAATTTAATTAGGTATCGTCATAGAGTTAAAGGAAAACGTTATAAAGTTAAAATTATAGAAAAGAAATATTTATATTGGTCCACATTCCATAAAATCATAATATTACAATGATGGATTTGTATACAAATGATACAGCAGCTTACAAGCGACATTATACTAGCATAATACGCTTGATATTTGTACCTAGATAAGTTATTAAAATGATGACAGTGTAATAATTGGCATTATTATTAATTGAAAAAATCTAAAGAATTTACCAAAAATTCTAAACAAGTATTTAATGTTTAAATTAAATAATTAAAAAGACACTTATGACAATGAAACAAACCTTCATTTTATTAATTTACATTGAACGTGACATTGTAAAATACAATCAACAGTCACATAAATTTTGGTTTATATAGAAAGGATCACTTGGGGGAAAGGTCTCAGTCGGGTTCGGACTAAGGTCCAGAACTTTCGCCCCTCGGGCGAAACCCTGGTTTTTTTTATTGTAAAGTAATGTGTAAAGTTTTTGTGTACGATGTGAATTATGGGTAAATATTTTAACTTAATTTTGTTTAATAATAATTGATTAATTGATTTACATATAAATGCCAATTTTACATTTTCGTCCCGAATTATATTTTATGCTTATCTTTATTACTATTAGTTATAGTGCATTATTCTCTAAATGGAATTTTATTCATTTTTTCTGAAGACTATTTGTCAAGTTTTTTATTTATTGTTAATATACATTTGTTAATGTTTTAATACTTATTATTAATCTCTCCTCCTTTCCCAAACCAGAAAAATACTCCGAGCATTTGAGAAGCCTCGGCGTTTCTATTCCCTTAGGACTAAAAGAGTCTAAAACTAGTTGTCAAGAACCGCTCGACATATGCTATTAAGGGATGTTTTTTTGTAATTTATTATTTTTCTTTATTATTTTTTTTTGCCACTGGCGAATGGATGTTCCTTCAGGACTCCAGGACCCTTTGGCTGGTGATGTCGCTGCCCTAATCCCTTAATAGCATATTAACAACAGTAGTTAAAGACCTAACAGTAGTTGCAAATGGTCTTTAGGCTAACTGGTTGTTACAACAGTTAAATTTGAACAGTTAAAGTCAAAAGAACAAAGTTTAATTTATTTAAGACAATCAAAGTTCTAAAAAATAGACAACGTTAAAAATCAAGTCAAATATCAATACATGTATTGCCAAGATTACTAAAATTAACAAATGCATATCATTCTACGAACCCAAAAACAGACTATAATTAATGACACCTTGCTTTTTACCAAGTTTGATAATTATGAAAGAAAATAAAAGAAATCAGATCTCTCCTGAATCGACTAGTTTCGACCTCATAACTGTTTGATCAACCATCGATATACAAACCAATAAATCGATCATTAACTACGAGTTATTTGCAATATTTAATAATATCATCTGCTTAGATCAGGCCTGCACAACTGAGATTTTCAAAGGGCCAGTTCAAAAACCGTAAGTGCACTAGGGAAGGGCCAAGAGATTACCTGAGCCTATAAATTTGTAAAGCAGGTCGAGGTGGTCTGTTCAAATTCTAAAAAAAAATTGAGAGACGCTAAAATGATGGTTCCCACCTTATCGAGACTAAGACTCACAAGGGTAAACTCGTAGCGTAAAAAAAACGAGAAATGATTTAACTTGGAACGAAAGACCGAAAGCCGATAGTAGTATTAAGACGTTGAATTTTTGACTTAGGTTAAACCATGTGATTCTCACAAGCCTTGATTTTTAAAACAATTCTATATCGCCTTTTGATTAGGGTTTACAAGCTTGTTCGAGCAATTTATCCAATAATAATTGGCCCCTTTACCTCTTAAGCCTGCTGATGTAAAATATTTGGGCTCCTTACTTCGCCTATATACAGGATGTTTATTAAGTACTTGTACAAACTTTAAATAGTGAATCTTTGACTAATTTTAAGGTAAAAAGTTCATATGAACACGTGTCCTAAACCTCTTAACTTTTGTGCTACAGGGTGGTAAAGTTTTCAGAAAAAAAATCTATTTTTTCCAATAACTGTGAGACTATTGTAGATATCTTTACGAAATTTGGTACACGTATACTATGCATTAAGATGCATTTTTTGATGTACAAATTTATGTTTTCTACCAGTGGCGCCCTTACCTACGGGGTTTGTATTGAATATTTTTGCAGAAAAAAATAGTATGCCACTGCTTCATCTTAAAACAAAAATTATTTTTGAAATCCTCATTTATTTTTAAACAAATTTAATCTCTTGGGTTTTTTCGTTCGATGCATAGTTTACGCTTTAAAAAATAAAATCCGTTTTATTTCAGAGTCAAATTGCTAAAATGTACAATAATTGTACAACATACATGCATAGCAAGCCTTGAAAACAACCGAGAGGTTTCCATGGTAGCGGAATCAGTCATGACAGTTTATTTAAAAAAAAGATCATGGTTTTTGTCATTTAAAAATGTATGTATGTATGTATGTAATAATTTATTGTCTATTATTGTGTTCAAAATGTACGAATATACCAATGCATAAATGGCAGACATTCATTTCGTCTACGGAATGGCTCACGGTAATGCACAAGCTACAAAAAGAATGTATCAAGCCAGATTTCCTCAACGGGTGGTTCCACATGTCTAAGCTTTCATTAATATTCACGCAAGACTTTGTGAAACTGGCAGCTTTAAAAGACAATTGATATCCCAGAAAGGCCTGCGACAGTTCGAACAGTTGAAATTGAAGAAGTACAAGGAAAATTGCTCATGAATTGAATATTACGCATACAATTGTGTGGCAAATTTTAAAATCTCAACAACTTTATCCTTATCATATTCAATGTGTACAGGCATTACTACCTAGAGATTTTCCTCTCAGAGTAGATTTCTGCGTTTGGCTGCGAAATAAATTAATAACAACCCCGGATTTCTTAGGCCATGTACTTGTTACAGACGAAGCTTCTTTTTCTCGAAACGCCATCATGAACTTCCACAACAACCATATCTGGTCTGAGGATAATCCCAATGCTATCATAGAAAATAATTTCCAAGATAGTTTTTCTCTAAATATTTGGGTCGGAATTATCGGGGATCACCTTATTGGACCTTGCATTCTTCCACAAAGGCTAAATGGCGAAGAGTACAGAATATTTTTGGAGCACGAGCTTCCTGAACATTTAGAAGAAATTGATTTGGCTACCACAAACAGGATGTGGTTCATGCACGATGGCGCGCCGACACACTTTTGTTTGGTTGCACGTCAATTTCTGAACGAGAATTATCCTAATTGTTGGATAGGAAGAGCGGGACCGCAAGCCTGGCCTCCCAGATCACCAGATTTAAATCCTCTTGATTTTTTCTGTGGGGTCACTTAAAGACACTAGTTTACAAAACATCCGTTCAAAATGAGCAAGATCTAAGAAACAGGATATTTGAATCGTGTGCCATTATTAATTAGACACCAGGTATATTCGAAAGAGTACGTCAGTCAATGTTAAGGCGAATTGACGCATGCGTTGCAGTAGGCGGCGGGCATTTTCAGCAATTGCTGTAAATGTTATTAACTTATTTGTAAAAGTAGTTTAGTCTTAGTCTGTAAATAATCTAAGTTTATCACATAACAATATTGATCAATAAAAGACATTTTTCACTTGTTACATGCAGAATACTATCCGTCGGACGAAAACTATGTGTCGGAGAAAAAAACTCATCAGAGCAAATTTGCTCAAAACTAAATGAGGATTGCAAAAATATTTGTTATTTTAAGATGAAGCAGTGGCGTACTATGTTTTTCGGCAAAAATATTTAATACGAAACCCGTACGGGCGCCACTGTTAGAAATAATAAAATTATTTGTACATTAAAAAATGCATCATAATGCGTAGGAGACGTGTACCAAATTTCGTAAAAATATCTGCAATATTCTTACAGTTATTAGAAAAAAAAAATTCTGAAAACTTTACCACCCTGTAGCTCAAAAGTTAAGAGGTTTAGGACATGTGTTCATATGAACGTTTTGCCTTAAAATAAGTCAAAGATTCACCATTTAAAGTTTGTATAAGTACTTAATAAACATCCTGTATATAAATATTAATAAAGGACAGAAGGATGAGTATTGCAACTATGTTAAAAGAAATAAATTGGCTTTCAGTTCAGAATGATGTTCAGTACATGACTGATATTTATTTATAAAATAAAAATGACAAAAATCCATCGCATCAGATCTATTAGAAAAAAATTCAATATAATTCACAATATCACAACTATAATACAAGAAGCCAATCTGACTTTCATGTACGGCAAACCATCACTAAAAGTTCCCAAAATACAATACAGAAATTAAAAAAAAAAAACAACAAAAAATGTTTTTAAAGTAACCTCAAACAATACTTGATAAACAGAACGGATATACTTTCTTGTGATAAAACTCTTTAAACCTGCCCTTTTTAAGTATTTCACTTAATTTATTACGCCTCGTTTTACTACTTACTATGTTTAAATTATTAATAGTTTTACGACGATAGATTATAGCAACTTATAGCCACAAAACTATGTTTTTGTTAAAGTTGAAGTTGATCAAAATTTGAAATGGGTTGATCACATTACGTCATTAAAATCCCAAGGTAAGAAGATTCATTTTTAAATTTTATGAATTAAGGAAATGCCCTAATTATTATTTACATTTACAATTCGCTGGTTGAATATGTAATCCAAAACTGTATAATTAAAAGTATCTACAAAACACCAGCAGTATATCCTAACTCTCTTTTATATAATAAAAAAGTGCTTTGTATAAGAACATTATATTATTTGTGTAGCTGTACCTTTATTTATGGAAAGCCTGAATTGAGATACACTACAAATTATTTGCAATCAATATCAAAAGAAGCATACATTTTTAAATAATTTGACATTTAAGAGCCATTCACAGTTGACATCTTGATACTTGGCAGGCACAGACAAGCATTATTCTGCTTTTTGCCAAATAAAATAGCCGATTAATTATTCTATTAATTTACTATCAACAGCTGTTGTTTGATAGGTCGTTAGAGAATGTTTGCAATTTATGGAATGTTGAGAATGTTAGGAATGTTGACGTTAGAAATAATTGGAATTTCTAAAATTGTCACATAATAATTGCATAGGCGGATTTTAAGAAAATTCATATTAAAGTAGTTAGGATGAACCGAAAATTCTGAAAATCAATAGGGTTCTAAGTTAGAAGTAATTATTCAAGAAAATCAAAACCGTAAGTCAATCAGAACTTTCGTTCTAGGGTTATTGTGCCGACATACATACACACCGACGACCAGACGAATTTTGTGTGTGTGTGTGTGTGTGTGTGTGTGCGTGCGTGCGTGCGTGCGTGCGTGTGTGTGTGTGTGTGTGTGTGTGTGTGTGTGTGAGTGTGTGTGTGTGTGTGTGTGTGTGTGTGTGTGTCTCTGTGTGTGTGTGTGTGTGTGTGTGTGTAGGTCGCATAACTCATGAACCGATACACAAAAAAACACCAAATTTTAAACTTAAGCTTTATTCCAGCGTCTAATGAACTGATTAGATTTTGGGCAGAGTCGGAACATCTGGGGGGGTACTTTATGGGTGGTAATTTTTATATTTTATTAAATATATCTGTTATTTACGTCTGGAGAAGAAAATTCTTCAAATAAAAGTTACTTCTAATATAATTATCTATAATTTTTGTTTTATACAAAATTTTCCTAAAATGGTCCGTATTCGAGAAATTTGACAAAATGTAAAAAAAATATTTTTTTTATAAAAATTGTTCAAATAAAAGTTGTTTGTAATATAATTCTCTATAATTTTTATTATATATAATTTCTCTAAAATGGAACATATTCGAGATATTTGAGAAAATGTGTAAATTTCGAATTTTGAAGAAAACTCAAAAACGGATAAAGAAAATAACATTATATTTTAAACTTAAGGTTTATTTCGGCCTGACGTGAAATGATTAGATTTTGGACAAAGACGGAATATCTAGGGGGGTACTTTATGGGAGGCCGTTTTTATATTTTATGGAATATATCCGTTATTTATGATTGGAGAAGAAAATTGTTCAAATAAAAGTTACTTCTAATATTATCTATAATTTTTGTACTTTACAAAATTTTCCTAAAATGGTCCGTATTCGAGAAATTTGACAAAATGTAAAAAAAATATTTTTTTATAAAAATTGTTTAAATAAAAATTTTGTAATATAATTCTCAAAATTTTTATTGTACCTATACATAATTTCTCTAAAATGGACCGTATTCGAGATATTTGAGAAAATGTGTAAATTTAGAATTTTGAAGAAAACTCAAAAACGGATAAAGAAAAAAATATTAAATTTTAAACTTAAGGTTTATTTCGGCCTGAAGTGAAATGATTAGATTTTGGACAAAGTCGGAACATCTAGGGGGGTACTTTATGGGAGGCCGTTTTTATATTTTATGGAATATATCTGTTATTTATGTTTGGAGAAGAAAATTGATCAAATAAAAGTTACTTATAATATTATTTTCTATAATTTTTGTTTTATGTTAAAATTTCCTGAAATGGTCCGTATCCGAGAAATTTGACAAAATGTGCAAAATTCTGATTTTTATGAAAATTGTTGAACTAAAAGTTGTTTGCGATATCGATCTCTATAATTTTTGTTTATACATGATTTTTCTAAAATGGACCGTAATGGAAAAGTGCTCAATTTAAATTTTTCAGTATTTTCGTTTTCAATGAATATCTATAGAAAAATGTTTCGAGGTAGATGTATGTGGACAATGTATATATTTAGTTTATCCTCTAAACATTTATAGAGATGCTGCCATAGGTTGTACAAAATAACCGGAAAAAGCCTATAAAAACTAGATAGGAAAGTCATGTGTTGGACACATCAGATTTTTTCTCATCTATAGACATTGGCATACTTTTTAGAAAATTTTCTTTTGCAACGCGTATCAAAGTGCGACAGATCAAAGCCACACGCGTACGCAAGAAAAATAATTTACTTACTTCGAAAAAATATACATTACTTTAACAGATTAAAGAGTTGTTAACAAGCTGGAATTAATTATGTTTAACTCGAAGATGTATTCATTAAAAAAAAAACACTTTTAAATAGTAGAAAAAGATATACGAAAAAGCTTTTAACGTATTTTTTTTATTGCAAGAAAAATAAATGCTGCTGTAGTTAAAAATTAAATATATTTTTCTCTTCTAGCATTTTTCCTTGTATTTCTTCTCGTTAAAAAGACATCTTCTTAGATTTTTTCAAAAGAAACTGATTCAAATTTTCAAAAAGTGACTCCAGACGGGTAGGGGTTGAGCCTTTACCTGTACTTACATAATGTTTCTTGCAGTAAAAATAAAAGGTGTACAAATACGTAAAATTAATTTATTCCTCGCAAAACATCATATTATAAATTGTTTTCATTCATAAATATTAATTTCTTAAAAATCTAATAGAGATGCCACTTTCCAGACGAAAAATATTACAATGTAAGGGTTTCGTGGTACTCCAGTTTTAAAGTTTATTTTTGGCTATTTTTAAAAGAAAAAAATATATACGTGTAGGTAAAGGTTCAATCTAAGCTCCTCTGGAAACACTTTTTCAAAATTTTAGTTTTTTCTAAAAAAAAAATTTTTTTAAAGTGTCTCCAGAGGAGCATAGATTTAACCTTTACCTACATGCACATATTTTTTTCTTTCAGAAAAAGTCAAAAAGTAACTTTAAAAATGGGGTACTACGAAAGCCTTACATACTGTGCTCTAAAGCCAAGTAAATACTCCTTTTAATAAAATGGAATTAATAACTTGTGAAGATACCTGGATGAGGTAGATTACAACTTTGTCCCGGTAAGAATTCGAACCTTCAACATTTGCGTTCTATGCACGATGGATGCCTTACCAACTCGACCATCAGGACATTAAATGTCCGTAGTTCTAATTGTTAGTTAATAAATTCATTTTTTTCTCTTGATTGGCATTTTGGAGATGAATAATATTTCTTCGCCTGACATCAGCATCCAAATCATGCATTTAAAAATCACAGCTGTATTCCTCTTTACGTACATGTACTAAATTCCCCGTAAGCTATTTTTGAATACAAAAAAGAAAAAGTGAGCATCAGCATCAATATCGAGAATTCCCACCTCCGCGCGCGGCTACTTGTCCGAATGAGAGTTATACATTTATGTTGTAGTTTATAAACAAAACGATTCTGTGTTGTGTTGTGTATATTCGAGCCGGCATTCGGCACGTCTCTCGTTTGCTTTAGCCAGCCGCAAGCAAGTTAGTTTACCGTAAACTACTTTACGATACGATACGTTAGGAATTAACCGGATGCCGAATATCGGATAGTTGCGAATTTGGCGATTCATTACCTTCTACCGGACCGTCCCACATTCGGAGGTACTAAGACTAAACGGGAATATCGTGGTCGTGTTGACAGTGATAAAATCGGAAATTTATTCACAGAAATACGGTGAGTTTATACAGCAAATGAAGTAATTTCAAATGTGGAAATGTACTCAGTAATTTTGTTGTTACTAGTTTATAAAACAGCCAATTTTAATCATACTTGTAACCACAATAATGTGGTATATGTTTTAATCTAACTATAACTATATTATATTACAAAACGTAGGTTATAAAGAAATTTGAAATGGCATTCAATAAATTTCCGAAATGACTTTATGAATTGTTTAATTTAATTAATGTTATTTCCTTAAATATAAATTAGTTTTTATAAGATATTTTTTTTTCATTTCAAAAGAAATAATTGTCGCATCAACTACACAGTTATTAGCGACTTGTCAGAATAAATATACATCATAAAGTTTAGAATTTGCTATGTTAGAAAATAAATTAGATAATTTTTTGGTTTTTACAGCAATAATTCTTAACAGGGTACCTGTACTCTTTTAAGTTTTACTGCAAGCCTTCGGACATGATTAAACCCATTATTAGGAAGCCAACATTTTTATAAATGTGTATTGAGTGAGGTTGACCAATTTATGAAAAATACTAATTGAGGTTGATAGAAATTAGTATTAACTAATTATAATAATCTGGACAAAAAGCGCATCTCAAAAGATATTATCTTTTTGAGATGTCCCGTATAATGTATTCAATAACATCGATTTCTATCAATCTCTTTGAGTTAGTTGTAAATAAGTTTCGTCTTTACTCAATACACATTTTTGTTGTAGTTCCCTGATTATAGATACAATCATGGCGGGTAGTTTGGAATAAAACTTAAAATACTACATATTGTTAAAAAATATTGCTGCAATACCCAGAAAAATCCCTTATAAATGAATATACCGGGTATACGCGCAAATACTTCGGAATGGGTAAAATTTAAGCAGATAAATTTGAATTTTTGGAGTATGAGACAGTGCTCAGGGAGACGTAATTCCACATATTTTTCATCCATGGGTAGATTGACTTTTTGTAGTGAATAAAAATATCAACATTTTAAATTAAAACATCTGAAAAAGTAAATTATGTCACTTGTAACTTTTTTATTTCTGATGTATATAAAAAGAGGGTTCTTCCATAATTTTTTATAATATATACATGGTGTCATTATACATATTTACGTACGGGTAGCTTGAGACGAAGTGGAGGGAGATAGACATGAAAATTATTTGTATTTACGCTCCCCTATGCACTGACTCACACCCCATAGATTAGAAGTTAAATTTTATTCACCCGAAGTTTTCGCGCGAACACCTGTGGTATATCAAATAAAACAAATACAAAAACTTTAAATATCCACATTCAAAGGCAATTTTTTAAATAAATACACAAACGTTAGCTGAAAGAACTTTACTTTTCATTAAGTTTATTGTTTTACGTTTTGTTATTTCATTCTAAAATTTTACAAGCTTTTAAGTGAAATCACTTATTTAAGATTATGTATGGATAGATATAATTAAAAATATAATCGATGTTGTATAGTAAGCACTTTAAACCTACACATTGTATTTAATGTAATATCTCAAATTAAAAGCATTTAAATTACCTAATTGGTTATTTATATTTATTTTATTTTGCATAATTCCCTGAATTCAATTACTTCATTATATCTGCTGTATAAACTGACTGATATTTCTAGTTTAGTGATACCTACTCTTTACACGCACCTTGTTCGAAATTTTTATTATAAAAACATTTTTTCAAAAGATACATTGCAGTTTTACTTTTCTGGATTTAATAGTGAAAAACAGTTATTTGTGTTGGTGTAGTTTTTGTCCCAGTGTTGCTGTGTTGTGTATTAATTTTTATACATATGGTCTTGTGTTTGATATAACTAAATATTGTTTCTACGAATTCAGTTTTAAAGGTAGATTATTAATAATGTATTCTTTATTTTTGTATTACACGTCTGTTCTAAATGAACACAATATCCTTAAATCTCCACCATATCTTAAATTAACGATTCTTACCATTTTACATTTTTCCACCAATTTATTTTTATTCTTGTGTAAACAAGCATATTAGACCTCCAGATAGTGACCGAATTAGGTGCCTTATTTTCGCATACAAACCTCTAAAATGGTTGAGTAAAATGAAAGGAAATTTACGAGTGGCTCTTAGGCATAACACATGGTAAATTCGATTTTCCTTAACAGAAATATGTTCCGATCCCAAAATGCACTTATACTTTCGGGTCATTCGAGCCAATATGTTTTTCGGACTAGTGACGATGTACGTTTTTATATATTTGATGGGCTTGTGTGGGAAAATCTGTTAAAATCTCGATTTTTTCTTACAAGATAACGCCCTTATTTCAACCCTTTAGAAACTTGCACATTAAAGCCTTTGATTTTCCGAAGCCTAGTTCTATTAGTTAACCATTTGATGAACACGGCTTGCGTGAAACTATTGGCAAAAAAATACCTTTATTTTTTGTTAAGCAAAATCGAATTTTCCATGTTATCCCTATGAGCCACTTTTAAATTTAATTTCATCTTACTCAAAACAGATGTACTTTTCAACCGTCTTCGAGGCTTGAATGCGAAAATGGTGCACCTAAACCTGTCACTATCTGTTGACAACAAAAAACCTTAAATCCAGTAAGGAAACTTTTTACTTTACCTTTACCTGAGTTAATGTTTTTGGGAAAAGGACGTGTCAATCAATAAGAAAGATTAACTCTTTATATTTTGTCGACGTTTCGACGTTTATTTTACATGTTTATCGAGTGAAAATATATATTTCTTATAAAAAATGGAAAAGTTATGAGCTTTACATAATAGTAAACAGTTAAAATGTATATAAGTGTATAATACAACACAGATGGTTCTTATTTCGTTAAAACAATTGAAATATAAAACGATTAACAAAACAATGTATAAAATAAACAAGAACAAGAAAAATTAAAAACTAAAAATCTTACCTTAAAATTAGTTAAAACTAGCAACGTATGGGTATATATAAAATTTGATGAAAATGTTAAAAAATACATATTAAAATCTAATACTACACAGAAAAAAAGGTGTACTATATTCAAGATGAATGGTCTTATTTCAATGCTTTGTTGTGTTTATATATCCGCAAGTAAAACTCGTCTCGATTTGAAATTCTAGTAATACTTGTTCAACAATAGCTAATAAGCCTTACTTCAAGATTGGAATCACTTGCCCTAACCAAAATACCTCTAATTAAATGAAGAGTATCTATTACTCAATTGCAGTATTATGTACATCTTAAATGAAATAGTCTTACATTTGTTTTATATATACTTTATTTATATTCAATAACAAAAATTCTTCAAATAAAAGTTGCTTGTCATATACATAAAATGGGCCGGATTCGTGACATTTGAGGTATGTAAAATTAGATTTTTTTCTCATTATTTTCACTTATAATACCACTAGTGCTAGTGCTATTTCGTATATTTTAAAAATTATCACGATATCATTCTCTATAATTTGTGTTTTATACATGATTTCTCTAAAATGGAAAATGGATCGTAATAGAAAAATTTGAGAAAAAGTGAAAACGTGTTATTTTCCAGTATTTTCTTTGCCAATGAATATATATATATATAAAATAATGTTTCAAGTCAGATGTGTTTAGAAAATGTATGTATTGGTTATACAAAATAACCGAAAAAGCCTATAAATTTAGGTAAGACAGGAAAGTCATATGTTGCACACATCAGATTTTTTCCCGTTTGTCATATTTATGTTGGTATATTCTGTTTTTAGATACTTTTTTTTCATACCAATTTAACATTTTTCAAACTTCTCACTTTTGCACGCTACATTAGATTTTAATTGGCAGGGCGTTTCATCTTTTGAATCTGAAAATAAGGATCCACACTGGTTAATAGGGTAAAACACTAACATTTTGTTTGTATTGACAAAACTTTTTTTAAATTGCTAACAGTCCTTGTATGACTGAAAATCAAAAATACACTTTCTTTTCTTAGGTTCGACTCCACTGTTTCAATTGCAAATTAGATTCATTGATCACTCTATTTCTAAGACTGGGAAGTCGTTAAGTCTTAAATTGTGTTTTCTTCTTTATTTGCTGTTTGCTGTATAGAATTCTGGACGCTGCAGATAGTAAGACCTGAACAGTAAATTTTTAATTGTACCTATTTTATTTTGTATACCTTTACCCAATCATTTTTCTAGTTGCAAAAAATTATTAAATTGTCTTAGGTATTAAATGAATGAGGTAATGATATCTCATTAAATTAAAAGCCAAGCAGGTATTTAATCTTCTGAAGAGTCTTCTGCGGAAAAGTTCGGCTTGGAACTCGACGAATCGGACAGAGAGAATTGCGTCACGGCATAGACAGAGTTCACTCTTTTTATAATCTCAAGACGAACAAGGGGAATGACAAATGACGCTAGTAACAGTTGATACTTGAATACACTTTTGTTGTGTATTGACTGTAAAAAATTAATTTTAAAAATTAGGAAATAGGATAACAAAAACAGAAAAGAAATAATACGTGTAAAATTGATTAATCATAGATCAGAATATTGACATTTGACATATTCCTATAGATACGCATTGATGTCCACCGGCCAACTTGGGGAAAAGTGAGCGCGCTCTGAGTACGTGATCTATTGCAAGCCGAACACAAAAGAGTACGCTCTGAGTGCCAAGACGACCACAATTGAGGCATACCGAGTGCACTCTGAGTACAGTGAACGCCAAGCCGAACTCAACTTACGTTGCAAAATTGGAAGATTGATGTCTAATGCAAACTATCTTCCTTAAGCTGTACTTCAGACTGACACAGACGACATTCCGATAAATACATTTGAATAAGTTTTGTTGTTAGACCAGTTAATGTATAGTTTAAAACTCATACCTAGTATTAATCAAAAGTTATGTAACTAGAGAAATGAGGAAAATTGATGTCCTTTTAATGTCACAGTGATAAACTGAGTTGTCTGACGTTTTCCTTGCAGTAGTTCTCAACTAAATCCCTGCATATGATACTTCCTGATGGTCACGCCAACCACCTCATAAACCTAAAGTCGTAGTACCTTCGCAGACGCTAGGTCTCCATTATGATAGTCTCCATCTAATAATTTCGAGTTATATCGCTTTTTCTTTTTATCTGTAGTGTGTGTAGTTTTGAACAGGTCATAGAAAAAAAACAGTTGCTTTACAATAATATTGTATATATTAAAATACCAAGGATACTTGATGACTTGGTATTTTGTGTGCTAATCCTTTCAAATTATGTAAATTAATTATAAGTGATTTTTAATTTGACCCGATTAAAATATTATATACCAGAAATAAAAATCAATCTAATCAAATGTTTTAATTATCCTAACTAATTTGTTACACGTATTAATTTAATGAATTTTTATGTAGTATTTGATCAGATAATGAGATGATAATTTTAAAAATATATTTGATAATCCTTTGTCCTTTGAAGTGTTTTTATAAGTCTGTATCAAAATTAGTATAATATTTACTTGCAACTTTCTTACTAATTAAAATTTTTCAAATATTGAACTGAGATATTGCATAATAAATCTTGTAAAAAGCATATTACGCGTTTATAATTCCATAAATGCTTAATTGCCTTACAACACGCATTACGTACCATAGTTTACCTACGACCACTTACACGGGTAAATATGCGCGTAAATACTGGTACCTATATGATTTATTTACTATTTATAATGAGCTATTGACTGCGACTGTAGGTGTGTTTTTGTCTGCTTTCCATAGTGGTCGTAGGTAAACTTTATACAAAATACGTAGCAACTTTAAGTTTTTGCATTATCGTATCTTCATAATGCAAATGTTACTTACAGTACCTATATAATTTTACTCAATAAATTATATACTCGTTTATAGATATTCATTAACATCGTTTTTCGTTTATCTGTAGTTTTTTAATTTGGTGTAATGCCAAAATACCGGTCATCGCGCATTAACATATTGCTGACGAAACTGTTAATTAAATAAACGAACAGCAGAAAGCAATATCATACCTTAATACGAGGTATATAACAAAATTGGAAATCATATTTATAAAAAAAAGAAAGTTCAAATGTGCTACAGCTAGGTGGTTTCGACTAACATTATGTGAAAGAGCGCTATGTTTATTAACCGACTTCAAAAAAGGAGGAGGTTATCAATTCGTCGCTATATTTTTTTTTATGTATGTTCAGCGATTATTCTTTAACACGGTGTCCGATTTCAATAATTCTTTTTTTGTTAGAAAGGGGGTATTTCAGGGGTGGTCCCATATAAATTTAGTCAAAATCTAATAATTGGGTCCATGAGAAAATCCTCAAATTCTTCATTTTTTATGTATGTTCAGCGATAATTTTTTAACACGGTGTCCGATTTCAATAATTCTTTTTTTGTTAGAAAGGGGCTACTTTAGAGGTGGTCCCATATAAATTTGGTCAAAATATAATAATTGTATCCATGAGAAAATCCTCAAACTCTTCATTTTTGATGTATGTTTAGCGATAATGCTTTACCACCTTGTCCGATTCTTTTTTTGTTAGTAAGGGAGTACCTCAGGGGTGGTCTTATATAAATTTGGTTAAGATGTGGTGATGGCATCTGCACGTTTTTGAAGTCGGTTTTTTTAAATTTTTAATTTGTAATACTTGTATATATTATGTGATAATTATTTAAATCAGTCACTCACAAAAGGTTTTCTAACCAGAGAAAAAAAGTGATTCTTACTTGTGGCGCCTTAGACTCGGAAATGCTCGGGCGCCACTTTTATAAATGTGGTTTTGATATGGCGTCAAAAAGGACTCGAGTTGTCTAAGGCCAGATGTAGATATGGAAAATGTAAGGAGGTAACTATAATTATTCCGTTGAAGAATTTCCGGATGCTGAAATGAGTTAAATAAAGTCAAGATACGGTTAAACACCTGTAGTTAAAAGCCAGACAGGTTAAATTAATTAATACATTAATTCCTACGAAAGTTATTTACAACTTAGTTTCATTAATTAAATATTTCAAAGCTCACCTCGATGAAATCCGGAACAAAATAAATAAAAAACAGAAAATATTTAACCGGAAAAATTGTAATGAACCAAGAATATCAATCAGACGGTAACAGTAAAATATATCAGGGATAAAAAATAAATATCGAGTATACCATCTAAAATAAGTTAATTAATTGAAAGCAAGTCTTAATTCCTGGCGAAAATATAAAAAAAATGTTACCCTGTGTAGATTATTTAGATTAGATTGGGAGTTGGACGTTGCTTCCAGATCAATTGTAAGACTCCGTTTGTTTTAGAGTATGTCGTCTAGCTTGGTCTTTTTTATTTGACTTAGTAGCTTTGATTGTGGCTCCCGCATGTAGTTGCATGCATTTGGCTTTTCTTCGCCCAATGTTAGAAACCTCATTGGAATGGAGCCAGCCTTCACATTGGCACAGGACGTGGAATGATGTTTCGTCTTCTTCTCCACAGAACCTACACAAAGTTGCTTCTACTGCTGGATTGATGACACTCATGTGCCTTTTGAGGCGACAGTGTCCAGTAAGAAGGCCTACTGTTCTCCTAACGATTTGGCGCTTTTGATCCAGTAGGTCTTTCGTGAACTTGGCCGATGGTTCCTTGATGAACTATTTAGCCTATCTCAGTCTTGGATAGTTGTTCCACCATTCCGAGACTCTTTTTACATCCATTGTTAATTGGATGCCTTTCACAATGCCTTCAACTCAGAAGGGTTCGGGGTCTGTCATGGCCTTATCTGAGCCTTCTCGGGCTAATTCGTCGCCCTGATATCCCTTATGACCTGGCACCCAGGCTAGGGTCACCTTGTTTTGACTACTTAGCTTTGCCAGATCTTTTAGACAGTGTGTCACCAGTCGTGTTTTGATTTCTGGTGAGAGAATTGGCGTGGTTTCTGTTTCTATGGAATTGCCTTTAGAGCTGCTTGGCTATCAGAGTATATGGCAATAGTTTTGTCTGATACTTACTGATTTAATATTTCTCTTGCACAGTGTTGTATGGCTATTAGTTCAGCCTGGAACACTGTTGCATATTTTCCTAAACTCGGCGAAATCGTTCTTTTTTTGACTTGGGTCCATAGATTTCAGCACCGGCTCCTTCCTTGGTTTTTGAACCGTTTGTGTACCAGACGAGTTCAGCCTAAACAGGAGATCCCTGTTTCCAGGATTCTCGGGCTGGTATTTCAATTTGAAAATTTCTTTTAAATTTATTTGTGGTTATGGCTCTATCAGTAGGTATAGCTAGAATATTATCCCTTTTTACGTGCTGATATAGCCTTGTGTGGTCGGCGCTATGTAGTTGGCTTATTGGGTTTTGTCCCTGCATTAGCCTGTGCATAGCTAACCTGGTTTCATCTTGTATGAAGATGTGCAGGGGCGTGAGATTTAATAATACCTCCATTGCTGCAGTCGGCGTAGTGCGCATGGCCCCACTAGCATTTAGACAGGCAAGCCGCTGAATGCCAGTGAGTTGGCCTATTGCACTTGCCTGCGCAGTTTTGGTTACTCACGCCACTGCACCATAGGTTATCATGGGTCTTATTACCCTTGTGTGTAAACATATGGTCATTTTGGGGTTTAGACCCCAGTTTTTCCCACATATTCTTCTACAGCTTACGAGAGCTATTGTAGCTTTGTATGTTAGTTTTTTGAGATGTTAATTCCACGTTAGCCTTTGGTCAAATATCACTCCTAGGTATTTGGCTTCTGTGACGAATGGGATAACTATGTTGTTTAGTACCAGTGGTAATAGTCCTGTAAGTACCCGTTTTTGTTTTGTGAATGGTATAACTGTTGTTTTTTGTGCGTTAATGGACAATTGTTCCTTTTTGCACCAGTTGTTTACTATGTAATAATAATAATAATAATAATAATAAAGCGTCTTTATTCATCAAGTTTTAGTATAAGTGTAAATATATACATATATAAGGTAGATGAAAAGGTGAAGTTCAGCTTGTGCTGATTTACAACTTAACCTGTAAATAACATTGAAATATAATAATATAATATAATAGAGAAAAAAAAAAGTATAAAAAATAAACAGATTTTCAAAACCAAATTCGTTGCATTATATAATATATTTTTTTATGACCATTGCTTATTGAACAAAGAATTTTTTAGGCGTTTCTTGAAATTAAGCAAGTTATATGATTTAAATTCATTTGTAAGTTTATTGTACTCTTTACATGCAACATACGAAAAACATCTTTTAAATAGAGCCGTGTTATGATTCGGTATCACCAAGGTCATTCGATTCCGCGTAGGAAATTCATTAATATTGGAAAATGTCTTTAATTTGTTAACTGTTTAGAGCTATTTGAGATCGCTCCGAGACTGTGATTACAAATCGCTCCTTGACGATAATTACTAGGTCGTCTGCGTATCCTAGGCACTGGTAGCCTTCTTTGGACAATGTTTTGAGTAAGTCGTCCACAAGAAGTGACCACAGCATTGGAGATAATATTCCTCCTTGTGGGCAGCCCTGTGTAACTTTTGCCTGTATGATTGCCTTTCCTAGAGTGGATAAATTATTACTGTTCTCTAGACAGGCAGTGATCCATTAGCATATTGTAACTGGGACGTTTTTATCTTCTACAGCCTTGATTATGACCTGATTACCCTGTGTATCCCGTACAACAGTTAGCACTAACTCGTTATTCGGATTACAAACCAAAATATACAAATGAAAATTGGCGAATAATAAATCGTGTGCTAACTGTAACAAATAGAACCCAGTTATTTAAAACAATCAAGTATTTTACACAACCCAGTATACGGCTTTAATAAATCAACGAACTTCTCTGAATTGAATTCTATGTAAGAACTAATTCGAATTAGTTTTTAATTATTTAGAAATGTTATACCTACTTATATCAAATACCGTACAAATACGTTTAAATTTTCTTAGCATGTATTGGTTTTAATCTCATCGCCTTGTTTCCGCTTTGGTTTAACGGCATTTCCTCGAATTGAAGCAGGGAATTTTTATCAAACTTCGAATCCCTCTTTATGTTTATAAATTACTATTTCCATATCTCGATAGCGTAAATTAAGATTTAATTTAAATGCATAGAATTTGTTGGTTGTAAAGTATATGCTTTGCTTTAAACAAATATATATTTACTAAAAATGAATATTTTAATAAATACAAGTACAAGATTCTAAAGGGTGTTTCAATAACAGCTCAAGATTTGAATTACGCGTCAGTGTGGGTGTCATTGTGTCACATGAATATGGCATGCCGGGTTGATAGTAGATGATAGATAAAGAAAAAACGTCGTCCAGTTAAACCAGCTTTTCGTCGTCTGATTTTGCATTCTATTTAACTATATATTGTGAAGAAATAGAAAGTGGGATAGATAAAGTAAGACAAGTTAGGTAAATAATATTAATTAATAAAGAGCAACCAGGTTAGAAGTAATTTTGATATATAAAATTTAATAACAAATTGGAAAAAGAAAAATAGTAGAAATATTTTTAGTTCACAATTTAGAATTTAAAGTTTTCTAAGCAATAATTAAATCAAATGATAAAAATAAATTATAAATACCTTGATAGAAATGACGTCACAAAATACACCTTCACACGCTAAAACAAAAAGATGGGGTTTTTGGTATTTTAAAAATTTTAAAATATTTTTAATCGTCCCCATACGAAAGCTTCCTGGGGCCACTTTTTTTATAAACAAAATATTATCTCGCAATTGTGACTTATTATCTCACAATTGCGACATATTATCTCGCAATTGTGAGTTATTATCACGCAATTGTTACTTATTATCACGCAATTGTGACTTACTATCTCGCAATTGCGACTTATTATCACGCAATTGTGACTTATTATCACGCAATTGTGACTTACTATCTCGTAATTGCAACTTATTATCACGCAATTGTGACTTATTATCACGCAATTGTGACTTACTATCTCGCAATTGCGACTTATTATCACGCAATTGTGACTTATTATCACGCAATTGTGACTTACTCTCTCGTAATTGCAACTTATTATCACGCAATTGTGACTTATTATCACGCCATTGTGACTTACTATCTCGCAATTGCGACTTATTATCACGCAATTGTGACTTACTATCTCGCAATTGCGACTTATTATCACGCAATTGTAACTTATTATCACGCAATTGTGGCTTACTATCTCGCAATTTTAGAAACATAAATGACATTTTGTGTCTAACTAATACACTTACAAAAGAAATGATAAATACAATTGAATATTTGAAGGAGTATCTACCAGAATGTAACGACGATATTTAATTCTATTTTAAATGCCAACTTTTGCAATGTTGAAATTGCTTAGTTTCTGAATGTAATAATACAAAATTATATTTTATTTTTGCGAAGGAAATATTCTTTTATTTGTTCTTTTCTCTTTAATGTGATGTTTCTATTTTTGTTTATTTTATAATTTGGTGTATGTACTACTAAAATCAGTATTTTTTACCATTTATTTTTGTATGACAGGAGATTAAAAATACTGAGATTAAAACTATTATACTTCGGTAGGATTAATTAATTGTTCAACAGTAACCAATCCCCTTAATCAACCAAATTAAAAATACTACAGTTTGAGGCGTACCTACGTGTCATTGCCAGTATTTCTCGTTAGTATCTTATGTTTCTATTTGGCCTAAAAATGCATTACTCACAAAAATTTATTTCGTTTTACCATTTAAGACTGTTTTCTATTTTTTTTTAGTGATAACTTGTCACGGTTTCAATACTATTATTTTATTAAGTTATCTGTTTCACTTTTTAATAAACTATTTGCACTGAATGTTGATATGTATTTAAATGTTATTTCAAATCGTACATCACTGTGTACATAGATGTGGTTGACTGTATAACAGCAGTGCTTCACAGTGAACCAAGTTGCATTTTGTTTAAATTGCTATAATTTCAACAATTTTGTTTTTACAACTATAGTGGTCCTTATAAATGAAATAATATAAGATATTCTTTATTTATATACGATATATTTTCAGAAATTTAACTTCAATAGGAAATATACAACAGGATTCAAAAATTTGGATGGTTTTCTTTTGAACAACTGCCTACATAATATTTATTTTTTTATAAATTTTAAAACTACCTAGGTAAGTTAAAAAATTATCATTAAAAAAAACCAAAGTAGTTATGTGTATTACTTTATTGCATATTAATAGGTTCATCCAATATTGCGAACAGTATTTCCTTAGTATACCCCACCAAGACTCGCTGCGTTGATTACACTGACTGGTTCCATAGATGAAACTGTTATCATCTAAAAATTGATCTTCATTTTTAACAGCAGTTCTTCTCAAAAATTTTTGCATTTGTTCTACAGTTCCATTTTCAGTACCCATATCGGATCTAATTTTTCTTGGACACCCACCATATTTTTCAATATTCTTAAGAAAAAACCCGAAAACAAAAATTGCATCCAGTAATTACTGAAAAATATATACCATTTTTCCTAGTGTTCCTTTTTACCCACCTGCAATTATTTTTGGATCATTCATATTCGAAGATGCTTTCAACCAAATGATAAACCTCGAGTATCCATCAATAGCGCCATTTATTCATATACCATATGGTTTTAGTTTATCATATGAGTCAAGATGCCATAAAAAATTAGGACCAGTATTATTATATTGCCTTCTATGCAGTCTTCGTCTTGTTCTTAGTTCTACTCCAGAAGGATCTAAGTTTTGTAATATTAAACGAACCATATTCTGCGAAACAGAGAAACCATTTTGAATGCATTTCAAATGCATCCATCTATAGCCATGGAGTTGGGAAGAATTTTGTAACTGATGGTCTATAAAATTTACTAAAATATCAGCTCCACTGAAATATTTTTTTCTAAACAACTTGTTTTTGTTTAAAATCCTCTTCAGTTGTCGTTTTGATATATTTGTTAAAAATCTCTCTTTCAGTATATTTCGAATTTCACTATAATTACATCCATTTAAAAAAATAGTGCATAATACGATTATTTCTTGATCTTGAATCCATCGTCTAGTGTTGCAAATATCTTAAAAGATGGTTAAAATTGTAAAACAACTTATTGAATTATACATATGTTTAAACTCAAAACTCACCTGAAGCTACTACAAGCTCGAGAATGGAGAATCACTTCACTGTTATTTCACGAAACATTGACCAAAGCTCACCATTTTAAGCAGACATGTAACGGCAGAATAACTCACAATTGCGTGATAATAAGTCACAATTGCGTGATAATAACTCACAATTGCGTGATAATAAGTCGCAATTGCGTGATAATAAGTCGCAATTGCGAGATAGTAAGTCACAATTGCGTGATAATAAGTCACAATTGCGTGATAATAAGTCACAATTGCGTGATAATAAGTCGCAATTGTGAGATAATAAGTCACAATTGCGAGATAATATTTTTTTTTTCATAAAAAAAGTGGCCCCAGGAAGCTTTCGTATCCCCATGTATTTTTTAATGTTTTTAAAATTTTGACTGCACCCGAAGTTGGAAACATAGGTTTCCGAAACATATGTAGTGCTGTACCTAATAACAATTTAAAATAAAATTAATGACCGAATGAATAAGCCAAGGAAAATTTTTTTATTTATATAAAATTATCCTTATTCAAATAAAAATACAGGTTTCTGATATAATTTTAAAAATTTATTGATGTTAATAAATATAATGAAAATCAAATTTATTTCAATAATAAAAAAACAGGTAATAGTACAGTAGAACAATAGATCAGTAATCAATCACAATTTATAAAATAACATTTCAATTAAGGTATTTAAATAAATTAATAAAAACATTCACTGGCATCAAGTGTACTCAAGCCTTTTTTAAAACCGTACTGATCAGGTGGCAGATTAGAGTTATTGTGGAAAACAAATTCTAATCTGCATTTTATAATACGTTCGAATGTTCTGTATATGCAAGGTAGAAGGGATATGGGACGGTACGATTCTGCTAAATTATAATTTTTTACTGGTTTGAGTATTGGCAGCACAATGCATTGTTTCCATTCATCGATAACTTGATTTCCTAACCATATGTCGTTGTATATTTCTAAGAGAAATGTTTTGGCAGAATCTGATAAATTCGAGAGCATATCATACGTCACTTGGTCCATGCCTGGTGATGTATTATTTGTGTTTTTTAGTTCAAATGATAATTCGTTGTAGTTTAATAATGTATTAAATAGGTCGCTATTTATTTGATCTCTACCATCTGCATCTACAGTATCCTTTAAAAAATTGGTAGCCGAACAGTGGGCAATATTTTGTAAAAAGGGGTCAAGCCAATTGAAATTATCGGATCGGGTTTTTTAGTCGATGTGTTTTTATTGAATTTGCTACAGTATGTAATCCAATATGTTTTTCCTTTTAATTTTAGGAATTTTTTTGTTAGCTATTTCTTTGTTATCCCGTATGTAATTTTCAATTGTACTGGAATTTTTATAGTCATTTAATGCGGGTTTTCTTTGATTGCGCTGTCGCATTCTGCATCCCACCAGGGTTGAGGTGAATGCTTTCTTGGGTCTTACACCTCGTCTCTGACACACAAATATGCTTCTCACAAAATAATTACCTAGGAGCTGCATTCCTTGATATAAAAGGTGCCTACGAATCGGTAGACATTTCAATTTTAAACAACTCAATAACCAATATCTCTATCCCTTCAAGAATAGCAAATCTTCTCTGTAAGCTACTTATCGATAGACAAGTATATGTTAGAAAAACTAATAACTCACTAATCGGTCCCCGACAAGTATCCACTGGATTGCCTTAAGGTTTTGTAATTTCCCCTATTTTGTTCAATATTTTTACTAAAAGCCTACACGAGGATATAAATTGCAATATGATTCAATACGCTGATGATTTTGTATTATATACGACGAACAAGCAATTTCAAAACTGTATAACGGCACTTAAATCGTCTATCTCCTCAGTGACGTCAAATTTTGACTTACTGGGACTCACCTTGTCACCTGAAAAATCCAACATAACTTTTTTTACCCGACATAATTTACCTCAAATAAACTCCATCTCCGTCGATAATATTACATATCCTGTTTCTTCTACTGCAACTTACCTCGGCATCGTTTTAGACAAGAAACTCACATGGAAACCCTTTATTGACAAAATTGTTACAAAATGCAATAAAGGTCTAAATTTTCTTAAATTAATTCAAAAAACTTGGTGGGGAGCCGATCCCAAAACATGCTTAATGTTTTATAATGCATACATTCGATCCATTATTGACTATGGATGCATCTTCTATGGTTCGGCTAGTCCTAATACTTTAAAAAAGCTTGAAATCATCCAAAATTCTGCACTTACACTCAGCCTTGGCGCAATGTGCTCAACCCCAGTCGAACCCCTACCCTCAGAAGCCCTAGAGCCTCCCACTTGAGTTACGAAGAGAATACCTCGCTGAAAAGTTTATAATTAAAAACTCGATTAAAAAAGCGAATATTATACATAAGATGGTACAATTAAATAATTTTGACCTTACAAACAAGTATTGGGAAAAAAACCTTCTCCTCCTTTGTTCTACGCGTTTACAAATACAACCAATACCTGTTCAATGTTAAGAAAACCTAGTTTAAGCAAAACTGTCGATTTCTTTTATGCCTTAGAACCATACAAAATAGTAGTACCTGCCTATGTTGAAATACCTCACATAAGTCAAAATATCCTAAATATCACATTAAATAAGTACCTTGAGCATACAATTATTTATACCGATGCTTCTAAACAACCTGATGGTTCAGGCTGTGCTTTTTTTATTCCAACACTAAAAGTGAAAGCCCAGTTTAAACTCAACAAGTCCACCTCAATATTTTCCGCCGAAGCAGTGGCAATCAGTAAAGTAGTTGAATACATAGAAGAGCAAGCGATAAAAAAGGTAGTCATAGTATCAGATTCGCTCTCATCCGATAGATATAATTTCACCATACTTAAATCCAGTTATCAAAGGATTGAAATTAAATATCTCTAGACTAAAGAAAACATAATTTGATATTCACTTTATTTGGATCAAGGCACATATAGGATTTCAAGCCAACGAAAAAGTTGATCAATTAGCAAAATAAAGCATTTCCATAGGCCAACCAATGGAAAACGAAAGTGCTATCAATGAATGTATAATTCAGTCCAAAAATAAAATAAAGGAAAAATGGAACGAAACATGGACACAATATTGTAAAAGCTCTACAACCCATTACACTCTATTACACCCTGCACTTCCTAATGAAATATGGCATAAAAATAGCAACCTAAATCGTAGAGGCATAATAACTATTGCTCGATTAAAGTTTAGTCACCAACATCTTCACAAAATAGGAATTCTGGATTCTAATTTTTGCGACACTTGCAATAAGATGTGATCTGGATCATATTTTTTTCAACTGTGAAAAATATCAAGCACAACGTCACTTACTGAATGAAAAAATTATTAGTCATAAAATAGCTTTACCCTATAATTTGATGCACTTACTGTCTCTAAATATCTAATCTCTCAGTTTTTAAAGCCATTCTGGATTTCGTCAATTCTTGTAACCTAAATTTGTAAATATTGGTTCCTTTGTTATCTATCCCGGATTTATAAACCCGTATTCCTTCCTTTCCGAGGTCTACCTCCCCAGTGTAATAAAGTCACCCTGAATGACCCCTGGGTGTGAAAGGAGTTCCCCTTATCCCATCCTGATGTAATATAATATAGGTTAAGTCGACACTCAATTCGTGTATCTGGCTATGTGAGTACATACTCGAAGGCTATTAAAAAAAAACATTCACTGGAGAAAAAATAATTTCAATTACTATTAAATTTGTTTGTTTACTTTTGAACCGCCCTTAAGATAAGAAATATGTGTGCTCTAATGATGAATTAATATCTTAAAATAAATAACTAATCATTTTGACTTGAAAAATAAAAAAAAAGTACCATACAAAATAATATAATAAAATATGCTATAAATTAAAATTAAAATAATATTCTAATATCATTGGGTTGGCTGATTCATTTGTACATTTGTTTCTTTTTGACAGCTGTTTAATTAAAAGGTAAATATTTGACGAGGTGCAGTGTTAAAATACATGCTGTAATTAGTACCTCTTCTCTAATTGGACAGATGATGAATCTTCCATTTTCCATAATATTGGCTCGCGAGTATCATCTTGATCACCTAAATCTGCTCCTAGTCCAAAATTATTAAAAAAAAGTGCATAATATGGTGGTAAAACCATCGGTTGAAGGAGTCTAAGATATCAGAAGCTGTGAACATCTCCATAGAACGCATTTTGAATGAAGGAAAATTGGTTGTAATGAAAATTTCTCAATATTCCTCAGATAAAACTTAAATGGTACTTTTGTCATTGATTACCTCCCAAAACGCCAAACCATCATTAGTGAATAATAGTTTTTTTTTTACTTTTGACTTACAGTTAAAGAAAATTTTAAATTGTAATAAAATCGAATTTAATTTGGATTTGTCATATTTTTTTTTATTTGTTAGACACCATACCTGTTTTGACGTCTAAAAACATAACAGAACGGTGTTAAAGACACTGATGCTGATTTCTTTATGAACTTTTACTCATTCTATTTTTCCGTTTATTAATTTCTAATAATCTAAGCGTTCTCAGAAAATATAAAAAACTAATTTCCAACGATAATTATTTTTTAATGATTTATCACTTGTCAACAAATCTAAATTTAACCTCCTCGATCATGTTTCAGCAGATGCAGCGACCCACACGGTATAGGTGAGAAAACCTCGCGGGAAATCCTAGGGAATTTTTCTTGGCAGGCGCTTCAATTATGTCCACAATAATTTTAAATCTATTTTAAAACTCATTGAATCTGGCAATGAGGATTGCTCAGACAGTTTGGCTGCCGGAAGTCTGTTTGCCTTTATTATTGTCATAAAAATTTATATTATAAATTTACTACAAAATTGGATCCGATCTGATGTGTTGATAAAAGTACCCATCTCTATTGTTTTCTGAGACATCTGGGTTGATATTTACATTATGTGTAAAGTACACAAGCAGTAAACAAATAAAATTAAAATAATTGTCTGTCATACGTTTTAAAATCTCTTATCATATGGCTACCATATATCAGATTACTGTAATCTTTTGCATTCTTATAGTGATTTAATATTAACACTGTTGAGATAACTTTTTTTTGCGGAAGTAAACAAACACTTTATCTATATGTTGTAAAAATCAAATATTTTATCTGCCGCTAATATTTATCAACATAGCTATGTCCGTCTGACAGAAGTAGTCTGTAACTTATTTGTTTTGTATTCGGTGTTATTTTTATGTTGGTTTACTTTGTCATAATAAAATGTGATATTATAATAACTCCTTTTTTATTAATTATAATTATTTACGGCTGGCGATAACAGTTTGTATGGACCACGTCAGCAGTGTCTTTATCGAACTCGCCTGTTGACCGACTCGCTAGCTTTTCCCGTTTGGCTCATAATCTCAGACTAGCTCCATAAAGAATCACTTTGCTGACTTGGTACATAAATAACTATTATTTTATTAGATAAGCAGACAATCCGAGGCAAGCCTTTCTAATGCCGTATTTTTTGTTCCGTCTTCTAAGTAAAATATAAATAAACTCGTTTGTTATATCATCGGATATGCTTTTTTATGACTTGTTTATAAACATGGCATGGCCAATCAAATTAGATTACGTAACCTTGAACAAGAATATACGTATAGTTGGGATCCGTCTAAATTAAAATGCCGGCATGTTTTGATGAATGTATCTTTTTATATTTTGCTATAAAAATTAAACAAATAAATATTTATACATACATTATTTTTCCATCTGAACATACAGGGTCTGGCAAAAACTCAATCGTGTAAAATTTTTTTAGTAATTATATAGATTGAATTTTTACGGTACTAAAAAAGGGTTAGAAATATAAAATTTAATTCATTTAGGTACTTCAAAAATATTTTTGTTTAAATAAACGGCAGAATCGTAATAAAAATGTTATTGACTTATAATAGGATATCCCTAATCCAACAAAAGACGAAGCAAATTGCCCTGATACAGTAATCAGCATGCCACTGGATTTTACGTAAATAATTGTGACAAAGTTTTTATATTGTGTTCTGATAATAATTACCTAAAATATCTTTACCTCTTGCAGATTCAGTAATATCCTGTAAAATTTGGACCACTCTGTATATGTCGGTGATTGGGAATTTTAAACGACTATCTCTAACTCTAGTAGTTTTTGATACACACCTGATGGTGTTACTGTTTAGCTTTATTAGCTTAGTCAAACGGCTTAGGCTATTCCCAAATAACTAGCATTTTGGTCAAGAATAGAAAAACTTTTAAAATTATTTAAGTTTTTGTCGTTTTCGGTTTTATTTATTTGTAAATTATTTAAAAAATAATAAAATTTTGTGTTTTTATTCTATTGATATAAAAATTGTTACAAGATCTAGTTATCAATAAATTATCTTATCAAAGTTATACAACATATTGCAATCTATTTTCAAAGAAAAATGAATAATGAAACTAATAATAATGTAATTATTTGAATCCATGTTGTATTACGTAACATCGCTTATTAATTTTGCATCTAGTTATGCATACCTACACATTTTCTAATTTGATTTTATTACCACTTTAAAACAGTAAATACTTTGGTAATAAAAATAAAATTCCTTTAAAAATGAAGAGTAATGTATTTTTAAAGAATTGAAATGTAAGAACTTGTTATAAACAACTGTTCGCGTTGTTCAAAAAACAATTTCAATTACATATATTTTTGGTACAGTATGTTAAGTTGCAGATCGGTTGCAGAACAAAAGACGAATTTAATAGCCTAAACTATATAAATTTGGCCCCCGAAATTCTATAATTTAGGTTTCCAATGCGGTTTGCTTTTAACTAGTAAGTGCAGATTCTGTGAGGAGGCGGAGGACGAAACCTCCATTCACATTCTGACTGAATGTGTAGCTATCCAGAATCCAAGAGCACTATACCTAGGAGCATATAAAATAGAAAAGGGAGATTTACCTATCTTGAAGCCACTTCAAATCCTACACATCCTTCAGAATATAGAATTGGAAGGGTCGTTATAGGCATCGTGACATTTTCTTGCTGCATTAGCGGCAGAAGGGGACACAATAGATCTTTTAGGTCGCAGTATTAACAACCCATTCCCAACATAACATTACATGCTTTTAACCAATAAATGAGAATAATTAAATAGTACCTACCCAAAAAAAAGTTGCAGATTCACCTTCATACAAAGATTTACTGTTAAAGAAGCAAATTAGTTCGTATTTTATTTTAATTTTACTGTCAAACTGTTAAGTATCAAAATAATATTTAAATAATATCTAAGTAAATCCTCACAATCGATTTTAATAAAAAAAAAAAAAAAAAAAAAAAAAAAAAACAGAACTAAAATATATATTTTGAAACTGATACAGGTTTTTTAAAAACAATTTTATTGATTAAAATTACAAACGTCTTTGCTTGGCAAAGGCTAGACAAAATCTGATTTAATAAACTAGAGAATTAATGTAAAAGATTAAAATAACAAGCTAAGCACTGAAATATAATATGATACGATAAGGAGTCCGAATGTCAGCTGTATACGCTCACGTAACTCCTCCGTCCTTAAGACGCAAAAATAAGGGAGTTATTTTTGCGGTCCGAATTTTCTGGAATTTCCTCCATGTTGAGGGCTTCTTTTTCTTTCGTTTTTGAATTTTGGCATCTTCTTCTTACAAAAATGTATAAAAATACCATTATACATAAAATTATTAACATTGAAAATATTGTTAATATTGGAATTTGGTAAGAGTCCTTTGGTTCATCTATTGGCGATAGCTGATTGGCGATTCTATTGATTTCGTATAGGTTGTCGAAATTTATTTTACTGATATTTGAAGTTTGATAATTTCTTCGAATTTTAAAAAGTTCAATTTTGAGTTTTGGTAGAATTAGCGTTTTTCCCTTTTGAATTACTTGTTCATTTGAAAATGTAAAATCTCTTGACGTGATTTTACAGCCTTCTGGAATGCGAATAAGGGTTGGATTCTGAATTTTGAAAATTTGGTTACTTCTACAATACGACTTAACGTTTTCTGGTTCTTTGGGAACAATCATGATTTGATTGCTAGCAACTTGTTCGAATATTGATTCTTGCAAATTTACTTCAGTGGCGTAGCATCCTTCTGGTAACTGGCCGTCGAGAAGTTGTAAAGTACAGTTATCCCTCGGGATAAAATCTTGTAAACAATAGTAGGTATTTTCAAGTTTTGGGCATTCTTCTTTTTTCAATTGGACTTCTTCTTTGTTGCGTGCCAAGTATGGGTATGAAGGTGTGAACATTTTATTATTTTGGATAACGGGATATATTTGATAAAATTCTAAGGATTCGACTTTTGAGATAGGGACGTGGATAGCAAAAATTAATTTTAATTTGGAGAAGGTAACTTGAGTACCAAGAAAGGTATAGTATGTTAAGATATTATTAAAATTTGGAATTTCTTGTTTTTTGTAAATTTTCTGTAAATATTTTATCATGTCTGAAATTTCATAGCTCGATATTATAGGGCTGTGCAGAGTGTTCATTTTGGAAAAGAGAATTGCATTTTCAATATTGTCTATAAATGATATTAAATTTTGACAGTCAAGGTTTATTTGGCTTATTGTTCCTTGAAAGGTTATATATCTGCTTAAAGAGTCAATTTCGTTATATATTGCGTCTTGGAATCTTTTTAAATTATCGTTTTTGTTGATTTTTCCATAATATTGTTAATGATTGATTATAATGATCTATCAATTTTTGAAATAGTGAAGTTTGTAAGTTAATTTCGTTTGTTATCTGTTTTTGATTTCCCTGCAAAATTTTAATGGCACTGTCATAGCGGTCTCCATCATCAGAGTCGAGGTTGCCAAAAAGCCACTTATTGACTTTTCCAACCCCGTTTATTATACCTCTTTTTGAACGCATATGAGGATATAAATTTTGAAATTTTCTTCCTAAGGAATTAATCAAAAATTCTGTTCTTTCAAGCATATTTTCACTCAAGCCATGGTATGAAATAGGGTTCGAAACGTTACTTTTTACTACAGATTGTTTAATTATAGAAAAATGATTATGCAATAATTCTATTTGTCTAAGAACTACTTTTAAATCTAAGTAATGGATAAATGTGTGCTTTGTGTAAATTAACCTAGCGTTGCCTAACTCTATGGGAAGAATAAGATTTTCTAAGGGGGTTATACTTATTTCTTCGGTACTACATTCTATTTTAGACGTTTGAAGGACCAGGTACAGCAGGATCATCAGTGATTTCATTGTCCTGGTTATCCTGTAAAACGTTTTCTAAATTAATTTTAGGTTTCCTAATTATACTCTTATGATAGGTGCCTTTGTTGGTTTTCAACAAAACACCATTGTCTTCAATTATTTCTGTCTTTTTGAATTTGGGCAATTTTTTATCACGTAATTTTGTACGAACATAAGCATTTCTTGACCTGAATAGTCGGGAGGATTAAAACGACTTTCATTTGCTTTATTAATTAAATTTTCTTTGACTTTTTCATTACGTTCTTTGATAATATTATAAAGTTGTTTGCTAGCTTCCTTGTGGTTTTGAACATAAAAGGAAAGAATGTGATGATCATCGAGATCGAAAGGATCAGGGTTATTAATATGGCCTTTAGTAATTTCAAATGGAGTGAATTTCGTAGCAGAATGTATCGAATTATTATAACTTAATATTGAATGCTTAATTAATTGATTTGGTGATAATTCGTTATTTTGTTCTCTTAAGCACCTATAATGCTCTATTAAACTAGAGTGAAAACGCTCTACTGGAGAATTTTAGGTGCTATTTTTTGCCGTAGTGAAATGAAGTTCTATTTTGTGCAACTTGCAAAAATCTTCAAGGTCCATGTTTTTAAATTCGGTACCACAATCCGCGGTTATTTTGTAAGGGAGTCCGTGATGGGATATAAAATTTAATAAATTATCAACAATTGAGATACCACTGACAGTTTCTAAAGGATATGCTTGACCGTATCTTGAAAATGAATCGATTATAGTAAGGTAAGGGGTATTAGATATTCGAAATACATCTATATGTACATGATCGAAAGGTTTTGATGCTGTTGGGGTTAAGTTAAATTTTACAATCGGGGGATTCCGATCATATTTGTTTTTAAGACATGTTTCGCAATTATTTACAAATTCTTCTATGTCTTTTGAAATATTCGGCCAATAATAAAATTTAGTTAAAGATAATTTCAATTCATTAATACCACGATGTCCTTTTTTATAGACATGATAATATTCTAATTTTTCTTTTTGAGCTTCTATTGTTAGGAGGTCATTTAGAAATTTCGTACAGTGAATAAGTTTAAAAGCAGAATGTTTGAAAAATTTCTGCAGAACAGTTACAAAGATTTCAGCTAGGTGAGAAATTTTGAAATACAAAGCATATGTACTTTTGGGATTTAAAAATTCTCTAGCAAATTTTACAATACTTTCTTCTAAATTTCTTTGAGATAAGGTAACAAGAAATCTTGTATTTTCAAATAATTTTTCTCTTTTATAGAGAGTTTCGGTGTTATCACCACAAGTTAAAATAATTTGATTTTTATATTGATTAACGGCACGATCCGTTATCGGTATTGAAAGAATTGGATTTTCAATGGAAGTGTGTACTGTTTCTAAGTCAGTACTTTGTCGTCTCTCTATTGGTGGATTAATTTGAACGTTTTGTAATATTTTTACTTTAGGGGTGTCTTTTATTATTTCATTAATATCGTTTACCGATAAATTTGGTAACTCATTAATATCTTCAAATTCTTTTTGAATTATTAAATCTAAATCGTCTAAATTAACATCTAAAGATGCTGTTTCTAGAGCGTTTAAATCATTTGTAGGGGGTGCCCTCGATAAGGCGTCGGCTACATAATTAAGTTTTCCTTTTAGATATTTAATATTATAGTCAAATTCTTCCAGCTTTAAGCGCCAGCGCATAAGGCGAGAGTTTGGCTCTTTAAGGGAGAACAACCACTCCAATGGCTTATGATCAGTGAGAATTTCGAATGTTCGGCCAAATAAGTAAGGACGAAAATATTTACATCCCCAAACTACTGCAAGTAACTCTTTTTCGATTACTGAATAATTTATTTCGGCCGAATTTAACGTTCTAGAGGCATAGCATATAGGGTGATTATTTTGAGTTAAAACTGCTCCGATTGCATACATCGATGCATCGGTCATTATTTCGAAAGGTTTTTCGAAATCCGGATACGCTAAAATCGGTTCCGATATTAACAAATTTTTACAATAATTAAAACAATTAACAAATTCCCTCGTATGTTCGACTTTATTATCTTTTTTCAAACAAATCGTTAGGGGTTTTGTTATTTTCGCAAAATTTCGGATAAACTTGCGATAGTAGCCAAGGAGGCCAAGGAAGGACTTTATTTGTTTTTGCGTTTTAGGAATTGGAAAATTCTTAATGGCATGAACTTTATTTGGGTTGGGTTTAATACCCTGTGGCGTTACCACGTGTCCCAAAAATTCTACCTCTTTTCGCAGAAACTCGCACTTATCTAACTGAATTTTTAACCCCGCTTCTTTTAATTTTGAAAATACTAATCTTAAATTTTGCATATGTTCTTGTAATCCCGTGCTGAAGATAATTATATCATCCATGTATACAAGACATGCTTTATTCTGAAGGTCCTTTAAGACCTCGTCCATGACTCTTTGGAAGGTACTCGGAGAATTTCGGAGCCCCATTGGCATCCGTAAAAACTCGTAATGCCCGTTATCGACATTAAACGCCGTTTTTTCAATAGAGCATTCACCCATCTCTATTTGATAGAACCCACTTGCGAGGTCGAGCGTACTAAAATATTGCGCTCGCCCCAATTTATCTAAAATTTCATTAATATTAGGTATTGGGTATCTATCGGAAATTGTTTTTTCATTTAACTTCCTGTAATCAACGACGAGACGCCATTTTTGCCGCCCCGACGCATCCAACTTTTTTGGTACAATCCATATGGGAGAGGACCATGGGCTAGAAGAGGGTTTAATTATCCCCTTTTCTAACATTTCATCGATTTGCCGACGCACCTCGTCTTTAAGGGCGTACGGATACCTATAGGACTTCACATGTACGGGTTCTTCGTCCTTAGTTTTTATTTTATGTCTTACTTTGGAAGTGAAAGTAAGCGGGTCACCTGGTTTCAAGAATATTTCTGGAAATTGGCGACATAATTTAATAATATTAATTTTCTCTTCTGAGTTCATATGCTCTATTCTTAATAGGTTTTGGATATCGTTTTTATTTATTTTAGTTTCAATTGAATTATTAAAGCATTCAAATTTGTAAGTCTCAAAATGACTTGATATATAAGGATTTGATTTAATTGGTTTCAATAAAGTGATAGATATATTTTTATCAGTTTCATTAATGACTTCGACTAAAGCGAGCCCATTATTTGATTCAGTTAGAGTTTCTGGAATATATATATATATATATATATATATATATATATATATATATATCCTAATTGAGTTTTATCAATTAAAACATCGCCGTTTAAAATAGTTACCGGGATTTGTTTTAATATTCGTTCAAAAGGACCAACCGAAATTTGATATTTTATATCATGTGGTTGTCTAAATTTTATTGGAATCCTAACGCGATCACTAATTAATTGTTTATTATTTAAATCTATATTAAAATTCATTGCAATAAGGTCATTAATACCTATAACCCCGTCAAAGAATTCGTGGAAATCATAAAGAATACAAGTCAATATATGATTATCGTTAAATTCACGGAAAGCTGGAATATCAGCTTGATATTTGATATTTTTAGTACCTAGAGATGTTGAAAGAGATACATTTGAATGATAAATCGTGTTTGGGTAAAATTTTTCTGCAATAATGGGTTTTAAAATGGATTTAGTACTTCCGGTATCAATTAACATTCTTAATGGTGGGTTATAAATTTCAATATATGGCAGAGGGTTATTAGAAGTTATGTTTAATTCTACTAAGTCTGATTCTCTATCGAGGCTGGGTTCTGAAAATTTGGATTACAATCATTATCAAATTGCTGATTATTTTCTTCACTTTGTAAAAATGAATTATCAAAATTATCTGCTTCTATTTGATTTTCACCGTAGTCACTAAGAAATAGTTCTTCAGATATAAAATTACGCTTTTGATTATTATTTTGGAAAAAATTATTAGACCTATTATTTGGGTTAAAAGTTCTTTTACTATGCATTGATGGGATTCTCGAAGTGGTTGACATTGGTTGAGGTTTGGGAAGTTGATTCTGTGGAATCGAATTGGGTTTAAACACATTTCGTGGGGGTCCAAAAACTTGTGCGTTTGTTGGATAATTACGATGCTGAGGGCGTGGTTGAACATTTATAGGTTGACGCGACCATACAGGTTTTTGAAAATTTGATTGTTGGGATTGATTTGCGTTTGAATTTGAAAAATATTGTTGATTTGTCGCATTAAAATTTGGGTTAAATTGTGAATTAAATTGTGGATTTGGTCGATAATTATTATTATTATTTGCTTTAGGAAAATTTTGAAACTGAAAGTTATTTTTCGGAGTATTTAATTTTGAGTCGCATGGATGCGTATAAAGACTCTCAAAATTTTCATATTCGTTAACATAGGCTATAGCGTCTTCTAAAGATGCGGGTTGCTTCAGGTGCATATTATTTTTCAATGTACCTGTGCACCCTGCAATAAACGTATTTAATGCGGTTTTGTCACAGTGGTTCATATTACAAATTCTTTCGTTTGCACTAAAATTGTTATCATTACTGATTCTATGTACTATACTACTTCTCAACAATTGCAATCGAGTCCCAAATTCTATCAAACTTTCATTCCTGTACGGTTTGGTCCTAGTTAATTCTTGGATAAGACAGTCTAAATTACGTTTATCGGAGAAACATTGCCTCAGTGCATTTTTTAATAAATTCCAATCGGTTAATTCCACCCTATTTCCGACCATAAACTCGGCTTTTCCTATTAATTTACCCTGTATGCAATCGAAAATATGATCACTTAATTCCCTATCATTATAACTACTATATGTTGCCATTAATTTTTCGCATTGAGAAATAAATTTATTTAATGTATTAACATCGCCATCATATGGCCTAATATTTTCTATTTTAGATTGAAAAAGCTCCCAATTAATGGGACGTTTTTCCGGTGTTGGTGTCATCTTTGCGACTGTACTAGAAATAAGTTTATTTTCTGATGTATTTAAACTAAGGTTATCAAAAAGATTTAAAAGATCAGATTCGCTCATAAAATATACTGTAAATAACTATACTTTTCTTTAAATATCTTAACTACTATCTCCCTGGTCCTTGAAAGGGATTTAAGGAAGGCAAAAGGAACTTGGCACTTACCACGATGGTTTAGGGAACCAGTTTCCTCTCCTGAGCTTCTGTCTGCCGTCTGGATCAGCTCCAATTTGTCACCACTGAAGGGTAGGTTCGTTGAATTCACGATTATGACGCTGAAAGTCCCAAAAATAACTGTTTTTTCGTAAGAATCGATTTTTCACAATTTTTCTGCGACCTCGCGAATCCTACTGACTGCGCCAAATATATATTTTGAAACTGATACAGGTTTTTTAAAAACAATTTTATTGATTAAAATTACAAACGTCTTTGCTTGGCAAAGGCTAGACAAAATCTGATTTAATAAACTAGAGAATTAATGTAAAAGATTAAAATAACAAGCTAAGCACTGAAATATAATATGATACGATAAGGAGTCCGAATGTCAGCTGTATACGCTCACGTAACTACTATCTGTAAAATCAATGACATATCACTGGATACTATTACAGAGGTAAAAGATTTGAGTGTGAGAATTTTTACGAATTATTGCAATCATATCTGGTATCGCTCCTGTCAATTTTAGATATAAAGATTGATGAAAGACTGTTCTTGTGGTCTTACCTAGAATAAAATGTATAAATCCCGGGTCGAAGAACCAAAAATAATAGTGATGTCAAATCTGATTTTTTTATTAATGACACTGACTTTCATATATTTTTACACAATCCAGTCAACCAAAAACAACATACAGAGTATCTGTAACAAAGACAGCTATACGAGTCATATTCGTGATAACTTCGCACAACTCTGAATTATTTTCAAACTGACACTTAGAAGAAGAAGAATTGTACCCTCCAACATTCGTAAATTTTTCTTATGCATACTTTAGATATTTTTTAAATGACTACATAATTATGACAAATTAAATGCTCTCTGTCACCTCGAGATGCTTCTGAGTAGAAGAAAACAAAGAAATCTTAAAGCTTTAATATAGATAGTTCCGACTAGAAATGCTAATACTTTCTTTCAACTTATATATAAAACAAATTATGGTTTTCATTCTTTTATTCCAAGAGGTATAAAAGCATCTAATCGACTAAACATTAAATTAATTAAAGGAAATAAATTGTTTTGTCTTGACATTGAATCAAATAACTTCTTGTATCTATAAAAAAATTAATTAATTAAATAGTAGAATAAAATTAAACACACTAAATAACTTTCAAATTTTGATCAATCTTTATTATAACTTCCTCAAAACATCTCAACATTATCGATCATACATTTTCCCTTTTTAATTTTTAACTTGTTTTTAACTGTAAACAAAGTCCAGTTCGGATAAAGGTTTGACTCGAACAATGAAGGGTTTAAGGCCTAATAATTGTCTCTATAATTTGTAAAAAATAAAAAAAATATTTTTTAAAAATTGTTTTGACTCAAATTTATAGTCTATATTCACATATTTTATATATTGGCACCCACAATTCTTTGTAAACGAGCACTGATGATGGCGTTATGTCGAAAGCGCTTTGCAATTTAAATAAATAAATAATTTTGCACGAAATACAAATCTTATTTGCTAAAATATATTCCAATTCTCAAATGTGACCAATTTAAAAAAAAAAAACATCAAAGCAAAATGAGAAAATCCGTGTCACAGAAACAACGGACGACCATTTCCCTCCTAAAACACCTACTCTTTTGCCTAATACTGCAAGGCATTTCATTGTATTAAAATGTAAATAGCAGAGATAAAAAATGAAAGTGTTGAAAATTATATTTCTTGGTTTGTAGTGACCCTAGGGTGTTTAACCGAATTGCAGACTTGTCGCAGTTCACCACCGCAACTCCGGCACTTTCGTATTTATCTTTTTTGTCAGTAAGACTCTTTATTATTATAACCAGTTGGTCGCGTTTACCTTCGTCTTCTTCCTCTTTTACAGTTCTTACTTTACTTTAACCTTTAGAAGCCTGCTTAGCCGCTTCATATTCAAAAGCGGCGGACAAGAAAGACATCGATCATTGTTTTGTGATGGGCTAGACGGAGCGTTTCTTGCATGTCATGGTTACGGAGTCCAACAAATGTTTGGACAGTCAAACATTATATCATGTTTTTTGGAGTTGTTAGGTAGGAAAGGCGTATCCATGGCAATATCTACTTCGTATTCTTGAAGAGTCTCGTCACATTTCTTTTTGCGATTTGTTATGCTAGTGCAAGTGTTCGTGGCCATATCGCATGTTTAGTATATTTTCAAATTGTTCAAAATCGTGTCACTTACACATGTATAGTGTGAAGAACATCTAAAGCATCTCCTCGAAGGTCGGTCGATGGTCAGATTTACTGCGTTTTCTCTTTCGAACAAAAACTGTTTTAGGTAGTTTGTCCTTGCTGTATTTCCGTCGAAAGTTGAAACTTTAACACGAGCGGAGCTTACAATTCCTTCCAATTTCATCGTTGTCTCTACCTTATTTCACAGTCCTTGGCCTGTTATGTATGTTTCATTTCCCCTATTTTCTTTTCCATCTCTTTTACTTTCTCCTCAATCGAAGAAATTTCATTTCTTATTGAAGATATATCAGAAGAAACTTATTTTTCAAAGAGATTTTGTTTTTTATAGAAGTCGTGTAAGAAGAAATTTCTTCTTTTAAAGAAGATACTTTATTTTCCAAGAAAGAAATATCAGAAGAAACTATAGTTTTCATGGAAGATATTTTACTCCGCACGGTTGGAATAGAACTTGATGTAGGATCTGGTGAGGCGAGACGTGGCTTTTGGCAGGAGGTGCTCGATACGCTCCCACTGCTTCAAGCGAACATGGACTCCATCTCACCGAGATATATCTTCCATAAGCCATATAAAATTGTAACAGAACAAATAGAAGATCAGGAAGTGGCAGATACGATTCATATCTACACCGACGGTTCTAAAACAAAACAAGGCTCAGGATGTTGAATATACTCCAGATCCTTAAACTTTAACATAAAATGGGATGTGAGCAATAGTGCCAGTGTAGTTCAAACAGAGCTCACGGGGATTCTCATAGCAGCAAAAGAAATCACCAGAAACAATATCACTGAAAGGAACATGCTCATCTATACAGATAGCAGACAAGCACTACTCACCCTGAACAGACCACGAATTTATTTAGGGCTAGTACTAGAATGTCACGAAGTTTTGGCCGAAGTATCCATCAACAACGTGGTCACATTATGATGGATCAAAGGTCACGCCACATCGAAAGGTAACCAGCCAACCAAATACTTTTTGGACCTGGCCCTTCTATTGGCCTGACAAAATCGGTAGTGACAGACCTAATTAAAGAACATTCCCTTGTGAAATTTAAAGAAAGATGGGATGAAACAAGAAACTGCAGAGTTACTAGGGAGCTTTTAAGTTATCCTGACAACACTGCAGCAAACTAGTCAGAATTTGCGCCTAGTCACAGGCATTCTTACTGGTCATTGCCAAGTACGGGAGCATCTCCATATCATGGGGCTGTCAGAATCCGCACTCTGCAGAGGGTGCAAACAAGAAGATGAGATCATCGAGCATATCCTCTACGATTGTTCGACGCTCTCATTTATTAGGAGATTTGTGTTCGGCGAGTATCAGCTAACACCGGCCGATATAAGAGAAGCACCTCTTGCCGATGTTGTCAACTACATTAAATCTGTAGGCTGGCTCACGAGATAGGAGGTGCCTATTATCTTAAGAGGATGCACAATGGGCCTAGTGAGGCCTAAGTGCCGTGGGGGGTAACCCACCCTTCACACGTTACAGATACAGATACTAATTAATTTATATATAAATACCTATTTTCCATGTCAGCATTATTTACATTTATAATCTGTTTCTAATATTTTGAATATCTCTAGTACCCGGATATTTATCTTCAACTATGCCTCGAGTTCATCTAAATTCTGTCACCGCAACACAATCCATTTATATAAAAGGCTAAAGATGTTTCCATCAAAATTCCTTCGCCAAAAGTAGCAATTTAGTATCGCTCATCGTACATTTTCTGTGTTCTAAACTTTTGATCGGTGTTCGCCATATGCGTCCCATTTTCCATTGTCGGAACAGTAAGTTGGGTTTCGGGGGCCGAGTTATTTCTTTAAATATTTATGGTAATCGGAAAAGTGGAGCCTTAAAGGCCCAAAAAAGGCAGATAGGGACTTAAAGCATGACCGGACTGCTGGAAAATGGCTCGTATTACAATAGATAAATAAATAAATAAAAAAAAGGTCGATTCCAAAAATATTAAGCCCCATGTTGGCTGGCGACACTTAACATGGACATTTCCAATTTAATAAATTTTTAAATCCTTTGACCGAAGACTCAAAGGAAAGAGAAAAGAAACTTTGGAGTTTATTTTTATTTGTGTTATTTATAAATTTGATAATTATTGTTTTGTAATTTTAAGTCTTGGGCGAGGGATTTGAAAATTTAATAAATTGGTGATTTCCAAATTAATAGTTTAAATTAATTTATTCATATTTTGATTTTATTATTATTGACTATGTAATAATTGAATTATGTTTGAATGGGCTCTGACCCGTAAATAAATAAAAAAAAGTAAGTAGAATTTTGTAAACATCATAATAGTATTTCCACCCCAGAACGAAAAATACGTATCTCAATAATAATTGTCAAAATTCATTTATGGAATTTTATGAGTTACGAATTTGATAATAGTTATTTTTACAATAAAACTAACAATTAATGAGATATTTAAATAATTTATTAAATTATTTGCATAACGATCGTTTGTAACGCTTATCTCATTAACGCCTAGCGTTGCTATATGGCAACACCTTACTTGGCTTCTTAAAGAAAATATTTGCGGCAAATGAGATAGTGCCGGGGTGGGGCCTTTATGCCGGTTGGCTTGCTGAGATATGCAGTTAGCACTGAAGCTGTTCAATTTTAGTCGATACAGAGTAGTTGAGCTCTACAGTGTATTTGTTATTTTCTGATATGTGAAAAAATGGACATTCGTTTCAAGTACTACATACCAGACAGGGACTATATTTATAAAATTTTCTATCGCAGAAGTATTGCATACACATAAACAAAGATGCTCTTGCATGAAATGAAATATTTAATTCAAAAATATCATAGCAATATATGTGTCAATCCAGGCGTTGCCATATGGCAACACTAGGCGCTTGCAATACCTACATTTTTATATTTTCTATATTTTGTCTAGGAGAGGTTTTTCTTTCTGAAGCACTTGAGATGGTATATGACGACGACATTGACGGTGATATATTTGTTGAGCGCCTCCAGATCCCAAAGTAGAGACGGACGAGGATTCCGGAAAAGAGGATCGAGGCGAGTAAGTTTATTTCAAAAAAAGGAACGTGGTCATATTGAAACAGCAATTGAAAGACAAGATGGTCTATTGTATGCTAGATGGATGAATAACGCAGTAGTGATGATAATTTGTTCTTCATGCGGCACCCAAACTGTGCGTCAAGTCAAAAGATTTTCACAGACACACAAGCGCGATGTACAAATTCGAAGGCCAAAATTAATAGCAAAGTACAACTTATTTATGGGTGGAACTGATCATATGGATCAAAATGTGGCCTGTTATCGAATTGACATACGTGGAAAAAATTAATACTGGCCTATTTTTACGTGGTCGCTTGATGTTGCCCTCCAAAACAGGATATACCTGACAAAACTAGGTAGTGCAAGCGCCTAGGTCAATATCTGGTAAACGGTTAGAGTACGACAATTTTTTTTTATACTTTTTTATTAGGTAGATCATCTAGACAAATAATATTGTAATATAAAGTTAAATTTCAAAAATTTAAAAATTCCGGCGTTAATGGGTTAAGACTCACACCAAAAAGTAAGCTCAATCAGAATTATTCCAAAGATTATTTATATTCATATGTATTGCACACACTTGTCACCTACAAGTAACGCCTCTGTGGCTGGGCCGATTTAATAAACATTTCAAGCCACAAATTATCAGCCTCTTATTGAGTTGTCCGCTCATTCATGCCGTGAAATTAAAAAATGGCCGTCATATATTTCGAGATGTTCCAACTTCGAGTTTTAGTAATTACCAGTGGCGACCTGGTAAATTATATCCCCTTAAAAGCAAATTCGCATAAATATCGTTAATTTTAATGGTTTTATCATTGGAATTATACTTTAGTTGGATGTTTTTTTTTGCCTGATTTATATGCATAACTGTTTTATTACAGATAATAGTAATATCGCTGATTTAATTCATAGATAGTGACCGATTTAGGTGTCCCATTCTCACATACAAGCCTCGAAGAGGGTTGAAAAGTACATCGATGTTGAGTAGAATAAAAGAAAATTTACGAGTGGCTCTTGAGGATAACACATGGAAAATTCGATTTTCCCTATCAGAAAAATTTTCCTACCCCAAAATACATATATACATTCGTGTCATTCAAGAAAATGTTTTTCAGACTAGTGACGACGTACGTTTTCATACATTCGATGGAAAAAATCGTGCAAAATCTCGATTTTTCCTTAGAAAATTACGCCCTTCTTTCAACCCTTTAGCTACTTGCAAAATTAAAGCCTTCGGTTATCCGAAGCCTTAAATATTAATTAATCATATAATGAAACGGCTTGCGTGGAAAAATGGGCAACAAATAACCGTTTTTGTTAGGGAAAATCGAATTTTCCATGTGTTATCCCCAGCAGCCACTCGTAAATTTCATTCTACTTAAAATCGATGTACTTTTCAACCCTCTTCGAGGCTTGTATGCGACAATGGGGCACCTAAACCTGTCACTATCTAACGGACTATAAGTCGAGTAAGGCTTTTTTGTCGGCTTGTTTTTAAAAAAGTATAAGTACTTTTAAGTCAAAAATTGTGACTAAAATCAGTTAATTTTAGATTAATACGAACATCTAGTTTTTGAATTAATCTATAAATCTGCTGACCTATAAAAGCTAAAACCTGTTTATAGAAAAAGATTTTATTTATTTTATTTTAGTCTATCTTTTCAATGGAATTTTGCAACAGTACAGCATGCTAGAGAAGCTTATTCTTTTTCTGCGATCAAATTCTTAATACTTCACTACACACTTCACCGATGTGAATTAATTAATTAAATACAAAAGGTGTTTTTCTGCATTTCTAAACGAACGTTTAATTTTAACGTTCACATAATTGCATATAAATATACAGGGTGTTTCAATGTATATCATGCAATCAAACGTAATTTTGTTTTGTTTGATTTTAGCATTATTGATTTTAGCATTTCAAGTTTTTATTTTTAGCCCTACGTTGCATGTTTTTTTTAATGATAAGAAATTAACCTTGTAAAAGGGTAAAAAATAGTAAAAAAAATTCTATTATATATTACTATTCTATTTAATATTATTTAGAAAAACCGGGGTGGCACTTTAGAATGTCTACAACATTAAACTTCTTGTTTGAAATGTCAAATTCCTAAAGAAGCTTATACTGACTATAAAACATAATACTCAAATCTGTTGTTACGAAAAAAAAAATTGAAAAAAATGTTTTTGACAGTACACTAATAAAGAAACCTATGGAATATAATTCATCAAGAGAAAGGAATTAAAATAATTAAAAAATATAATATTTCAGCTAATTAAATCATGGTTTAAAAGGTTAAATAGAAGAAAAATAAGAAGAAGATGAGGTTTAGTACTTAGATCTTGAATCCAAGAAAGCGGAGTATTCTGCAAAGTACCAACAAGGTAAATTACATAAAATAAATTTGCAAATTTCGAGGACCCTCTTAACATTGATCAACAGTGAAGATTGAAAGCTGATATAATTACAAAAATGCGGAGGAAATATATGTAATCGAACTTGACATTTTCATTGTAAAAAAAGTTTATTACCTCAACTTGATGCTGCAGTAAAAAAAATAAACGATGCATTTAATATAGAAATCATAATAAAAATATACACAAAACTATAGAACTTGTTGAAAACGTTGTCCATTTATGTCTAAACAGAAACCAACTCTTCTCCGCAATCCAGCCAAAATCGTTATGATCTTCGTGCTTTCCTGTTATGCGATTTCTCAATTCTTCCAGTTTATGAATTGGCGTTGAACAAATCAAATTTTTAATGTATGGCCATACGAAAAAAGCACATATGTTTAAATCGCAAGACCGAGTTGGATCTGAGATTTCAGTGTTCATGGTTATTATTCTGTCTGATATTGAAATGTATCTCTGGTCGTGATCTGCTTGGAAATACCCACTTTGTAATTCCTCATTATTCAGTTGATTTATGAATGGGCCGAGTATCTTATTATGATTTCGTACAGCAGTGTGCCTTTAAAAAATGAAACCCACCAATCTTCCTCTACATATACCAACCCAAACACCAACTTTTTGGGGATGCAATGGTTCTTCAACAAAAATGTGAGTATTTTCACCTCATATTCTGTGAATGAACATATTCATGCCCCGTCTGAGATTTAAAACTGTATTAAGGATAATTTCATTGTATAGATTATTTTGGTACCATTGACAAAATTCCGATTTAATTCATAAGAAAAAGCTCATAAAAACATTGCAGCTTGTACGAGACGGTAATATACGCCGACACTCGAACGGCGGATGTAACTATTGAGATTTTACAGAAAGTTTCTATACACTTTGAAACACACTATACATAACAATTTTGGGTTTGCTGACACTAAAATTTTTTTTTTTTACCTTAAAATCCTTAAAATTTGTTGTCAGGTCTCCATCATAAAACAAATATGAAATAAACCATTTTCACTGATTTCTTGTTGTAGAAATGGCTAAATATCAATATTATACAATTTATAGAGCAATAAACTATACCAAATTTTTTCATGAACGATAAAATTTACTTATTTTTATTTTTAAGTTTGTTAGAAAGACAAATAGAAAATTATTTTCAATGACAATTGACGTTTCTAGTTTCTATAAATGCGATGTTGCCAAATCGAGTAAGAAAACATACGACAGTAAATAGTTCGGTTAATGAAAGTTGGCTGTTTGGAAATGGCTCCAGACCATACACCGTAGCCGAAAAATTACATAGTGTCTGGCTGGCAGGTGAACTTGGATCCCGAAGTGAAAATATTTGTAGTAATCACAGACATCTTTTTTTTTTATTTCATTTCATGATGATTGTGCGTTAATTATGGCATGTCGGTACTTATCTAATATTTGTAAAAAATACTTTTTTTTTCAATTTGAGCTATGTCCAGGCCGTTGGAGTCTATGCCGGTCGGCGTAGCTAGGTATAAGTCGTTGCTTCGTCTTCTTATTGTATATTTTCTTATTATTAGATACCCACGATAAAGACACGTTCGTTAAAAGTTGGGATCGAGGTTCACTGGCCAGACGCTAGTGAGGGTTGGTTAGGTTAGGTTAAAAAATATCAATATTATTGACGTCGATGTCGATGAGGATGAGGTAGAAGATCTTGAAATTGGTATTTTTTAAATCGTTAGTTTTATATAATTTTTCTGATACTGAAGTCAGTTGATGTAGTTCAAATTTTTTCAACATCGAAATTGGAAGACACATTTTAAAGTTTTAAGGTTGCAGGGCAAAAAAAGTATTTTGAAATGTGTTTCAGAGGGTCTAAAATAATAAAAAGAAATAGCCCGTTCGACCGTTGGCGGATTTTTCCTATGAGACAAATTTGTTTACTGGGCCACTACTGGAATCGATGTTTTTGGATTTTCATGAATAACATTCCAAATGTCTTCAATATTTTCAGCAGTTCGTTTAAACGTCCGCCCACTTCCAGCTTCTCGACCGATGCTCTCTGAATAATGCACAAAATTTGTACACTAATTCAGGATGTTCTTCAAGAAAATCTGCCATACGTCTTGGAATTAAATACTGCCATTTACTTTCACACCTGTACGGAAGTAAAATTCGATTATTTTTGCTTTTTGCTCTGTTTTAAATACCATTTTCTAAATTTACTTTTCTTAATAAAGGTTTTGATAAATTTGACATAAACGTTGTTTCAATTTCAAGGTTAAAATGTCAATTTGTGGAAGCGGCCAAAGTACCAACCCAAAACATTTAAATTTCATAGCCAACTCCAATTATGATTTTTCTCGATGGCTCGTTAGAAATTCTGGACTGCAAATATTTTTTGTTCTGATACAAAAATACTTGATGGTAACCAAAAATTAGTTCATCTCTTTTTAACCGCAAATTTAATCGACTGCTTGATTTCACGTCCAACATTCTCTCATAAATTCGTCATTAACGTGTCTATACGATTTGCAATAAAAGAATTCTTTCACGACTCCCGAAATTTGTATTGAGCACCGCAGTCCAAAAACCTTTTCGTATGAGTTTTTTGTCCACCATTCTTTCTCGACTTTTATTGGCTATTGTTCTTTATTGAAATTCCCAGCAGCTTTATTCGTGGATTTCTTATGTTTTGGTTGCGAAGAGCAATGAACGTACGTCGCCAGATTTTTTAATTTAATTAGTAGGTAATTAAAGAGAGAAAGTAAGAGCAAAAATGTGTTATCACAAGCAAAATGTGGTGAACATTATGAATTTGTATGCGGGGAGCAAAAGTTAATAGAATAGTCGACATGCAGGCAGCATCTTTGGAATAAAAAATATTAATAATTACAGACCAGTTACGATATCAAAAAGATTTTATAAAATATGATGGAGTTATCCACAAACAATGTTTCGAAAGTAGCCCTTGGAAAACTTCACGTATATAGGAGCGTAATTATCACGGACATGACTCGTAACTGTTTTTGTCGGTACATAGCCTATTTTAAAACGTTTTTTGTGAATCACTATTTGAGTATGCATTCCTCAACCAGGTTAATTTTATTTTTAAATAACTTTCAAGATCTCAGTAGTAACGTAGTAACTTCCATGTCTACACTACCACTGCTTTATTTCCTGTTTACGAAAATTATTGAATATATTGATGAGATTGAATGCCTTAGTATGTTTTTTTTTATCTCATCAGAGTATTTGACTGTGTAACTCACCATATTTTATTGTTCAGATTAGAGAATATTGGGGTAAGAGGAATGTCTTTTTCTTAGGTAGCGTCATTTCTTAAAGGCAGGTCTCGGTTTGGATCAATAAAATCCACCAGTAACGATCAATATAAAAATTTTAATTCAGATCTCTTGTCAATACAAATGGGTGTTCCACAGTGATCAATTTTAGGCCCAATAGTATTTCTCCTGTATGTTATCCACATTGAATCTATTATCGAAAACAATTCTTATACTGCCTATGCTGATTGCTTTTCTATAATAATTGTTTCTGATAAATCTACTGAAATTCTTAAGGCTACAAAATCACACACAAAAAGAATAAGCTACTAACTAATTAATGAGAAATATCGATTGATATTGCCAACATCAGCGAAGATTGGTCGGGTTGTGACTTTGGGGGTAGCTGGTGTTAGAAAAAGTGTTTTTCTTTACATTAAATTTTTTTTACATATTTCATGCAGCTGTGGAAAGTTTATAGTTGTTTTTTACTTATTATGACTATATTTCAATACAATTATTATTGTCTCTAAATACAAATAAATTAATAAAAGTACCACAAACTGTATGACTAGGTAAAAGGGAAAAATTGGTTCCTTAAGTTTTAACATACCAAAATTCGAATTTTTATAAAATACAGATGCCATTAATTTGTCTACCAATCACTTTCATTTTTATAGCTTTTATTAAAAAAGTTCTAGCAATTTAAAAAATTTATTAAATTTGAAGCCCACATCGCCATATATTATATTATATTACGAGTGTGAAAAGTGACATTTTTCACACGAGTGGGAAATATTGTCGCACGAGGCACAAGCCAAGTACGACTATCACACGAGGGTGGAATATCACTTTTCACACAAGTGATGTACAATATTTTTCCTACGACCACAAAATAATTTCATCAAAAAATGTAAAACCAGGTTATTATTATAATAATTAGAATGTTTTTAAAAAAATTATTCAGCAATAATCGTATTTATTCAATTTTCATATTTTCTAAACAAAAAAAACTAAAAAACAAAAAAAATTAAAATACAAAAAAAAATACAAAAAAAAATTCTGCCCCTGCATGGATTTGAACGCGGTCGCTCGCCAGGTCTTAAATGGCAAAGTTGATAAAGTTTGATACTGTTACCACCTGAGCCTTGCGTAAATAATTGAATAATCTAATCGTTTATGTAACCAGAATAAAAAGCAAACATAACTTGGTTATTTTAAAATTATTTTAATAATAATTGTTAAAGATAAATATCTAGTATCTAATTTACAACAATTTCAATAATTTTACGATCATATCGGTTTTAATATTAATATGGACATTACATAGATCAAAATAGAAATGATGTGTTTGACATTTTGTGACAGCTGATGCGGAAAGTAGCATATTCGTACACGGGTGGAAAGTAAATTCTTATTCATACGCGTGTGATATAGGGCACTTTCCATGTGCTTAGATAAAAGAGACCAGAGATATAACATACACCGGTGTTTAACCTGCGCAAATGTTGCCAATTTCTAAAGAAAGGTTAACGGAGTGGGGGAACTGGGTAGAGACCCGAGCTCTGTGACAGGGACCGGACTTTGTTTATTAGCATCATAATGAACTATTAGATTTATTTAAAATATACGTTTAATGGAATTTTGTATTATGAAATAAAATTAACGTGATTTTTTAATATCAAACAGATGCCATGACATTTTATGTAAAGAGAATACCTTTTATAGAATATTTCGTTAGCGTTTATTTACTACGGACTTTTCAGCAAGAGACTACAGTAAAATGTTAAAATAGAATATTGTTAATAGAGCAAGAAATGGTACTTATTGTCTACGAGTATTATAAAAAAAGCATGTGCGCAGGCGAATACTGCAAATCAAACCTTGTGAGTTGAACATTATATTTTTTCTACGGCTATTACATAATATTAAAAATTAGTCAAAATGAGAAAATGCTGTTTTGTATTGTAACCTCAGCTTCTTTCTTTAGGAATATGAATTAATATAGAGGATGAGTCACATAAAACTCTAGAAATGCATGTCTAAAACCAGATAACATTTTAAAATTTAAACCTTTACAGCCGATGCCAAAAAGAAAAAAAAATTTAAACCTATTAAAAGTAATTTGGTCGCTGGGGGTGGGTGATTATCGAAATAAATTATCGATCATTGAAAATAATCGATTATTTGTGATCGATCGATTATTTTCAAACAATCTATTTTTTTGTCGTATTTCCTTTAAAATCGACTACTTATCTTTGAAAAATCAAAAATAATCGATTATTTAAAAAGCCAATTAACCGATAAATCAGTGTTTACAAAAAATATTAAAAGAATTATCGTTTATTTTAAATAATCGATTATTTTCAAATAATCCATTTTTTTTCGTCTATTGAAATAGATTGTTCGATAATCTTTGAAAAATCGAAAATAATTGATTAATCAAAAATAATCGATTAATTAAAAAATCGATTAACTGATAAATCGGTTTTCAAAAAAAAAACAGAATTATCGATTATTATCAATAATTTATTTTTATTCTATTTCCTTTAAAATCGATAATTCGATTATCTTTGAAATACCGAAAATAATCGATTATTCCAAAATAATCGCTTAATCGAAAAAAAAACCAATTAATTAAAAAGCCGATTCTACGATAAATCTATTTTCCAAAAAAATAACCGAATTATCGATTATTTTCTAATAATCCTTTTTATATTTTCTTTAAAATTGATTATTCTATTATCTTTGAAAAATCGAAAATAAACGATAAGTCGATAATAATCGTTTATTAAAAAGCTGATTAACCGATAAATAGATAATTCTAAAAAATAACCGAAATGTCGGTTATATAAAATAACCGATTATATTAGATCAATCAATTATTTTCATATAATACCTTTGAAAAATTGAAAATAATCGATTAATCGAAAATAATCGATTATTCCATTATTTTAAAAAAACGAAAATAATATTAAAAATAACGGATAAATCGATTTTCATAAAAAAATATCAGAATAATCGATAAATCGACTATTTTTGTAACACTTTTCGGTCGCTTGCTTTTATCCGAGCATTTAGCTCCAAAATTTAGTGATTCGGATTTTTTGATCCCGTTTTCTTTGAAACCGCATTCGATTGTATAATAAATATTGCTAGAATTTGAATTTTTTTAGTAAACTAAAATATTGTTCGAGTTGTTTAGGGGTTTATAATGTAACATTTTATTAACAATGTGACTAATTCTCGTAACTTTAGTATTTTTTGCTTATACTAGATCATATTGTGCGTTTTACTTCGTTTTAAGACTTAAGATTCAAATGCCACTTTCGATTTGACCGCAAATAAGATGAACCTTGAAATTTTAAGTAGGTATCCTGTATTTCATCTAATATTCTTACAAAAATACCTTATAAAAATAAAATTTAGCTAAACTATGCTTCTTAACTTCTTATTTATCTTCCAAAAAGGGCTAAAAACTACCTTTAGTAAATATTCTTATAAAACTACTTTTTAACAACAAAATTTCGTTAACAACAATGCCTATTTACTTCTTATTTAAATTAAATGTTCCAAATTTTACCCTTTTGTAAATTTATGTAATATGAAATCTGTGTTCTGAAATATTTATTTGATGCTTAATATTTATTGAAACCTCTTAATGTGGATCTGAAGTATTCACTCCAAAGGATCATGGCGCTTTATGTCAAAACGTTCATAAATATTTACCGCTGAAAACGAATATATTTTTTATCTTTCATAACATTGGTGTTATAAGTATATACAATTTTTCAAGATACATCGTGGCATTTTGTATAACTAGAATACTTTAAATTGCTTAAACACCAACAAATAAATCAAAAAAAAGCTGTCAATGGTGATTGAACTCAGGCGGAGGTGAGCGTTGAATGGAACAATCGGAGCAATTAGGGTGGCGTCGTGCAAACAATGATTTTCAATTGGTGGGTTACTTGGGGTTGAAATAGACAACATGCGCAGTGTGCAATGTTACATCTTCGGTCTCTTTAAGGATATGTGTCACTTTCCTAAGTGGTCGTAGGAAAAATATTTTTTGAATTGAATTAACAGTATGAATCTTATTTCCTATACATTATCGTATATAATCCTTCGATAGTCGGAAGAATAAAGTTTTTGATCCACTTCTACCTGATGATGATCGAAATCGATCAGTTAACTACTGACAAATACCGTCGATAATAATCAATGAATTAATATACACTTAATTGAGTATCGGGAAAATGCATATTACCCCGGGAAGTAATTGTTTGGTATTCACATGGCCGCAGTAATGATAGATCCCCATTGCACCCATGTAGCCAATATATTTCCCGGTTTTTTTTGTTTCAGTCTCAAAAACAGCTATGGTGACATATATATTATAGTTTAAATTAATTGCATTCCCTTGCTATATATTCTCGTTTTCATCTCAGAGTCCCGCGGCCTTAATAATCGTGTGCACACCTGCAATAAAACGAAAATTATACCTGACATACTAAAAATAAACATTACGAATATAATTTTCGTGTTTGTCATTTCATCCGTATGAATAAAAACTGTGTTGGTAATAAACTGTATGCAATATGTACCTTGTTTTATTTTCCAAGAAATTCATGTAAACATTATGGAAATGAAGAGTTTCCGAAAAATTACATCATGGAAAGTAAGTCGTAACAGTTAACAATTAATTAATTAATTAATTAAAAATACTCATTTATATTCATTCTAAATTAACTTTTTATTTCAAGTATTATTATTATTATTATTATTATTATTATTATTACCGAGGAGTATAAAATAACGTATTACCTTTATTGCTGAGTTGTGGCATTACTTTGATAATTTAGAGTAATTCTTCATAATACAAAAGTAATACCAGCTAATACCAGGAAATACAAAAGCAATACCAGCTAATACCAAAGTAAATTAAAAACTGGAAAATAATATAACCTGCTATACTTCTATGTCAACTCTCTTTAAGTTCACGAAAAAGTGTCAAAAAGTCCCAGACTGAATTACAGGATGGCCAACGAAAATGGGATTAAGCTATCAAATGAGCTGCACTACTTCTCTCGTGTATATGAACACTATGGAGATTGGTGGAAAGAAACACATTATAAATAATAGTTTTAAAAAACTAAAAAAACACGCTTTAATAGAAAAGCAAACTAAAAATTAGAAAATAATTTTTAATAAATTTAAATTAAGAAAAAAAAATCTTTTAATGTAGAAAAGCGTGGGGTGCTTTTTAAAATATTTCCATAATGACTCTACTTTTACCAATATCTGTCATTAGTTTTTTTAGTTTTTTTAAAGTATTATTTATTTTCTACTTTTTATTCTACAAACTTTTTTATTCAATTTCATTTATACGAATATACTTCTGTCTGTATATATTCATCCATATATTCAGTTTTGTTTGAATTTAATTGAAAAATTTGTGCTTAACTCGTTTGAAATTATTTGTTCATGGAAAACCGATACGTAAAAAAAATAAATAAAAAACCGAGGTGCTCTGCTGACTTTTATTCAAAAAATCAAAAATAGCAATTTTTTTTAGTTAAGTCAAGAGCCTAAAAATGTGGTGGGGTGGTTTGAAAAAAGCTTTAGAAACCCGAGGTGCTCTGCTGGCTTCGTTCGAAGCTAGCAAAGCAACTATTTTTTTAGGAATAGATTTACAACATTTTAAGAGCCTAAAAATAGGTTAAACATGTGGCATAAGTAGTTGTTTCCAGAAAAAAAAATAATAAACCGAGATGCTCTGCTGACTTTGTTTCAAAAAAGCACCCTGTATTATTTAAAAATAGCAATTTTTTAGTAAAGTTTTGTAATATTTCAAGAGCCTAAAAATAGCATAAAAATGTTGTGTGCGGTTGTTTTTAGAAAAAAAAAGCTTTAAAAACTGAGGTGCTGTGTTGACTTTGTTCCAACAAAGCAACCTGTATTATTGATAAATAGCAATTGTTAGTAGTTATATAATATTTAAAGAGCCTAAATATAGCCTGAAAATGCGATTAGGTTGTTTTTAGAAAAAATGTTTTAAAAAACCGAGGTGCTCTGCTGGCTTCGTTCGAAGCTAGCAAAGCATCCCCTATTTTTGAAAAATAACAATTTTTTCGAAAAAGTTTTATAATTAAAATATAAATATGTAAATATAAAAATAGCCTAAAAATATGGTGTAGTTGTTTTTGGAAAAAAAAAACTTTAAAAAACTGAGTTGCTCTGCTGACTTCGTTCGAAGCTATCAGAGCACCTTCATTTTTGCAAAAACCGAGGAGCATAAAATTTTTGAATAGGGTATAAAAATATCCTTAAATAGCCTAAAAATATGGCACAGGTTTAAACTCAAAATTGCCTAGGTGCTATGCTGCCATCTTTGACATGGTATTACAAACATATGGTTTTTAGAAGACGAAATAATTGCAACTGACAGCTCGGAACAGCTACATGTTTTATAAGATAAAACCCTTTTTTTTAAGAGAAACAATGACAAAGTATTCTACATTTTGTGGGCAAGGATTTAAATAATGTGCCTGTAAACCCATCAAAACGTAGTGTCGCAGTAACAAGTGTTTTTGTTTTAAATTGCAAATAAAGTGCTCAAAAAACAAATCTGTGCAATATTTATTTTTGTGCAACATTTTTGTTAATGTTTCTCTTTTCTTTAAGCTTTATTTAAATTAATCATTTTTCCTATTTAACAATTGTCATAAAAATAAAATTTATTTTATAATAAATTATCTAAATGCCTATTTCCTTTGTAGTCTTTTACAAAATGACTAAACATATTTAAGGTATTTTGTTAATGAGCGTCGTCCTTCAATACGACTAAAAAGTGTTAGGCGTTTTATAAACAACCTGATTAAGTCAGTAAAAATGTGAAATAAACTATTATATTCAATATGCCTAGTCATTTACAAAAAGCCTAGGCATTTTATAAAACGCCTAGTTTTATAATTCGCCTACGACAAATATACCGACTTTGAAACCTAAATGGGCTTGGCCGTAAATATATAAATAAATGAATTTAATTAAATAAACATGATAAAATAGAAAACTTTATTTTTGGTATTGTTTTTTTTATTATTTATTTTATTATTATTATTTTTTTTTTACTCTAACGTTTTTGTCTTTTAACATACTAAAATGTGTTACTAAGATTTTTTGGTTTGTTTAATATTTAAAACATCTATTTAAATCAGTAACACAAGATTTTGAGAAATGGCAACATTGTTAATACTATAATAATATTATAGTCCTGAATTCATCTCTAGTCCATCTCTAGAAGGTTTTACGCCTCCTCCATAAGACGGCATACCTTCCGCTATACAAAGTGTTCGAAAAAAGTATAAACAATTATTGGAATAAAAACTCCAAGTTCTTATTTAAAATAATTGATTTGAGAATGGTTCCACATAACCAACCATTGCATTATCAATTTGGATTTATAAACAAAAAAATAATATTAGGTTACCAGCGATTAGAAAATCTTGTTATCATTTTTATAGAACATGACTTTTTAAAGCAAGTTGATACTGAATTAGTGAATTTATCAAAATCAAAACTGAAAAAGATCAGTTTTAGTGATAAATTTTCCTTTTTTGTATGGTCTTTATTTAAAGACCAATACAAAGTGCAATCTGAACATTATTTTTTTGATCTTTTGATTTATTACTGTTATTTCAGTGTGTAATAAAAAAATATATTCGATCATTATTTTTGTTTGGTAGCTTTAAATACTCACAATAATAAGTCATTGTGGCTTAATGCCAGAGCTGGGACGAATCCTCGAGAGATGGATTCGAATCACGAATCCGAATCACGAGATGTGATTCGAATCACGGATCCAATGTTCGAATCCTTTTTCAAAAAAAAAAAAAATTCGAATCCAGTGATTCGAATCTTTTTTTCGGATCACGGATCCGAATCACTGTCAGTGTTATACTGTGGTATTAATTATACTCGTTGTAATGCTGCCAATTGTCTTCTATTTGTTAAGGAACTTTGTTATACAATTCTGTAAAATGAGTTTTGACCCGTAAATAAATAAATTAATAAATAAAAACATTTAAAACTTAAAGCTGAAAAACGAAGCTGGCTGTCACATTTAGCATATACGCGATTACCTAAGTGACTACATACTCGTATAAGTATAAAAATTGTTTAAACTTTACTTAAGTTTCCTTGTAAATATAAAAAAACTCTAGTTGATTGCCGTTATTTATCGATTTTTCACAAGAATCACTAATTTTTAATTACATTTTATATTAATAACTAAAACTCATTTTAAATAATAAAAAAAAATAGTCAACTTGACATTAAGTAATGAATTGTAATTGATAGAAAGCAGAGAATGGATATAGTCAATAGACTAATATCGCCCACATATTTATTTTGTATATCGAGCAAAAATAAATAATATACCTGCATGTGGATGTGGATGCAGAATTTTTTTTCGCTTACCTGTATTGAGGATCTATATCACATTATTTGTTAATTCTGTAATCGTGCACAACGCCAAACACATCGGTTTTCTATTCAGTCTCAGTCTGTTTTAGTTTTTAATTTACAATTCGCGACAAGTCAAAGCTTGAGTCGGCCGTTCGCGCAGGCGTAGTTTGGTCTCTAAAAGGATCCGAGACTGATATTGATGATTCGAATACGAATTCTTTAGGATTTTCTCTGCGAATCCGGATCACGGATCCTTTTTTTCTAAAGTATTCGAATCCCGCTCTCGGATCCTCAAAAAGGATTCGAATCCTGGATTCGAATCCTATGTAATTCGAATCCTCCCCAGCTCTGCTTAATGCACATACAGGCGCCAGTATTTCGCATGACGACTCGAAGGAGACTTGGCGAGTCCCTGCTTCTTCTACGTCCTCTTAGTGATCACCTTCTTAATCTAGGCCACACATCCAGAAAACGTTAAAATAGCAACGTTTGCCGATGACACAGCCATTCTAAACAATGTAGAAGAATCAACTAGAAAGTTACAAGAAGCAACAAATAAGATCTGTTAATGGACAAAAAAGTGGCGCATTAAACTTAACGAAACCAAAACGGTACAAGTAAACTTTGCAGACAAAAAAACAGTAGAATATCGACCAGTGGTATTAAACAACAATATAATACCATACTCAAAAACACAGCAAAAGATCTAGGCATGAATCTAGTCATTAAACTGAAATGGAAAGAACATGTAAAGAAAAAATGTGAAGAACTTCGGCATACAATATAGAAAACTGTACTGGCTAATGAATATAAAATCAAAACTATCAATAGAAAATAAATTATTAATTAGAAACAAATACTAAAACCAGTTTGGACTTATGGCATACAGCTATGGGGATGCGCCAGTAAAACTAATATAAATATAATCCAACGTTTTCAGAATAAAGTACTGCGTGCGATTGTAGATGCACCATGGTACGTAAGGAATGTCGACCTCTACAGAGATCTGGGGATGCCAACATTTGACGAAGAAATAAAAAAATTTGCTGCTATACATGGAAAAAGACAGCATGACCACGTTAACACCTGCAGCTCTTGGATAACCAACATCTGATGAGAAGACTGAAAAGGACAAAACCATTTGAGTTAGTGAGTGAATAGTACGCAAGAATATTATGTGAAAGTCAAGTGCAGTGCAGTTCACGCTTGGAATGCCAGAAAAGAGGAGAGGGATGAAAATGGGTGAACTCTTAGTTTTAAGTTCTTAAGTATATTATAAATAAAAATTGCTGGTTGGCTATTTTAGCTAGGTGCAATGCAGATTTAAATAAAAAAAAATTAGGCCACTTCTATTTAGTTTCCATAATTCTTTGAATAATCTACTTTTGATATTTTATAAAATGTTCATGTGCAACTTCTTGTAACTTGTATACAATTCTCTTTGTGACCATAAGTGGTCATCACTGGTAGGGTACGCAGATTATACATCTCTTATGATATAGTTTTTGACAACTTTTATATTCGGTCATTTGAAGTTTCAAACACGCTGTCTATAAAATGTTATAAACTTTAAATCGGCTTACCCTTAACGAGACCTTATCTTACATCTAGTGTAATATTAACTTTAAATTTAGAAATTCCGTGCATGTTTACAAACTACATTATTGCAACATAAAATCAATTTTTAGTATTCTAAAGGTCAAACCGGACGATGAAACATTTTAAACCGTGCTATGACCAATTTTATTTGAGGTTACTCTCACATTTATTTATCGACATAATCCAGAAAGTTATCGACTCAAATTGTCATAAGATAGCAATATTATGTGCATGCTTAGTGTGTCAATTAGTGTAACTTAAGGCGAGATCAGTTTGGATGTAAAATAATTTTTAAATCGTAAAATAGCAACATTATTAGATTATTTATTGACATTATATTCATTATTAAAGATACGTGGTTAGAGAAAAATCTGATGTGTCCAACACATGACTTTCCTATCTAACTACTTTTCCGGTTATTTTGTACAACCTATTGCAGCACCGCTATAAATGTTTAGAGGATAAACTAAATATATACATTTTCCATATACATCTAACTCGAAACATTTTTCTATAGATAATAAAATTATAAGTAACTTTTATTTGAAAAATTTTCTTTTTCAAACGTAAATAACAGATATATTCCATAAAATACAAAAACGGCCTCTCATAAAGTACCCCCCAGATGTTCCGACTTCGTCCAAAATCTAATCATTTTACCTCAGGCTGAAATAAAACTTAAGTTTAAAATTTAATGTTTTTTCCTTTATCCGTTTTTGAGTTTTCTTCAAAAGTCGAAATTTACATATTTTCTCAAATATCTCGAATACGGTCCATTTTAGAGAAATTGTGTATGGGATAAAAATTATAGAGAATTTTATTGCAAACAACTTTTATTTAAACAATTTTTATAAAAAAATTTTTTAGTGCCAAAGTGCCCTCCTGAACGGCTGCTATGAAGCCATTCCAACACACTTCTGATATGTGATTTCGGCAGTATCACTTGGCGGACTACATGTACTCCATTGGAGCTTTCCCCAGTACAATAGGCCCTCGTGAAGATACAGGGAATCCCACTGAGTCCAATACCCTTTAATAGTTCTACTATATTTGGCTATCTCTTGCAATGTAGGTCTGACTCCATTTTTGAGCCAGTCTCGGACAACCTTCAAGTCATTGCCTTTCTTTTGAGTCTTTATTGGGCGATTCCGTCTTCGTCATCCTCTAGCTTGATAGTGATCGCCTGAAGACTAACTTCTTCAACGGGCTTCTCTCGGCCCCTTCGATGCAGTATCTCGAAGTTTTATTGTTACAGTTTTTCTATCCATCTAGGAACTTGTCCTTCAGGTTATTTAAAATTAATCACCTGCGTCATGTTAGCAAGTAGCCAGCCAGCAATAAATTCAGGTGGACGCCAAAGCGCCAGCGGTCATACTAAATTTTTAACATCTAATTATTTTAAATTTCGACATAAAGAATATATTAAATCATAATTTGTTGCATTATAATTATTATTACCCTTTCTTAAAATTATAATAAGGGACGTAGAGAGAACTAAAGCTTTTATTACTAGCACGAAAGTTGTGTTTTTCAAAAATTTATTTAGGTCATTGGATAGATAATAAAAAACAAAAAAGTTTTTTAAATACCATTTTAAATGCTATATGGGTAATAAGAGATTTAGAGAGCTTTCAAAGTTTTTATTGCAGAACCAAAGTTTGTTTTTTTTTTTGAAAATTCATTTAGGCCATTCGAAAGATAATAAAAAAACAAACAACTTTTTTAAAAACCATTTTAAATGCTATATGGGTAATAAGAGATTTAGAGAGCTTTGAAATTTCAGAGTTTTTATTGCTGAACCAAAATTTGTTTTTTTTGAAAATTCATTTAGGCCATTCGAAAGATAATAAAAAACAAACAACTTTTTCAAATAACATTTTAAATGCTACATGGGTAAAAAGAGATTTAGAGAGCTTTCAAAGTTTTTATTGCTGAACTAAAATTTGTTTTTTTTTTTGAAAATTCATTCAAGCCATTCAAAATATAATAAAAAAACAAACAACTTTTTCAAATACCATTTTAAATGCTATATGGGTAATAAGAGATTTAGAGAGCTTTGAAATTTCAAAGTTTTTATTGCTGAACCAAAACTTGTTTTTTTTTTAAATTCATTTAGGCCATTCAAAAGATAATAAGAAAACAAACAACTTTTTCAAATACCATTTTGAATGCTATATGGGTAATAAGAGATTTAGAGAGCTTTCAAAGTTTTTATTGCTGAACCAAAATTTGTTTTTTTTTTTTTGAAAATTCATTCAGGCCATTCGAAATATAATAAAAAAACAAACAACTTTTTCAAATATCATTTTAAATGCTATATGGGTAATAAGAGATTTAGAGAGCTTTGAAATTTCAGAGATTTTATTGCTGAACCAAAATTTATTTTTTTTGGATATTGATTTAGGCCATTCGAAAGATAATAAAAAACAAACAACTTTTTCAAATACGATTTTAGATGTTATATGGGTAATAAGAGATTTAGAGAGCTTTCAAAGTTTTTATTGCTGAACCAAAATTTGTTTTTTTTTTAAATTCATTCAGGCCATTAGAAAGATAATAAAAAAACAAACAACTTTTTCAAATATCATTTTAAATGCTATATGGGTAATAAGAGATTTAGAGAGCTTTCAAAGTTTTTCAAAATTTGTTTTTTTTTTTTTGAAAATTCATTCAGGCCATTAGAAAGATAATAAAAAACAAACAACTTTTTCAAATATCATTTTAAATGCTATATGGGTAATAAGAGATTTAGAGAGCTTTCAAAGTTTTTATTGCTGAACCAAAATTTATTTTTTTTTGAAAATTCATTTAGGCCATTCGAAAGATAATAAAAAAACAAACAACTTTTTCAAATACCATTTTAAATGCTATATGGGTAATAAGAAATTTTGGTTCAGCAATAAAAACTGAAATTTCAAAGATCTCTAAATCTCTTATTACCCATATAGTATTTAAAATGGTATTTGAAAAAGTTGTTTGTTTTTTTATTATCTTTTAAATGGCCTAAATGAATTTAAAAAAAAAAGAAATTTTGGTTCAGCAATAAAAACTTTGAAAGCTCTCTAAATCTCTTATTACCCATATAGCATTTAAAATGGTATCAAAAAAAGTTGTTTGTTTTTTTATTATCTTTCAAATGGCCTAAATAAATTTTCAAAAAAAAACAAATTTTGGTTCAGCAATAAAAACTCTGAAATTTCAAAGCTCTCTAAATCTCTTATTACCCATATAGCATTTAAAATAGTATTTAAAAAAGTTGTTTGTTTTTTTATTATCTTTAGAATGGCCTAAATGAATTTTCAAAAAAAAAACAAATTTTGGTTCAGCAATAAAAACTTTGAAAGCTCTCCTAATCTCTTATTACCCATATAGCATTTAAAATGGTATTTGAAAAAGTTGTTTGTTTTTTTATTATCTTTCGAATGGCCTAAATGAATTTTCAAACAAAACTAATTTTGGTTCAGCAATAAAAACTCTGAAATTTCAAAGCTCTCTAATTCCCTTATTACCTGGATGTGTTTGTGACTGTATTGTTTTTTTTTGTACTTTTCTTTTAACGTGAAAATGAATCAAAATGTAAATTGAATTTCTGTATATTTTTAAAAATATGACATTACATTTCTTAACTCAAAAAATTACCTATATCTATGGTAACATGAAATTGAAAGGGCAGAGTAGGCTCCAACATGCCTCCCGCCTTGAAAGAATTTCAATGAAGTTGAATAAAAACAAAATAACACTGAGTCTGTAAAATGTACAATTACAATGTTTGGATAGGTAAAGGACATATATTAGCAACAGCACGACATACTTCTCCATTAGCGGTTTTTAATGTTACTGCACGTACAACACCATGTTGTCCAGGGTGTAAAGCTATCACTCTTCCCAATTTCCAATGTAATGGAGGCGTGTTTTCTTTAATGGTGACTAACCTATTTAATTGAATATTTGGGTTATTAGTTGACCATTTCTGACGACGTTGAAGTTCTGTCAAATAGTCCTTTGACCAACGATTCCAAATATGTTGCCTAATGCTCTGAAGACGTTGAAAACGACTTAGTCTATTGTCTGGAATGTCTTCGTTATTTAATTCTGGTAGTGAAGTAAAAGTTCTTCCAATAAGAAAATGAGCCGGTGTAATAGGACTGATATCATTTGGATCAGAACTTGCAGGATGCAGCGGTCGAGAATTTAAAATTGATTCAACTTGTACTAATAAGGTCAGAAAGTCCTCATACACAAGAAGAGCATTTTGAATAACTCTTTTGAGGTGAAATTTTAGCGACTTAACGCCGGCCTCCCAAAGGCCACCAAAATGAGGTGAGTAAGCTGGAATGAATGTCCAGTTAATTCCTTCATTTGAGCAAAATGTAGTAAATGAATTGTTATTCTGTTTTAAAAAATTTGAAATTTCATCTATTTCATTCTTAGCACCAATAAAATTGGTTCCATTATCGGACATTAGTCTAGCAGGCTTACCTCTTCTAGCTATGAAACGTCTAAAGCATGCTATAAATGAATGTTTTGTGAGATCAGTAACAATCTCCAAATGAATAGCTTTAGTAGTGAGGCAAACAAATAAACATACCCAAGCCTTTAATTTTTTGCAACCCCGACCAAGTCTGTCTTTGAGGATAAATGGACCTGCGTAATCAACACCGGTTGCATAAAACGGAAAAGTTGACGTGACTCTTTCCTTAGGCAGATCACCCATGAACGGAGGATTACATTTTGGATTAACACGAAAACATATTACACAATTATGTACAGTTTTGCGTGCCACATTGCGACCGCAGATAGTCCAAAATCTTTCTCTTACGGCGGCAAGAAGATGTGAAGGGCCGGTGTGAAATAATTTATTATGCATATCCTGGAAAACTAAACTAGTAAAATGATCCTTTTGAGGTAATAAAATTGGATGCTTTTGGTAAAAGTCTAACTGTGAAAATTTTAATCTACCCCCAACTCTAAGAATTCCTTTATCTAAGAATGGAGATAAAGTATGAATTTTACTTTTTCTTGAAACTTGTTTTTCCTTTTGTAACTGAGCAATTTCTGATGCTAAATGTTTTTGCTGAACCAATTTTACTAAAAGGTTGAGTCCAGAGTCGAACTCAGATGGTGATAAAGGACCTGATATCTTAGAGTTTCTAGAAATACAGTTATTAATAAATCGAAGGCAGTATGCTGCAACGCGTTTCAATTTATTTAGACTTGAGTAATTCTCAATTTTAAAAATAGGAGAATTTGAAATGACAGTGTAAGATTGCATTGTATCTTTTAAATCAGGTAGAACATCCGAGGGAGTTGATAATGACAGAGGCCAGTCGTGTTGAGGAAGAGATAACCATTGAGGACCATGCCACCAAAGTTGTGAGGTTAATAACGAATTTGGATTTGTTCCCCTAGATAAAAGATCAGCAGGATTATCTCTGGTACCAACATGATGCCAGGATTGAATATTTGTCTTGGATTGAATTTCCGAAACTCTGTTAGCTACAAAGGTTTTCAAGAGATTTGGAGGAGTATTAATCCAACCAATAACTATTGTAGAGTCAGTCCAGTGAAAAATGTCATTAAATGATGAACGAAAGGATGTTTGAACCTTATGTGAAAGTCGTGCAGCTATTAAAGAACCACATAGTTCTAATCTTGGCAAAGTAACTACCTTCAAAGGAGCTACCTTTGTTTTTGCACTTAAAAGGTGTAAATACACTGTGCCGAATACATCAACACTTCTAATAAAAGCACATGCGCCGTACGCTCTTTCACTGGAATCTGAAAAAACATGAAGTTGCATGTGAATAGGAGATTGACATTTAACATGTCTAGGTATGTCGAAATTATTAAGATACTTAAGCTCATTTTGAAATCTAAGCCATCTTGTATGAATATCTGCAGGAACTGATTCATCCCATGAAAGTTTTTCTAGCCAAAGTTTTTGAAGAAACATTTTAGCTACAATAGTGCAAGGACTTAATAATCCAAGTGGATCAAATATTTGTGCAATGATTGATAAAATGATACGTTTGGTAACTTTTGTTGAAGTTAATGAATTATTAATATTGTACATTAGATGATCTGATTGAGAACACCAGAAAAGACCAAGGGTTTTTGTCTTTTCATTAGACCCTAATTGCAAAATATTTAAATCTAATGAAGAATCCTGAACGTGGATTAAAACCTTTGGATCATTTGAAATCCATTTGCGAAGATCAAAACAACCTTGTTTTAGTATGTCTGAAACTTGTTTACAATATAATGATAATTCATCAATTGAATCTGAGCCAGTAAGTAAATCATCCACATAGAAATCGTTTTGAATAATTGTCGATGCCATTGGATATGAAACTTCATTTTCACTGGCCAACTGAAATAGTGGCCTTATTGCTAAAAAGGGTGCAGCTGATGTACCGTATGTTACAGTATTTAACTGATAAACTGCAAGCGATCGAGTTGGATCAGAACGCCAAAATATTTGCTGAAGACATCGTTGAGAGGGATTTACTAAGATTTGGCGATACATTTTACAAATATCAGCACTTACTACATACCTATGTTCTCTAAATCTAATAAGAATTTGAAAAAGGTCATTTTGAATAGTAGGGCCGACCATTTGAAGATCATTAATGGCACACCCTGTAGAAGAAGGAAATGACCCATCAAAGACTACTCTCAACTTTGTACTTAAAGATTCTTCTTTTAATACACCATGGTGGGGTAAAAAGAACTGAATATGTTCTGATGATGATTCGGTAACCTTAGACATATGACCTAATGATTCATATTCGATCATAAATTTGACATAAGGTTCCCTTAGAGCGCTATTACGTTGTAGTTTACGCTCTAAATTATAGAAACGTTTGAGAGCTTGCTCGCGGGAATCTCCAAGTTTTGTTAGTGAACTTTTCAAAGGAATGTTAACAATGAAACGGCCATTTAAGTCACGTTTATGAGTTGAAACGAAAATTTGTTCACAATCCCTTTCTTCTGCTGAATATGATCTATCCTCGGAACAATCCTCAATTTCCCAAAAACGGGATAGTTGATTTTGAATATCAGTATATCGCCCCCCGCCTTGAAATGACATTTCAATGTTTTTTGAAAGGTTGCAATACATATGAGATTTCTTTTCCATAGTTTTATTTGCTATAGAGTTATTGTATAGGGACCCTGAAATTATCCGACCGAATTTGGTTTTATGAAGGATAGGTAAATTGGGACCCAACTGTATTTGGCCAATGGAAAGTATAGACCAAAATAACTCGGCTCCTATAAGAAGATTGATGGGCTTTGGAGAATAAAATTCTGGATCTGCTAATTGTATATTTGAAGGGATGGACACTAAAGATGTATTTAGCTTCTGATTGGGCAAATAATCACATATGAATGGCATAATGAGACATGAAAGTGACGTTGAAAATGCGTTATGTTTGGAAAATATTTGAATTTGACATTGAGTCTTGATTTTAGATTCTACCTTTGTGATACCAGAAACCGTAATGTTGATATCTTGTGTTTTAATTCCCAAAGCAGTAGAAAAATTTGCACATATGAAATTAGATTGACTTCCTGAATCGAGAAGTGCACGACAATCATGGCGATTTCCTTTGTTGTCCATAACTTCGCAAACAATTGTGGATAATAAGACTTGCTTTGAATTTGAATTAACACTGCATAATGTTACATTATCTGTATTTTGAGTAGGACTATGCAACAAAGTATTGTGTTTAGCGGAACAAGTTTTACAACCACCGAAATTGCATTGATCAAGTTGATGTCCTGAATTCAGACAGTTTATGCATAGTTTTGAAATTTTCACTAATTCTGTTCGCTCGGGTATGCTCATTTTTAAAAATTTGTTACAATTAAATAACCTATGATTATTTGAATGGCATGCCTGACAAACGCGAACTGAAGAATGGAAAGCCTTTTGAGACTTGTTTTTAGATACTGATGTTGAAAAGGAAGAATGTTTGGAAGAATGACTCTGATTTGTTTCCAACTGTTTATCTTCAATTTTTTTTAACATTTGGGATTTTTGTTTCAAAAAAAACAATAAATCTTCTAAGGTTGGTTTATCAGAAAATGATTTGTTCTCCCATTCTCTCGTTGTAGTTGGGTCTAACTTTGTAGTAATGTAATAAATTAATAATGTATCCCAATACTCAGTTGGCTCACCAAGAACCTTTAGTGAACGTAAGTGCATTTTAACATGATCAACAATATGTTTAAGTGCTTTAGAAGATTCTTTCTTGATTGAATCAATGTTATATAAAGCTTTGGCATGTTCATGCAATAACGCCCTTTTATCAGTGTATTGATCACATAATAAATCCCAAGCTATAACAAAATTATCATTTGTAAGTTGAATATTTGCGATAGTCTCAAAAGCTTCACCACTTAGTGCAGATTTTAAATAGTGAAATCTTTGAATATTTGAAATGTTTGAATTATCAATAATTAATGCCTTGAAGCTATCTTGAAATTGAAGCCAATCGCATGGTTCCCCTGAAAATGTGGGAAGATTTATCAATGGCAATTTGATACCTGAGAAATCGTTTTGAACATTATTATTGATGGTTGGTTGACTATGGTTTGAAACTGAATTATTTTCAAAACTAGACTCAGTACTCAAGATCATAAATTTTTGTGCATGTGAAAGAGTTGCATAAAAACTATTTTCGAATTCTTCCCTAGCTGAAAATTCTGTTTGAATGTTAACTGTATCAACCAAAGCATCAATTTGATTTTGTATTTCTGTAAATTCATTTATTAAATTTTCAACTCGATTGTAACGACGACGAAACTCTGTAAAATCTGTTTCTTGAACATTCGATTGACATTTTGAGAGAAAATTTTGAAAAATCGTTAATCGAGTTTTAATGCTACCACGATTAGCATGCAACTTTTTTAGATCCATCTCAGAATAGCCTGAAAATGGACGTATCTAGATACTGAATACAATTAAAGAATATAAAAATGAAGAATAAGAAAATGCAATTAATTGTGTATGAGACCTTGAAAACCTAATACAAATTAAATCAATATTCTTTGTATAATGACTAAGAGGACTGTGAAGTTTACCAAAAGACCGGCTGCAAATCTTGATGGTGTCCTGTACTTAATGGATGGTCAGAAATTTGATAGCTTTATGTAGAACGCTGTAATGTGATGAATGCTGCTTGCATACGTAGTTCAGCTGAAGATTGCTTGAACGTGGGCTCTGGCGATTTCTGACTGATGAAAATCCAAAATTCCTGATTCACTGACTTATGGTGAACCTGAATTCTTGGAGTTGAATTATGAATACTTTGTAATTAAATGGGACTGTAATCCGCGCTTGGAAGGACCAAATGGATGTGTTTGTGACTGTATTGTTTTTTTTTGTACTTTTCTTTTAACGTGAAAATGAATCAAAATGTAAATTGAATTTCTGTATATTTTTAAAAATATGACATTACATTTCTTAACTCAAAAAATTACCTATATCTATGGTAACATGAAATTGAAAGGGCAGAGTAGGCTCCAACATTACCCATATAGCATTTAAAATGGTATTTGAAAAAGTTTTTTGTTTTTTTATTATCTATCCAATGGCCTAAATAAATTTTTAAAAAACACAAATTTCGTGCTAGTAATAAAATCTTTAGTCCTCTCTACATCCCTTAATATAATTTTAAGAAAGGGTAATAATAATTATAATGCAACAAATTATGATTTAATATATTCTTTATGTCGAAATTTAAAATAATTAGATGTTAAAAATTTAGTATGACCGCTGGCGCTTTGGCGTCCACCTGAATTTATTGCTGGCTGGCTACTTGCTAACATGACGCAGGTAAATTAATCAGCCACTGCAAGACGCTATGGTCACTTCTAATGATAAAACTTCTGTTAAAAAGATCAGTATGGAAATGTTCATTGGCTATGACAATAGCTAAAAGTTCTTTTCTAGTGTCACGATAATTCTTCTCAGCTTTTCCCAAGATCTTACTAAAATTACGCGATTACTTTCTCTTCCCCCTCCTGTTTTTGGGATAGCACGGCGCCCACGCCGCGCCGTATTGGCGTGCGTCGCAGTCCAAAATGAATTATCCTTTTTTCCGTGGGTAGGCTAGGATGGTTGCCGTTGTCAACCCAGCGTCCAGTTAAAGAGAATACTGTTTTTAGTTAGTGGATAAAGGGGTTTAGCAATTCGACCAAAGTCTTTGACGAATTTCCGGTAATATGAGCACAGTCCAAGAAAACTTCTGATTTTCCTTTTATCTCTTGGCTTCGTCCAATCTTTGATGGCTGCAATTTTTTCCGGGTCAGTTTTGATTCCATCTGCGGTAACGATGTGTCCCAAATAATAAGCGTCCGATTGGAACAGTGAACATTTATTGCGATTAAGCTTTAGATTGGCATTTTTTAATCTGTCAAATACTTCACTGAAATTTATTAGTGGTGCGTTTGATTTGATCATCGGAGATCTCCGAGCGCTTTAAAAGTGTTTGAATTGACACTCCGAGAGATCCCTAAAGTGTTTGTTTCTCTTTGGAGTGAGAACATAGAGCGAGCTCGATGTTCTCAGAGCAGAAAAATCGAGAAGAGGGAGAAATTTGTCTTTGTCTCTACCTATCTCTTTTTAATTAACTTACAAACAACTTTGAATCTCAAAATTAAAGACCAGACAAGAAGTCAACAAATTACTTAGCCGCTTTTGTCTTATAGCTACAATTATTCATCATAAAAAACACAAAATGTGTGTTTGGAAAATACATGTTTTCTGTCCAGATCTAATCACCAGTAATCACAGTCATGGAGTATGAGAGCGAAGCGGGCATTTGTGGTAAATGCTGCATTTCAGGGCCATTACCCCTTATTATTAAAAATTTTTCCATTTTATTTACTTTTTGCTCACTATTTTAACCTTCGAATATGCTCGAAGATTTTAACATACAAACCAGAAACAAGAATCACAAAAAAGCGAGGTTATGTTTTTTACTCCGTTTTATTTGATTTGATTCAATGCTCTATTGTGACGTCACCACTTCTCGGTCTCCTCGACGCTCGCTCGATCGAATTTCAAATCAAACGCCCCTTTGATGGTCATTACGAGCGGTCATTAGAAGTTTTTGACATGATCATTATGTCATCGAGATACACTAGACAAGTTTCCCAGGTTAATCCTCTCAGAACCATTTCCATTGGTCAAAGGTAGCTGGGGCATTATAGAGACCAAACGGGAGAACCTGGAATCTGTATAATCCGCTGCCAGTTGAAAAAGCTGTCTTGACTCGATCGTCAGGATGTACTTTCACTTGAAAGTATCCACTCTTAAAGTCTAGGGTGGAAAACTATTCTTCATCTAATAGAGTGTTTAGTGTATCGTCTATTCGGAGGAGTGGATAGCTGTCTGGATTTAATCTTCTATAGACTACACAGAAAAGAGTAGATTCATCTTTTTTAGTTACTAAGACCACAGGTGAGCACCAGGAACCAGAAGCGTCTTCAATAGTATTTGCACTTATCATGTTCTGTATCATATTTGCTTGCCTTATTGGCCTTGCATCGCCCGTATAAATTCTATGCTAGACAAGCCTGGTACACCCCGTTAATTTTCTGTCTCGAAAATGTCACAGTTGGTATTGATAAATCCTTTGACTTTTCTTAGTTCTTCAGCTGTCAAGTGGTCATAATTTTTAACTAGCTGTTTCACAAAGCTGGTGTCAACTGAGTTGCTTGTGGCGACTTTCCCCGTGGAGCGATCTTCTCCAATCGGTGTTCAGAGCCCTACTTCTTGTCCTTTTTTTTCCTCTTCTTCTTCCTTCCTACGCCTTTTCTTTTCCTCTTCTTCGTCCTTCCTGCGTCTTTCCTTTTCCTTTTCTTCGTCTTTCCTACGCTTTGTTTTTCCTCTTCCATCTTTAAAAACCATGGTGTGCAGTGGATCCTAGTATTTACCATGAATAGAATGCTTAGGTAACTTTTATTTTAAATCCCACCGCAGCCATCAATGTTAGGGTGCAGGGTAACAATATTTATTTTAAATGTGCCTAGGTGCGAGTGAAATAAATTTGCGAGTGAAAAAAGTTGGCGGTATTTATTTACGAACTAAAAATTTTCCATGAGAGAAAACTATATTTCACGTAGGTAGCTATACTTGCAGATGTTGACTGCTAATGGAATATTTTTCTTGGAACTTTGAAATACGTTAAACTGCATTCCTGGATTTGCCAGGGTTGGCTTTGCCTTTAATTTATTATATGTAATTGAAATATGATTTGTATTCTTTATTTTCTACAATTTTTAAAATAGGTAATGCAAGCTACAGATTGAATAATGAAAAATATTGTTGTTTTTATGTTTACTATGCATTATTTATACGGGTTGGATCATAAAGAGAGTAACTGAAGTATAAAGGTGTATTCACAAGCAATAAATTACATTTTGTTATAATAAAATAATATAATTGATAAATGATAAAAATTTTGAGCCAGCTGAGGTAAATTAAAAATATAAAAAAAATAATATAAATCAAATATAATTAATAGATTAAATAATAGTAACTGTTATTTAACGTAAGTAAGGCAACATAACAATATCTTATTTCCATTACATGACCGCAGCCTATACTGTTAAGTCCACAACACATTTTGAACTTTATATTCATTATTCATTCTTTTAGAGCTTCTACATCTTGGAATCATTTGTTAATCACTCAGGCGTCATGATGTCTGGCTTTTCCGAAATAGAGAATGAAAGGATGTTAAAAATAATTTTCCATCAATTATCTGATTCATTCCAAGATGCAACATAAAGTTAAGGACACGACTCATCAATATTAATAGTCTGTTACTAGGAAATGGTAAACATTAAAACAAGTGTTATATTAGATGGTATCATCAACTATTTATTTTGTTATTTGACTTTTAAAACTTATAAAGCAAAACAATTCGCCGAGCGGCGGCTGTTTTGTAGTTATTTTCAGCTTGTTAATTGTAACGATCCGCGTCTATTTTTTTTCTTTTTCGAATTAATAAGCGAGCAATTACGGTAAATTATCGCTTAATTGAAAAATAAGTTTTAGTTGTACTCATCTGTACGTATAACAGGATGTTAATTATGTTTTTTTTTCACGATAGATTCATTAAATTTGCATATAAAAATAAGTGTAATAGTAAGTATGCTTTAAAGTAAAACCGATGAAAACTATTTTATAATTCCATTATTTTATGATTTTATTTCATTGGCCTAAGGTTATAATATGTAGCTAATAGTATTTTAATAATTTTCTCTTATAATTAACATACATATATTTTATCATATTTTTCATCCAGATTGAACGATTAAAATTGCCATGAAAAGAAGAACAATGCCTATAGTAGGGTATTAGAAAAAATAAATGTTCTAGAAAATAAAACAAATCTATAAATTGAAGATTATAATTAAAAAAAATCGGTCAAATCCAAGTCGCACTTGCGCAATAATATTCCGTACCGTAGTTATTTTTGAAATAAGTAGAGTTTATATTATAGTAAGGGAACTAGTGACACTTTTTTGGTACACATTTATTCAAGGCAGAATTACAGATTAATCAAGAATAAAATGCTTTACTGCGTGCGCACTAGCTGTGGAGCTTAAACTTGAAACTTACACATAATAATAATTTAATAATTTAGAAGTTCGGAAACAAATATCCCCCTACGAATTATTAAGATCATCTCCGGATCCCGAAGTTGAAAACAGATACTTGTAGAAAACCTGACATTGCCGGGAGTCGAACCCAGACCTCCACGTTTTCCGGACATGTGCCTTTACCGTCAGGCTATCAACGACATTGACTGTCGATATTCCTAAACGGAAATTTGAAGTACTAGTTCTAGCCAGATGACGCGTCGTTCAGGTTATTTATGTAATCTACAAATACCTCCAATGCAGCATTGGTGTATATGCGAAATGCATTTTGATGCATAACATGCTCATACCTTCGTCTGCATAAGTTAAGTTTTCAATGAACGTTAAGCGACGTAAACCTGAGTCAAATCTACAAGTATTTGTTTTCACCTCTGAGGTCCGGAGATGGTCTTTAATTCGTAGGCGGAATTTTGAGATTTGTTTCCGAATTTTCAAATTATTTAAAAACTTATTTCAGATAATTTGAACCGTTCGGATTTCGGTTTGCGATCTACAATAAGCGAGGAAAAGTTTCCGGCCTAATCTATAGTAGGCCCGATTTGCTTTCCTGTTCCGTGTCTGTGTAGCCTTGCTTGTCGTCAGTATACATTAGAAGTTTAAAGTGAGTGCGTCAAGTAGTTTGTGTCCTGGGTATTTTAAAAGCTTATAAAGTGCGCCACTTTTAAAAGATGGAAAAAAACGAGATAAGAGCGGTGATAAAATATTTCCATATCAAAGGATTATCGCCGACGGAAATAAAAGCTGAACTAGATGCTACCCTAGGGGAATCTGCTCCTTCATTTACCACAGTTAAAACCTGGGTAGCGGACTTTAAACGTGGTCGTACTAGCACTGATGATGCTTCGCGTTCTGGCAGGCCAAAAACGGCAACTTCTGAAGAAATCGTGCAAACCGTTCATAAACTAATTCTAAAAGATCGCAGATTAAAATTGGAAGAGATAGCTGAGGCTGTGGGTATATCAAAAGAGCGAGTTCACTATATTTTGTATGAAGTTTTAGGTATGAGAAAGCTATCCGCCCGATGGGTGCCACGTTTGCTCACGTCAGATCAGAAGCTCACGAGGCTTACCATTTAGCTTTGTTATTTACTTAAAACCCGGTTTAGTCCATGTTAAATATGTTTTCCGGTCTAACGAACATGTTATTTTCCGTGTAACTCTTTTGAAGCAAATCGAAAAAAATGTTTAGCTTCTTCTCGTTTCATTCCCTGGCTTCGAGCAATGGATAATCCCTGCGACTGCCTTACAGTTAATTCTTTATGTCTTTTTAAAAATAAGCTTAACCAATCATAACCGACCAATCCAGTTTTACGGTTAAACCTGTGGTTAATACCCAATTTTTCAGCAAATTGAAATGCCAGTGCCCGAATTGTCTCCCTGTCAGTAGCAAATCCGGCTTGTTCTAATCTCTGAACATGCTTTACCAATCTTTTTTCATTTTGTATTCCTACAACACCCTGAGGACCAAGAGGTATATCAGACCTAGCTCCTTGGTCTCTTCTCCTTCGCAGTGTTCGTGAAGGGATACGAAATGCACATGAAGCTTCATTAACTCCCATTTCGCCAGAATTCAAACATCTTAGAGCTGCTTCCAGGTCTTCTTGCCGCCATTACCTCCTCGGTTTGACACCAGGTTTTCGTTTATATTGTGTGAGCATCCTAAAAAAAAATAAGAACATAGAAAACAATACAAATTGATTTTGGGGGACAGATGCCCCAGATGTCATCTGTCCTTTTGTAGGGGTTAGATGCCCCAGGGCATCTATATTTTCATGCGGTCCAGATGCCCCACATAGCCGTACACGCAATCACTAAATATTTGGATATTACTACGTACATAACCTCAATCTAAGAATCGAAGTATTGCATGACCACAGTTTGCACAGTCAAAATAAAAAAATATGCAAAATATTTATCGCTAAAGATTGTAAATCTTATATTAATGATTGTATTAATGTAAACGTACCTTTAAATATCTTTATCTCGCTAACAATAAAGTATATATACAAGAAAATAGTTCTGATATTACCAAGACGTAAAATAAAATTAAAAATAAACTCAAGGATAGTGTCACATAATAATACGAGCGACCGTTTACAGTTTCCCTTTGCCTAATACCACAACTGGCATCCAAAGGAAAACAGCAGAGAGAAAATAATTTTCAACAATCTACCTTTGATTTTGCTTACCAAGAAAAATTTCCTACTTAGACCGGTTTCGTCCTTATTTGGACTCTTCAGTAAGAAATAAACATTTCGATTTCAATCTTTAATGAAATCTGCAGTGGCTACAAATTAAATCACCTACTATAATGTCGGTTAAGAGAGAATAAGAAGTTACACAGTGAAAAATAATAACGCCATCTGTAGTGGCTTGGAGAAAGATATTTGCCAACCAAATAAAAAGATAAAATGAATAAAACTCCGAAGGAAAGACAGCAGAGATAGAAATTAAATGTCAACACTCTCTACCTTTGATTTTGCTCACCAAGGAGAACATCATTCTTGGACCGGTTTCGTCCTTATTAGGACTCTTCAGCAAGAAATAGATAGGTTCTCAATTCCAGTCTCTAATGGAATTAACAAATGCTACACATTTTACCAGTATACAATAAAGTTGGTTATGAAGAGAATAAGAATTATTTTCGTTTTTACAAATTGCCCGCCTGGCCTTTTCGGTTCCACCTAGTTTTCTAACTGGGTACTACAGCGCACTTTGATTTTGCTTACTAAGAACAGATGGCGACACCATTTCACTACTTAAATTCTTATTCTCTTCATAACCAACTTTATTGTATACTGATGAAATGTGTAGCATTTGTTAATTCCATTAGATACTGGATTTGAGAACCTATCTATTTCTTGCTGAAGAGTCCTAATAAGGACGAAACCGGTCCAAGAATGATGTTCTCCTTGGTGAGCAAAATCAAAGGTAAAGAGTGTTGAAATTTAATTTCTATCTCTGCTGTCTTTCCTTCGGATATAATTCAATACCTGTTGTGGTATTAGCCAAAGGAGTAGTTGTTTTCTGAAGGGGAAACGGTCGTTGGTATTTTATGTGATATTGGCTTTGAGTTTTATTTATTTTATTTTACGTCTATCACATTTGAGTTTGATTTATTTTCGTTTTTAAATAAAAAGATGATTGGTTTCAGTGCATGTAATGTAAAAATGGAGTCATGAAGGCTGGTCCAAATACCAGAATCTTTACCACCTTTCTGGAAAAGTTCTTGCCTAGAAGAAAAATTAATAAAGCAACAAAATTTTTTTTTAATATTAATGATTACCCACTTCTCTGCTCACAATTTTTTTCTGGGCAGTAATTAAAAAAGTACAAAATAAATAGCGTAAAGAATATTTTAGGGGTTATATTATGATAAATAGTGTATTTTAAAAAAATCAACAATAGTCGTTTTTTTCCAATTATCATATTTTTTCAAAATAAAAAAAAAATTAAAAAACTAAAAAAAATTCATTGGGAATTGAACCAGCGTCACGAAATGGTCGCGAAGTTGAAAAAGTTTTATATTCTAGTTCATCTAATTAAATATGTATATGAACCAGGAAAAAGCAAAAATAATGTAGGTAGTTACTTTAAAATTTTCTTAATAATTTGTTAAAAAGAAATTTCTAAGATCTATATTTAAAAATTAGTGTTAACAGTTTAATCATCAAATCGAATTTACTATTAAACTGGACATTTCATCAATCCTAATAGAAATTAGACGTCTGACATATTTGACAGCTTATGCGGAAAGTAGATTCATATTCACACACGGGTGGAAAGTAGATTTATCCAGACGCGTATGATATAGGGCACTTCCCATAAGAATAAATACTGCGATATGTGTCACTTTTCTGAGTGGTCGTAGGAAAAAATATTTGTTACATTTTTTTAATACATTAAATAGTATAAATAATAATTATTGTGTAATTTTAAATATAAAAAATTTGCTATAAATAAACTGTGTTATAACTTTTAATTTATTTGTTAGCACTTCATTGTAAATGGAAATCCTATATTTTGCCCAAACAAATCTGATAATGATTTAACCTAAAACGTGTAAAAACCTCGCCTACAACACAAATTTATTGACAACCTTCCTCGCAGTGATAGAAACGTTCGGTTTTTCTATAATCGTCAATCTGATAAATGCATTTCATGACTTTCACTGCACCTGCTACAGATTTATTGCGATTATGATGACCGCGACTAGTCAATCACCGGCCATACTTTATTATTACGCACCGTACTTTTTGTAATCGCTATTGTTTGCATAATTGGCGGTTTCTGCTAACATAGGCTACCAGATTTATGAACTTTTTATCATGTACGGTGAATAAATAAATAAATTACCGGTTGTCGACAGTAAATTAGGATATTATGTCAATTTTTTTTATTTATTGTTTCGCTCGAAGACCGATCTTTGCATAACGCAATTCTTGAACTGATTGTTTTACTATTGGAGCAGAATATACGAGGATGTTTTAATAAATTATTGCTGCCTAATTATTCTTACATTATTTAGACACTTTAGAGCTTGCTCCAGTTCTTCAATCATTGAAATAGTAGATACATAACGTATACCCTGTACTACAGCAAATGTTTTGTTCTATCATCTCTTGAATATTTCAGCTAATTTTGTTGTTTATCCTACACTAGACTTGGAGGGTGAAATAAATATTAAACGGTCGGAAAAATGTTTATTATCGAAAATTGTTGACTAAAATACGAAATTCTTCAAATACTAATGTAAAAATAGTTGTCGGTTGTTGGATTTTCGGTACCCAGTACCCAGACTTTATAATATATGCTTTTTTAACTCTGTTTTACAGTGAATTAGAATTGGTGTCAAATGTAAGACCTATGTTGGTTATTTTTGTGTTTAGGAGCTCTTTACATGTGAAAAAAACCATTTCTGTCTTCTTGAGATCATTAGACAGTGAATGGTTCTTCTGTATCTATAATGTGTGGAGGGTGTGTTACCCCATGACACTTAGGCCTCACTAGGCACACGGTGCATTATCCTAGGGTGATAGGCACCTCCTAGCCCGTGAGCCAGATTTAATGTAGTTGACAACGTCGCCAAGCGGCCAAGAGGCGGTATTAGCCGTTACTCGTCGAACACAAATCTTCTAATAAATAAGAGCGCCGGGCAATAGTAGAGGATATGCTCGATGGTCTTCTTGTTCGCACCCCCTGCGGATTCTGACAACCCCATGATATGGAGATGCTTGCGTACTTGGCAATGACCTGTCAGAATGCCTGTGACCCAGCGCAGATTTTGTCTAATCACACTCAAGTATTTGTTTGCTGTAGTGTTATCAGGATAACTTAATATCTCCCTAGCAACTCTTGTTTTATTCCGTCTTTCCTTGAATTTCACAAGGGAATGTTCTTTAATTAGGTCTATCACTGCCGATTTTGTCAGGCCAATAAAAGGGCCAGGTTCAAAAAGTATTTGGTTGGCTGCTTTATTGGCCAATGAATCAGCAAGACGTTACCTTTTGATGTGGCGTGTTCTTTTATCCACCTTAAGGTGACCACATTATCGATGGATCCTTCAGCCAAAGCCTCGTGACATTCTAGTACTAACCCTGCGTAACTTCGTGGTCTGTTCAGGGTGAGTAGTGCTTGTCTGCTATCTGTATAGATAAGCATATTCCTTCCAGTGTTATTTTTTCTGGTGATTTATTTTACTGCTATAAGAATCCCCGTGAGCTCTGCTTGAACTACACTGGCACTATTGCTCATAACCCATTTTTTGTTTAGGTTTAAGAATCTAAAGTATATTCCTGGGCCTTGTTTTGTTTTAGAACCGTCGGTGTAGATATGAATCGTACATGCCACTTCCGGCTTTTCTATTTGTTCTCTTATAACTTTATATGGGTTATGGAATATATATCTCGGTGAGATTCAGTTCATGTTCGCTTGAAGCAGTGGGAGCGTATCGAGCGCCTCCTGCCAGAAGCTACGTCTCGCCTCACCAGATTCTACATCAGGTTCTATTCCAACCGTGCGGAGGTGTGTCACTGTCAGAGCAATCTCCTTGATGTAAATATCAAGGGGAGTAAGACTAAGAATGACTTCCATTGCTCTGGTCGGTGTGGTTTTCATGACTGTTATGTTGAGACGCGGTTCTTTGAATTTTTTCTAGTTTGAGTTTTTTCTAGGATACCCAAGGCGGACTCGTTATTGTCCAGGGATCTCTCTATTCGGCCAGCAACTAGGTGAAGGGCTAAAACAGTAGATCTGCCTGGGGTGTGTGCATATTAATTTGGGTGTAGTGGTGTTCTTGTAATCACCGCATCCCTTATGTAACTTTCGCATAGCCTTTTACCTCTCTATTTTTTGGGGATATTGCAAATCTAATTTTGTCATCGTCTACAATGTGTTTGGCAGTAGACCGATTTGTTGTATTCTTCCTCTGCCCAGTCGTCCACGTCTGTGATGACCGAGTCAGGGAAGTGTGTTGATAGGAGAAGTTTGATGCTATCTTCGAAGTTGGCATTTTTCATGTCCTCCTCTTTGATTAACGCATCAATGCTGCGGTGTGGATCTTTTGAGAAAGGTTTTTGAAGCCTCGTTGCCTACGGGAAATCTTCGAGTTTTTCGCAGTAGGATCTCCATGTATCTCTCTTTTTTTTGTAAGTGTCCCAGTCCGCTTTGACTTTGATCGTTCTTGTCTTATTACCTATTCCTGAGGTGTTCCAGCTCGTGACACAACCATGCGATAGTCGGCTGATCGTTTTGGACCAGGCTCAGAAGGCAGGATTTCTTATAGTCGAAGTTTATTGTGCTTTGGATAATATTTGAGTACTTTTCCAGAACATTGTTATTGTTTAGTCTTTTGGTCTTCATCGCCGCAGAGTTTCTTGGAGAAGGTGTTTTCCTAGGGCTTCTTCTTGGAGGTCGGCAACATCAAGTTTATTTTGAATGTTAATCAGCAGTAGTCTGACATTACTTTAACACTATCGCCACTCATCTGACTGCAAAAAGTGACACGTCGTCTGTTTTGCTTGCTATTTATGGTTGGATACTTGGGAGCGGGCATAAACAGATGTGTATTCCCTCGGGCGACTTACAAACCCTCGGGCCAGAGGCCCTCGGGTTCGTAAGACGTCGCCCTCAGGGCATAAACATCTATTTATACCCTTGGTACATACTATTATTGCTCAGTTACCAACTACATAATAGTGAACTTTATGCCCGTGCTGGCATTGTAATGGTTAAAAATTGAAAATATTGAATTTCAAGGTTATTAGCTATTAAATTATTCAATATAAATAAAGAAATAGAGATAATTTAATGACAAAGAACCTTTTTTTACCTAAAAATGCCTAATATATTTTTATTTTTAATAAAATAAATCGTTTTTTTCTGTTTCTTTAAGTTTCTTAAGGTTTATAAAATAGCTGTCCAAGGTACCAATGGGCACTTTGAACTTTTATCATCAGCTCAACGTCCCCTATAAAATAAATAATTTAGTCTAAATAGCTTTTTGAAACCCATTAGGCTTTTTACTAATAACACCGGTTATTATTTTATTTAATGTCCTACTCACTAAATTAATATAGCATATTTACACTCATTAAATTTATCCATTCAAGGTTATTATTAATTCGTCCTTGTATTTAACGAAGCAAAAAATTGGTCTAAAATTAGACTATTTTTTATTGTTTTAGTCACAAAATAAACAATTTTTTACGCGTTTCACGTATTACTTAGGTTATTATTTGAATATGAAATTATGATAATGAAGCGTTTCCAGATAACGTTCAAAATGCAAATATCCGTTACATAGTAGAATTAATATAGATATATATTTTCTATCAATTGGGTTAGTTATTATTATGAGACCAACAACTGACATTAAAGTAAATAAAAAAAAAATGAATGTTTACTGTATCCAAAAAATTATCTTGGAGATTTTACCGATTATTTAACCACCGTTTTCTTTGTAGACTTACATAGCGATGAAAAACTTAAAAAAAATTGCGTGTGGCTACTTTAACAATGTTTTCTTAACATCGAATTTTTTTAAATGTTTATTTTGTTAATGCTTCATGTGGTGGTATCTTTTAGACAATGACTATTATGATGACTTTGTATACTCGAAAGCGCCCAGCTGTATCATTCTTCACCTTTTTTTTGGTAGTTTGCATTGATCGTAGCTATATTTCAGCCAACCAGCAATTTGTCTTCATTATAAACTTAAGTAAACTTAAGAGCCTTAAAACTAAGAATTTGGTTCTTCTGAACCTTCTCCTTAGGTATTGGCTGTCCAGGAACAGTAGAACTTCAATTTTGACGTGGTGATGCAGTCTTTTTTTATGTTTGTTACGATGATTTTCCTCTCTTCTTAGACTTTAGGCATTCTCAGATCTCTGTGAAGTTCTGAGTTTATATATTAATACAAAGTTTGAACACTAATGTAAATATACAAATAAAAGTTATTGAAGAGCGCTGCTTAAAAATCGAAAAGAGACTTACATATACAGATAGATCAAATAAAAGGAACAATATTGTAATATTCGGAATACAAGCCAATAAGAATAATCTGTTAAATACAACAATTGAAACATTAAATCAAATTTTCGGCTATGACTTAGTAGAAAGAGATATAAACAATATATATATTATTGGAAATAAGGGAACTGTAATCCTTGAATTTGGCACTTTCTTAACCAAACAGAAAATTATTCAGAATCTAAAAAAGCTTAAAGGTAGCGGAATCTCTATTTCAAACGACCTACGACCAGAGGATTAAGCAACTATTTATATTTTAGTTGAAAATCTTAAAAAGGCGAGGAATAAACAACATAAAGCTTATATTAAAAATTTCAAACTCTACGTAGATGAAGTCCCATACACAGCTGAAGATCTAGAAAGTACCTCTAACGAAGAATCAGCAACTGAATTTGAAATTGATCTTCCGCAAAAATATAATTCTGCTCCACCTACACCAACAACTAAAGTAGACGAGAAAGAAGTAGAAGAAGAAGAAGAAGAAGAAGAAGAAGAAGAAGAAGACGAAAAACAGCTAGAAGAAGAAGAAGACGACGACAAACAAATAGCGGCAATTAAAACAGATATTAAAGCTAGTAGTGGATCCTCTCAGACCAAATTTTCTAAAGGTTTAGCTTTAACTTTACAAGGAAAATCCACAAAAAATACAATTTCAACAAAACCTGTTGAAAACATCCTTCATACAGGGAAAAAACCTCAACAACAAATAGAAACTCGATTAATTAGGAAAAATTCTGCAAATTAGAATAGTGAAAGTTTTAAAATAAAATGGCAAGATTTAAAAAATTCGTTGATCAGAAAATACTAAATAATCTTTTAAATAGTGTATCTTGGAATGATTTATTGGCTACTACGGAAGTCGATTCTGCAACAAATACATTCGTTAGTTTATTATCTAATTTTGTAAAAGATAGCACAAAAGAAATAAAATTAAGAAGAAAAACACATAAAATCTGTCCATGGATCACAAACCAGCTGCTAAAAAAGATAAATAATAAGAATGCACTTTTTCAACAAACATTAAAAAACCCGAATAACCTAGAAATAAAAACAATATAAAACATATAAAAATAAAGTAACTAATTCTATAAAAACTCTGAAAAATAACTATTATAAAAGCCTAATTAACAAAAATATTGAAAACAACTCCTGTAACCCCCAACAACTTTGGAAAGTAATAAATGAAATTAACTCCAATAGAGAAACAAAAAAAATATATAAATTCAATAAAAAACTCGGAAGGGGAAACAATAAATATATTCAAAGAAATTGCAAATATTTTTAATAAAACCTCTATAAATGTTGGAGAAGAACTGGCTGCAAATATTAAGCCAAATCCAACCTATCGAGCACCCCGTAATATTCTCTGCAATTCTTTCGTTCTATTTCCAACTTCTGAACGAGATATTGAAACTATTATTAACGAGTTAAAATCTAATCGATAATATTAAGGCAAAAATATTAAAAGATATATCTAAATTTATTGTAACACCACTAAATCATTTGATAAACCTGACTTTTGACACTGGTGTATGGCCTAATATATTTAAACAGACAATTGTTGTCCACATATATAAAAAAGGAGATGACACAGTGGTGACAAATTATAGACCAATTTCAATAATAACACATTTATCAAATATTTTTGAAAAAGCTCTTAAAGATAGATTAGTAAATTTTACATCAAAATATGGTATAATATCTGATAAACAATATGGTTTTAAAAAACAGGTCTCTATTATAGCTATTATAGCACTATCTACCAAAATACTAACTGCTCTAGATGAAAGCAGTCCATGTCTCTATGTATATCTAGACCTCTCGAAAGCATTTGATACTGTCAGCCGCCGTTTACTTTTGGATACCTTAGAAGAAGCAGGTATAAGGGACACATCACTCAAATTATTTAAAAGTTACCTTATAAACCTACAACAAGTTACAAGAGTAAATGGTGTCTACAGTGATCTAGAATCCATAACTTACGGTATCCCACAAGGTACGGTACTCGGTTCTATTCTATTTAATATTTACATCAACTGATTATGTTCTATAGAGAGTTCAGGAGAAGTTTTGGGATTTGCGGACGACACTTCAATATTTTATAAAGCTAACTCATGGCTAGAACTAAAGCAAAAAGTTGAACAGGGCCTCCCAAATCTGAAAAACTGGTTTGACAGTAAGTTACTGACACTAAATGTAGATAAAACCCACTACTTACCATTCAGTAATAATATTATAACAAGATCTCCATTTGACAAAGTAACTTTTACTGCTTCTGGGCAAACACTTACCATTCTCCCTGAAAACAAGATAAAGTATCTAGGGGTTTACATGGATTCATATCTCAAATGGAAAGAAAACATAACTTTTATATGCCAAAAATTAAGAATGATACTATACAGGGTGTAACTAAATAAGTGTAAAACATTTAAGGGGATGATTCCTCATCGAAAAAAAGACAGACCTGTATCCCTGTTATCAATGCTGTCTAAACTTTTCGAAAAACTTTTACTGAAAAAATACAGCCCCTTAAAGGGGGTAAATAAAATTTGTTTAACAATTTTTTTCACAAGCACTAAACAAGTTACAATATTGAAATTAACCTGACATTTTCTACTACCAAAAAGACACTTAGCCAGTAATTTATTTGGTTTACCCCATGGTTGTAAGGGGTGGAAAACGCAACCCCTAAAATTTCGTTTCAACGTAACTTTTTGTCTTATTATTTGTTTAGCATTTAAAAATTTATTTCTTATATAAAAAAGCTGTTTAATAAAATCCCTATGATACAGCACATTGTTCATTAAATAACTTAAAATATAACTTTTTTTTAAAACTATTTAGAGTTAAATTTTTCATGTCCGTGGGCAAATTATTATAACTAGTTACTAAACTAAACCGGAAAGACCTTTGAAATAAAGTAGTACGATGTTGAGGTATTGTTAAGAGATTTTTTTGCCTAATATTGATATTGTGGACATCAGATCTATACGTTAGCTTGTCTAATAGATATGGTGGTGATTCTTTTAAAATAACTTTATGTAGAAGTGTTAATGAATGTAATTTTCTCCTGTTAGCCATAGATAACCAATGATTTCGCAGTAGAGTATGACTGATTCTATCATATTTTCTAATCCCAAAAATTAATCTTAAACATGCGTTTTGAAGTTTTTGCAATCTGTTTTTGTCCATGTACGTTAAGTATGAGTCATGAACATAGTCACAATGATTGGAATGTGACAACACTAAGGCATCACAAAGTTGACTTTTCAATTTCAAACTCAAGGCATGTCGATTATGGTAAATCGATTGTGCTTTAAATATTCATCTATATCTTCTGGCTTGCAGGTAGGGTGTAGGTTTCTAGCCATCACTTTGTTGGTCTAGTTTGTTTGATCTCATATGAATGCCACTGATAGCCTAGGTTACAGAGATCTGCTGTCGTTGTTCTATATTATTGTTCATCATTTATGTTTAATTTGATTTAATCGTTATTTAATATAGTAGCTTCAAAATTGTGTTGCTTACTTATTAGTTTTTGTCTTAACTCTTCAAAATTTTTAACCTGAGTTACTATTATTGGTGGTGGTAATTTTTATTTTGGTTGCTTTTTGTGCAATATTTTGTTGAGCGTTTTCATTTGCGTTTTTTAAGTTTGCTTATTTTTGTACTTTGCACTGTTCTTTGGTTGGATTAACGCATTTTTGTTTTTTGCTATTTATTTTGCTTCTTTGTACTATCCAAGCTATTTCTTTATTGACTATTTCTTCTGAGTCTGTTGATATGCTGTTATTGTTGTTGTTTTTGCAAACCTAACATCATTTGTTTTATTTTTAATTGCATTTCCTGTAATTGTTTAGTCAGCCCCTGTAAAGCTGATTCTTTCTTCGAGAGTATATCTCTATATTTTTATAATTTTTTCTTAAATAGTATACCAAAAGCTTATGGACTGACGTATAAAAAACAAAGTAAATTAATTCTTTGAGAATGTGCTTTTGGCGGTTTTTGGGGAACTTATGGAACACTTTAAACCTGTATTATTTTGGGCAATGTATACTATGTCAAGAATCGTCATTTCCATATAAAATAATGTGAATTTTGAAACGTACCCAAAATTAAAAGCAGTCAGATGGTTTTTAGAAGCAGAAATTGTTTTGATGAAATAAGTAAATATTTAAATGAAGCTCTTGATTTAAAATAATATTAACCAAGGTTGGTATTTGAAACAATTTTTCTCCAGTTAATTTAGTGGTTGCATTTGCAATTTACAATATATTTAATTAGTTGTATTAAATGGTGGGTGAGGTTTTCCTCACCTGTAAGTCAAATGGCACCATCAATCATCTTTAAGTCGCCCCGGAGCGCCACGGCAAATAATAATAATAATAATAGCCGTCCCTTCCCCTACACAAGTCGTTCAGTCGACTTCAGGGGTTGAAATTCACTCGTAAGGGGGTGAATTAGGGAGAGTATTATTATTATTATAAATAAATTTTATAGGTTACGAAAACCTTCTCGTTATTAAGAATGTATGATTGTGGTTGTAGATAAAGTATAGTATATTACTCGAGTTGCAAGAGCAATTTCATGCTTGTAGAATTACTGCACTCGCCACTAAGGCGGCTCGTGCGCAACTTTTCTACTCGCTTGTAATTAGCTTCTTACTACTCTTGTTATGTAATATACTATTATGCTTTAAAATAATAGTAAATGTTTTACCTTTACGTTTTTCGGTAACGATCGTTGAATTGACACACATACTTCCGATTTATTAAAAACGCAGTTTTATTTAAACACTTTTTTTAAACAAACAATTAAAATTGTCTTATGGGGATTTATAATGTTGTTTAATTGGAAACATCGAGACAGAATCAGATAACGTCATAAACACTATTTTGTAATATGACAAGTGAACGCACGTTGAGTCATATTTTGATTAATTTGAAGTTAGTAAGTTTATATTTGAAGATTGATGAAATGAAAATGTTTATATACAATTGTTTAAATCACACTATTTTAAAAAGATTACATTTATTTTCACCAAAACTGACTAGCTCCACTAGCTCGAGTTTGACATATGACGTAAAAGTGTAATGCAAAAATGTGGACACTTTTAGTATCGTCCTCTTTATTCTATATCAATGATTGGAAAGATTTAATTATATCCGACATCTTTGACAATATAAAGATTTAATTCGATTATTTAAAAGAGTGTAAGACAAAAAAATAAATAGAAAACATTAGATATCGTACACAAGACCATATAAAGTATAAAGTATTATCTTCTCTAGTGCTTAACTTAATACAAACAGTACAAAAACAGAAAAGCAGTTATATAACCAAAAATGATCAAACACTAGTACCAAATGAGTTGCTACACTTTCATCACCAAGATCCTGTACAGAAACAAAATCGGTGCCGAGACGAGCATTGTCGAGAACGAAATGCCCGCGCATGGTGACTCGGAAGTGGTGACGTCCTTACGACGACTCGTCGACGAAAAAACGCGCGAACTGAAGCTGAAAGCTGAAACGATACGCTTGCTGGAAAAAGAGCTCGACGATAAAGACAATTTGATTAAACATCTACAGAACGAGATCGATAAGTTTCGGCAAGTGGTAAAGCCGCTTACGCATAAAATTATTACGAAGCAACTTAGTTTTAAGGGCCATGCGGAACATCGAATAAAACGGCAGGCTATCAGCGCCGAGCCTTTGAGTAAAGAAGTATGCATGCAGATCAAGAAGGTTTCCAAAAGTTCCCGGTAAGTTGTTGCATTTTATTTATTGGTTCAGATATCGTCGTTTTTACTGGTAAAACGAGTTAAGTGAAAAATAACACGTAGTTAATGAGTTTGGTGATGATAAAAGCGTTTAAATATCTATTGATGTGGAATCCCCCTGAGACTTTCAGAATACCAAAAAAAATCTCAATTTTGGCGCCGTTTCAAACCTAATTTTTTTTTTATTTATTGATATGGAAACTTCTTTCGGCTTCCCGTTTTTCATTTAAATCCACTTGGTATTCTTCGTTACGATCATCTTTATTGAATAGTAATGATTGGCTGCTTTTAAAATGGTCCAGTTACACAAACGAAAAGAACGGTTTTTGTTTTTTTTTTTTTTTTTCATTCCAATGGGACATTTTTTGCTTAAATACGATTCCTTTCAGCGCCATTTTGAATTTTTAGAAACTCATTTAGGATATGTAATCTTTGACTTCTAAAATTCTTAGATACCAATTTTAGTTGAAATCTGTCGACTTTTAAAAATTTTTAATTTAAAAACTGCTCACCCTGTATATAACTGATCGTAAGTTTAACTGGGTTTGAGCCAGAAAGGAACCTTATCTGCATACAAAATTTTAAGTTTTTCTATAAAGGCGTTTTTGAGCTATCGCGCCAACAGACAGACAGACCGCCGGAATGGGGATACATGTTTTTTGTAATCTAGGGACCCTAAAACGTGAAAATCTAAAATAATCTAGGAAGGTAACTTTTTTACGATTACAATACTTCCTTTTTATAAAGGGACCCTATTACTAAGCCTCCGCTATCCGTCTGTCTGTCTGTCTGTCTGTCTGTCTGTCAGCGGGCTGTATCTTATGACCCGTAATAGGTAGACAATTGAAATTATAAAATGTGCATTTCTGTTGCCGCTATAACAACAAATAATAATAATAAATAAACAATGTGCAGATCGGTATTTGGGAAATTGAGATATTAATAATTATTGTGCTTTGAGTGAGAGTGTTGCAACCGCATTAGGGTTTTATAGGTTGTCAATTGCAGTTTTCGACAGATTGTCAACAATAAGTCGTGGACTGTTTTATGTATTTGTTCCAAGATCGTTGTTGGAATAAACCTAAATTGTCACGATTTGATGACGTTAATAACAAGATTATAAATAAAACTATACATATACTGTATTACTGTAAGACTATAAAATACATATGGAATTAGTCTAATCAAATAACAAATAATTAGATATCCCTCCAAACCATTTCCGCCATATGATGTACAGTATTTAATTTCTTCAAACGTTTCTGTTTCATTTTTTAATGAATTTCTAATATATTCGTTTGCATTTATATGCCTTGCATGTTTCCGTCCAATCTACATAAGTTTTTTTCGCATCTATGTGAATGCTAATTAAATTTGTAAGATTTGCATTCAAAAAAATTAATCTCGGAATTGTCAATTACGTTAATTTACCTAATTGGTCTCAAAGTAAATGGTTCTTGTAAGAAAATTATTTTTTCATTACTATCATATACATTTATCGCTGGTTACTATACTTACGACATGTTGCAAAATGTATTAATAATTTAAACATCTCGTGAACATTTACTCTACAAAACACAAACTGTTAAAGTTGCATGAGTAATAATTTCATTTTTAAGAATTAAATTTAGTTTTTTTTAAATTCTAATTTTTTCAATTCTTGAAACGGTCCTGTCTAATCTGTTTTGAGCCATAACAATTAGTCTACATTCAAATATTCCGTTTCTCCACAAATTTCAAATAAAAAAAGGTTAAAAAAGAACATGTTAAAGAAAAGTGGAAAGAGGAGATAGAGGAAAGCCGCATGGAGTAATGAAGTGGTAAAATTATTAAGGAACAGAAAAAAAAACAAATAAGCAAAAAAATAAAAAAAAAGAAAAATTTAAAAAAAGGTGAAAGCAAGGAGAAAACAATACTTATAACACCCTGTGTACTTAATTGTAGAAGAGGGATATATTATGTATTTTAAAATTTAATACTAATTACTATTTACGAGTTCTAGTTTTCAATTTCCATTAATTATTATGTAAAATTTACATAATTATTAATTAATCTATATAAAGCAATGGTACAAAAAATCAGAAGCCTTACAATGCCCAAATAAGTACAAATATGCAATTTAACAAATTTATAACGATAAAACACGAAAGTCAGCGATTTATCATCGTAGAATAATTGACATAAAACATTAGTCGCCTTAACTTTGCTTTGATCATTTTGCATCCGAGCACTGATGATGAATGAGTTTTATTTGCAAATTATGCAAATAGGTGTCAACGGCTCGAGTAAACATTTATCTGGTTAGAATTTACTAGGTGGTACTATCAATCCACTAATGGCTGGTACTATAACCTGGTGGAATGTTAATGTTGATAGTACAAATGGTTTTAAATGTTAAACTATTAATAGTATGTATGATATTTCTGGAAGTGGAAGTAAATTTGAATAAATCAAGATGTTTCAAACTGTCAGTAGACAAAATCAGACATAAACTATTTGGGGATTCTTTTAAGTTTTTCTCATATTTTTCTTTTTAATGTATTATTAGTACCTACTGTGGCGGAGGAACTTTAAACTAAACTAAACCAATTCCATATTCTAATTTTGTTGACTATTAAACTTATTTATGTTTACTTTTCATCTATTTTGGTGTTTATTTTTTCCGTCCATGTTTATAATTAAATACCAGGTGACATACTGTGACTCGCTCCGACCAATACGACCATAATTGGTGAAATAAACAACTAGACAGCAAATGTTGATTTAAGAAATTATCCTATTTACATTGGAAATAATATTATTTTATTATAATAGAAACATTCAGGTCACGGCGAGACTTTATGATTTTTTTCCAACAGAACAATACAAGACTTTTTCGTAATTGAAGTAAATTGAAATTGCATATAAATATATTTACTTATTTTGTTGATTTAATTGACGTGTAAGAATACAGAATAAATACAGATACATTTATTTAATGATGAAATAATGGGGAAATGATGCCATCGTGTCTGTTATTATTAATTATAAGTTTAGAAAATGGGCAGAAATAAAATTGTACTGACCAAATTAAAGTGGCGGTTAAAAATATGCAACCAAATTAATGCCGTTAGTTAATTTAATTTACTCTTAATATACAGGGTGTTAGTATCTTCAACCGACAACGTCAATTTTTGGAAAATATTGACTTTTGATTTTAAATTTTTAAAGGGGGAGTTGCAAACTGACCAAATCATAACGGAGAACCGTCACATATCTTGGAAACCAAACACGTGCAATTACTGTTTATTAAAGTATAAGGGTAAATAGTTCCAAAAAATTATTCAAAAACAATTTTAAATAATAATGGGATTGATTAGAGAATAATTCATTTGTTTCTGTACATAATTTTTTATGCGATACAAGCAAACACCTTTCGAATTGTATAGTATATTTCTATGAATCACTGAAGAAAATCTACAACGTTTTAAAAAGTATTTTAGAGGTTATTAACATAAAATTACTATTTTAAAAATACTTAATACTCCGAAAGAGTTAGGTATAGGACTGTGACGGCCCACCCCCGGCCCCCCTTCATTTGTTTCGTTGATTTTATTTTACTCTCTATAATGTTTTTATTTACCTCACAAGGTTTACTTTACTTTAAATTCTTTACTTACTACGTATTTACTTACGTATTTTGCCTTTTTCCTCTAGTAGTAGAACTGATCGTCTAGTTAATTAATTGATATTTTATGTACCCACGCTGTGATAATGTTAATTAAGGTTAACCAGAATTCGATGCAAAGTTTGGTGCAAATTGATAAATAAAACATACAAATTTATATTTAAACTCTTTTTATTTTTCATACTTTAAATGTGATGCAATAATTAGCAAAGTATATTACAATTGTTACTGAGATCTCACTTGAGTCTGGTTTAAACGCAGACCATATTCATTTGTTATCAATGTATATCTTATTTAGGTTAATGACCAACGGAGTTAACAAACAGCGTCAATTCGCCAGTTGATTAACTACTGTATTAATGTTTATATTCTTATTTAGGTTGATGAACAACGCAGGTAACGAACAGCGCCAATTCGCCAGTTAAGTACCTTACTATGTTGATTTCACATATACTTTGTTTCAAACCTAGTATAACGGGTTGCTTAGCGTATAGGTGTCCCCCCTTGAGCTAACGAACAGCGTATTCACCAGTCGGTCAACTTACTATTAAACTTTACCATCTTGGTTTAAACAATTTATCCAAGATAGCACATCCCTGTATATTTCTAAAATATTAATTTTTTATAATTTCTATTGAAATAACTTAATACAACCCTGTATATTTCATAATATTGATTTTTATAATTTCTATTAAAATACTCAAATTTCACCCATCGAAAACAGATGCCTATCCTGTCTTCGGTGTGCATGACCTGAAGGCCATGTGGTTTATTGGTTAAATTGATAATATTTTGTAGCAAATGTCAAGCCGCCCTTAAACGAAACACCGGTGGTATCTCAAAGAAATGTACATAAATCTTTTGACTTACTATTGAAAATACAGACATTAGATTATGTACTAATTTCATCTAGCGTTGTTACGGCGTCGATTTAGGTACGTCGCAGTGTTGAGCGTCGAAGCGCCTAGCGTTGTGGTGGAAAGGAAGGTATTTAATACGGTACTGTATTGGGACAGATATACGGTAGAATTATGTAGGTGGTGCGGGACGTGATATTATGAAAGAAATATTTGGAGACGGCAAGCGTCGGAACTAAAGCGTGGGACGTTGAGCGTCGAAATGTGTGTACGGTATGAAATACTTAGATGGTGAGGAATGTGACAGCGTTCGAGACGTGGGAAGTAGGACGGCAGGACGTTGGGCGTCGAGATGTTGACACCTTTGGGGATAGGAGGTATTGTAGGATAGACGTCGTTTAGGAAGAGCGTTTTAGGAAAGGTACTGACTACTGAACTTGAAATATAACTGGATACAAATAATAAATGAATTCTTGCACATCAAATAATAAAATGAATGCATGCATATCAAATAATTAAAAATGAATGAATCCGAGCTCATTTGGGCCTGGTTTTTTATAATAAAGTTTTAGTGGCTTTTGTGACGTATCTATCGTTTTAGTTCTCATCGAAAATACTGTGGGTGCAGGGGTGGCTTATTTATCACTTGCCTTGAAAGCTTTGCGTATCAAAATATTGTCGAAATCGGCCTTAACATCGAAACTGGCCTTAACATCGAAACTGGCCTTAACATCGAAACTAGCAATATAAGCGAGTTAAGTCTTTTAATGATAATTACTTCGTGAAAAGAAATACGTTTTCTTGGGCTGGTTCTCAGAGACACGTGCACGAAATTTGGATACTTTACGGTCGTGGTTATAGATATTATTTATTAGGTGTCGTAAATAAGATTTAATTATCTGGGAGATTTTTCGTTAAATGAAGGATTTTGAATTTAATAAGAATGCAATATTATATTTAATAAATGGAAATAATAAATTATTAAGGTACCTGGATGCGGAAGGTTACAGGACATAGTACATAAAATGTCTAGAATTTTCCGAAGAATAAAAAAATTAAAAAATATACACCCTGTAGCATTTAAAATAAGAAAGTTGATATTGGCCACTGTTACATAACACACCATGTATAAAAAGTTTTGTTTAAAAAAATGCGCAACTGAAAATACCTATCGACGTGTCCGAACGTTTTTCCGAACACGGTTCCATTTATTTATTACCGAATTTATTCCATTTGGATGTTCCACCCTGTATAATTTCAAACCAAACTACAATCTCAATTTGGGGCGAATCGAGTTTTTCTAATAAATGTAAAAATTTATAAAATTTAAATAAACAAAAAAAAACCTAAATCTAATTTTCTATTCAGTCTTCTTCTCTGGATGTTCTGCTACCCTCTATATCTTTTACTGCTCAACTCAACTCAATTTTATTTTCTCCACAATTTTCTACGAAACCTATAACTCTAACAAAAATCAAACCAGTCTGATAATCTTAAAACTACTTCTGACAATTGTTTCCAATCAACAACAAAAAAGCATCCCCATATAAATTTTTCACCTTCTTCATTTTATCTCATACTTCATAGTACCCTCTCTATCACTTTTATACCTTGTACAAGACAGGCACTTTTTGGAACAGGTTGATGCAAGAGCCTATAGAACATACTCAGTCAAAGACCTGTACAGTCTTTTACGATTCAATGTTTCGCAGTGCCAGTTTATGTTTGACGGTTTCTGGTCCCTTGTGACAGTCAAGGACAGTAGGTATCCATTTTATTCAAATATCGCTCTACTGTGACATGCTTGTTATTGGTTTCAACTACTTTCTATCCATAGAGAGTAGTTATTCTGTTCTTTTTTTGCACATATTCTTCCTATAATAAAGGTTTTCTCATGTGCTTGTTTCTCTCAATAATTGATGTGTTTTCCCTGAACTTATTCATTTGTGAAACCTCGCACTGTACTTTTTTGTACTCTGTGATTCGTATATATGTCCAGTGTTTCTTCTCACCCTCTTTTTGCAAGTTCGTTAGCCTTTTTATTGCCATCGATCTCTTGATGACCTAGCCCCAAATTAGTTTTACTTTGTTTCGGTCTGCCAGTATTCTCTGTTCTTCGATGCAATCCCATACCAGCCTCGATGTCACTTTCTGGCTCAATAAGGCCTTAAGGGTCGTTTGACTGTCCGACATTTTTTCGGTAGCTCTCCGACTGTTTGTTTTTGCACATTTTAAGAATGTATAAACCCCTGTCTGAAATGCTGAGATATGTTTCTCTGATGCATATCTAAGGTTGATGTTTTTGGAAAATACTCTAGACAATGCCTTTCGCAGTTTGTACTAGATTTGTTCTTGTCATTGAACCCTGGATTCCTTTATAAAAGAGTAACCCTTGGTTATGTTATCTAGTATCAGGTCTAGCACGACCATTATCAATAAATCAATACCCTGGGGATACGTGTGTTCTTTAATCTGTAAGCACCTAATCTTGCCTCCCCCGTATCACAACGTGAAGAGAAGACAGACAAGTCTTTGTACCTTGCTTGGTTTCATGATACCCGTTATTTGTTGTCTTCGACCACTACACCATTTTTTTACCCGCAAATATAACATTTAGAGGATTTTAACACTCGGTGAATAAACTATTTGAGAGTGCGCTGCTGCACAGGTTTTCACAAATTTACATTTAGTTTTTAAATTGACCATGTATTTTTTCCAAAAACGTTGCCTTCTATATTATTATTTTACACTACACTACACTACATCTTATAAAAGAAATAAAATATACGAAAATAGTTAAGTTAAAACTTTTTTTTTCGAGGTGTTAGTAAGACGGACAGTAATGCTTACAACTATCAAAGTCAATTTGTCAATATTTGACAGCTTTTCCGGGCTAGCCAAGAAAAACAGTTTGTTTACTTTTAACTTAGTGTAGGAAAAAAGTTATTTAGATACTTAACAGCGATTATATTCCGAAAATGAGGGTTTTTGGAGAAATACTGAAATGATTACTTAATAATTTCAACTGATATTTATTGCAGAATTATGTAAAATATGTAGTAGTAAGCACGGGAGTGTTGATGTCGTATAATAAATCGCATGGCCGTTCTGGTTCTGCCTACCTTCAGATGTAAGCGTTAATGACCACTTTCAGCTAACTAATGGCAATCTTCAGCCTGATTCTTGTTATTACAAGCCATTTTGGCTTCTTTGTTCTTTTCGTTTGGTTGGTTCAAAAATGCCGTTAAAATTTATCACCTTAACTTTAAAAAGCTGTTTATTTATGGTTGAATTGTGATTTTTATTCTAAGCTAAACTTGAAAATTTATAACGTTTCAAATTCAGTTGGTTTACTAAATTATGGATAAATAAAATAATTATTCTCAATGTTTCTAATCTGAAAAGCCTTAAAAATGGAGTAATCTTGTTCTTGGTGCTTCCTCTTTTAAGTAAATCTCTTACTATCCATCCGTTAAACCAAAAACTGTCTTTCTGATTTTACATTTATTGTTTCTTTGTACATTGTTTTCCTCTATTTAATCAAGTTTTGTTCTCAATATCCTTCAAATGTCTTGTTTCAATTGTTTCTAATTGTTGTTTTTACTTTCCTATCTGTATATAGATATAAGGAAAGTATAGGAATCATGATTTTTTTCGACCTCGAGTTTTCGACGGATTTTTACGTTTTGAGGTCCCCTGAATCCGTTTTGACTATTTTCGCGATGATGTCTGTCTGTCTGTGTGTGTGTGTGTCTGTATAACGCATAACTCATGAACCGATACACAAAAAAACACCAAATTTTAAACTTAAGCTTTGTTTCAGCGTCCAATGAGCTGATTAGATTTTGGGCAGAGTCGGAACATCTGGGGGGGTACTTTATAGGTGGTCATTTTTATATTTTATGGAATATATCTGTTATTTACGTTTGGAGAAGAAAATTCTTCAAATAAAAGTTACTTCTAATATAATTATCTATAATTTTTGTTTTATGCAAAATTTTCCTAAAATGGTCCGTATTCGAGATATTTGAGAAAATGTGTAAATTTCGAAATTTGAAGAAAACTCAAAAACGGATAAAGGAAAAAACATTAAATTTTAAACTTAAGGTTTATTTCGGCCTGACGTGAAATGATTAGATTTTGGACAAAGTCGGAACATCTGGGGGGGTACTTTATGGGAGGCCGTTTTTATATTTTATGGAATATATCTGTTATTTATGTTTGGAGAAGAAAATTGCTCAAATAAAAGTTACTTCTAATATTATTATCTATAATTTTTGTTCTATGTCAAAATTTCCTGAAATGGTCCGTATTCGAGAAATTTGACAAAATGTGCAAAATTCTGATTTTTATGAAAATTGTTGAACTAAAAGTTGTTTGCGATATCGATTTCTATAATTTTTGTTTATATATGATTTTTCCAAAATGGACCGTAATGGAAAAGTGCTAAATTTAAATTTTTCTGTATTTTCGTTTTCAATGAATATCTATAGAAAAATGTTTCGAGGTAGATGTATGTGGAAAATGTATATATTTAGTTTATCCTCTAAACATTTATAGAGATGCTGCAATAGGTTGTACAAAATAACCGGAAAATGCCTATAATAACTAGATAGGAAAGTCATGTGTTGGACACATCAGATTTTTTTTTTTCTAAATAGGGTTTTTGTCTCAAATGTAACTAAGACAAAAGTTAAGCTTGATTGGAAAGCTTAATTGGACGAAAAAAAAAAAGAATGTCTGCAAAATTATGAGTTGATTGATTTTCAATAGTCTTGCGTAAAGCTAACAATTCGTAAGAAAAAACTACGAGAAAAGTTATACAGGGTGAGGCACCGAAAACGAAACAGATCGTATATCTTGAAGACACATTTTTTTTGGAGAAAATGCAAAAAGAGGTCGATTTTTATTTTAAAGGGGATATCTTTCGATCATATCCTCAACTATCTTACATCCCTCCCCACCCCTCTGTCACTATTACCAATGAAATTGAAATAGGGAAAGTACTAAGTGTGACACATCATTGAAAAGGTAATTTTATAAGGAATTTGACTGTGTGACAGTTTATTACGTAACTTTTGATTTTGGCACCATCTTGCGGGAAAAGTTTCCGTATTTTAAATAATGATACTTCATTTGAAAGTAAAATTCATTTAATAGACAATTCATAATAAAAATTAAAAAAATAATAGAAAAGTGAACAAAAAAATTAAATTAATTAATTTATGTACACTATATTCCCTAATTTATATTTTAACTAAATTTATTTATACAATATTATTTATATATCAAACACTTATACTAGTATACTAATTAACAATTTAATATACACAAATATCTAACTTCAAAGTAAGACTCAAACAGCAAAATTCGGCTATTTATATAAAAATACGGCGCACCACATTGTTCCAGAATAATTCCAGGCGCTCCACTATGGTACTGGAGATCCTAAATCTGATCAAAATTAACAAATAATGAAAATAATAATTTGACAAAATTAGTAATATAATTCATTTGACAAATCATCAGCTCATATTATTCCATAAGAATTTCACTCAAATATCTAGTAGGCTGCGCGTCTAGACAAGCCAAATTGACATCGTGTGTCATTTTTGTTTATTCTAACAGTTTGTAGGTGAAGTTTGTAAATGTGCGATATCAAAACGATTATTTTTTGATGAATTTTGATAATGGCCAATATTGATCAAGGTAAGGTTAATTTGTTTATGTAAAATACATTGAAACACTCCGTAATTTTAAGTCGTAATTATTTAAAATCTAGTATATGATCTTTTTTGGCAATTTATTAACCAAAAAGAAAGGTACAAAAAAGTGTCAGCAAGTGTCAGATCTAATATGGGCGTTTTCTATGTCTTTGAAATCTAGACTGATTTCTTATAAAAAAACAAATTGCATATCAGCGCGTAAATAGGATTTTTTGGCTTTAAAACTTTACCCATGACGAGTAATCTAGAAAAACTATTCGATAGAAATATTTATCTGAAAAATTTTTCTGTTTTAAAAATTATTTAACTAGTTTTTCATATATTTTGCAATTGTCTATATGAAATAAAATAATAATAGCATTCTTAAAGTTTGTAGCACGAGTTTGACTTTTAAAATTGTCTGAGGGTAAAAATTAAATTATAATAATATTTTTAATACTTTATCTTCTTGCAATTTAACCAAAAAATCAAAACAGTTGAATATCTTATTGTTTTAGACGTTTTGCGACTCCAAAATGAAGGACTTTTCTTAAACCCGTTGCTGTCGCCAATTTTGTTTTGAGAAATTATGATGAAAATTCCACACCTGTAATTTTGAACCAATGAAAATACGTGTTTTTGACAGATCGCCATGGCAACGGAGGTATTTTAGTGGAAATTTTTTTCTCGTGGGGTACCCAACAGCGAATTATACTGGAAATTTTTTGACGTTTACAATAACAGACCATTTTTGACAGACTGGTTTTTATTTGTTCACATAATAGGTTTAGTTTTGATACATTTTAGTTACAATGCTAAGGTGTTTTCTATATTCTTCGGCCACTTCTTTTCTTCTTAATGGCGAAAATGCAGGACTTTGGATGCTTTGAATTATGTGTCTATGTCTAATAAAATATATATAATATTTAGACACTAATTTATTCACCTTTTTCCCATTCAGCACTTTGAATTTTGCGTAGTTTAGGTGCAAATATTCGTGGACAATTCGGAACAAATTTTCGTTTTTCAAGTTGGAGCCACAATCCTCTATTAATCCGAGTAAGTAAGTCATGGTGCAATGATTGATCATTACATCAGACAATTTCACGCATATTTTGCATAGCGTATGATTTTCAAATCGATTCATTTTTAAACAAATAGGTAATTTTGTTGGTTTTACTTGCTGTGCAATATTCTTTATCGCAACAAAACGCGAGTTATTTAATGTTTTGAACTGTCAAAATACAATGATCACAGCCTCCTACGATTGATGCTTGCTGACGCTGGTTATGAATTTCATACCATTTTAAAGCGCTCATAACGCATGTTAATAAAAACGCAGAAAAACAATTTTCTACCACTTGTAGTTATTCCAAAACTTACGTAAAATTAAAGAATATACTATTTTCTATTTTCAAATGGTATTCCCATGCAACTACAATGAGTAGAAATAAGCAATTTGAAGGCCTAAATAATTGCAGCGAAACATTTTTTTACGTCGGGCCGCTTGACAACTTCAAAACTGAAATTATATTCGAGGTTAGGGTCTCACTTAGTTACCATGACAACTCAACAATCAAGGCGACAACACCTTTTATGTTTCACTGGTGACTTGGAGAAAATAATTTGCATTGTTGAGAAACGAAAAATAAATTTTAAAAATATTTAATTTTCAACCTTAATTCGGCGTGTAATTTTCTTACCGAATACCACGCGAGGTCAAATTAATATCAGGAAATTTTTTCTCGCTCATGAATATTTTTAGAAAATTTTTCTTTGTCTGCGACTCGGGAAATTTTCAAAATATTCATGAGCTCGAAAAAATTTCCGGAAATAATTTGACCTATAGTGGTATTACTAGTGAAAATGCACCAGAATATTACATTAAACATGTACGGAATAAATCACGTTTATTTTATGTTCACTTGAAATCAAAATGATCCAAACTTAACAGAAATAAATCAGCTTTTTCGAATAAATTCAAAGTATGGCTCCAAGGCTATACGATCTTTAACCTTCCGGGACTGGCGCGCGGACTCTCAGTCCGCAGCGCTTTTTATTTTCCGTTTACCGCGTAACCCACCCTTACTCAAATCGGTGCATTTCTGTTATTCTTTATTCTTTAAGTATTAAATTAGTAATATTATTTCAAAGTTTGAAGCGTGAGTGTATTTTTGTTCTTATGTTATAAAAGATTGCGGAGTGAGAGTCCGCCGCCAGTTGCCAATCCCATTTTTGACCACACTATTAATATATGTGGAAACTTCATGTGTGTGGAACATTTGACACCTATATGTTTGGAATGTCACAGTGAATAGTTTTATAATAAGTTTATATTTTTTTTTTCTTTATATTACGTTGATTTTATGTTTTTAGTAGCTAGTTTCAGGAATGTTAAACTTTTCTGATGTATTTTTAATAATGCCAAAAATACATGTTCCTTTATGTATTTTTTGTTGTAAAATTAATGTTGTTCAATTATTTTTGATGCTTTTAAATAAATAAACAAAAATAATTGCAAACTGTTTCATAATTGGCTCAAATTTATTATGCGGACTCACAGTCCGCCGCCATCGCCGGATCACAAAAATTTCACGCCAGTCCCGGAAGGTTAAGAAAAGTAGAGAGGCAACAATTATAAATAATAATTTGTTGACCGCACGATCAGCACCAGTAGGTCGCCCAAAATTGCCATTTTCCGACAAAAGTATAAAGTCACAAAAACGAGATGCATTGAAATTGTCGAGGGAGAATGAACACGATTCCAGTTTAATTGTAAGTACCGCCGTAGCTGCTGCAACATCAAGTGGAAATAAAGACTTATCATGTGTTCTTAGAGAAATTACTAAAAGTCCCACAAGAACTTCTTAAATAAAAAAGTGTTCTTTTCTACCGAGGCCAAGAATCCAATTAAATACACCCCTCAAAAAGCGTTATCATTTCTACTCGATAACAGATGTACCAAGCAGCAGTATATAGCTATCCGACTGAGCAGTAAAAATAGAAATTTTGATATATACCCGTCCTACCAGCAAGTTTTAGAAGCTAAATCAGAATGTCGACCAGATAATATCGAAATTACTGAAAATTTGGCAAAAGTACCACTTCAGGATCTTCTGTCTCATGCCACAAACCGGATTTTCATATTACAGGAAGATGTAATATCCAGAATTACCATAGGCAAAAATCAAGTTTCTGCAACTCTAGTAGCAAGCTATGGTTTTGATGACAGCTCTGGACATTCTGAATATAAACAGAAGTTCTTGAACGAAGCCGAAGGTTCACAAGATTCCAGTATTTTTGCAACTACGCTTATACCACTAAGACTGACTACGAGTAATGGTGTTGTTATTTGGAATAACTTAACTTCTCAGTCGCTAAGATTTTGTAGACCAATCAAACTTCAATATGCGAAAGAAACCAAAGAACATATCATGAATGAAAAAAATAGTTTAGAGAAGGAAATTCAAAATCTTAAACCATTTGAATTCGCAGTAAATAGATGTCAAGTAATAGTTGATTTTCATCTCTGCCTTACATTAATAGACGGTAAAGTTTTAAACACCTTAACTGGAACTAAATCGAGTCAGGCATGTCCAATATGCGAAGCTACTCCTGCTAAATTTTTAACTATCATCGACTTCATGTCCGATACATTTAAACCTAAAGAAAGTGCGCTTCAGTACGGTATCAGTCCACTTCATTGCTGGATTCGTTTTTTGAATGTGTAATCCACATTTCCTATAGATTAAATTTAAAAATGTGGCAAGTTCGGGGCGAGACAAAGCTGCAAAGCTGCATTTGCCGAGCAGAAAAAAATGTACAAAGATTGTTTTGTAATTTAATTAAACGCTTTTGGATAATACTGATCTCAGTGACATGTCAACTTTCATTGAATTTGAATAAATTTGAAATCTACTGCTTCGAAGCCGGTCATATTTTCATGGAACTCTATCCATGGTTTCCCGATGCCCGCATCTATTCATAAAGTTCTTATACACAATAAACAAATATTGGAAAAATGCATTTTACCAGTTGGGTATTTGGAAGAGGCATCAGAATCCAGAAACAAAATTTATAAACAAGACCGAGAATATCATGCCCGAAAAAACAGCAGAGTTAATAACTTAACGGACATTTTCCAAAAGAGCATTAGATACATCAGATCCTCTAATATTATCTTTGTCACTTCAATCGCGAAGATTAAAACTTAAATTTAAAAAATTATCGGAAGAAATTCTTTACTTGCTGGAATCATATGCCCAATCTGAAAATCTAAATATAACAACAGATGATTCATCAGATGCTTTGGATTTAGAAAGATTTCTGGGTTCTGAATTGGATAGTTTAGAGTTAGACAGCGAATTACAAAATATTTGGTTGAATTTTCTTTGTACATTTAAGTACTCATAAAAGTTTCTGCGTTTATGCTTTTTGTGTCTCATAATTTATTTTTACACTATTCAGTGGCCTGAACTTTGTTATAACATTGTTATATGAGAAAAAAAAATTGTCATACATATAACTTTTGTCATCCGCAATGTGTCTTGACTTAATTTAAACCTATGCGTTTTTTTCATAGTACATATAACAACATTATACTTTTAACTGATCTTAGATTTTAAAGTATCATCATCAAAAATGATATAAATTTATTGTGGGCTTCTTTTAAAATGTGGTTGAGAACCAAATTATATTAAAACCAATAAGTTTATTCAGCTTCGGAATATAAAACAATTTTGGGCAAAATAGTGGGCTTCTTTACCATAGTGCGCTCTGCAATAGACTAGATCATATTTGGTAACGTTTCCAACAATTTCTACAGCGTTCGCTTGGCGAAGATAACTTGCCATATTATTCTTAATAACGCAAAAAAATTAAGAGCTTAAAAAGGTCTAGATAAGGCAGAGAGGGACTTAAAACACTAGAGCTTGACCGGACTGGTCGAAAATGATTTGCACGATAATACGATCCTTATTAAATTGATGCGGTATAAATAAGCTAAAACCTTTTCAACTTAAATACGTACATAACCTTATCAATTTAAAGAAACCAATTGTTTTTAAGACCATTAAGTCATTAGAGCGTATAGTTTTTTAATTATAGCGCTAATCATTTTTTTAATTTTATAATTGTTTACGGTTATATTCGAGTTTCTACAATAAAATTTTCTTAATTACTATAACAATGATCTAAGGAAATAAGATCGTATACGGTACCTAAATGCTTACAGTATTATTATATTTTTTATAATCTAATCATATCAATTTTTAACAATGATCTATTAAATGACTTTAAATTTGAATTAGGAATTTTAATTAGGTTTATAATACAAACATAAAAAAAATAATAGGTAAAAATATGAACGGAACAATTTTATCATCCTTATATAAAATCGTTTGTCCTAAATGACTAATCTGGGGTATGGTTGACGTTAAAGTATTTTTGACAGCGGTTCAGATTGGTGACGTCATGAAATAAAGGTAATTGACTGAATTGGTCATCAGGTTCGGTAATCTTATGAAGACTAGAGAGAAGAATGCGAATCGGCAATGGTCAAATTTCAAATTTCCGTCCTTCTTTTTATAACATTCGCGTAATTGACTGTAGTTGGCATGTCGAACAGTACTGCTGTCAGTTTTCTATGTAAGTCAATGTAAAATAAAGTTGTTTTTTTTAAATTGGAGAAAAGAATCAAAATAATGTGAAAAAGTACCTGAGTACAAGTAACATGAGTAACAAAAACCATCAAAGCAAGATTTACTTCGTTCCAGATTGTAAAACGGGATACAAATCAGATATATAACTAAAGAAAACACAAGGAGATATCAATTCAATGTCCTTTTAAAGCTTCTAATGTAAGTAAAATAATGTATTTATGTCTAAATATATTTATTGTATTGTATTTCACAACACGTATCACGGAGTGTAGTTTATTTTATTTCTATAAAATAAAATTTTACAGTCATAGATCCTGACTTACAAACAACAATAATTATTATACATTAAATTTTACCTACTAGAGAAGAAAATTTGTTTTTTTATAGAATTTTAATGTTAGATAAAGAGTTGCTACAGTTATTTTTTTGTAGAACCCCAATGTTTTTTATAGGATCCTAAACGCTTAGAACACTGGCAGCATATATGTCGTCCCTAGAGCCGATAAAGCACTTTCTAGTGATGAAGCTGTTTTACATTTTTTAGAAGATATTTCCAAATATTATGAGTCTATTTTTACTGATGGTACTATTAGCAAAATAAAAAGGGAAAAGCCGAAATTAAAGGATCCGGCAATATCATGTACATTTTCAAATCTCCCTTTATGCTTATATTATAACAATAAAAAAATCTGTTAACTGTTGCTCTTATATTTAGGTATAATTCAAAAAAATTTAGACACAAAATTGTACTTACCAAATTTCACCATTTAACAAATCTTTTCGAATTTGGTCATGCCTACCTAATTTGCATTTTATATCGGGTGTTCAACTTAAAGCGTTACAGCTATATACCGCTTTTTATAAAAAAAAAACGTTTCAGACGAAAGTTTTATAGTTTTGTAGGGAAAAACTTTTGGCTAAAATCGTTTTTTTTAGCTAACCATAATATGGCCAACTTTTTTTTTCGCACAGCAACATTTTCAAGTAGCTGTTACTCAAAAAGTAAAAGTCCAATAAAAAAAATATTTCCCTCAAAAGTTTCTTATTTTTTTATGTACTTTAAGAATATGTAAGAAAAAAATGGGATTCCATTTAAAAAAACAAAGTCCACCTCGATATGGCCATATTATGGTCAGCTACAAAAAAATTAATTTAGCCAAAATGTTTCCCCCCAAAAAACTATAAAACTTTTGTCTGAAACTTTTTTTTCTAAATGCATATTTTCGACGGTATTTGACTGTAACACTTTAATTTGAACACCCGGTATAAATAAAATTAAATAATTTATCATTTAAAACATGCAAGACTTATTTAGAAATAAATACAACAGTATATTCTGTGCTTTATTTGGCAATAAACAAGTTTATGTTTATTATTTATTATGTAAAATTCTCACTACTAGAACCAGCGCCTTTGCGGTGAATTAAAAAAAACTCAATTAGCGTTCGGTTTTTTGGGCCGTATTTCGAGTATGCCGATTCGCCTCCTTATCTCTACTCTCCATAGGTCAGTTATTTATCATTTTTGTCATTTGTTATTTTGTTTCTTAAATGACACCTGCCTTAGTCTTATTTTTGAAATTAGTTCTCATGGTATGAAACTTTTCTGGAGCTAGGAAAATTAAGTAAAGGGCAAAAATTATAGAGAATGACATAACAAGCAACTTTTAGTTAAAGAATTCTCTTCTTCTTCTTCTTCTCTCTTCTTCTTCTTCTCTTCTTCTTCTTCTTCTTCTCTTCTTCTTCTTCTTCTTTCTTCTTCTTCTTCTTCTTCTTCTTCTTCTTCTTCTTCTTCTTCTTCTCTTCTTCTTCTTCTTCTTCTTCTTCTTCTTCTTCTTCTTCTTCTTCTTCTTCTTCTTCTTCTTCTTCTTCTTCTTCTTCTTCTTCTTCTTCTTCTTCTTCTTCTTCTTCTTCCTTCTTCTTCTTCTTCTTCTTCTTCTTCTTCTTCTTCTTCTTCTTCTTCTTCTTCTTCTTCTTCTTCTTCTTCTTCTTCTTCTTCTTCTTCTTCTTCTTCTTCTTCTTCTTCTTCTTCTTCTTCTTCTTCTTCTTCTTCTTCTTCTTCTTCTTCTTCTTCTTCTTCTTCTTCTTCTTCTTCTTCTTCTCTTTTCTTCTTCTTCTTCTTCTTCTTCTTCTTCTTCTTCTTCTTCTTCTTCTTCTTCTTCTTCTTCTTCTTCTTCTTCTTCTTCTTCTTCTTCTTCTTCTTCTTCTTCTTCTTCTTCTTCTTCTTCTTCTTCTTCTTCTTCTTCTTCTTCTTCTTCTTCTTCTTCTTCTTCTTCTTCTTCTTCTTCTTCTTCTTCTTCTTCTTCTTCTTCTTCTTCTTCTTCTTTCTTCTTCTTCTTCTTCTTCTTCTTCTTCTTCTTCTTCTTCTTCTTCTTCTTCTTCTTCTTCTTCTTCTTCTTCTTCTTCTTCTTCTTCTTCTTCTTCTTCTTCTTCTTCTTCAAGCGTAAATAATAGAAATATTCTAAAAAGTAGATATTTGATATCATTTGTAATACTTATATGAAACTACGGAACGTTACCTTTTATTGTTTCTATAGGAAGAGGCCATCTTTTTGTAACTGTATAATGGAACAACATAAGTTTTATCAAAGGTTTGTAAGTTTATAATTAAACCATTCGAAAATTTTTATAAGATCTGTTTCTATTAATAATTTTAATCAATTCCAATTTTCTGCATTTTACAGAATAACTATGTCGTCTTAAAAACTTACCATATTTCCATCTGTATTTATTATTTAAAATAAAATTGAACAACATAGGACCTAAAAAATTGGTAAATTGTTAAATTGTATAGGGTGCATTACATTCATACAATAAACTTCTATTATACGAAAAAACAGTACATGATATAGTTAGTAAAGAATTTATTTACTTATATACTTCAACCGGACCACTTTTATTGTTGGAACAGCTGTTGGTAGAAGGTCTTATTCTTGGTTTTGAGGTTCGATCAAAACAATCTGGTGTGAACACAAAAAATTAAGATATTTTGGCTTACAATTTGTTTGTTGAATGAACTCAAGCCATAACTTTGTTCTTTGAGAATCTTTAGGAAATCTGAAAATTGTCTACCTGGGATTAATTTATATAATTTGTAAATCTAGAATCTTTAAGAAATCTGAAAATTGTTTACTTGCAATCAATTTATAAATCTAAATTGAACAATAATTTATTCATTTTAACAACCACATAAATATCTTAAAATTACATTAAAGAATTGTTTAAATAAAAGTATGTATACCCTATAAACCATGAGACTACGCCTAAGAGCACAGTTGATCGCAGGCGACTTACTATGTTTGTTTACAAATTTAAAACATCAAAAATTTTAAAAATCTTTAATGCGGTTGAAACTTGAGAGAACAAAATACTTGCTTATGAAAATGTAGATTATTCCTTTCTACTTTTAGCTGTGCTGCCATATCCACAAGACGAACAACTGACCAAATTGTATTGTTTGTCTTTTAACGCGGAAAATTTAAAATTAACAGTAATACTAAATAAATACTAAAACACTAAACACTTTTTAAAAATGTCTACAAAACATACGTTTGATAAAAGTTTAAATTAACTCATAAAACATCCAAATTATTAACAAATTTTAATCACTAAAATTATAAACCAATTTTGAGTCATCCATAGTCCAACATAGCTACTACTTCCGTCAGATCGATTAGATTAACGCGACATGGCATGCTTCTTCCTGACTATATTTGTTTTAAGTGGAAAACACCGAAAGACGTGTTGATTTTTTTACGAGTTCACGTCATCGTTTTTCCTTTTTGCTCACCTTTTAACACTTATGCCTATCACTCTCGCCTATATACTAGTGTCTATATTAACTAGCTGTTCATGCACATGGCAACGCCGACTAAATCACACACATACGTTATGTGTTCATGAATACACAATTTTTATTATATAGTCACGCAGAACACGCCATAATAGTGTATCGTTGTCTCATACCCCATACTCACTTCTCACTACCTTAATACTTTAGAGCAGGCCTGCACAACTCAGATTTTCAAAGGGCCAGTTTGAGAAACCGTAAGTGTACGAGGCCCAAGAGAGACCTGAGCCTATAGTGGTCTGTTCAGTTTCTAAAGTCCTCACGTTATAATTCTGCCGAGGTTTTCCAAAAAAAAAGGTCGTCAGCTTATAATTTCTGATCGAGCTTCTAAAAAAAAGGTCGTCAGCCTAAGTGCAAGTTGTTTGTTACTAAAAAATGTATAGTTTGACGTAGGCGGGCCAAACTGGTCAACGGCCAACGGGCCGCCAAAATGACAATGGCGAGCCGTATGTTGTGCAGGCCTGCTTTAGAGGAATGCACGAGAAAATCGTCAAGCTCCATCTATCATCCATCTCCCGGTCTATATTAAATGTATCTAAATGTATTACAATGTAATTTTCACTAATGCCTGTTCCTATTTTATTCAATTAGATAAATAATTTTTCTCTACACTCACCTGAGTGATTTGTTGAAAACAAGGAACTCAATCTACTGTAGTTTAATAATATTCGATTTAATAATACAAATAATTTTTGTTTCAGTTCCCGCGATTTAATAAAATCAGCTATCTTAGACAATGATTTTATGAAGAATTTGGAACTCACACAGATCAGAGAGATAGTTGACTGCATGTACCCTGAGGAATACAAGGCTGGTAGTATCATCATCCAAGAAGGAGATGTCGGTAGCATAGTTTATGTTTTAGAAGGTAAGTTTTTGAATACCTTTAAGTTTGATTGAAAAGAAAAATTCTATTTCTTAATAAGATAATATAACATAATTGTTATTCTCACTATTCTCAGTGCATTAAAACTTTGATTGCAAATGGTGTATATTGCCTAAGTCTATGAAAGTGCGTATGGATTACTGTTAGCAACACAAAAAGAATACTATTTATCTCTTACAGTTTAGAATTTTTTAAGTACATCTAATTTCATCATCTGTTCTATTTATGATTTTTTATTTCTTTCCACCTTTTCAGTTCAGTCACATTAAGTATTTATTATTGGTAAAACATTAATACCTTATCTTATGTGGACGTCAATTTTTTTTGTGACTACATATTGAAAAAAATTGCCCTAAAAAGTACTAGGGGCCAAAAAAGATTTAAAAAAAAATATGTTAGTTAAATCATTGACGTCTAGGGAATTAAAACAAACCCACATAAAGATTTTATTGGGCGCAGTGTTTTTGTAATTTTTTCTTGTAAAATTGCTTTTACTACCTAGGTACCTACCTATTTTCATGATACATTTTTTATCAATTTCAAAATTACTGGAAAAAATCGTTTTGTATGCACTTGTATAATAATATACCTAGGTACCTAGATAAATAAATGATATTTGGTATAATTTATGACCTACCTTCTGTTTGTTACACCGTGTACCTACATGACTGTAGCCAGAGTAATTTTACTAGGATCAAATAATCTTAAATCAATAAGTCTGGAAAAAATAATTATTTAAATATAATATTAATTCAATACCTACAAATATTTAAAAAAGTATTATAATAAAAAAGACAAGATTACTTTTATAATATAGCCCAGCCGTTTTATTTATAATTTTCTACTGCTTGTGGTATTCGTTTAAATAGAATTTCATTATGCCGCGACATCTAGTAACTAGAAGTAACACCTTCTGAGACGAACGTTCGCTACCACGGTTCGTAAATTATTAACTATAGAAATCTTTAATCAACATTACTCTTGTTTAAATGGAAGCAACTCCTTATACGATGAATTGTAATACTGGTTGCATATCTTTCTAAATACATTATTTCATTTAAATAAAATTACTAGTGAAATTTCACACAACGTTACCTACCAACCATTCTAGATTTTCTTTTATATTAATACTGATTGGATATTAGAAATAAAACTATACTTTTAAAACTTCTTTTTTAATTTTTTGACAAAAGAAAAATCTAAAATTTTGTTTATAGCAGGTATTTTTTAAACCTTAGTTGATAGTTTTTTTTGCAATTAGGTTCGTAATTTTTTCTGTCGTTGGCCTAAATTCATAGGTTTTATCAGTGATATTCCAGTTCCAATCTAGGTATACAGGGTGTTTCAAAAAGAATGGTCATAAATTATACCACGTATTCTTGGGTCAAAAATAGGTCGATTAAACCGTACTTACCTCTTAGCTATATACAAAAGTGCACCCAAAAATAGTTACAGGGTGTATAAGATAAAATGAATTTTTTTATCATTGCTCTTAAACCGTTTGACATTTTTTCATGAAATTTTATATGACGTATTGGAATACCATGACTAACAAAATCGAGGTAGAGGCAATATATTTTTTTTATTTTTGTAGGATTTTAGAGGGTGTCACCGCCCCTTTCTCTACTCAACTTTTTTGTAATATAAAATTTTAAAAATCGAACGCTACTGAAATGTAACATCTATTTGGAAACTTTTTTGTCTCTTAGTATTTGTTTGTAAAATGTTTGGTTTAGACGATACAGCCACTTAAAATGACATCTTAAAAATATTCAATGTAAATTAGGACGTATGCAAAAATATCAAAATTCAATTTTCATTGTTAAAACTATGTAGTAAGAATATACAGGAGGAGAATGTAATTTTGAACACCTGTTAAATTATTTTTTTTTATTTTGATGACATTAGTTTGTAATTTAAAAATAAACTTGATTTTGATATTTTTCATACGTAGAATTTCCATTGAATATTTTTAAGTTTTCATTTCAAATGGCTGTATCGTCTAAACTAAACTTCTTACAAACAAATACTAAGAGACAAAAAAGTTTCCAAATGGATGTTGCATTCCAGTGGCGTGTCATTTGTAATTAAATTTTATACTACAAAAAAGTTGAGTGGAGAAAAGAGCGGTGACCCCCTCCAAAAATCCAGAAAAAATATTGCCTCTTCCTCGGTATTATTAGTCATGGTATTCTAACACGTCATATAAAATTTCATGAAAAAATGCCAAACTGTTTAAGAGCAACGTTAAAAAAATTCATTTAAATTTTTATCTTATACATCCTGTAACTATTTTTGGATGCACTTTTGTATATAGGTAAGTACGGTTTAACCGATCTATTTTTGACCGAAGAATATGTGGTATAATTTAGACCAATCTTTTTGAAACACTCTATATATTTTGTATAATATATATCGGCGGTCCACACGAAAAATTCGTATGCACTTATTTCCGGTAAAATTTAAATTGGACTCAATACATATTAGAAAGGGGGACGTACTTTCACATACTTTTCATCCATAGGAAGTTGAATTTCGTAATTTTTCTTAATACATACAGGGGAAAATAAATTTAATAAGGGTAACTTGGAACGAAGTAAAGAGGGGTAGTGGGATGAACATATAAATATATATTTTTAAAGAGTGAATATTTTTCTGTGTAGAAGCAAAAGCACTTAAACAGTGCCGTAACTAGTACAATTTCTAGGGGTAACTCCAATCGTGTAGCTTTTAATATAAATAATTTAGAATATTTATTTTTTCGTTTGTATTTTAACTCAAAACAGTATTTGGTTTTACACTAAAATATTGCTTAATATTAGTTTTAATCAAAGGAGAGGGAGAGGCATGTGTCAAAAAAGCTATTTTACTTATTTATTTTCTATTAGTTTGGAATACCTACTTACGCAATTCTCATTTAATTTCTTAACGAATTTTATTCTATAGAAATTGTATAAAAGAGTTATAGGTATTTTTACCATCAAATTAATTTGATGATATACATATATAAACATTTGGGTATTTTTGTTATTTTTAAGTGCTAAAATTAAGGGGAGCCGTCATAATAAATGCATTAAACACAAAAATCATAGGTTTATTTTAATATATAAATAATTATTAGACCCTTTCCCTCCTGAAAATAACTATTCCCTTGGCTTATATCTCAAAAGGCGTTGTATTATATCAGTAGGAAAAGAAAAGAGCAGAGATTGAAAATAATATTCAACACTCTAGCTTTGATTTGCTTTCTAAGGAGAAACTCATACTGGGACCGGTTTCGTACTTATTAGATCCCATCAACAAGTATGAGACAATCTCGACTCGACTCTCCAATAAAGTTTGCCTGATGTTACCTTCACCCGTATGCATTAAATATGGTTGAGAAATTAACGAGTCAAAAATGGAAACGCCATCTGCACTTAGAGGAAGCAAAATCAATCATTAGAGAGTGACGATCGTCTAATACTTGCTGATGAGTCCTAATAAAGACGAAACCGGTCCAAGTATGACTTTTTCCTTAGTTTTTTTAGGGTCACTAAGAGGAAGGGCGATATGGACCTTTTTTTTTTAGAAATGTGTTTAGGGCTCCGTCAAATATTTCGCTTTTCAAAATGTTCCGTCACCAAAAAAGTTTGAGAACCACTGCTCTACTATTTTTCTACTGATATAATGCAACGCCTGTTGCTTTCTTAGCCAAGGGAGTAGTTGTTTTCAGAAGGGAGGGTCGCTTGTCAGTTAAGTTTGCTGTGACATGGTCTTTGAAATTTTTCTCTTTTTCTTTTATTTTAAATTAGGCACATTTGAGAAATTGGAATTTTTCCTCTACTAAAATATTAGACAAAATCGTTACTACATGTTTTATTGTTCAGTATAACATGACACTCAGGTATTCGCTGCTAACTAATGCTAACTAAAGAGAGAAACATAGTATTTGGATTAGAGGGAGTGCAATAGTATTTATTATACATGCGTATGTCCGGGCCAGAGGTAACATTTGTTTGTCTGCTGCGACGTTAGAATCGTGAAAAATGTCAGCCGTGCTAAATATAGCATTAGAATATTATTATTACCATCAATTATAAATTCCAGCTTTGTCGAAATACCGCAAATTGTTATTTTTTTATACTTCGAACCGCCATAGCTATCTGCCATTATTTTTTAATAATATAATATATCCAAGTGGCAGCCTTGTAACTATGACGTTGACTTCGATAAAATTTTTGCAACTCTCATACCTAAGTGACTATAGGAACAACCGGCTGAACTAACGAGTCTTCATCTCATGTACGGCAGGTATATAAGCGAGTAAACGAAAAAAGTATATGGTTTTACAAAAGTCTTAGACTATACAGGGTGTTCCAAAAAGGTTGTGCCAAACGTAAGGTGGTTATGGGGTATATTGTGGTGGTGAACAATTTTTGCATAAAGATCCCTAGTAAAAAATGAGCTATTTTAGCTCCAAAGTAATTTTTGCTTAAAAGACCAATTAAAGCGTTTATTTCAGAAACAATCTGTGTCACTTTTTTGAGAATTTTCAGGAGGTGAAAAAAACGTTTTAAATTAGGACTAGTATTAAGGTTGTTTCAGAAATTTTAAATTGTCAAATAACTAAGGATGTTTACATAAGTTAGGTTTATTCTGAATTAAACGTGTGTTACTCTTATACTACAATGTTAATGTAATAAACCCAATATGGACAAAAGGTGAAATAAACGATTCAATTGTTTTGCTTTAATTTAATCAGGAAATAGTTTAAATTAATGATATATAATAGATTAAAGCGAAAGAGATAAGAAACAATAAACACGTTTTTGTGTTTCGTTACAAGTTTATCAACAATGCATTCCTAAACTATAATTTGTTAACAATTTAATTTTAGTCGAAATCGCAGCTTAAGTGCTTCACATTTGTTTCTTTTGAAAGTTTTACGTTTCAACTGTAAAAATGGTGGATTTTACATATGAAAAGTATGCAGATATGCATCTTATTTATGGCGAGGCAGGATGTAATACTAGAGAAGCTCAGCGCCTCTATGCTGAGCGATTCCCAAATCACTGACAACCTTCTCGAAACACATTTGCAGCAGACCATCGTAGATTACGAGAAAAAGGCAGTTTTAAACCATTAGATGGAACCGGACATCCACAAACTGCAAGAACAGTTCCCTTTGAGGAAGAGGTTTTAGAACGAATTGCTAAACAACCTAGAACCAGCACGCGTGTACTAGTGAATCAAATGAATGCTGACCACCAAACAGTGTGGCTAGTACTTCACGAGCAGCTGTTGCACCCTTACCACCTTTAAAAAGTGTGGGCACTGGGTCCGCTGTATTACCACGCGCAAGTACATTTTTGCCAATGGTTTTTGCAGCGTATCGCAAACCAAACGGATTTTGGTTCGATCATTCTATTCACCAATGAGGCTTGTTTTTCTAAGCCACATATGGGACTATCACAATCCTCACGACGGCTTTGTATATACATCCCAAGATGGAGCCACCATTAAGTGCTTGATTTATTTCATTTTCAGTTCACAATAAAAGACGCTTGTGTCTTGTTGTTTGTTGTTTTTAAAACATTATGAATAACATAACTCGTAAAAGTAATGGTAGTGGACGTTTTAGTGAAGAACAGAAGATTGTGTAAATAAGGACAACCTTTGCAGATTTTATTCCATGGAACGGGGTCAAAATTTCTGAAAACAAAAAAAAGTTTGATTTTTTATGATACCTTATCTAAAGGTACCATTTGGGAACGCAAGACCGAGACAGCAGACAGCGACAAGCGACAGAGTTAGGCGATCGAAGTGTGTCTCTTACATCTGTATCACATGTAATTAAATGAAGCACATTTGGGAAAGCGCGACAGATGCAAGAGACGCGACGGTGCTTTTAAGTGTTTGCTGCCTGTCGCTATTTCTTGCATCGGTCTCCCGTAATGTGATGCAGCAGTAATGGAAGCAGCACCAGAGTAAATAACACGATTTCTTAGTGTTTTCAAATTAATAATTTTGTGCTGGCACTTTCTATCGTTTTTTTTTTTTGTTTTTTTTTTTAGAAAAATCATTATTTTTTTGATATGTATTTGTATATTAACTGGTTTTTTGTTCTAAACTGATTTTCTGTGTTGCTCTTAATAGCAGAGGAGCCCACGATGCTAAATGGGGATTTACTCGAGCGTCATAGAGACCTATTGGGTTGCAAAGCTTAGATGATAAGAAGAAAAAAATATCATGTAATATATACCTTTTCATTGGTGGGGGAATCGGCTATAGATTTATAAATGTGTAAAAAAATATTGTTGCATGGACATACTCGAGCGCGTCAGATATTGATAGCATCAATATCTTACGTACTTTTAATAATATACGTATGTTAAATCTGATCGTTTGCATGATGCGGGTGGTTGTACGTAAGGGTTGAAAATGAAAAAAAAAAATTAATCAAGCGCGTCAGATTTTCAATGGGGGTGTTAAGTGAACCAAAAAAAAAGCTCTCATTCAATAATCTGACGATTTTGATGTGACGCAAACTCGCGGCCATTATTATAATGTGCAAAAAAAAATTCGCCATTTTGAAATACTCAAGCGCGTCAGATTAAGATATATATGGTTCATCTTTATGTCCTAGACGTGCTGTATCATAATCTGATGATTATATAGAGGGATTCGCCTAATCTGACAAAAAAAAATTTAAATCATTGAACTTAGTTGAATCTTGTGCGTAACACTTGCTGGAGTAACTCCGATTCACAGGGTGGCAAATTGCACGCATCGTAATTCCGGACACTCAAGGAGAAGGGTTGTGATTTGTCTTTTACCTTGTACGTCTTATTGAAGATGACAATCCTGGCTTGATTGACATCGTCTAACTTTTCAACCCATACAAGTGTCAAGTAAATCCTGCACATTATGCTCCTTTGATCCCAAATCCAGGAATGCTACTTGGAAAATTTATGAATTCATCAGAAAATGCAAAGGTTTTTTTTCCCTCGTCGGTACAATGCTGGGTTGAAATCGCAATCAGTGAACGCATGCAAAGCTGGAAGCGCCTTCGAAATTTGTGGGCCTAATTTTTTGTAGAGAGCGGATACGTCGATGAATCGGCGTGCATTGCTAACTCCAAGATCCATCCAAACTTCTACTCTTGCTTGCAGGTGTTCAATATTCGCTAACATGATGACCACTATGTCAGTATCAGAAGTTCTGATAGAAATAGTAGAAACGCGGAGAGCGAAATATAGACATCACGCAGCTGCACGCATTAAACTTTATCGACGAATATTTGTTATTTCGGATTGCGGAAATCGTCAGATTATATACTTTTCGTTATCCTTGAATTATTTCCTTCCAAATAAAAAATTAAGTTACGCTCGAGAATGTCGAGATGACGTTTTTTTCTTACAACTTTGCTGCCCTCCCCTTTCTTTACGTCACTCTCAATTTGTCAGATTAGTGGAATATTCACTTTTTAGCATGTAATTAACTCACCCTACCTTAATCTGACGCGCTCGAGAATGTCTGATAACTGGGTACAAGGTATCCCCCTATATATTAATCTGCCGTGCTTTAGTAAATCCCGAAATCCCCGCTTGGGCTCCCCAATTATAAGCTAAATTTTGAAAAAATAAAGAATAAATAATGTATTGTTGTTTTATTTTTTGCTTATCTCAAAATATAAATTTGGCACTTGTCACCTTTGTTACTTTCCCTTTTCAATTAGTCCGTACCTGCTTCCACCTCGGTTAACTGATAACATCTACTTAAATTTTCTGCAAGGCGTACTTCCTCAGCTATTGCACTATGCACAAGTTCCTATAGGTATACGAACTAGAATGTGGTTTCAACATGTTGCCGTATTTTAAAGAATCACCTTAACCAACAATTTCCTGCGCGATTGATCAGAAGACGAAGACCTATTAAGTGACCAGCGAGTAGTTCCGATTTAACCACATTGGATTTTTTCCTCTGGGATTACCTACATGAAGTTGTTGGTGTATTAAACTCCTGTAGACACCCAAGAACAATTATTAGGCAGCCTCTTTTCACGTACATCGAGTTCCGTACATCTTCCAACGGGTGCGTAATTCAGTGAGTCGAAGTGTTGGGTGTCGTCATTTTGAAACGTTATTATATTTTTTTTATTTACTTTTAATAAAAAATAACAAAGATATTGAGGTTTTTTACAATCAAGAAGGTAAGAACTTTTTAAGCAAAACGGCTCATTTTTGACTAATGCAAAAATTGTTCACTACAATGTCCCCCATAATCTTCTTAAGTTTAACACAACCTCTTTGAGACACCCTGTATATCTATATTCTTATCAATATTAAGGGCATGGAATATTGTGACAGTAACGTTGAAGATTTAAATTACTTTGCGATATCACCAATATTCAGAAAATGAATTTGTTTATGTGCTCTTGTCGCCATTAAACGTACAAATTATATGCAATTTGATATTTTCCTTTTCATTTTTCGGGTATTAAATTTGCACACGTATTATTGGCTGCTTCTATAATATTCAAAGGTGTTAATTTTAACTCACTATCGCTAATTTTCATGTTAATTAAACTCAAAATTCGCTTTTAAAAAATAATTGTGACTTTCAGAAGTAACTGACAACCAACTGTCAAAATTTAATTTGAAACGTATCTTTGATCATAGTCAACTTGCACTTACAATAATTATGCTTATTTGGCACTTGTTTCTGTAATTAGGCATTCCAACGACCTGTCAAACAATAGGTGCCAGTGGGAAATTCTTGTATATTTAAGGGGGTAGCGACATAGTCTTGCAACTTGGACGCTATTTTTATTCGAAGTAGTACTCGCCAAGCCTGCCAATTTATGAAAAAATGTATAGGTGGTTTTTTTTAAATATTATTTTTATTGTGTTTGACATAAAATATTTAAATGTAATCCATTATTCATGATTTTACGTAAAGTAGATAGAATACACCATATGTCGCCACCCTTGGATATACCAAACCTGCCCACTGGTAATTCATTTGTTTGGAATGCCTAATTAGGCATTCCAACGACCTGTCAAACAATACCTGCCAGTGGGAAGGTCTCGTATATCTAAGGGGGGTAGCGACATAGTCTTGCATCTTGGACGCTATTTTTATTCGAAATATCAGTCGCCAATCCTGCCAGTTTTTAAAAAAATGTACAAGCAGTTTTTTTAATTATTATTTTTATAGTGTTTGATATAAAATATTTAAATGTAATCCATTATTCATGATTTTACGTATTGTAGATAGAATACATCGTATGTCGCAATCGTCAGATCTACCAAACCTGCCCACTGGCAATTCATTTGTTTGGAATGCCTAATAGTGCGAAATAAAAAGTCCTCATACCATACCAACGTTTACTAAAATAATGAGAGAATGTCAACGGAAATATTTCAGTATACCTAGTTGTAGGAAAAATATAATGGCGGATCGGATTAATCTTACTCAAGGGCAGCATTATGACCCACGGGCCGTGTGTTGCTAAATACTGCCTTGCCCCTGTATCTGATGTGATTGTTAACATGAACGTGGGAGAATTATTTCAATTTCAAAACTAGTTTTTTAGTGTTTAAGTCCTTCCGGCACTTCCGCTGCCCCGCATTTGTTATGTAAATATGCCTCTTAACATATCCAATTATTTTAACTTAAAGAAGACTAACATTTATGTCATAAACCTTGATATTAAAAAACTAGTTTTATTTTATTGACCATTAACTATAAAACCAATATTATTTTAATTAACCTTATTGGTATTCAGTGCTAGCCACCGAAGAACAACGGAATACATTATTAAATTATATCTAATTAGAAAGTTGTACTTTGTAAACGGTAATGGTTAAGTGTAACAAGTTAGTTATATTGCACAATAAGCTCAATACGGGCAATTTGTCTATCAGAACACACCCTCGCAACAGTTATATAAGATTCGAGTAGCCATTACACCTACACTAACGGTTCGAATTTGTTTTAGATGTGTGCGTGTACGTCATGCAAATGCCGAGAATGGTCAATACACAATTGGTATTTTGTTTAAGTATCATTTATATTTATGTAGTGGTGATGACATGGCGCAAGATGCGATTTTTATTTTAATTAATGGAAACCAAACTGTTCAACTTCGAGTAGAACGACTGTGCAATTTCAATTCTAAAGGTCTTAATTTTCTGTATCCATGGTAATAACGATAACATCAATAATGATCTAGTTATTGCTAATAATGTAACAACGATATTACAAAATGAACCAATTCCCGGAACATCAACAAATACTCAGTCTCTTGCCAGTAATTGTGTAAGATATATTTCGTTACCGTACATAGAGAATCTTACTCCTAAACTGTAGAACATTTTGAATACTAGAGATAACATCAAAATTGCAAATAAAAATGTTTTAACGTTAGGCTCTTTATACAAAAAACAAAAAGACAAAACCCCTCAGCTTTTCCTATCAAATACAGTTTACAGAATCTCTTGTACAAAAGTTTCTAGAAATAACATTTATAGCTCAAAATCCTAAAAATATGAACAAAAACAGACATACATCTTAGTGAAATTTACCAAAATCTTTTATCAAAAGACAAACCGTTACGAAATTAACATATTGTGCAATCTCTTGACTTCTTGCAATAAGTTATTTTATAAATATTTAAAAAAATTTAATTAATTTTTAAAAAGAACTCTTTTTTTTCTTCTTTCATCCAAATGTTTTGCAATATTTATAAGTAAAATGCCATGACAATATCAAATAGTTGAAAAATACATTATAAATTTAACAGCGGAGTATATTGGAGTTGAAATTTGAAAAGAAAGAACTTTAATCTTAGTGATTTTAATTTATAATATATAAATTTAATTGACTGTTTTATGAAAAATATATACCAATTTGTTACAACATATAGTGAACAATCTCAACTTATTGTAAGTAGTAACTTTAGTTTAATTTGGTCCATTGAAACTATTTTCCAACATAATTTTGTAGTCTACCCTGATGATGGAAATTATTAAATAAATTTCCGAAAGCTTGGATGAAGTAAAAAGAGTTTTCTTTAACATATTATTTGCTGTATTCCCCAATAATTGGTTGGTATCATTAAACATTAAAATGCGAACCGTTTTAGACCAGTCCGGTGATGCTCTAATCCCTTAGGTCCCCCTCTGCCTTGTTTGGACCTTTCCGATCCCACTAGTCCGTTTGCCAAAAATATTTAAAGAAATAACTCAACCTGCGAATCCTAACTTAATATTACGTCCGATGGAACACACGAAATTGCATGTTTTGGCGAAGGTGTTCTATTGTAATATATAGTCGAATAATTTGGTGGAAGCTTCGAGAGCCTTCACCTTTCTATATAAATGGACTGTGTTGCTGTGTCAGTCAGTTAAAATCTACTATAACTGGGAGATCGTTCTGTGTACATAAATATATATTATCACATCACTGGAATATTTATTTAATAAATGCATGGAGTGTGAAGTATGACCTACAGATTTTAGAGATTCTATTGTTACACCTTTTTACAAGAAAGAAGATAAATTTTGCGTCGAAAACTATAGACCAATATCTCTCATTAATTTAGGTTAGGTTGAAAATGAGTGGGATAATCTCACCGCCTTCCACTTATTACTCACTTGTTCAAATTGTTCGAAAAAATCGTCCAGTCCCCAATATGAGATTGTTTTAAACAGGCAGTTCGACGTGCGCGAGAAAAAGTCAACTCAAAGATTATATTATAGCCCACTTATCTAAACTGTTTCCTCGCTAAATGACTTAAACCCATGTCTATGCATATTTTTAGATTTGTAAAAGCATTCGATATTATTAGCCACCCACTCTTATCTACTTAATTGTCCCCTCGAAGCCATAGAAATTAAAAAAAATGTCAAAAAATATCAAATAGACAGCAGGTAGGCAGAATAAATGGAGTATCAAGTAATCCTCATTAAATAGAGTATGGTTTTCTACAAGGTACCGTACTAGGGATTATACTTTTTATTATTTATATAAATTATTTAATATTATTTATTCTTCTTAACTAGTACGGGTCTCGCAGACGGTACAGTTTATTTTCTACGAAGAAAAAAGAGTGGTACGAACTGAAAATTAAAGCAGAAACTGACTTTCTAAATGTAAAAAATGGACCATAAACTTTTAACAATTAATTTAAATAATTTCTAATACATTTTGCAGAAGAATAATATCAGCGTTGCTAGTTTATACGGCCTGACCGCATTGTAACGGTTGGCTGGGCCGTACAAACTGGCATCGCTGATATTATTCCTTTCCTGCTTGTCCAATGCTAACTCTCTGTAGTTTTCACAAGCACTTGTGCAACGCGTATGGGAAGTCTTCGATAGCCGATACTGTATGTATATGTTTTTTAATAATGCTACTAACATGACTAACAAAATCTTTTTTGAGGACGTTTGCAAAAAAATATTTATTTTTATGTTATGTTATCAAGAAAACTACCAGTGTAAAAAGTCCTGATTTAGCGTTATTGGATCCCTTCTTATCTAGATTGGCTTAGCACTATTCCTAGTATCACATCATGTAGGTAGGGAGCGCATTCTATTACTCGAGTTTGATTATACTTTTTTCTACACCCACATGTACATAAGCTTATCTACTCACAGATTACAAAACGAAAAAGTAAGCTTTTGCCTTTAACTGAACAAATATATTTCATATCAATTCTAGGTAGTGAGAACACTGCAAAAAAATTAAATCCACCAATCACCGTTCATATTTTGATCAACCGACTGCTATTATTTTTAAAATTTTAAATAAGTGACAATTATGTCAAACTAATTGTCAGTATGTTTTTTTTAGTTATTGAGATTAAACACATTAAAATGGGTTATTCTTGTGTTAATAGCATTTCTGTTTTTATTTCGTCTATAATTATAAATAATTTGTTAATTTAAATAAAACTTTATGAAGTCAATTTAATTACGAGTATCTGTATCTGTAACGTGTGGAGGGTGGGTTACCCCACGGCACTTAAGCCTCATTAGGCACATTGTGCATCCTCCTGAGAAGATAGGCACCTCCCAGCTCGTGAGCCAGCCTACAGATTTATTGTAGTTGACAACGTCGCCAAGAGGTGCTTCTTCTTATATCGGCCGGTTTTAGCCAATACTCGCCGAACACAAATCTTCTAATAAATGAGAGCGTCGAGCAATCGTAAAGGATATGCTCGATGGTCTCATCTTGTTCGCACCCTCTGCAGAGTGCGGATTCTGACAGCCCCATGATATGGAGATGCTTTCGTACTTGGCAATGACCAGTCAGAATGCCTATGACTAGGCGCAGATTCTATCTAGTCATAGTCAAGTATTTGTTTGCTGCAGTGTTGTCAAGATAACTTAAGAGATCCCTGGCAACTCTGCAGTTTCTTGTTTTATCCCATCTTTCCTTGAATTTCACAAGGGAATGTTCTTTGATTAGGTCTGTCACTGCCGATTTTATCAGGCCAATAGAAGGGCCAGGTCCAAAAAGTATTTGGATGGCTGCGTTCTTGGCTAGTAAATCAGCAAGACGGTTACCCTTTAATGAGGCGTGACCTTTAATCCATCTTAAGGTGACCACGTTGTTGATGGATACTTCGGCCAAAGCTTCGTGACATTCTAGTACTAACCCTGAATAAATTCGTGGTCTATTCAGGGTGAGTAGTGCTTGTCTGCTATCTGTATAGATGAGCATGTTCCGTCCAGTGATATTGTTCCTGGTTATTTCTTTTGCTGCTATGAGAATTCCCGTTAGCTCTGTTTGAACTACACTGGCACTATTGCTCACAGCCCATTTTATGTTTAGTTTTAAGAATCTGAAGTATATTCCACATCCTGAGCCTTGTTTTGTTTTAAAACCGTCGGTGTATATATGAATCGTACCTGCCACTTCCGGCTCTTCTATTTGTTCTATTATAACTTTATATGGCTTATGAAAGATATATTTCGGTGAGATGGAGTCCATGTTCGCTTGAAGCAGTGGGAGCGTATCCAGCGCCTCCTGCCAGATAGTTAATAAATTACATTCGTCCGCTACTTTTTTTAATATTCTTGTACAAAAACAGACAGATACAATGAATATGACAAAAGGAATGACATTTATTGGACACACCTTAAAACTTAATCATACGTTTATTGCAAATTTGTACTTCTTTTAACGTATGTTAATTTGTTTGAAAATTTAACGTTTGCGCTAATTTTATTTTTACAGAATTACAATGTATGTTAAAATCGTAAAATTTAACACCAGTTAAAAATGAAAGTATTGAATTACAGAATTACCTCTAAAGACTAGGTAATTTATTGCATAAAAGTTAGGTATGTTAAAAAATAAGTATTGAAAAATTGTGGTGGGCAGAAACCAAAGGCAGAAACCGATTCAGATCCATTGATCATAGAAATAACTTCATACTGGCATTTACATACTGAGAAAAATAAAATTACATCATTAAGACGACGGTTAAGACGATATTTAATCGCTGTAAAACAGGTCTAGACTAATTTTCTCTCTTCTAAACTAGCCACGTGGTACAAATTTGAGGTTTCTAATTGAGGGAAATAACCATTTTTAATTTGAACAATAATTGAAGTAGACACTTTTTAATTACCCTTAAACTTAATAAATACGTACTTTATCATTTTAACTTGCCCTAGCAATAGAGTAAAAATGTGTAAAATTTATCATGCTAATAACCTAATACTTTTTAACAGTTTTTTTTATGCCCTCTGACATGCCTATCTTTCTTGGAAAATGGATATGAGTATACTGAATTCCTAGACCATATAGAGAGTATAGGTCAAACCAGAAGTGAGTTTGATATTAGAATTAATGAACGTAAAATCAGACCTATTTATCTTGAATGAGTAAAACCAAATTTGGTAGATTTTCACAAAACTTTTATTTTAAAAAATAAAAATTAAAAATTAAAAAAATTTTAAAACACTATACATGACATGTTTCGAAGTACAACTTCTTTTTCAAATGTGACTAATTTACAATTCGGTATCCAATATATATGCGAAATAATTTAACAAAACAAAGTGCTTAAGAAAACATCAATAACATAACAAAATAAACTAACTATTTAAAGTAAATAAGGGTACTTAGGTAATTATGATATCAATCAGATAACAATAAGATAGTAACATTACCGGGATTATCTCACAGAAAACTAGGAAAGAGATTTAATAAGGGTGAGTTATTAATATCTAATTGATCATTGAGTAGGTTATCTGAATTTTTAAATCTATTTATTTCAAGTGTTTCTAAATGGTTTAGTTTAATGCCCTTATTTTCTATATGTAAAATTTTAAAGTTGTCTGTAAAAGAATGATTTTCAGCTAAAATATGATTTGAGTAAGTAGAATTATTTTTGTTTTTTGTATAGCTATTATAATGTAGTATAATAGCGCTTTTTGAAAGTACGGCCTGTTTGACCAATATACAATTTTGGACAACTACCACAATTTAAATTATATACCTCCGATTTATTATTAGGATTAATTTTACCCTTATTGTTTTTAATATACTTCCCAAGCGTATTATTGGTTTTAAAAGCTACGTTAATATTTTGCTTTTTTAAATATGATGATACCTTTTCACTAGGAGCTCCTATATACTGCAATTTTGATCTTTAATTATGGGATAAACTTGTTGAATAGCATGTTTAAAAAGTTTTTTCTCTAAAATGTTGTTTACTAACTTTGAATTAAAATTATTGTTTACTGCGATTTGTTTAATGATATTTAATTCTTTTGTGAAGTTCTCTTTGGTAAGGGGGATATTAACTAATCTATGGATCATACTGTTGTATGCTAACAGCTTTTGTTTGTATGGATGAGATTTACTATTTAATTTACTAAAATAAAATCAACTAATTGGTAATACCCTACCTATTGATAAAAAAACTACATTTAATTTTTTCTGGTCCCTCTGGCATGTCTACTCCTACTGGCAAAATGTATATGAACGTCACTGAATTAATTATTACATACTTAGCTGCCTGAAGAATATTATAACACTCGGTGCTAGAAGAACAAACAGATCCATTTCATTAAAGCCACCAACGACAATTCGTTTTGTTTCCGCCAACCTTGATCTTTCTTGGTCACCTATACTTAGAACGAATTATATAAATACATAAAAACAGTATGATACAATGTTGAAGGTGATTCTTAATACTTTCACTACCTAGAGTCGCTATCAAACAAGGATTTGCAAATTACTTTGTTTTTACCTATATATTTTATAACTCGATTATATTAATTGGAAAAATACGTAATGGGTTTTAGTTATTGTCAGATTTTTGCTCGTAAATTCAAGTAAATAAATAAATCTAAATTAGATAATAGAATAAACTTATTATACACAAATTATATCATTGAAAAGGAACAAGTTATAAAGTAATATAAAAAAACCAAGTCCACATTCGTGCAAATGCCTTAGCAAATTGATTTTCTCATAGTGTTCCTTTTTTAACAAAAGAATCAAAGAAATTGAGTAACGCAACTTGGTAAAAAATTATTGCTGAACATAATAAAACAAAATATATTTCGACGAATTGAGAACCTTCCTTTTTTTGAAGTAATTTAAAAACAAGTTATAAAAGTAATTTTAAAGAACCGACTCTAAAATCGTGCAGATGCCAAAATTGAGTTTGCCGATTTCATTATAGATCACATCGTCAGATCTTAACCAAATGTATACCGGACGCATATTTACACATCCTCCTATATGACGACACCGGAGTGCTGAAATCTGTTCGCCTTTGTAACCTACAAGTATACGCTACAAATGCTCATTGAGTTAGGCACCAATGCATGAGGCCTCTCTTATTGCTGGAATCAGTAAGCAAGCTTATCTGCATTCTATGAAACCAAGGCTGTACTTAAACTGCCATTAAACGGTCGTGTACTAAAATGCCGTTAATAGACATGATGTCATTCAAATGACGCATTTGAAGTGTTTTGGGATTTAAAAAAAAAAAAGAAAATATACAAGAAGAAAACGAAATAACGACTTCTCGAAGGGTGGCGGCTTCGCCGCCACCAAAAAATTTTAACCCATGCCTGGCTACGCCTACCGGCATACACGCCAACGGCCTGGACACAGCTAAAATTGAAAAGTAAAGTCACATATCATAAAATTTGTATGGGTGTCTAAATCAATGAGCTTTTGTAGCGTACTTGTAGGCTACAAAGGCGAACAGGTTTCAGCACTCCGGTGCCGTCATATAGGAGGATGTGTAAATATGCATACCGGACCTCCCCTGAGGTACCCCATATCTAACAATTCATAGAAATCGGACAAGGTGGTAAAAAATTATCGCTGAACATACAAAAATGAAGAGTTTGATGACCTTCTCATAGATCCAATTATTAGATCTTGACTAAATGTATATGGGATCATCCCTGAAGTACGCCATTTCTAACAAAAAAGAATCTAGAAACCTGACAAAGTGGTAAGGAATTATCCCTAAAATATTTATATCAATTGAGAACCTACTACTTTTTTGAAGTCAGTTAAAAATAAGATTTAAATTTACTTTTTGTATGTTCACTATTTAAAATATATAGAATACTTCTAAACAGAGCTGGGTAATTCCTAGTTAAAAAGTAATTAATAATTATTTTCTCAAAGTAATTTGGAATTGTAATTGCAGCAAAATCTGTGGAGGAATTGTACTTTGTAATTATATTAATTTATATTATTTAAATTGTCTAAATACAATTACTTGTCATAAGTACAATTACTATTACAATTACATTTATAAGTACAATTACATTTTTTAATTACAATTACGTTTAAATGTGTGTTTATGAGATGCATGTAATATAAAAACAAAAAATTTCTTGTTCGAACCGGTCACTAGAGCTCGGACTCGCATCCATATCATTTGTTTAAATGCATTTGAGCGAAGCGTTGTGCCATGAAGCAGTGAAATTGTTTAACCTAAAATAATAACAGTAAGGGGCAAGTAGATGCAGATATACTTATTTCTAAGACGTATTTTGTATTTATTTTATTATAAACATAATTTATGTTGCATACACATTATAAACTAAGGAAATATAGTATGAAGTGGTGCAAATAGCAGTTTTTATGGGGTAAATACTAAAAACTATGTATTTACGTTGCGTAGGTATTTCTAGTTATTATTCTAGTTTTCTACATTGAAATGTGGGCGTAGAAAAAACATTTTTCTACACCTACAGGGATATTAGCTTATCTACGCACATACTAAAAAAGGAAAAGTAAGCTATTGCGTTCAACTGAAGGAATATATTTCATATCTATTCTAAGTAGTGAGAACCCTGCAAAAAAATTAAATTTACCAATCACAGTTCATATTTTGGATACCAAACTACTATTATTTTTAAAATTTTAAATAAGTGACAATTATTCTGTCAAACTAATTGTCAGTATATTTTTTAGTTATTGAGATTAAATATACACTAAATGAGTTATTTTTGTTTAGAATCGATAAATAAAAACCTTTTTATTTTTATTTGGGCCACAATTAAAAAAAATAAATTTTAATCAAACTATATAAAACTAGTTTAATTACGAGTATTAAAACCAAAATGATAAAGTAGGCGGTGGAGCTGAGGACAGAAAACATGCCTTCCATGCTAATAGCCCGGGTTCAAATCTGGACAAGGGACTAATTTTCTTTTGTATATTTTATTTTATGAATTAGTAAAAAACATAAATTATTTTAAAATTAGTTATTTTGTCTTAATAACCTAAAATATCTAATAGTTTAGTAAGTAGGTCGTAGAAATAATATACTGTACAACTCCATATCCACTCTTGTTGCACAAACTACTATTTCAGTTTCAGTATAATATGTCAATAACAATAACACATTATACAGGATAATTTACCACGCCTCTGACGTTTATAGCGAATCGATAAAGTTTTAAAACGGCTCCTATTTTTTAAGTATATGATGAGGAAAGCCACCTTTTTAAAATTATTTTAAAATATATACTTAGTATGTCCCAAAAAAATGTGGCGTATCAATGTTTTTGTGGCACACCCTCTATTTTATTAAATTTTTAGATTCTCCCTGAATAACTAATTTCATTGATCAGATTTGATTTGTTAAAAAATAGAGATTTTTGAATTTTGAAATGTTTTCTGTCAAAACTATTCATAACTGATCAAAATGGCTAACTTATTCCTTCCTATCTATCCTATTTCTTTTATTTACTACCTCATAATATTTAATTAAAACAAATACGAGGTGATCAAAAATTCAGATTAGGTAAAATATAAAAGTACCTAGAAAATCAATAAACTTTTAAAAGTTCACATTTTATTATTTACTTACTTGTTCCATTTTTTATACTACTTATCGATTTTGTCTTTTCCCTTAAGTTAAGAAGACCTTCAATGGTACAGAAAACAATACAGTTAGAGCTGGTTGTATAAAGCTTACTTAAAATTAAGTTCAGTTTTAGGTAATACATGTCAATTTCCGATGCTATACAGTGAGAATCTTAAGTCTTACCCCCCTAACTAACTCGTTACTGGAGTCTTGTTAGGAAAATCGCCGAGACAGGTCGATTTTTGTTTTCTACAATGTACATTTTTGTATGATTAGTTTACCCTTAATTTCATCCCTTACGCGAGGGGAGCAACCCTTTCGAAAAATTTAAATGGCATGGGGTGGTGAGTGATAGCTCATTTGAAAGAGGGTTTTATTCTCTATTCAACCATGTAAAAAATTTTGAAATTTGCTTCATTCATTCTCAACTAATTTTTGTTTCAGAACAACGGAAATTAACGTAGCACACTCATCCTTAGAATTAAAATTCGGCCCTGCATGATTTCGGTTTTGGTTCAGGCGTGAAGTAAGACTTTTTGCCATTAGAAGGTCTCTATTAGTTTAGTTGCTTTCCTATTTTGTGAGATTTTGTTATTTTTAAACATTAATAAATCAACACGTAATGAAGCAAATTTAAAATTTTTTGCACGGTTGAATAGAGAATAAAACCCCCTTTCAAATGAGCTATTACTCACCACCCCATGCCATTTAAATTTTTCGAAAGGGTTGTTCCCCTCGAGTAAGGGATGAAATTAAGGGTAAACTAATCATACAAAAATGTACATTGTAGAAAACAAAAATCGACGAGTTAGTTAGGGGGTAAGACTTAAGATTCTCACTGTATGTGCAGTCTAATGTTTGGGTAGGCAAGCTCTAAGTGCTAAATAGTATTTAGACTGTATCTATGCCATACAAAATTTGTCATGCGTCACCTCAAGATTTATACAACCCGCCCTTAAGATATCTTTAACTAAGGAATCCTTGAGAAAGTCGTTGCAAACGGCTGTTAGTTGAATTACCTTTTTAAAATTTTATTTGTACCGGTCCGGTTGGTTCATGCATCCTCAATTCTATCATATTTTGTTGTTTTATCGGCTAAGTAATTAGAAAAGTAATTATAAAAATTCATTTTTTCATGTAATTGTAATTAAATCAATATAATTCCTATTTTTACAACATGTACTTTGTACTTGTAATTAATTCCTTTTTTGAAAAACTATTTTGTAATTGTATTATTTTTAAAGTACATGTAATTACCCAGCTCTGTTCCTAAAGGTCAGTATTGAAGTAAGTAATTTCGTTACCTACGTATTTTATTACTAAAACATGTGCTTGGAGCCATTCCCAAAACACTCTTGAACGATTTTAATTTTAACTTGATTACAAGTTATAAAAGTAATTTTAAAATACCGATTTTAAAATCATGCAAATGCCATTACAAATTGAGTTTGCTGATTTTCTCATAGATCCCATCACTAGGTCTATAACTATTTGGTTTTGCTTCTAAAGATACCCAAATAAAAGACAATGGCTGCTAGCCATGGGCGAAGTTATGTCATCAGATCTGGGGGAGCTAAAGCCCTAGCCCTAGTCATATAATATATAATAGTTCTAGAGGTATACCTACTGAAGTTTAGTAAAAAAATTCTGGCGAATCTATGAAAATGGATAAAATATCATATATCGATTCTAAACAAAGTTTTGCAAAATTTCAATATTGTGAATTTGTAAATATCCATTTATGGTAAAAAACTAAATTTTACGACTGGCACTTGGAAAATAATGAATACTTCAGTTTTGATTTTGACATTAACACCATATAGATTGCAATTTGCTGGGGACTTTTTCGCAGATTTCATTTTTAACATAAACACTATCACATACTATAAGAAATAAACAAATTTAAAGCTAAAAAGTAAGAAAAACTCGAATTGTAATTGATACAAATTAAAATGTAAACAATGAACTCGTTGCCAAATGATGAACTGATTTTAAAACAAAATTAATAAATGAACTGAAATAAAAAAAAATAATATAATAAATCGGTTTTATAAAAAAGTCCTTAAATAAATATAGAGTATGATTACATATTACTATACACAAATTTTGATTCTTAAATAAAAGGTCTTATCCACTTCTTCAAGAGCTAAAATCCGACAACGTAGCGAAATTTTGCTACTTCTGGCAACACTGAACGATATCCTACTTATAGGGACCTTCTACAAATTTCTTCCAGAGGGCGTATCACTTAGCTTGAATCGCAAATAAAGATCCTTCCAATTATATCTTCTCAAGGAAGTGTAGGATTTGGAGTGGCTTCAAGTTAGGTAAATCTCCCTCTTCTATTTGATATGCTCCTAGGTATACATTTAGTTAGAATGTGAATGAAGATTTTTTCCTCCTCCTCACAAAATCTGCATTATCTTCTACTACTCTCAGTTTACTAAGGTGTCATTTTAGTTGGCAATGTCCAGTAAGGATCCCTGTTACAAGTGTTCTCACTACTAGAAAAATGTATATTATGATAACAGCTTAAAATACAATCTGGCTAATGTGGAACACCCCGAAAGCCTTGCCAGACTCGTCTAATGACCGTCAGGCGCGCTAAATTCGGCACGTTCGATTACTATTCCTCTCCTTGTTTAACTACCTGGCTTATCAGGTCCGACCGAAATACGGTTTTATAACCGAAACAGAAACCAAATTTCGGCTCCTTTCTTAGTTTCGGCCGAAATAGAAACAAGAACTTTCTTTTAAGGCAATATCTTATTGAAATTTGCAATATCTCATTGTAATCCTTGTTTTAGACTAATTAACTCGTATTATAAATTTTAGCTACATTTACTTATTACCTGTTTATTTATGTGATCAAAAGAAGCCATTAATAAATTTATTGACATGTTCACTTGAAACAAAGCAGAGAAGTTTGTGTGTACGTGCACTGTGTAGGAATGGCACCCGGCACAGTCGCCATTGTGCCGGACACAACCAATTGTGATACGAAAACTTTTAAAAGTAGTTTCGCTGTCGGCTGCAGTTTCGGCCAGTTTTCCGCCGAAACCGAAACTGTAGTCGAAACTATTATTTAAAGCCAAAGTTGGCCGAAACCGTAACCGAACCTTCGGTCGGACACTACTTGTGAGTCTGGCAGGCCTCCGTAATTGTAATTGTCAGCCAGACGTGTATTTTCACTTACGAATATTTTGAAATTTATCCTAAGTAGATGGATAATGTTCTTAAAATATGCGTGAGTGTGCAAAAATTTACTGATAATAATTTAGGCACGTTTTTGGTATTGGGTAAGAAAGTTTTACACCAAAATATCCAAATTTCAAAACTTGATAGACATGCATTAAAACGACTAAAATCAAATTTTCAAAGGTAGCCATACCACAGAATATAAAACATATGTTTTATTGTGGCTGTGGCCATACCATGACCATTTGTCATATTTGAAGTCGTTTAGTTGACGCGAAAAACCTAATTATTATTTTTCATAAAATAAATGTAGTGTATTTCTACCTAGTTATAATTGGTATTAAATAAAATATTAACCACTAAAATGGCAAATTTTTTATATGCATGAAAGAGCTGCTCAACTGTCAAAAAAGTTTTCAGTATAATTTCGTTAAGGGTGCCCACCAAAAGAAAAATTTCTGGTTGTCATGAAAGTGTTTTGAAATAACAGCAGTTGATTGGCTATAAAATGGAGGTGTAAAATTATTATTTAATCTATCACGTGACAAATTTTCAAACCCGGGAAAATAAAAGCAAAAATATTATATTTTTTCCATTTAGAAGATATTACCAGACTCATTAGACAATTTCGTAAATCAGCCAGACTTATTATTATAAACAGTTCATGATTGTATCAATTTATATGCTCAATTTTCTGCCACACTCACTTTCCACTATCTGAGATAATCCAAACTGCTATTTTTATAAGCTTTATGTTCTAGTTTAGTAAATGTAAAATAGTTATGACTGGGAAAATAAGGGTCAGACTCAAAAATTTTGTTTTTTGTCACTAAGAGAACAGTTTATTTTTCATATTCACCGACTGGAAAAATGAATACGAAAAAAATTCACTGCCTCCTGAACTAAATATAAAATTGCAGAATAAATCAAATGGCACGATTCTTTTTATTTTTTAATTTCTGTTCTGAAATCTGAAATGTTTGGGTGGATGTGCGATACATGTTCGAATTATTTTTGGGGGGGCTAATTTGGTTTTTGGGGGGGCTTGGGGGGGCTAAGCCCATGCTGCTAGCTCAAAAGAGAAAGAGGAACTATTATATCACCACTATGAGCCGGAGAGTGGCATGGATTCTTAAAGAGAATATGTATACGCTAGTGAGTGACCAAATAATAAACAGGCAAAATTGGAAAGCTCTTACTTGTTGTGGTGCGATATCAGTTGGTTGTATTTGTAGTGTTATGATCAGTCCAAGCATAAGGGATGGTTGGTTCCAGCCACCGATCCAATACTCAACAGGTTGTGGGTACTTCAGACGTTAGATGATCTTTAATAGAGAGACTTGATGGCAACACATAATAGTGAGAGTTAATGTCGAGAGGTGATGGTGAGACGTAACGTCTAGATATAATCTCTAGACGTAATGGCCTAACTACAATAATATAGAAAATTAAGAATGCGCACCGGAGATCAGAAGCGGCCATTTAATTTTTCCCCAACTGTGTAAATCTACTTAGATTAATATTATAATAATATATACTTAATCTGTTAGATGTTAATGTAAATTTGATTTGTTCTTAGCTTGAAATAACCAAATGAATTTCAAAGTTATAGAAACCTCATTGCCCAAATGTCAACCAAGAAAGTGAGTGAGAAAGACAAATTTCCTGACTTATTTGACCATAGTAGGCCTTTTAGCCAAATGAAGATATACCTAATAGTAAAATCTCTATAAAACAAAAGAAGAAGAATAGAGTTCAAACGTCACTAAGGTAGTTCCAAACATTTTAATCAAATGAACTAGGTTAGTTTAAATTAATAAACAGTTAAAATATCTGTATCCTTTTTGAATTTTCTAAAGTAAGTAATTGCTAAATATTGGGTTTTTAAGTATACTAATTATTTATGTTTAATAATCATATTTCACGAATACTTTACTAATCTATACTTTCTAACAAAATCATAGAAATTCGTCAATGTGGTAAAGAATTATCGCTGAACATACTGCTCGCGAATTTACTGGATCAGTGGCGAACAGCGCTTCGTGCGTCCAACATTCGTGTATACAAAATGCGTCGCACGAGGCATTCGGTTCGGTCTCGGCTTGCCTCATACGCGTACGTGCTCAGATCTGTACCCGCCTTAGGACTTATGCATCAAAGAAATACATTCAGTTTTGAACAATTGCAAGCTATGGATTCAGGTGACGTATTCGACATTATTGATGGAATTGATGATGATGATCAGGCCATTGATTCTGACTTGGGGGGAAACTCAGATACCGAGGATGATATCAAGATGAATACTTCGTTACCAAGCACTAGCCGAGGAAAAAGATTACGGCAGCGATGACTCAATAGGGGACCCAGACTTTCACCCTACACCAAAGAAAGTAACCAGAGCAAGATATTCCTCATCTGATGAAAAATATGATAATGAGCCCCTCGCAAAACTTCTTCGGCCAAAATCACGTTCATCCAATAAACAAACAAAAAACAACGATTTTGAATGGAGCAGAAAACCATATTTTCCTCACCTTTTCGAGGCAGTCAACTTTGAGGAACCCACTGGCCCAAAAGTGGTAGTAGAAGATTCACCTATTGACATTTTTTTAACGCTTTTCGGAGAAGATTTTCTCGATCTAATTGTGTCCGAATCAAACCGATACGCTTTACAAAAAAGTAATTTTGTTGATTTGACCGTAGAAGAGCTAAAGGCGTTCTTGGGCATTTTGATTATTATGGGTTTCCACTCCTTGCCAAGCTTACGTTTATATTGGTCATTAGATCAGAACTTTCATTGCTCAAGAATTTCCAATACAATGAGTTTAAAAAGATTTTTAAAAATTTTGCGCTATCTACATCTTACTAACAATGTGTTTATTTCTCTCAATACTTCTAGATCGGAATATTTTTGGATGCGGAACAGTGATGAGTAATAGGAAAAACTTTCCAGCTGACTTGCTTATTGCTGACAAACCATGACAAACACTTGAAAGCAGCAGAATCAGATTCCGTAGGTAGTACCTCTGTTACAGTGAACAAGTGGAAGAACAGAGGCAAGAAATGTGTTGTAGTGGACCATTCATACGGTCTCAGAGAAGTCAACTGTAAAACGCATGACCAAAGAAGGTGTTAGAATCACTGTAAACTGTCACAAGAATATAGATGACTATAATCAGCATATGTGTGATTGGAAATTTTTCATCTAGAAAAAACCCAGGGTCCTGGTTGGTAGTCGGAAAATAAAATGAAAAAGGTTGATGGGAGGACAATTGGTGTGAAAAATACTGTCAGGCTAAATAATATTGGAGAACACTTACCCACACATACTACATCTCGAAGATGTGCAAGATGTAGCACTGACAAGAAACCTAAGCGCAGCAATGTAGAGTGTACTAAATGTAAAGTTGCATTATGTATTCCTTGCTTTGCATTATTCCATAATCGTTAGTGTATAATTCGTATTATCACAGATGTGACAGTATTTTTTGTATTTAATAAAGAAGTGGTTTAATTATCGACCAGTAAATTTTATTGAAATGTATCAACCTACATGGATACTGGTCAAAATATCGACCTATTCAAATTTTGTGTTTTGTTAGCTTATCTACATATAAAAGTATTTGTAAGTTCAAATATCTCGATTTCAGTTTGTAGTAATTTGCCCTATAAAGGGTTAAAAAGGGAGAAGGTTTTTAATTCGTCGGTTTTTTTTTTTTTGGTATATGTTCAGCGACAATTTATTACCACGTTGGCCGATTTCCATGATTCTTTTTTGTTAGATGGTTCAATATAAATTTAGTCAAGATCTAATAATTAGGTCTATGAAGAAATCATCAAACTCTTCATTTTCTTGATGTATGTTCAGCGATAATTCTTTACCACCTTGTCCGATTTCTATGATTCTTTTTTGTTAGTAAGGGGCGCTTCCATATAAATTTGGCCAAGATCTAATAATTGAGCCCATCCCATGAGAAATTTAGAAAACTCAATTTGTAATAACATCTTCACGCTTTTGGAGTCGCTTTTTTAAAAATTATTTTAATAACTTGTTTTGGAGTCAGTTAAAAATTAAGTTCAGCGGCGTCCCAGAGGGTAATCTATTTGATATTTTTTAATACCGTTTATCTTAAAAAACGCAATTTAGTTTATATGAATTTTAATCAAAAAGATAAAAAGTTTAATTCAGTCTTATGTAAGTGATTATACTACTAATAAGCAAGAATAGTCCGACGTTAATCGAGTATGTTTTAAATCAAAATAAAAATATTTCTGTAAGCGTTCATCGTTTCCCTAACATAGCAGATCATTTTATTGGTGAACAACATGTACTATTTCCCGGTGGTGAACACAGTCAGTCATGTCACCTATTAAATTCAAAGTTACTTATCGATAGATTGTTTCGTTTTTTGCTGACAATTAAATACATGCTTCTAAATATCAATAACAATACCTAACAAAATTCCATTTTCTGTCTTCCGATTTTGCTATGTCTGGTATAGAAATTTTGGCACGTTGCCGGATATAGCTTAAACGCGTCTTTTTCTGAATTTAAAATTTTATTTGAATCGGCAAAATATAAACTAGGTGTAAAATCGGAAGTCTAAAAGTGCTTTAATGGCTTTTAAATTTTTATTTCAACTAAGAGTATTGACTTTGCAAGCATTTTTTATTCAGTAGTTCTACACCATTGAAGAATTAATAACATGTAACTGGTTATTTGACTCAAATAATGTAAACGATTTTTTTTTTAACTAGAAAGTAATAGTAATAGAGCTTTAAATGGTATTGTACCGATTACAGAGGTATAGATAAGGAAAAATCAGGTTCCATGGTATGATAATGAGGTTAAAATAAAGGCCAGAGAGAGTAATACAGCTTACAAAAATTTTCAAAGAGCAGTAGGGTAGGATGCAAATTTATTTTGAAATGAATATAAAAATAAAAGAAATATAATCATTAACTCATTGAAGTACAGAAATAACTTTTTGAAAATAAAATATACTTGAGTGCATAAAACCGACTAACTAACTAACTGCACTCACATTTCCGTCTTCTTTTTCAGTCTAAGGATTATAAAAAATAAAATATAAGATGTGCAAACAGTATCTTCATTATCATTATTGAGCTTTAAGATATTATTACTGTAGTATTAATCGGATGACGCATTAAAAAAAAATAAAAATGAAATATTCAGTTAATGGCTATTTATGCAACTGTCACGAAATGCCTTATTTTATTTTATTTATAAAATTATGTTTTTTAAAAACTTACTGAGATCTATGCAACCAATATTATTTTCTTGTATTGTTGGTTGCATGTGCATAACAGATTTAGATTGAATGAATTTAGAATGAAAAATAAGGACCAAAACAACATTATTACTAGGTTGTAAGTTCTCTAACCATATTCTATTTATATATAATCAACCTTCCCTCTTTTAATATAAACTTTCAATAATAATGTATGTATTGATTTTAAAACCAAAAAAGATTTATTTTTTTAATGTTCAACTTTATGCAACTGATTGCATAAAGTAGATCATTTTGACAATTGCTGCGATTACAAAAAATGTCACTTTATATGTCAAAATTAGAAAAAAATATTTTATTGATTTTTTTTAATATTTGGTGTTGCCACCCCTACTCCTAATTGTACCCCGTTTCTTATTTTCTTGTTCCGGAAATGCGAGTGCAGCTAGTGAGTCTATTTTTTCTAGGGAAATGTGCAAGACGCTAAATAACTAACTAACACATAATTTTGTATTTTAGATATTTGTAAGTTGACCCCACCCCTCCAATGATAAAAAGTCTGAAATTAATACCGTATATTTCTTTTGGTATTTTAATTGCCAAAATTGTGATTTTGAACACTAACAACTGTTTAATTAAATTTGATTCTGTATAATATGTTACTCACATATAAAACATAAAACCGTTGCTATGCAATGGTGGTTGTTTTGTTATTAAGTGTTTTATTACTAAACCATTTTGATTGTAGTAATTTAGATGCCGTTTTTGAATTTGAAAATAATATACTTCGAAACGTATAAAATGAATCATATAAAAGCCCTATTATTATACTGGTAAAACAAATAAATCCATTTGAACATAGACGGTACCCTAAGTGGTATTTATTCAACTTATATTGACAAGTCAGGCGATCTGGACAACCTTGGTGGTTTTTAACGATAATAATGTAGAATCGAAATGATGGAGAAGCCAAGCCGTTTTCTCTTAGGCCTTTGGTACGACTAATTGGAAATAATCTCTCTAACAACCCGATATTTAGACGCAGAATATTAATAATAAGGGACACTAATTATTACCTAACGTCTGCATATTATTTGTTTAAATGAGGTATAATTTGTTCAAGCTGAGATTTTAATGAATAATTTATGTATTTTTTAGGTCTCTTATTATACCTAGTAGTTGTAAATAAAGATACAAACCATCGATTTTTAATTGTTCCTATAATTGTTAAATAATGCATTCATCATTACGTCTGATATGTGGGATTGCAGTCAATAAATGCAACTAGCAAATTATAAAATAAGAATTAGAAAAACGTGAGAAGCGACAAAATTAATTTATTGGGGTTTTGTATCTTATATATACGTTGTTAATGTGCGTAGAGATTCAGCGACTGCCATAGTGTTGCAATGAAAAATGAAACAAGGGTATCCTGAAAAATGTTATTTTTTTTTATATATAAAAAAGGTGACATGTCAAGTTATTCCATGAGTCAAATTAGATACTATACATTTTCATATAGGTTATGATGAATGAACACAACTCAAGTTAACACACTCAAATTTCACTAACTTAAACGCAAATCACTTTCATGTCAAAAGTACTGGTCCATTCCCATTTTCGGTATCAATCTTAGAATATAAAGTAGTGAGGAAGGATTGTTCGCCTAGGTCAGTTAATCGGGACGGTACATGTACATACGGAAGGGGGTAGTTGCCTAGCTTATTTCATGACTAAAAATTCATATCAAAATAGGCCTGCAAAAGATCTGTTATTACCGATCTACAGAGTATTGAAATTTAAAATTGTCTTCTTGTTTTTTTCTTTTTATCTTCTGCAGTTTTTGAGATATTTAGCACAAATTTGGAATCTATGTAACACTTAAGGTCTTAGATCATTGAGCATGCCAGGTGGTTGTGTGAATCAACAGAATGATATTTTTTCAGGGGTTATGTCGCATTTTCTTCCTCTGAACTTTTTTGAGGTGCGTCTCTGGTAGAATAATAAATAAAAATTAGTTTTTTGTTTTGTTTAGAAATTTTTTGGTTTCTTGTAGTTTTTTTTTTATCTGCGACCGTTATTGAGGAAAATAAAAAACCGGTTATTTGTAATTCACTAAATGAAAGTAAAATGTGGACACTACTTATTTAAAATCTTAACTTGTGACTGCATATGTTTGTAAATTAAACAAAAAACAGAAAATTTTCAAGTTTCGACATCCTGTAAATTTGTAACGAAGCTTTTGCGGACCTGGGTCTATTTGAATTTTTAGTTATGAAATCAACCAAAGAATTACCCTTTTTCACTATGTATATAATATTTAGGAACACTCTATATATTATAACAATAAAACTAAGACTTATGAATAAAACTAGTTAGTAATTATGTAAAACAACAGGTTGAATATTTCATAGAAGAAGAATAAAATTATATACCATAAAATTGTCTATCAAACAAGTTTCTATGAAATAAATTAAATATAATAACAAAATTTTCATTAAAGTAATCAGCTTTCAATGATAATATCCACCATATTAAGCGATGTCCCAAATAAATATTCTTTACCTTTTTTTTTTAATAAATTTTTATTAATTAATTTAAATTCTTAAAGTAGCAAGTTATACATATAATTTTAAGTCATATATGGTCTTTGCATGCAAGTTATTAGCATATTTTGGTGGTTATAATAAGAGTAAATGCCTTATTAAATTATTCAATATTCAAATTAAAATCATAAAAAATTACAAAAAATCACAAAAAATCACAAAAAATCACAAAAAAAAACACAGAAAATCACTAAAAATCACAGAAAATTAAAAAAAATCACAAAAAACGCAAAAATCACAAAAAAATCAGAAAAAATCACAAAAAAACAAAAATCACAGACATAAAAATTTACCATACCAAAAAAACGAGTTTTGAGAACATGTAAATATCTTCTCGTCAGAATTATGTTGGTTGCAGACAAACTTTTTGTAAACAACGCGTAACCGATATCTTTGAAAGTAGCATTTAAATTACACCAATATTATTTTTGCATAAATGGCGATTAAATAGTTCATTCACCAATCCCTTCATTTTTTCCGAAACGATAGTCTAAAAAATATTATCCCATAAAAATCTAATTTAGTGTAGCACATTTTAGATGGATGGATGGATGAGTTGTTGCCAAATTAACGAAAGTATTAATTCTTTATTAATTTAAGGGTATATCTCAGTCCGTTTTTATCCAAAAAACTTTTTGAACCTACCATTTTAAAGGAAATGTAGTTTACTTTTTTTATGTAATACATAAAGAAAATGTATAATTTTTTTGAATAGACTATTTCGATATGAAATTCCATTCCCTACAAAAAATTTCATATTAACAATAACTGAATTTTGCTTCGTTTTCGAGATATAATTAAAAAACTGTAAGAGTTACATTTTCACCATATCTCCAATTTCCATCCTCTAATTTAATAGCACTCCGCGTTTTTTTCATTTTTAGTGACCATTTTTAACAGACACGTTATTTGTTACAGGTTGTTATTTCTGTGTGTTTATAAAATAACATATCTGTTAAAAATAACATAGGTTACAATCATAACCCTCTAAATGTAAATCTGTAGGACATAATAAAAAAAGAAACAAGGTAAAATTTATTTCACACTATTGAAGAAAAAAATACCATATAGCTGAGTAAGGGTAGAAGTATTTGGTACATGAGAAAGAAGCCAATTTGTGAGGGAACAAGAAAAAAAAATCTTAGAAGGTTTATAAATTTTATTGAAATAAATCTTTTTTTAAACTTTACTAAGACTCCTCCTCCCAATGAGTACACGTACGTAAAAAAAAAACGTCGAAAACTGGTTGATAAACATTGAATTTTACATAGTTTCTAACATGAAAAAGAAGAAATATCGGTTGATTTTGGCTAAAAAATTGTATTATAATTATACGTAATATTGCAACGGTTTTATTTTCCTGTTTTATTAACGTTATTATATTACGTATTTTCAAGTGATTCAATAAACGTTTATATGCCTACAAAATAATCTTTTAATACGTATATTTTTAAACAAGAAATAAACATTATATATGAAATAATGAAACATTAAATACATGTAACAATTAAACGTTTAGTATTATGCAATAATTAAACGTTGTAAAACAACTCTTTATTTAAACTAAAATCAAAGTAATTTAAAATATATAAGTTCAATATAATATTCAAATAATATAGACTAAAGCAAATATATAAATATCAATCTGCTTCTGTTGTCTTGACTGAACTACCATTCACAGCGCTTAGATAGCTGGAACAACCTGTTTTTCGGTGCGCCCTCTCTTAGAACCTTAAAAGGTTCAAATACAATAACGTTTTATACACGACTTTTATTTATTTTAAACTAACGTTAATATTATACGTATATTTAACAAAATTATTAACTTTTAGTTACATAACAACTTTTAAAACCAGTTTAAAAATATACTTAATTAATATTGAAACAACGTAGATATTTGGTTTCCGTTATTGACCAAACGTTAAAAGGTTCGAATTCAATCACGTTTTCTATAGGACTTGTATTTAATTTAAACTAACGTTGATATTATACGTATATTTAACAAAATTATCAACTTTTAGTTATATAACAACGTTTAAAAATAATATTAACAACTAGATAAATAATAATCATTAACCGATGATTATACAACGAAGTTCACGAATTATATTTAATTAAAACTAACGTTAATATTATATGTATATTTAACAAAATTTTATAACTTTCCGTTACATAAAAACGTTAAAAAATGTTAAAATATAGTTAACTAATTAATATTAAAAAAACTTTTTTTTAGTTAAAAATATCAACCAAACGTTCAAGTTTTCAATTACAATAACGTTTCTATTACGACTTTTATGTAAGTTAAACTAACGTTATTATTGAACAAAATTTTCAACTCTCGGTAGAACCACAATTACATAAGAACTTTTATTAAAATATACTTGAATAAATAATATTAAAATAACGTAGATATTTGATTTACATTATTAATCAAACGTTAAAATGTACGAATACACGAACGTTTTCTATACATGTATTTAATTTAAACTAATGTTAACAACGTTTGTATATTTAACAAAACTATTAACTTTTAGTTACATAATAACGTTTAAAAATAATATTAAAATACAGTTAAATAATTAATATTAAAATAACGTATATTTTTAGTTTAAAAAATAAATCAAACGTTAAAATGATTTGATACAACAACGTTTTCAATAAAATTTTTATGTAACTTAAAATAATGTTGATAAGTTACGCATTATTTGCAAAAAATATCAACTATCGGTTTAAGTAAGAGAAATAAATAATAAACGTTAATTATAAATAAGAAAATTACATTATAAAAAAATGTATTATTTTATCAAATTTTTAACATTCGGTTAAACATAGCTAGAAAAATACGTTAGAAAATAGTATTTTTTATGCGTATAATTTTTAACCAATTACGTTTTTTATACCGTACAACGTTATATTTACGTTGAAAAAACGAGTATGTGCTCAATGGGCTTATAATTTTCTGAATTTTCAGTTCAACCTAACTACTTTAATAGCAATGTTCGTAAAATCACATAGTATTTCTTATGGGGCTTATTTTAAGCATTGATTTACCGATTGAAATTTTTAGACACTTTATAAGTAGGTGGCGGCTGTCATCTAAAAATCGAACCAGCTCAAATTAAAATGCCATTTTGTGATTTGATTGCAAAATAATTTGTAAAATGTTTTACGAAAAACTAAGAAAAATGGATTCCGAAAATGGAAATGAAATGTCAAAAAAAATTGTATGTGGCGGCGTATGAATCTCCCTTAAGTCAAAGGAAAAAACATAATAGGAATAATGATAGAAAATTTTACGAAACTACCAGCGTGAAGATATTTAATCAAAAAAAGCTAGTACTATCGGACGAAAATATTGATTTTCTTACTAAGGCATGAGACGGTAAACACCTTGCAAATATTTTTACATGTAAAGTGTACAGTGTAAAGGGATCATATAATTTTACATGGACAGATTTAAAAGAGACCAAATATTTTTGGATAAATAGGCGTAAAAATAAGAAGTCTAAATATTTAACAGGCTTAAGAGGTAAAGGGGTAAATTATTATTAGATAAATTGTTCGAGCAAATTTTAAACCCTAATTAAAAGGCGATATGAAATGGTTTTAAAAATCAAGACTTTTGATAATTATCACGTAGTTTAACCTAAGGGCTATTGGCAATGCTTCACAAAAAATTCAACGACTTTTTACTACTATCGGCTTTCGGTCTTTCGTTCAAAATCAAATCATTTCTCGTTTCTTTTTGCGCTACTCGTTTATTCTTGTGGTCCTCAGTCTCGATAAGGTGGGAACCACAAATTTAGCGTCTCTCTAATTTTAGTATCAAAATTAAATGTATGCCCATCAAATGTTGAGTGGCCATCCGTAGGTGACTCAGTAGTCGTGCGATAACCTCTGGCCGCCAGCCACGAATAACCCGCGCATGGATTCGGGATTCTACTGTAAGTCAAAAACTACATAACTTTTAATAATTTTTAAAATCGATTCGAAATCAGCATCAAATTCTCTAAAACATTTACCATTTAACCGACCTTCTATTTTTTATATAAAGCGAGATAGATACCAATATAGAGACTCTAATTCGGGACACAGAGTATAACTAAAAATGTTTTTGAAAGACTATTAAATTGCATCGTATGCCCGCCCAACAGTTTATTGACGAGGGTATTGTTGACGAATGTCATTGTTGATCATTGGATTTAATCATTTTAGTTGACGGGGAAGTCCATGACGCATCGTTGCTTTTATTTGTAAATTGTTTTGTTTACAATTCTTAGTAGTTGATTTTATTTCCTGATAAGCTTTAAAAAGTTACCTCTTCTGGGTTAAAGATATCAAACCACATTGGAACCAGATTGTATGATGCGAATTAGTCTAATTTTTGATTCAATAAAATTTCTAAAGTAATAGCAATAAATAATTTTAAACGAAAATAAGCTATTTTTTGACATAAACTGCCACGAAACAAGTCTTTAAATGTGTAGAAACTAGTAGTCACCACTCTCTAACCGTGTACTTCTGTAATCAGTATAAGATTTTTATTTGTAAGGCGAACGTTGTCCCCCACATCACTTAGGCCTCACTAGGTCCATTGTGCATCCTCCAGGGACATTAGGAGCTGCTAGACAAAAATCCTGTTGATTTTTTAATTTCTTTTTAGTCTCCTTTCACGAGGCATTTGCGCGATTTTATTTGAGCGGAAATAGTCATTTAATGGTCTTCTACCACACCCATGGTAAATACCTAATCCACAGGAAAGGCAAAATACTGATAAGTATAGCATCTTGGTACACACAATAATATTGACTAAGTTTAAGGGGCTTAATGCTTCATCCTCGCCTCATAATATCTTCTGACGCAATGTTGAACTTTGACGAAATCGACTTCTCCGCTTACTCACCTGATTACGCAATGTGCGAATTGGGGCTCCAGTATGGCCCTCGTTTTTTAAATTTCAAGGTTTATTGCTCGAAACTTATTATTTTATAACAACAGGTGTAATTATTTTTTTTTTTCTTTAAGTAGAACCACTAGTTACTTCCTTTTTAATTTAATTTTTCTTGAAGCGCACACTTACTGTAATGAGTAAATCGATCAGTGACTTGCTATTTTAAGCTCTAATCTAAATATAAATATTTGAAAGTAATGAATACGAATCACCTGTACATATTTCTCAAGGTCAAATTTTACGAGATTGATACCATCTACGTATAGAAAATAAAATTATGACCTACCTTTTGGCAATCCTATACCTGTTATAGTTAGTTACTAATACTTAACGAGTATGTACTTATATGATTAATTTGTTTTTTTACTTCTTCTGTTGAAGTAAGTGGATTACGATGTATTTTAATTACAATAATATGATAATAATGGTAATGGAAATTAAGATAACTTACGTATTTCCGTATAAGAGATTTATTGCATTTTTAAATAATTTTTATATTATAGACTCAAGTTCTAATACAGCACAGTGATTCTTCAAACTTATACCTTCATAAAGACTATTTGCGTAAAAAAAAATAAAAGGAAAATTTTTTTACGCAAATAGTCTTTATGAAGGCATAAGTTTGAAGAATCACTGTGCTGAAATTTTTTTTTCAGTCGAATTTCACAAAACATGTCTCACTGGTCAAAACTCTTAATTTTTTAACGGATTTACTTTTGTAACTGCTTTCGTAGATATCTTAACACATAACTATCTTTTTATTTACACTCACATTCATATGGAAACTGTAGCTTCGCACATACAGTCTTTTTTTATCTATAACCCTCAAAGCTCTAACTATCACCAAGTCCATATTTTTAAACCTAGTTTTCATCCTTATCTTCTCATTCGTTTTTTCACATACCTAGTAGTTATCATTCCTCTGTAATCTTAAATCTAAACCCGTTCTACCCTCCTATCAGTATCCACTTTGAACATCTCTATTCCCTTTTGTAAATCTAACTTAGTTCTCTACCTTGCTACTGACTTGATCGCTTAGTTTTTCTATCTCCTTACTTCAGTTCGTTCCTACTATCTTTAGTTATATCCTTTTTATCAACATATATCTTCTTGCTCTGGTGATTTATCATCTTTTCCATCACCTTCATCAAATTATCCTATCCTATCCTACTTCTCTCCTTTCTCTTCCAATTTGTTACTCTCTATCAACATTTTAACTAAAAAAAAACTTAGCATTTCATTTACATCTTCCAAATAAAAAATATTGTTGAAATCTTCTGATTGTAGGTGATAATACAGCAACTGTTTGTTAATATTTCTTATATTTCTTAAATTTGTGCTCTTTGTTACTTTTGAAGTGACTTAGTTGACCGAATACTAGCTGATGGTCAGTGTCATGCAATTTAAAATTACCGAATCGATTGACTTCTAGATCATCCGGAATAATAATAACATCTAACATAGATTCTGAAGTTCTTGTAATGCGAGTAGGTTTATTAATAATTTGTTTAAAATTGAATAAGTTTTTAGAGTCATTTAATTTTTCAAATTTATTTTCTGATGTTTCCAAAAGATTAATATTTATATCACCACCTATAACCATTTTGGAGTATCTAAGTAGGGTCCATTTTCTTCAAGCTTATTTAAACATTTTAAAAATATTCTTTTTAGGAGGTCTACAATATACTCCTATTGCAAATGCATGTTAATCAAATAGAAGTCTGATCAATAACTGTTTAACACTCTCATTTACTTTTACATTTAATACCTCATACTTCAAATCTGCTCTTACATAAATACATACCCCACCACCTATTTTCCCTTCTCGATCACATCTTAGTATAATGTATCCCACATAGTATGTGCATAATATTCTGATGCTATCCTATGCCACCCCACGCGATGCGATCCGACGTGGTGTGATTCCCAACTGGTTTCATTTTCTTCTAAACTTAATAAAATTGCTGCAAATTCCATTTCATCATACTACTCATCGGAAAAACTACTACTCTCCATGATTTCTGATTCATTACTAGCTTTGAATTAAAAGTAATGTAATGTGGTATCATGGTGAAAAGAAACAGTGTGCACATGGGGTTGCCAGATGCCATGTTTTAGGCGTAATTGCCACGCTTTTTCACTTGCCCAAATTCCACGCTTGTTACCTAAATGCCCCAATTTTTACTCAAATGGCACGCTTTTTTAATCCAAACTTGTAAATAATGAATTTATGACTTTTAAAGGACCTGTTTTATATAAATATAAGGGAAAGACCTTTTTTAGATCTCCACAAAAAGACCTATTTTTATAAAAATGCCTGTTTTTTCATCTGATCCCCTGTCGACATCGTTGCCACGCTTTTCTCCTTTTGTAAATCTAGCTATATATAGTCAGGAAGGAGCATGCCATGTCCGCGTTAATCTAATCGAACTGACGGAAGTGGTAGCAATGTTGTACTATGTATGACTCATCATCATATGATAAATGGTTTCTAAAATTGGTTTATAATTTTAGTGATTAAAATTTGTTAATAATTTGGATGTTTTATGTGTTAATTTAAACTTTTATCAAGCGTATGTTTTGTAGACATTTTTAAAAAGTATTTTAGTATTTATTTAGTATTACTGTTAATTTTAAATTTTCCGCGTTAAAAGACAAACAAGACAATATGGTCAGTTTTTTGTCTTGTGGATATAGCAGCACAGCTAAAAGTAGAAAGGAGTAATCTACATTTCATAAGCAAGTATTTTATTCTCTCAATTTTCAACCACATTTAAAGATTTTTAAAATTTTTAATGTTTTAAATTTGTAAACAAACAGTGCGTCTGCGATCAACTGTTATGGCTTGAGTTCATGCAACAATCAAATTGTTAGCCAAAATATCTTAATTTTTGTGTTCACGCTATTTTAAAGCAGATTGTTTGATCGAACCTCAAAACCAAGAATAAGACTTCTACCAACAGCTGTTGCAACAATAAAGGTGGTCCGGTTGAAGAATATAAGTAAATAAATTCTTTACAAACTATATCAAGTGCGGTTTTTTCGTATAATAGAAGTTTATTGTATGAATGTGATGCACCCTATATAATTTATTACAAAGTTATTTACAAAAACGAACACAAATAGAATTAATAATATATCTCAAGTAAGGAAATAAGTAGCATATCGCATGCCTCAAGATACTGTCTTACTATCTTGTTTAATTTTATTTTAAATAATTTGTCGTTTAAATACAGATGGAAATATTGTGAGTTTTTCAGACGACACAGTTATTCTGTAAAATGCAGATAACTGGAATTGATTAAAATTATTAATAGAAACAGATCTTATAAAAAAATTTCGAATGGTTTAATTATAAAAACTTACAAACCTTTGATTAAACTTATGTTGTTCCATTATACAGTTACAAAAAGATGGCCTCTTCCTATAGAAACAATAAAAGGTAACGTTCAGTAGTTTTCTATAAGTATTACTAATGATATCAAATACCTTAGAGTACAAATTGACTCTCATCATAACTGAACTAAGCATACAAATAATGCGTTGAATGTACATTTAAAAATAATCTATTTTACATTCATAGAATCATTATTACATCATAGGATCCTCTCTTGGAAAGGGGTTTTACCTGCTTATGGAAAATTGTCCTGCAAAAAATATTACTAATAATATTATGTACTAAAATGATCAGAAATTCTCTTCGATATTAGGAAGTTTTATATGTACTCCAACAAAAACATCTAAGAATAAAATATCACATCGGTGTTTGAACTAAATATAAGTATAGGATATTTAATTTTTTTTAACGCATATCTACAAAACATATTTATTTTTCAAACCTTAATAATTTGTAAAATGTAGATTAATAAAGACATTGTCATAATAAAGACGTAAAAAAGTCAATTTTTTTTAATACATTATTGCTTTGATTTTTCAAATAATTTTAAAATAAAATTTATGCACATAATGAAGGTTGATAAAAAAATGCAAGAAAATAGCAATTCGCTAAAATGAGAGAAATCGGTAAATTTAGATAATGCAAATGAGAATTTATTATTTTCTTTTCTACGCCCCTTTATGACAGTACGTCACTAGTAGATCGGAAACACTTGTCGCCATATTCGTCTAGTTCACTATCAAAATTGGATACCATCGCGATTCCAAGGTCGTTTAGGATTCCTCCTTCCTGACTATATATATATATATTCTAAGCTATGTGCTCACATTAATTTGAATTTGACAGGTTACAGGACAGCTACTACCACTGAGAGTAGTAGTACATGTTGTTCACTCCCTCTCTTGTACCCAACTACAAAAAATAGCAATAAAAAAAACACGATATGCAACTTTTTGTAGTCAAATGAGGGACTAATATACCTCTGCCTTTACTCTTTAATTTCATGTTTGATTCTTGAAATTGATTTATTATGAAAATTTAATTTATAAAGTTAAATTGGCAACTAATATTTTTTAAGTTCCCTGTCAGTACTTATACTATTATGGCAACCCTGCACAGTAATAACCCCACCGCCCGGCATTTTCGTTAGAACGTGATTTCTCAATTTTTTCCTGAGAATTGTCATATGTCATTGTAAAAACAGCATTTTTAAAACAATGGGAACTCACTATTTCTCTTGGTTTAGTTCTAGGAAATTAAAATTCTCCTAAGAATTTTAGTTCTCACTGGTTCTAAAAATACTGTTTTCACGTTGACGTATGTCATTTCTCATGAAAATCTTGAGATAAATAAGTTCTCCTAGTTTGAAAATAAGTTCGCAGTTTACAAAAAATATTAGTAGGAATTTTAAAATATCCTGTTCGTGAAATCAACGAATCTTTAAGAGGCTATAGAGCTCTTGGCTTTTCAGAAAGTTACGATAGTGTTACGATACTCAACATAATCGTAATTATTTACCATACCCCACGCTGTAGGTATTTACAAAATATATTATATTGCTGGCTTGCTGGGCCATATTGTATATTGTCCTTAAAAAAAGTTTACTTGTGTACAGACCAGAAACACCTGCAAATATTTTCGTTTATAGGCAAAAAAAAATTAAAAGAGCCAACAGTATCGCTCTATGGATGTGTTAGACATTTGTCTTCAATGTGAGAAAATAATTAAAAGGAGCTGTTACTTTAAATTGTTTACCTTATTTCAATAGAATATGTAGTTTGTTTAGTGTTACAATGTTACAAATCATTTAAATAAAAATATATTTGCAAATTGCACAGTTTTGATGAGCAAGTAAATAAGCAGCTAACAAATATACAAACATAAGGATAATTTACCTCATTAAAAATAATATTGAAAATGTTATAGAATGAGATATCACAACAATAAAATTGTATTGTTTGGTGGTCAATATACGCATAATTTTTATATTATTTGTTATTTTTCCTTAATATATTTTTGTTAGTACCTACCCATTTAACAACTGTTTGATTATTTTATGTTAGATCAGTTACGGTTTAATGTAACAGTTACATTAAATAATGATATATCAAATGAAATTTGTAGACTTTGTAATTATTCTGTAAAATACTATGTGACATAAAATCTTCCACACATTTTTTATTCCATGAAACTTATTTTGTTAATAATAATAATAATAATAATAAATCACCATGCGTTACCGTTTTCGATGATGGTGGGTGGGGTTTTCCGGGTTTTCCTCACCTGTAAGTCAAATGGCACCATCAATCATCTTTAAGTCGCCCAGAGCGCCACAGCAAATAATAATAATAGCTGTCCATTTCTCCGGACAAGCTCAGCTTTTGGGGTTAAAATTCACTCGTAAGGAGGTGAATTAGGGAGAGTATTATTAAGTAGAATTATTTAAAAACCAGTTATTGTAACTTTAATCATCCGTTTTATAACAATAAATATAACTTACATATCCTAAAAAAAAAAAATAAAAATATTTTGAAGCTTTAAAAAAATACATATAGCGTCTCCCTATCTTCTAACTCCACAGTACTTACTTTTTATAATTGGTTAAAAATTAAGGTAAACTAAACTTAAACTTTTATAAATATTTTTTAAATTCTTAAAACAGAAACATAATTTTCAGATTTAAATTTACAGAAATATTTCGGTGGAGCACCCCAGGACCACTCTTTTAACTAGGAAGTATTCCACATTCCCCCTAGGCTCCCGATATTCTTCGTTCATCTAAAAGTTCTTCTCCCAAACCAATAAACCATTATCACTTCTTTTCTCTAAATTGCAGATCCAAAAAAATAGTGTAATATTGGTGAACAAAATAGAAAACAAAAAATATTTTTAAAATAAATTTAATCCAACACCCAAATCTCAAGAAAACCACTAACAAAACTAAAAATGTTGTTGGAAAACAAACAGCATTCTATAAAAGATTTCCTAAAGCACTCAGGAAGCATACTGTATAAGAATAAATAAACATTTCGCACGGCATTGAAATCTCCAAACGCCCATCGATGCCTAGACCCAAGCACCAGCGACTGCACTTTCCCATCCTCCATCCTGCATCGACAGGACCCTCCACTCTCTCGTCTGTAACTCATGCAGACTTCAGCCAGTTCAGCCAGTGTTGTCTGCTCCATTGTGTTTTAGTCAGAGGTGAACCTCGCGATTGATGTGACCTCGCTGGGGCTTTCGAATGCCGCACGTTTCAACACGCTAAACGTCAAATTTAATGTTCGTAATGTTCAAAACAACACGCATTCTTCTTAAGTTCGTATAGCAGAAAAAGTTGTAGGAATTCCTGCTGCCACAGTGACGAGTCGTAGACAATTGAATTGCGGTTTTTGTGACAGTTGTGCCGAAAGGTTTTTGTTTTGGATTTGCTTTTTGGTTTTTTTTTTGTAAGTCTTTGTTTTTAAATCGAATCGAGTTCTGAAATTCAACACGTTTAGACTGATAAAATTGAAACGATTTAAGTACAGATCTCAGAAATATTTAAAATTTTATGAAACGAAAAAAACAATGTGTAATAAATACATGAACATATATTTTTTTTAATTGAGACTATAAATTGACATATTTTTCTTTTTTAATAGAGCAGGGTAGGCTTTTCGAAAAGATTTATTTCAATCAAATGATACGAGGGCGAATCCAAAAATTCGTAGCCTAGCATAAACAGGACCGCATTGAAAAACAATGTAATAGATTACAATATATATGTCAATATTTAATAAATTGACACATATCTCTCTTTTATAGAGGAGAGTATGCTTTTCGAAAAGATTTATTTCAATTAAAAGATACGAGGGTGAATCGAAAAATTCTTAGCATAGCATAAACAGAACCACTTTGAAAAGATGGGAGTCACATTGAACATTTGACGACATTAAAAAATAATGTAATAGATGACAAATATATGGTAATTAATATTGTTTATATTTAATAAACTGACACATATCTCTTTATTAATAGAAGAGAGTAGGCTTTTCGAAAATATTTATTTTATCTTCTAAATGATACGACAATGAATTGAAAAATTCTTAGACAAGCATAGAACCATATTGAAATTATCAAATTAATCAAAGTTTTGACGTAACAAGCTGTACAATTTAGGGAAATTTAATAAATTAGTCAGCGAAAAAGCATTTGATGACCACCTTGAGTTAGAAATTCAAATTTTATTTTGAAACAAATTTATTCAACATATACAAGGAGTTTCAAATGTGTCAGACAATATTTTTAGTGGTGACAGAACATAAAAAATTACAATCTTAAAATGATTATCAAGGGAGCTTTGCCCCTTCCCCCCACTCCAAAAATAGAGTAAATGAAAATCAATCTATACTTAAAATTTTCAAAACAATCAATTCAATTTTTGCGAATCACTTTTAAGTAATTTTTGGTTAAGGGTTGATGTAAGAGGATCGCTTCGTCCATTTTTTACTTTCTTTTAATTATTTCAATAATAAGCGCAGAAAGGGGGGTTGGCTCAGTGGTTAGAGTCATTCCTTTGAGATCGAAGAGTCGAGTTCGAGGACAGGATTTTTATTTAATTTAAAAAATTAAATATAAATTCTAATGCGTAGGTAGGATTCCCCACTCGACCATTCACTGTTGGGTTCTAATTAACAATGCTGTTCCTAAAGTGATGCTGGGAAACAGTAACAAATCCAACACAGAACACGTGGCTAATAACCTATGTATTTGATGCCGATGACACCTAGATAGAAACAAATAAGCGCAGATATATAAATTTTTGGATAATTTAAGTGAGCTTATAAACTGGTCAGTCTTTTAAAGGTGTATATTTTATTTTTGAAATCGTTAGGGAACAAATAAAATGGACGAAAAGGGGTGAATTCACCCTCTTTAATCAACCCTCGATAAACTAAAGCTGTGCCAGAATTTTTAATAAAGTAAGGTGCTAAATTTGAACTTTTTATTAATAATAGGACATCCGTTTAGTTATTTCTCTCTTAGAACATGCGCACACTGTGCGATCAGATCGCGACGGCCTGATTGTCGCGACCTGTGATCGCGTCCAATATTAAGCGACCAATTTTCTGTTTTAAAATGAATATCGAGCAAGTAGCAGCTTCCTTAGAGCATGCACACTAGAACCATTCATGTTAATTATACAAAACGCACTACCGACTAAGACCAAGAGGTTGCGACAGCCAACGGAAACGCTGCAACAAAACAAGATACATCGTGTTAAGTGAGAGGTAACCCACTGATGACAGACAAATATTAGGAAGCTGCTAATTGCTTGATATTCATTTTGAAACTAGAAAATTGATCGCTTGATATTGGACGCGATCGCTGTTGTAAATAATCTGATCTCAGTGCGTGCACGCTCTTAGTAATAATTTTCAAACACGGGTCGGTGTTTTTATTTTTTAATGTTCTGTCACCTCTACAAATATTGCTGGACAATTATTTTGAAACACTACATAATAAAAAAAATTGATCTTGGGGAAGCGGCCACGGCCAAAGCCTTATTTACATTCGAAAATGTAACAGTATGTTTCACAATTGTGTCCTCCTGCCCTAAGTGCGTTTCCAAATGGAGGGGGACATAAGGGGTGTCCCTCCTGAGCTTGGTACAGTCAATGAAGTTTGTCAAAAAAACTGTTACAGAACCAATTATAGTTCATTCATTTAGTTTACACCGATATTCAGTTAAGTGCTTAAATAGGCTGCGAATTACTTGTTTGTCTTTTTTTCATAATTCAACATTAGACAGGTAGCGACAGGCTTCTGCCTGTCTTTGATGATATATAGATTCTATCACTTTCTAACATATTTTAAAAACATGACAAATACCATAAAAGTGAGTCCTAGATTAAGACATCTTTTTATTTTTTGTGGTCTTCGCCGTGTGGGCACATACATCCAGAATAAATCGCACGTTTTATTAATAATTTAGCATGTTTCCTTGCTTTATTTTTAATTAGATTTACGACTTTCAGTTAATATGTGACTAATTCGTACTAAATTTTCAATTACGGCTAGTAACGCTGAAGTTATTAAATGCACAATTTTATAGCCTTGATTTTTTTGACGTTTAAAAAAAGTATACTATTTTACTCGCGAAATCAATCTAGCTCCTCCAAGGTTCAGATCCGGTGTTAAACTACAGATTTAGCGTGGCTATCTTATTGGAGATACATTTGTATGCTTTCTTGTAAAAATGAAAAGTTATCATAAAATTTATTTTATTTATGTAAGCAAACAATTATTTAAACAAATACATCATTCATTGCCTTCTGAAGTATCAACTAGCTGATACCTAGTGCTTTCCTATGGCTCTTTCGAGTAATAAAAGTTCCACCATGATTTTTTTCGGCAAGAAAATAATAACATTTTCAATAATTTTAACAAATGTGACTATTTTTGACTTTTCTGTAGAATTAGTCGACTTCAGCATTGCCCTAAACTAATTAACCTATAATATTTTCTCTTCTTCTGCTTTTTTTTATTGGATCATGTCTGAGCTTTATTCTTCTCAATTGAATATCGTTGTAAACTAAATGCATGTACATTCGATTTGTTTTGACGTCTGCCATATTTTATTTGTTACCTAACCAACCAAAAAACTTATTCTCTTCTTCCTCATTAAAATCCTGAATCTAACTCTGTCCTACCTTTGGTCTTTCGTAACTTTATCTAGTTATATTTGGTCTGCCTTTTTTCTTATATTGATCATTTGTACTATATTTTGCCTTCATTGCAAATATCGCATCATCTCTGGTAGTCTTACTTCATTTTCAAACCATATAAGTTTTCGTTCATTTTTGTGGTTTTGTTATTATGCAGCTTTTTTAAAGATACTCCCACATTTTCAGTCTATAATTAGAAATTAATGACTTTTCTAAATTTGTAAATTACTTTTTTCGGGGCATTAATGTTCTGTTAAGTATCAACAACAAAAAATGTATAAATCTCTTTTAAAACCAATATATGAACAAATTCTATTTATATCAACTTTTTCATTCTATTAATAACATAATCTAGTCTTATAAAAATAACAGATAATCTCAAACAGTAACCATTTGTATGCACACATATTAATAACTGTGAAAAATCAAATAGGGTACTACCATCATTATTAAAAAAGACACTTTTTGAAATCAATTCAATAAGTATAAACAAACTACAAACAAAAAATAATATGGATAAATAAATCTAAATCTTTTTTTGCACTCATTATTTCATACTGTTTGAATATTCTGCATTAAACTAAAATTTATTAATTTGATACTTTGGTTTAAACAAAGATTTATTACAAGGTCAACTAAATGTTACTGCTAAGAATTTATGTTTTCACTTTGTAATTTCGAAATATATATTGTCACTTTCAGCTGTTATCGTTGGTATTTATTTTAAATCTAAGTAAATAAAAGATTTTGCTGTGAATTTATTTTTAAACCTTTTTGTTTCCTGGGTTCAATTCACCTTAGATATGCATACAGTGTGTGCCAGGATTTGTACTAAAATATTTACTTAGATAAATTTAGGCTATTTATTAACGGAACTCTTTTACGTTTTAAGCCAGTTTAAGCCACTGTATCATCTATTGGTCTACACAATGTTGAATTTCGGGACTCATATTGTCCAATAATTGCAAATTTTGACACTTTTAGAAGAAAATATTACTCAGAATTTGCAGATTTTTCGGACTAGTACTCGCAAAACGTGTTTTTTAGTGACATGGCCGATATATTTTACGCGGTTTCGAAGAATCCTTTCTGTTTTCTATTCAAGGTAAAACAGAACGTTTCGTAATGAGATACGTACCTATAGCTGGCGGTACGACTTTTCGCAATTCTTGTTAAAGAACAATAACGATACAGGTCTGTAATACAAAGATTTTGCGCAGAAATCGACTTGTATATAATTTATATTTCGTCTTAAATACCACAGGGGACTCACGCCGGGCCTCTTTTGTTTGATATATTTATTAATGACTTATAATCGATCATTAAATTATTTATTATTCCGGTATGTTCGCTAATAGTGAGAACATTAGTCTGTAAGTCTACTATACGTTCGAAGATAATACGCAATTACTACAAAATGTATCTAATCTTTTAAAATTTACTCTTTTGGTATCTTGAATTATGAAGTTATTTTAATTGTCTATTTAGCAAACTGCAAATCTAGATATTTACTATAATTAGGCCGTCGCGTCGAAAAATACTTTAAACATAGTAATTAGCCCTCAGCTAGAGGTAACGTCGATGGTAGAACACCTGTTGTATAAAAAGGCAAACAGCTGTTCTCAAACTTGAAACGAAACAAGTTTGAAAAGAGTAGCCTTCTAAACGTATTTTATTTTTAATTCATTCACTATTGTTGAGGGTTACTATTTAACATTATGACAAAAATATTGATTCAGAAGAGAAATTAGAAAATTTAAACATATCTTTTAGTTATTAAAATAAAATATAGTTTGAAATTTGAGGTACCTATTTGATTTACAGAAAGGCAATCAAAATGAGTGTATTTAGTATTGTTCAATACCTACGAATCCTATACAGGGTGGCGCATCCTATACGCGTCGGTCTCTGTAGGGAAAACGACTCAAAATATGAATTGTTTTTGTTAATAGGGATATACAGGGCCATTAACACTACAAATTAAAAATAATTTGGATTATACAATTTCAATGTAAACCAAAACTATAATTTTTTTAACAAAAAAAAAAACATTTAATGACAAGAAAATTTGAATTATTTGAAAACTACACAGAAATGAAAAAGAGTAAGAAACAAATTGAAAACAAAACAAAAAATGAATTATAAAAAATGTTTAAAGTGACCCCCATCTTGTTCTAAACACAACTGAACTCGTTTTTCAAAGGAGAAGAATTTCTCCAGTTACTGTCTGAAAAGCACCTCTTATTCTAACTTTCATATCTTCCAGAGTAGTTGGTGGGGTGTTATAAACTATACTTTGTATGTGTCCCCATAAAAAAATCGAACGACGTCAAGTCTGGAGATCCTGGAGGCCAATTATGTGGACCACCTCTTCCGATCCATTTATTAACAAAACGCCGGTTTAAGTATCGCCGTACTCGAAGTTGAAAATGTGCGGGGCCTCCATCCAACTGCATCCACATTTTTTGCCTAGTATTTAAAGGTACATTATCAAGGATCCCAGATAATTTTCTCCGCAAAAATTTTAGAAATTTTCTGCCATTAAGATGACCGGTAAAAAAATAAGGACCAATAACATGTAAACCTAATATCCCTCCTCACACATTCAAGGACCATCTATGCTGATGATCGAGAGTACGAAAGACGTGAGGATTTTCATCACTATAATAATGAAAGTTATGGCGATTAACGAGTCCATTATTATGAAATGTGCACTCGTCCGAAAACAGAACATTATCAAAAAAATCCTCATCTAATTCTACTTTATCCATAACCCATAAAAAAAAATCGATTCTTTGTTGAAAGTCCCTTTGATACAGTTCTTAGTGCAGCTGTATCTTATAAGGATGAAATTTATGTTTTTTTTTATTATTCTTTCAATACTTCTACTTATTCCAGTTTCTCTACTAATAGCCCGATGACTTGTGTGTGGGTTTTCTGTTAGTGAGCCAATAACCCAAAATTCATTATCATGATCTCGTACAATAGGTTGAGGCTGAATAATTTTTTTATAATCTACGTTTCCGCTAACTTTAAACTGTTGTAGTAATCTTTCAAAAGCACGTCTGTCAGGTTTCTCTCGATCTGGGTATTTTTGGCCGTAAGCTCTAGAAGCCAATAAACAGTTTTCATGACACTCACCAAGAACAAGCACCATATCAATTTTCTCTGCTTTAGAATAAGTTTTCATGTTTCAAATTCGATTTTTCATACATTTTATATCTAACTTACTAAATAGAGATGTCAATCTCGCATTTGACATTTAAATTCAATGGTCACTTTGACGAGAAAGAGTATTTACAAACATTAGCAACATAAAAACAGATATTTACTAAAAAACCGTAGAATTTAGGTATAGGGGTTGAATTTAGGTATAGGGAAATCTTATATGGAATGAAAGATAATTTAAATGTCTATCAGTTTAAGTTATTAAATACAGGGTGTGTCATTTAAAATAAGAATATTATTCAACTCCTATGTAAGTTGAATTCAATTAGACTAAATGATGTAATGAAAAAATTTGCATTTTATTCGATAGTCTAATATCTTGGCTACGCATATCGCAGGTCATACTAGATTATGTTGTTCAAGCTTACAAATTAAGAATCCTTTAAATGTTTCAAAAACGAAAAAAGATAAGTATAGGAAACATTACAGAAACTTTAATTTTTCGGGGAATCAAAAGACACCATCAAATATAGGGTGTTCCCTTTAAAAAAACATAACTTTGATATAAATTCCTATTTTTGGGTCACCATGTATAATCCAAATTGTTTTTAATTTGTCGTATTAATGGCCCTGTATATCCCTAATAAGAATAAACATTAAATTTTAAGTCGTTTTCCCTACAGAGACCGACGCTTATAGGATGCGCCACCCTGTATAATAAAAATTAAGAATTAGAAAGAAAATTAAATAAATCATCGAAAGGACTACAAAAAAATATTTAATCTTCATGTCAAATTACATAGATACAGATTCTTTTACCAATTAATTTATCAATAGAATATAGGTACTTAAATAAAAAACAAACTATGAAAGTAGTAATGATAATATTTAAAACCTCGGTAAATGTTTTGATTGCAAATTTCAATCAAAAATAATCCAAAAAAGTCTGTTGGTATCCAACGATACGTAGAATTTACAATTTCGTATTTATTTAAAATTCGAATAAAATGAAAATGGTTCCATTGTTCCAATATATTTATTTACTTATAAAAATTGCTGATAAGAACAAGAACACATACTTACTCGAACATAAAATTTTATTTGTTTCGATTTACTTACCTTTACTAGTTGTTTATTTAAACGATTCTTAAAAAATAATAACATATTATTATCCTATTACGGTTTATTTAAAATAATGTTTTTGAAATAGGATTTAGATATTAACTACTACATAAATAATACGAAATTTTGTAAATAACAAATAATACATGTTTCTAATGTTTATTTGTTATTGTTACTTTGTTTGGATATAAAATATAATTTATCAAATAGTAATAATTAGGTACGCATTTTTACCTATAATTTAAAAATAGTATTATTTTTGTTTTTTTCTTTTATCTTTCTTATTCTTATTATTCCATTGAGTTCCAGTTTTTGACCAAGCTTTTATTTACTATTTTACACTCATTTTACTATTTCCCTTTATGACTAGTACTGAGCCGAAGGTTTATAATTAATACAATATACTTCTCATTCTTTTATTGTTGCAGAGGCTGTATTGTTCTTGGTTTTAGTTTCAACAACCATACAACCTCTCCATTTGTTAGTCTGGATTTCATTACGATTAACTGGAATCATTTTCGGTTTTAATCTCTACGTTTTCTAAGTATTCTTCTAGACAGTGGCAATCATACATTTTTTATTCTTTTAAAATGACTCTTCCAAGAGTTGTCTAGAACTAGACTATCTGTATCTGGCCTTAGACTTCACTAGGCCGATTTTGCATCAGCCTAAATTGATAGATCCAATGTTTGCCGGTTTTTTTCATAAGCAATGTCGGTTTTTGTGACTCTGTATTCTAGGTATGAGTTCAATGTTAACTTGCTGTCAAAGGTAAGACCTAGGTACTTCACCTGCAAAGTCTAGTTTTGTGTTTAGGAGCTCTGGAGGTTTCAGTTCCATTTTCTTGTGAACATTACTCTTTTAGTCTTCTTGGGATTGATAGACAGTGGATGATCCTTGCTCCATCCACTGTTCTATAATTTTGAGAGCTACTTGCATTCTAGAACTGGACTAGATTAGATAATTTCCTCCAAACATGGTTCTAGATCTTTTTTTTTTTTTTTGGCTTGGGCACTTGCCATTCAACCAGTCGCGGAATATATTATATAAGTTTAAATTGCATTATCACTCTAAATACATACATTCAATCATACACACTTTTGTCCTAAACAAGAAAAGAAGAAAAATATATAACAGAAGATAAGGCAAGCAATCTTCTAACTGACTTTTTTGGTTCATCATTCTTCTGTTAATCATACAGACTCTACTTTGCTGTTTTGTGCCAATTGTGCCATCAACCTATCATTCGAAACATTGTGAATCACACTGTGGTAAATGACAAATGCATGTATACTTTTATTTCTTGTTACAGATTAGTAAGCTATTGAAAAAATAATAAAGTTTTAGAAATTTATCTGAGTTAGCAAAAAGACTATAATGTTAATAATTATTTATTCTTTTTTAATTGATTAAATCCATAACCAGTGCATAAGAATAAGAATGATTATTACAGGTGCACTTGTACTATCGTATTAATTCTTAACAATAGAACGATTCTTTACTACTTAAACTATTTAAAGAGATTACTAAATAGTCGACTTGACGAAAAAATTATTCATAATTCTTCCACGATCCAATTATTACAATTAAAATGATTTGAAATAGCTGACTCATATCTGGTTGGTATAAATGTTCTAAGTTATCTCAAACAAACACTTCGTTTATGTAAAATGTGTCAATTATTCTAATTCTCTCACGAGTACAAAAACATCTGTATATATACGAGGGATCGAAGACGAGTTATTGAATTCCAAAAATTCCGGTTCCTCGAAACCAGTTTTTTTATTAATTATTTCATGACTAAGAAGTCATTTTGATTGAATCACAGAACAATTAACTCATAATACCTACTGTTAAATACTTCCGATTGTTTTTAAATTCAAAATAGGTTCTAAATATGTATCATTTTTATTATATTGGAATTCACCGAATCATACAAGATTATAAATTATTTTTGTAATAATCTAATTACTACCAGATTATTACGTAAAAGTCAGTTCACAGAGCACTAAGAGAGCTTCAGTTTTACATATAAATTGATTTTAAATAGGTCAATATATAGATGGCGCTGCGCTCAATAATTTTATTGCGATGGGAGGATCTTTCTTGTGTAAAAAATGCATTTTTAGGCAGATTTTGTTCTATGAACTAATTCGATAAATCTAGCCATTTTTGATATACAGAGTGGGTCACTCAAAAGAGTTTCATCCTGTTTTTCAGCATTTTAAGAAAATGCTAAAACAGGTCGATTTTTATTCCAAATTAAAAACATTTTTACAATACAGACATCTGTCATGTGTCAACCCCCTCCCTTGCACTTCACCAACACCTTAATTTTACATAGGTAATGTATCATGTATGGCACATCATTGAAAAAGTAATTCAATAGTGAATTCAAAAATATTTCTGTATATTGCGTTACTTAAATTTTATCGCCCTCTAGAGGGATAAAAAACTACTACGTATTATAGAGTGTGAAACTACAATATGTAGTATATCATTAAAAAGGTAATTTTATGGGGAATTTAGAAATATGACTTCATTGCGATACTTTTAATTGTACCGCCCTCTATCGGGATAAAAAAGCTGTACGTATTACAAAGTGTGACACTTTATTTGAAAGCAAATTTAATTACTAATTCAATGCGCCACATAACATTAACATAAATATCCTTCATATTGCACTTGCAATAATTTGAAAATTAGTAATGCATTATTTTAAACATTATTGCTAACTTTATTTTGTTGCAAGTGCAATGTGGAAATATGTATATTAATGTTATGTGGTGCATTAAAATGGAAATTAAATTAGCTTTCAAGTGAAGTGTCACACTTTATAATACATTAGAGGTGTTTTATCCCGATAGAGGGCGCTAAAATTTAAAGTATCGCAATAATCAGTCATATTTCTGACTTCTCCATAAAATTACCTTTTCAATGATGTGCCCTACATAATACATTCCTTATATACAATTTAGGGGTTGGAGAATTAGAAGGGAGGGGGTTGACACATGACAGATGTCTGTATTGTAAAAATGTGTTCAATTTGGAATAAAAATCGACTTGTTTTAGCATTTTCTAAAAATCCAATGAATAATGCCGAAAAACAGGAAACTATTTTGAGTGACCCACTCTGTATATCAAAAATGGCTAGATTTATCGAAATAGTTTATAGAACAAAATCTGCTTAAAAATGCATTTTTTACAAGATGCGTTATATAAGAAAGATCCTCATATCGAAAAAAATATATTGAGCACAGCGCCATCTACATATTGATCTATTTAAAATTAATTTATATCTAAAACTGAAGCTCTCTTAGCACTCTATGAACTGGCTTTTACAGAATTAAAATATCTCTATTACTTAGGAAAATATCCGGCCTGTGAGTTTTTATTGGTACACCCTGTATATTAAAAAAAAAATTATTTAGATGTCTCAGCATCAACAATACAATTATCTGTTACTATATGGATCCGTTAATATTTCCATCAACATTAAAAATGTATCCGTACAATCCAATTTAAATAATACTTAAATATATTAATTATATTCTAAAAGAAGAACTGAAAACCTAAAAATTGGAACTTCTTTTATTCTATAAAAAAACGTAGATGAATGTGCAAAATTATTTGTAAACCGGTATCAGTCACTTATAGATAAAAACACCAATAACAAAAAATTAAACACACTGAAGTACAAAGAAAAACTTGAATCACAAAAGGTCTTCTGAACGGTATTAATATAAAATACCAAATCCTAAAATACAAAAAATCCTTTTAACTTAGAACTAAGAAATCAATATACCGGGTGTTCAAATTAAAGTGTTACAGCTAAATACCACCTTTTATATAAAAAAAAACGTTTCAGACGAAAGTTTTATAGTTTTGTGGGGAAAAATTTTTGATTAAAATCGTTTTTTATAGCTATCCATAATATGGCCAACTTTTTTTTCAACTAGCAAAATTTTCAAGTATATTTCCATCAAAAGTTTCTTATTTTTTTATGTACTTTATGAATATGTAAAACAAAATGGGATTCCCATTTAGAAAAACAAAGTCCACCTCGATATGGCCATATTATGGTCAGCTATAAAAAAATGAATTTAGCCAAAATGTTTCCCCCAAAAAACTATAAAACTTTTGTCTGAAACTTTTTTTTCTAAAATTCATATTTTCGGCGGTATTTAACTGTAACACTTTATATAAATTGTAGAAATTATTTAAAGATACAAAAATTACGTCTATAAATATAATGGAATAAATAATTCTACTAGTTATTGAAAAAATAATAAAAAAAAAAAACATAAATTGTTATCAGATAATCAGTTCGGTTTCAAGGAAGGCAAATAATATACCACATGCTATCAAGTTCTAACGTCGAAAATATACTTAGGCTAAGAAAAAGGAAAAGTAAAAAAGCAAGTAAAGGTAGATATTTTCGATACTGTGAATCACAAGCAGTTGCTAGAATTATTTTTTAATTGCGACTTTAGGAGTGTATCTTATGAGTATAATTTGCTAAAAACCTATTTTAGCAATAAGGCACAATATTATGTGAAAATTAATAAGATTAGTAATAAAATAATAATTGAGAATGAAGTACCACAGGGTCCAGTACTTTTTTCTCTTTATCTAAATGATATCTTGCAATATCAGGAATAATAATTAGATTCGCAGATGACACCGTGATTTACTATGATTCCACTAGTTGGAATTATCTAAAAAAATGCGTTACATAATGATTAAAATAACCCGTACATTAAAAGAAAACGCAGTTCAGAACATTATAATAGTTATAATAACAAAAATAATTCTTTTTCAAATCATATTTTGGCATAAATAGTCACATTTGTAGAAGTTGTACTTCGAAACAATTATGAAGAATATATATATTTTTTTTTTAATAAAATTGTTCGTGAAAATCTACCAAGCTTGTTTTTTCGCATTTAAACAATTTGGATTTTCATCAAGCAAAGGCCGAAATAATCAAGAATTTATAAGTAAACTTTTTTCATCGTTTATTCTGTTATCATTCGTTTCATGAAATTTTTGAAGAACCTTATGATTTAGAATTTAGACTGTATTGTTTTTAAATGAGGATTTTTGATATGTGCACAAAACAATTTTTGGTTAATATCCTTTCTGAGAATTTAAATCCTTCTGCACAAATTTAATCAACAAGCAGAGCAAAACGTTGATAATATAATTAGTTCATGTTATTGATAAGTTTTAAGGTAGCAATTATAATCAGATATATCATCTCATCAATAATACTAGAACCTAATTAAAAAACTCGTTTGTTTTATCAATTTTAAAATAATAATTATTACACAGTTACCCAGTTTTAGCTCGTTTTATTTTATAATACATTATTAAAGAGCTTTACCGTGGGAAGATGACGGCATGGTGCAACAAATAAAGATAAAATAAGATACGCCATGAAGTAGCTCACTGTTCACAGTGTTCACCATACGATCTGCCCAGTGTTTTATAAAATTGATTCTAAATTAACGATCGGTTGGTTGCTTCATAGCTTGCTTCCTCCTTCTATTGAGGTTAAGATAAATTACTGAACAATTAGCTAAAATTGCTATCAAACGCTTTATAGTACAGGGACGTATCGAGGTGAAACTCGCTAGAAAAAACCGAAAGCATATTTTAAAACTAGATCAAACTTCAAAATTACAGATTTTCTTCACACTTTATGGACAATTTTGTGCTGCACTGTAGGCATATAGCTTTGTGGCACATAAAACAAAGATGGAATGTTGTTCTTTTGATTCTAGAAGGACATGTGTAACATGTTTTGCGATTTTCCAACCTATCCTCGTGAGCAGCTGGTATTGGAATTTTAGGAATTCCTAGTATGCTTCATATCACTTTAAGCACATTTTTTCTGATAAACTTACTTTATGAACGAATTTAATCTTTTTGGATGGTCCAGGTTGGTCAGACATCGTTGTAAATAAGAGTTTACGTGAATCCAAAAAGTAAAACTAACGCAGACATGCGGTCACCATGACCGCTGACGAACTTCAGTTGTTTATAAAAACGAAACTAACAGATGCACCACCATTCGCTTCCAGCAGTCAATTAAACGTCACGTGAATTGAAGGTATTGGGAGGCTATACGCAATATCTTATAATATAAAGAAGGGAGGAAATAAACGCCAATCAAATTCCGCTGCAGTCATGGTGACCGTTCGTCGGCGTTTAAGGGTTAAAACTAAAATCGAAAAAGTGGCGGTGGAGACGAGGAGAGAGTATCTGCCTTCCACGCGAAAAGTCCGGGATCGAATCTGTGCTGGTGACTAATTAAATTATTTTTTTTTCATGTTTATTTTATTTTATAATAAATTATTAAAATTCATGAATTATTTTAAAATTAGTTATTTTGTCTTAATAGCCTAAAATATTTTTTTTAAATTTGTAGATTTTCATTAGTGGGTCATAGAAAAAATATACTGTACAACTCGAGTGGTATAAATTTTGACTAACGTCGAAAAATTTTGCCTCAAAAAAAATTAATTTTAATTGTTTCTTCTGCATTATATATAAAATATATCATATAAAACTGGTTATAGCATGTGAAATGCCCTGTTTAATTTTGGTATTGTTATAATCGAAAAAACGAGAGAAATTCAGACATAAACATAAATACAGGGTGATCCGTTTAAAAACCATATATTTATTTCAGACTGAAGTTATCGAATATATTCGAAAATTATGTTAAAATATGGCGTTTATTGCTGCCAATCATTCTGTATATTATTATTATTATTATTATTATCATAATGCAATTATGAAACTATACATTAAAAACTCCCAGGCCGGATATTTTGGTAAGTAATAGAGATATTTTAATTCTGTAAAAGCCAGTTTACAGAGCACTAAGAGAGCTTCAGTTTTAGAAATAAATTGATTTTAAATAGGTCAATATGTAGATGGCGCTGCGTTCAATAATTTTTTGTTTCGATGGGAGGATTTTTCTTGTGTAGCGTATCTTGTAAAAAAATGCATTTTTAAGCAGATTTTATTCTATGAACTAATTCGATAAATCTAGCCATTTTTGATATACAGAGTGGTTCATTCAAAACAGTTTCATCCTGTTTTTCAGCATTAATCATTGAATTTTAAGAAAATGCTGAAACAGGTCGATTTTTATTCCAAATTAAAAAAATGTTTACAATACAGACATCTGTCACGTGTCAACCCCCTCCCTTGCACTTCTCCAACACCTTAATTTTAAATAGGTAATGTACCATGTATGGCACATCATTGAAAAGGTAATTTAATTGGGGATTCAGAAATATTTCTGTACATTGCACTACTTAAATTTTATCGCTTTCTAGTGAGATAAAAAACTACTACGTATTATAGAGTGTGACACTACAATGTGTAGTACATCATTAAAAAGATAATTTTATGGGGAATTTAGAAATATGACTGTTCATTGCGCTACTCTTAATTGTACCGCCCTCGATCGGGATAAAAAACTACGAATTATAAAGTGTGATACCTTATACGTATTATAGGGTGTGACATTACAATTAGTACATCATTAAAAAAAATAATTTTATGAGGAATTTAGAAATATGACTGTTCATTGCGATACTTTTAACTGTACCGCCCTTGATCGGAATAAAAAACTAAGTATTATAAAGTGTGATACCTTATTTGAAAGCAAATTTAATTACTAATTCAATGGACCACATAACATTAATATAAATATCCTTTATATTGCACTTACAATAGTTTGAAAATTAGTAATGCATTATTTTAAACATTATTGTTAATTTTATTCTGTTGCAAGTGCAATATGGAAATATTTATATTAATTTTATGTGGGCATTGAATTAGTAATTAAATTAGCTTTCAAATGAAGTGTCACACTTTATGATACGTTACAGGTTTTTTTATCCCGTCGCTAAAATTAAAAGTATCGTATTAAGAAGTCATATTTCTGACTTCCACATAAAATTACCTTTTTAATGATGTGCCATACATGGTACATTCCGTATTTAAAATTAAGGGGTTGGAGAAATGGAAGGGAGGGGTTTGACACATGACAGATGTCTGTATTGTAAAAATGTGTTTAATTTGGAATAAAAATCAACATGTTTCAGCACTTTCTAAAAATCTAATGATTAATGCCGAAAAACAGGATGAAATTGTTTTGAGTGACCCAATCTGTATATCAAAAATTGCTAGATTTATTGAATTAGTTTATAGAGCAAAATTTGCTTAAAAATGCATTTTTTACAAGCTATATAAGAAAGATCCTCCCATCGAAAAAACAATATTGAGCGCAGCGCCATCTACATATTGACCTATTAAAAATTAATTTATATCTAAAACTGAAGCTCCCTTAGCGCTCTATGAACTGACTTTTACAGAATTAAAATATCTCTATTACTTAAAAAAATATCCGGCCTGGGAGTTTTTATTGGTACACCCTGTATACCTATATAAGAAATAAATAAATAAAGAAAGAGTTGAAATTATATATTATTTTTTATAGTTGACGTACATACAGAAAAAAATGTTTTAATTACCAGTATTTGATAAAATTCATAAATTCATTGTAACTCAATACTCTTTAATTAGAATTTATAAACCCAATCCATTTTCCATACTTTTTCACACATTCAGTACCACTCCATAAATCTTAATCATAATAAATGTGTCTTTATTACTGTAATTACCTACTTGCTTGAATTTGGAAGATTAACATTATGCTATTCATATATTTCTCAACGAGTGACACTTAATTTTGTTTCATGATATACCCGTGTGCATTTGTAAGTATGTATAATAAATATTTAATTTTTGCATTCGTAATAATTCGTTATTATTTATTGATTTTATAAATAAGTAGATAATAAATATATTATATAATTAAAATAAAATGGATTAAAAAAATACGTGTTTTTTATTGGTATCTTACGTAAAACAAATAAGGAACTCTTTTTGTAATTTATGTGTGACCCATGTACATGTTTCCCAAGTACTTACTGTATTTTTAATTTAATTGTTATTTATGTATCAAGGGTATCAACTTTAAGTGTATATGCCCTCGGGTGACTTGGGGTTTGGCCCAATACATTTTTTGTCTAACTAGTATGTTATTGTATCTATATTATAAATATTAAAAAAAAAATCTTAATTGAGTTTGACTTTAATAACCAGATATTGAAACATGAATAAATAAAATCTATTTATTATGTTATTTTGAATCAGACTCTGAGTAGTCTATTAGATCTGATTGAGCTAGAGATTCAAAGCTTTGGCCATAATCCTCATCTTCCTCTAGCTCTGACTCGTGTACCATTGATTCTGTATTCGTCTTTGTGTCTCTCTGCATCATCCTTTTCTTCACTTTCTGTTTGTTCGATTAACTCTGATTCTGTTTTTGATTTATGTGTTGGCTCTAAGTTAGGCTCTTATTGTACAACTCACTAATTTTTCCAGCAGAAGTCTTCATCTCTTGTTCAATTATTCGGTCTTCTTCCTTCCTATTTCTTCATCTTCTTCTTCTTCTGCTTTTTCATCATTATTGTCATAATATTCTTTAGTTTTTTCTGTTAAAGCATTTCCAGTTTCTCATTTCCATATGGTTCACCAAATTTTTATGAGGCAACTTTTCGTATTCTTTTTTTAAATTTACAGTTACATTTGATTGATCTCAATATTTCCTTAAAGTCCTCGTCTAATTCATCTTCAATTTCTTTATTTTTTCCCTATATATCTATCGCCATTTGTGTACATATTTGAATTGGGCTCTTGTTTTGGCTTTATCAGTTCCGGTTCTTCTTCTGAAGATTGTTCTCCATTTTTAGACATTGATGCTTCTTCGTATTTTCCAATATCTTCATCTTCCTCTGTAACATCTTTGTCTTCTTCGTCAATCTCTTTATCGTATTCATCAAGCTTTTTGTCTACTTTAATTTCTTTGTGTTCTCGTTTAACTTCTTCTTTGTTTTTTTTTATATATTTAGCTTTTTTATTTATATTTTGACAAAGATCTGATTCCGGATCGGAGTTCATAAATGCTTTTTCCAATTCTGATTCTGCCATTTGGTCTAACTACAAAACTTTTCCAAGTACTGGTTCATTTGATTTTTCCAATATTTCTCGAATTTGTTCTTCACCTACGCTGTTGTTCTCTTTTTCTCTCTCGATTTCTTCTTCGTTTTTGTTTTCTTTTTTTTTATTGTATTTTCATCTTCTTTAAATTCTTTTACTTTGATTGTTTCTAATCCAGAATGATCACTTGTCTGTAACTCTTATGGCTTAATGGCTCATACACTGTTTTAAGTTTTATTTAATTTTACAAACAAAAAAATAAATTATAACTGGTGAGGATTGAACTCCCAACCATCAGGTTCAAAGACAAACGCGCTAGGCTTTACACCAACCAGACATGTTAAATATGAGTGTTAAAAACAGGGTAATTTATTTTTAATATTTTAAATATCATTTAAATATTAAGGAAAATGAGTTTGAATATTAAATGTTCAACTAACAGATTCAGATTAGTCTACATTTCCTTTTAAAATACCGATTAGCTTTATAATAACAACCTTTCTAATGAACATAGGCGTGTGCAAAAAGTAACTTTCCGCCTATAAGCGGCAATAATGTCAAACTATGACAATTCATGGAAAACGTCAACTTTCCAGTTAGATTTGAATGTGCAAAAGCCTACATTGGATAGTTATCGTAAAAAAAATATATTTAACTGATAGATGTTTTAATTAAAAGGCATTTGAGCTTACCTTGTATCCCATCTCATAATAGCAGAATCCTTTTCCATGAAATATATAAGCACTGAATCACTATCTGATACAATTCCATCGACTCTATTTGTAGCATTATATAACAACAAAATGTCCTAAAAATGAAGTACATTTGAAAATGAAATCCTTATTATTTGGGACATTACCAACGATCACTGTGAGCCAGATGAGGAGACTAAAAATATGCCATTGAAAGATCTCAAAAATAAATGATGGCACTGTTTTCTTATATCTATTTATTACTACAGTCTTCAAACTAGAAAAAATATATCTTTAATATTTTGCTCAAAATATAATTCCTAATTCCACAAAAAAATGTTTCTTAAGCAAGCCTTTTGGAAAAATTCATATACATCGAGCCTATAATTCTTCTTCTTTTTAACTGTCAGTTTGAATTTAATTCGGAACCGTGCGTAGTTGCCACGGACCTGACTCGTATATATGTTATTTTCAGTCATGACCTACTTTAGAAACATTTTTTCACTCACTTTATATAATTTCGTTATTATTCCTATACCGTGATTTCGTGGGACGCTGAAAAAAAGTATTTTTTTTTTTAAATTTCAATTCATGACAGTTCCAATCTATAGAAAATGTTCGCCTTTGATAATGGCATTCTTGAAATTTCAAAAAATTGTCGATAAAATTCGGACAACTTATTTTATCGCCAACCGTCCATAAAACCATACATTACCATAGCGATTTTCGGAAGTAAACAAACACTTTATCTCATTGTAAAAATCAAATATTTTATCTGTCAAATATTTATCAACATAACCATGATCGTCTGACAGAAATAGTCAGTAACTAATTTGGTTTGTATTCCCTGTTATTTTTCTGCGTGTTTATGTTGTCATACTAAAATGTGATGTTATAATATCTCCTTTTTTATTAATTATAATTATTTACGGTTGGCGATAAAGTTTGTATGGACTAAGTTAACAAAGTGTTTCTATCGAACTCTCTTGTTACTCGCCTCGCTCTGCTTATAATTTTAGAGTCGTTCGATAAAGAATCACTTTGCTGACTTGGTACATAAATAACTATCACACTATTAATTTTAAAATGAATGAGTTCATTTATTACAGGATTTGTTTAACAACTTAAATTAACTTATTATCATCTTATTTTAAATTTTATACATAAATCTAAAAAGATTATTTTCAAACCTCCATCTTCATTTTATAAATTGAATAGTCCATTTCGATTTCACTTTAAATGAATTTATTTTACGATTATTTTGTAATGCTATATTAATTGGAAACCGTAATTACTTCCACTGTTATTGCCATTGGTTTTAGTTTATTATGATCTGTTTCGCAATAAGGTCAATTTATTCATTATTTTGACATGTGATGCTAATAGGAAAATAGAAATATAAATGATGTTGGCGTACAGTAGTAATAATAAATGGTAATAAGCAAAAGTAAATTATTTTTATAATCATAAATTATTTAAAGAATAAAGCAGTTTCAAGGATCTGGATTTACAGAGGAGTGATGGTATTTTTCTTTGTTTGATACAAATTAATAGTTATTAAAAAACACGTTTTTAACGCACGTGTCTACGTTTATATAGAAAACGTGCCACATAACAGTTTCTATGATAATGGAAAAATAAAATAAATAAAAGGTATATTTATTATATAGAAAGTGTTTTTTATTTATAAAATATATTTTACAAGCCCGTTCTTAAATTATAAGTTAAATCACGTGATAATATTATTACTAATCTAATAACTTTTGTTTGAAAATATTTATTTAAAAATCAATAATAAGAAAGATATAACGATGTTGAATTACCTTTTTCGCATCCTGTATATTAAAGTTTGAATTATTTTAACAAATCTACATTTCATCACGACGCGATGATAAACAAAACCAGTATTTTAATGAATTTTGAGATTGATGACATCATTTCTAAAACAACAGTAGCCATATTAATTCCTTTACTTTCTGACATGACATGTTCTAGATTAGTTTCGTAACTATTTTAAACGAGCATATATAGGGTGGTTCAAAAAAAATGTGTGGAATAATGAATTTAACTTTTGAAATATCGATAATATTAAAAAATAATTTAAATAAAAGTTGTTTTTTTAGTTCATTTCAATTTTTATGGTGACATTAACAAAGGGCGAGATTTTTTTTTTAATTATAACCCCCTCAAGAATTTTAAAGAGGCTATTATTGAACCGAGCGATAGGCGTCAAAGTTGTATAAATTTCCTTAAAAGTTTTTGTTGTAGGTTTTTTTTGAAGCTTCACTTCGTTTGCCTGAAATTCATTGTTACTTCGACATTCAGTGTAAATGGCAGATATAATAGGTGTTAATAGTAGAATAATCAGCTACCGTTTTAAAAAACAATGCGTACAGAAAAAGAAAGAATTGAAATTTTAATAATAGTTGGATCTAGTGACCGAAAAAGGATGTACATTATTTAATGCCACGTGCCCGGAAAGGGAGTCTCTGACCCAATCATGTGTAAGCAAAATTTTAAAAAAATTGTGAATCCGTAAAATGGTCAATCAAAAACTGCAACTGGTGGAGATGTTGCCTTGAGGTGTAGATGTTGCCCTGAGGTAAAGATCTTGCCCTGAATATGCTATTGCAAGTCCAGGAAGTACTTACAGTTTCTTGTCAAGACGTTGTCCTTCAGTTATGCGTCTGTGCAAAGGTTATTTAAAAAAGAAAGATTGAGTCCTTATTGGGTGCATTTGTTGCAAAAATTAAGTGAGGACGATTTTGATGGAACGTTGTAATCAGGATCCAAATTCCACAAGATAAATTTTATTCTCGGATGAGGCCATATTCATGCTGAACTGTTTTGTTAACTGCCACAATTGCGACTACTGGCCCGACCAAAACCTGTATTGGCCAGAGGAAGCACACACAACACCTAAAAACATCAGTGTAAGGACAGGAATCATTGCCCATTTTTTATTGAGGGCAATGTAACTGCAGAACGATATTTAAATCTCCTCCAGATATATATCGTTGGGAAAAGAATGTAATATACGACACATTTGGTTCCAGCATGACGATGCTTCACCACATTTTGGTTCATCAGAAACTTACACAGGTGTTTCCGAACAGGTGGATTGGTAGACGAGGGCCTGCTAGGTCTGCAGACCTAACACCACTTGATTTTGATGGGGTCATTTGAAGTCAGTAGTGTTCAGAAATAGGCCGGACAATCTGCAGGTTCCCAGAGAATTAATAATTGACGAAATTTACAATGTTTAAAAAGTTTGGTTAATATAAAACAAGAATTCGAAAATCATTTGGGCCACTTTATTGCCGTTAACGGTGAACATTTTATTTTAAGTGTTTTAGATAATTGTTTTAGTGTTTTTATGCATGATTTTGAATCAAGATTTTTGTTGAATTCTATGCCAATTTGCTCAAAAATATTCTTATGTACTATACTGATACACCATTGTAATAAAAAAATAACCTCTTTAAAATTCCGATGTAAAGAGAGGGGTGGACTCCGTATTTTTTTCCTAAGCTGACAATGTCGCCATAAAATTTAAAATGAACTATAAAATAACTTTCATTAAGATTATTTTTTTTTTTCGATATATTTTCGATATATTTTCGATATATTTACGATATATTTTCGATATATTTTAGATATATTTTAGATATATTTTCGATATATTTTCGATATATTTTCGATATATTTTCGATATATTTTCGATATATTTTCGATATATTTTCGATATATTTTCGATATATTTTCGATATATTTTCGATATATTTTCGATATATTTTCGATATATTTTCGATATATTTTCGATATATTTTCGATATATTTTCGATATATTTTCGATATATTTTCGATATATTTTCGATATATTTTCGATATATTTTCGATATATTTTCGATATATTTTCGATATATTTTCGATATATTTTCGATATATTTTCGATATATTTTCGATATATTTTCGATATATTTTCGATATATTTTCGATATATTTTCGATATATTTTCGATATATTTTCGATATATTTTCGATATATTTTCGATATATTTTCGATATATTTTCGATATATTTTCGATATATTTTCGATATATTTTCGATATATTTTCGATATATTTTCGATATATTTTCGATATATTTTCGATATATTTTCGATATATTTTCGATATATTTTCGATATATTTTCGATATATTTTCGATATATTTTCGATATATTTTCGATATATTTTCGATATATTTTCGATATATTTTCGATATATTTTCGATATATTTTCGATATATTTTCGATATATTTTCGATATACGAGGGATGTTTCCAAAATTCTGTGAATTTAGCTAAAATTTTTATTATTTTTTTTTTTAAGGTGAAGGGTGAGAAAAAGTCCTTTATATCTCACAAGGAAAGCCAATGTTTAATTGTTTAACAAAACATTGAGTGCGACCGGTTTCGAAGTGTTATCACTTCATCTTCAGGCTCGCCTAGTGGAAAGGAGAATATGTGGTGTAAGGTGTGTTGGAAACAAAACGATATATAAAATAATAAAAAAGAGAAAACTCACCATACTCTCCATCCACTAGGGAATACTACAAAAACAAGTTTCATCAATTTAGGGTTGAAATAAATTGTAAAATAAACCGATTTACACGTAATAAAAAGTTAAAAATATTTGAAAAAACAAATATTAGTCAATTATAGTAAAAATTTTAAAATATTCAAGACTATACAAAAACAAATCACATACATTAAACAGATTAAAAGATAAGGCCTATTTTAAACATTGTTGTTTTTTTAAAAAAATTAACATTTTGTGAAAGGAGACCTGTCAAGTTAAGGCCTCTACAGGTGGTGGTAAGTATTATAACGAAAACATTCTTGGGTAAACTTATGACAGGGTATAGTTAATAAGATGTAAACTATGAGTGAAGAATTATTTATTATCTATTATATAAGATTTGGGCCATGAACCAATCACCAAGTGTATGTGATGTTGTAGGAAGAAGAAAGAAGAAGAAATGACTGGGTTAACTGTTGTGAAGCAACTGAAGAATAAAAGAAGAAGAAAATGACGCATGTGGATATCAGACAATCTAACCTAATCTTTACACGTGCTCGTTGGTTTCTTATGGGAAAAAATATAAAAATTACTTACTGAAATGTACCCCTTGCAAGAAGATATGTGAATAGAAAGGGGTACATTTCAGTAAGTAATTTTTATATTTTTTCCCATAAGAAACCAACGAGCACGTGTAAAGATTAGGTTAGATTGTCTGATATCCACATGCGTCATTTTCTTCTTCTTTTATTCTTCAGTTGCTTCACAACAGTTAACCCAGTCATTTCTTCTTCTTTCTTCTTCCTACAACATCACATACACTTGGTGATTGGTTCATGGCCCAAATTTTATATAATAGATAATAAATAATTCTTCACTCATAGTTTACATCTTATTAACTATACCCTGTCATAAGTTTACCCAAGAATTTTTTCGTTATAATACTTACCACCACCTGTAGAGGCCTTAACTTGACAGGTCTCCTTTCAAAAAATGTTAATTTTTTTAAAAAAACAACAATGTTTAAAATAGGCCTTATCTTTTAATCTGTTTAATGTATGTGATTTGTTTTTGTATAGTCTTGAATATTTTAAAATTTTTACTATAATTGACTAATATTTGTTTTTTCAAATATTTTTAACTTTTTATTACGTGTAAATCGGTTCATTTTACAATTTATTTCAACCCTAAATTGATGAAACTTGTTTTTGTAGTATTCCCTAGTGGATGGAGAGTATGGTGAGTTTTCTCTTTTTTATTATTTTATATATCGTTTTGTTTCCAACACACCTTACACCACATATTCTCCTTTCCACTAGGCGAGCCTGAAGATGAAGTGATGACACTTCGAAACCGGTCGCACTCAATGTTTTGTTAAACAATTAAACATTGGCTTTCCTTGTGAGATATAAAGGACTTTTTCTCACCCTTCACCTTAAAATTACCTCAACTCACACATGGCTACCCCCCTTGTCAATATTATTTTTTTAATTTTCATTAATATTACAATGTAGTTTTTCAACATTATATTTATCCCAACGGTAAACTAATTATTTTATGCCGCCCCCAAAGAACTTTTTCGGTGTCCTCAATCCACCTATTTATGGCACGTTTTACGTCAGTTAAACTTTCCAAATCTGGGAACAGATGATAATCACTGAGTGCAAGATCCGGGGAATAAGGTGGGTGCGGAAGCAATTCCCATCGTAAATAGTTCAAACATCCTTCGTTTTTCTTGCTGTGTGTGGTCTTGCATTATCCTGCTACAATAATGCACTTTTAAGCAACTTTCCAGGCCGTTTTTTGACAAGTTCCTGTCGTAGAGGTCCGGATAATAAATTCGAATAATATTCTGCGTTAATTGTAGTACCTTTCGATAATCCATAATCCATAAAAATAATCTCTTCACGATGCTAGAATACAGTAACAGACGGAACTGCACGCGTCTTAAGTGGAGGTATTTCTTCAGGTTTGCGCCATTCTTTGGATTGACTTTTGGTCTTAGGATTGAAATAAGGAATCGACGTTTCGTCAGTGGTTATTATTCGTTGCCAAAATTTATTACCGTAACGGGCTAACAGTTCTTGAAGTTGACGACAAGTATCAGACCTATTGAGTTTATGTTTTGGTCCCAACAGCCTTGGCACCCAGCGCGCCGAAACCTTGCTGACACCCAAATAATCATGCAAGATGTCATGGAGCTTGTCCTGTACCTATCCCTAGGCGTACACTAATTTGAAGAATAGTGATTCGCCTGTCGTCTTCGACGGCAGTAATGTTTTTTTTTATTCATCGACGTGCTTGGGCGTCCACTGCGTGGATCGTCTTCTAGTGTTGTTCTACCGGTTTTAAAACGATCGATACACCGATAAACAGTACTTTTGGATTCTGCAGACTCACCAAATACTCCTTGCAGACGCTGAATAATTTCTGTTTTCACACCTTCTTTCCATCAAAAGAGATTTTGGTCTTTGAGATTTTGCTGCGTCTTCCATGGTTATAAAAACAGTGCTATGAAAACGCATCTATATCAGTCGAACACCTAAATCAGACTGAACAATATTGCACTAGATAGTTGCATAAACATGTCAAGACTTGTCTGGCACCAATAACATTACCTATAAGTTCTGAGTAATTTAATTATAGCACAATTCCCAGAACTTTGAAAAAATCCCTCGTATTTTCGATATTATTCCACACAATTTAGCCACCCTGTATATAAAATCCAAAGCCGGGTTTACATAAAGATAAGGTCAAATTTAAGTAATACTAATGAATTTTTTTGGCTTGAAGAATGTTGTGTTAATGAACTGATTGTCATATTTTTACTTTTTATGAGTTATCATTTTTAAAAATAAGGCTTATTTCTTCATCCAGCCCAAGATTATACATATATTCGTATAATTAACAATATGGCTAATGATGAGGCTGCTTAGCACTTTAAAAATTCATTAATTAATTTAATTCCAAACTATTTCAATGATTTCAACACCTCTTTAATCTATTTTTAGTTTTGATGCTAATATCAACATTTTCCAGATTCAAAACAAATCAGATACACATTCAGGCACATAATTATTTGTTTTCCTCCATCACAGTTTTAACTATATGTAGCTCGTCAAACAATTCGAATAATTCGTAAAATTTAACATATCGCAACAGAAAGATTTTCGTTCACTACCAATTAATAGCCTTGGATACCTTAGGGTTCAGGTAATAAAAACCAACGCTTTTGTACTATTTATATTTAGAAAGTTAAGTACATTCGGTTTTCTAGTTAATTCTAACGACAACGCCCAAGAATCTACGATTTCGTATTTGTACCAATATTACCGTTAAATGTCAAAATGTCGGGGGTCCACGTCTTGAATGACTGAGTCGACCTTCCGAACAATACGATTTAATACGCGAATGTTAATTGTACAACTGGGAGAATAAGTAGAGCATCAAAACATTGTGTAATACTATACAACTTTAAAACAAGATTTTACTTTCAATTAAGCCAATGCTAAACTACTGAAATTTTTATTTATGCTCCCATGAAATAAATAAAGAATTCATAAGTAACGTTGTATTTCAGAAATCTGGTGTACCTACAAGTGTTAATAAATTAAATAGAATAATACTTTTTTTAATCAAAGTTTAGTGTGTATTTCTTTAATATCTCAATTTGTTTTATAACATATATATGTTTTTGACTGGCACTTTAATAATATTTATTTTCAAATGAAAGTGATAGTTGTCATATTGTGAGTTGGCCACAGCACTCTACTTATTTTGTAGTTCATTCTCTACCGTCATTTAAATTATGACCTTTTCTAAAATGTAGCATTTTCTTTAAACCGTCACATTTCACAAACAAATTAAGATATCGTGGTAAATAAAAAAACAAGGTGTTGAAAACAAATCAGTCTTCTTGATAAAGTTAATTGTGTGCAGATCTACTAGCAGAATTAACCTACAGGGTGTGTCAAAAGTAGAGGAAAAAATTGTTTTCTTTTCCCCCCTGTATATCTGGCGAGTACTAAATTACTTTTAGATGTCCTAAGAATAATCTTAAAACAACAGTATTTTATCTAAAAGTTGCTAAAAAAATAAATCAGCCTCCGCATTTGAAAGTTAGAGCAATTTTTAAATAAATCATTATTTTGAATGGATCGAATTTTAAGTCGGTGAGTGTAGTTAACATCTTGATAGTATTTGATTTAAAAGCAAAATGTATTACACTTGACACCATACTGGGTAACAATGAGACTAGGACTAGGTACAAACATAACAGATATAATTTCAAATTGCGTAGGCCTATACAAAATGGCCTACTTTCAATTTAATCGGAAATGACTTTTTTTTTGTTAAGAGTATTGTTACTAGTCATTATTGACTAACCTACAAATTTAATCTAAAAATTTTATAAACTAATTACTTATCTAAGAAGTACCATTGTTAATTGTTTCTATAGGAAAGCAAGTTGGCGTGACGATTCATTACACTGTTTTACACTAGCACTAACATTAACGTTCACTGCACTAGCTCAAATAGTTTCTTCCTTTTGAGCCTTCTGTTGAGTGTAGAGTTGTCCAGTAATTGCAGCGCTTCTTCGTTGACGTGGGAGTGGAGTCGACCCTCATGTTTCGCGGCAAATCTCTTTATTTCTTCTTCGATTGTTGGCATCTTCAGATCTCTATGAAGATAATCGTTTCGATAGAACCAAGGTGCATCAACAGTGCATCTTAGGACTTTATTTTGGAAAACTTGTAGCATGTTGATATTACTCTTGCTGGCACATCTCCATAGCTGTATGCCATAAATCCAGATTGGTTTTAGGATTTGTCTATAAATCAGCAGTTTGTTGTACACTGACAATTTGGATTTTCTTCTTAGGAGCCAATACATGTTTTTGAATTTAAGTTCAAGTTCTTTACGCTTTTTTTATGTGTTCTTTCCATTTAAGTCTTACATCTAGGTTCATCCCTAGGCATTTGGCCGAATCGTGATGCAGAATAACGTCATTGTTTATTCTTATTTGTTTTTGTTCATTTGGTCGAAGAGTAAAATCAACATGCAATGATTTAGTTTGATTTATTTTTAGTTTCCACTTTTTTTGTCCATCGATTGATTCTGTTGCAGGTTTCCTAAAGTTTTTCTGAGGACTCTGTATTAGTTCCGCCAACTGCCAATATTGCAGTATCATCCGCAAATGTTGCTATTTTAACACATTGTTGTTGAGGGATATCGCTGGTGTATAATAAGTAAATAACCGGTACCAGCACACTGCCTTGTGGGACACCTGCTTTCATTTCTTTCATTTCGGAGTATGCCTCGTCTTGCTTTACTCTAAACATTCTTCCCGTTAGATATGATTGTGAAATGTCGACATATTGTCTAGGGAGCATTTTTTCAAGTTTCTGTATCAGGCCAGCGTGCCAAACCTTATCAAATGCTTGGGCTACGTCAAGAAATATAGCTGAGCATATATATTTTTCTTCGTAAGCTTTTTCGATGATATCGGCTATCCTGTGTACTTGATCTATTGTCGAGTGTTTGTTTCTAAAATCAACTTGGTGCGAAGGGATCAGATTTTTATTTTCAATTATTGATTTTAGTCGTTTCAGTAGTAGTTTTTTAACCGACTTCAAAAAAGGAGGAGGTTCTCAATTCGTCGCAATATTTATTTTTTAAATTTTTTTTTATGTATGTTCAGCAATAATTCTTTAACACGGTGTCTGATTTCAATGATTCTTTTTTGTTAGAAAGGGGGTACTTCAGGGGTGGTCCCATATAAATTTGGTCAAAATCTAATAATTTAGTCCATGAGAAAATCCTCATTGTATAAATATAGATCATTAGGCAGTCGAGAGATTCTTGATGATTTTTCTTCTTTATGGACTTATTCAGATAAGAATGTGTGTTATCCCTTCTAAATATTTTTGTACTAATTCTATGTAAAAATAATATCTTTTAACTCTTCATTTTTTATGTATGTTTATAATTCTTTATAATTCTTTATAATTCTTTACCACCTTGTCCTATTTATATGATTCTTTTTTTTGTTAGTAAGGGAGTACCTCAGGGGTAAGATGTGGTTTTTGCACGTTTTTGAAGTCGATTTTTTTAAATTTTTAATTTCTAATACTTGTCAAATAACTTAGATACTATCGTTAACAATGTTATAGGTCTTCAGCCATTTTCCACGCATCAGGTATATATTTAAGGCGAAATGCTGCATTTATGAGGTATGTCAATTTAACAATATCCTTCCGTGGTATTTTCTTTATTATTTCTCCAGTAATAAAGTCATATCCTGGGGCTTTCTGTGAGTTGATGTTAGTCTGAATTTCTTTCGTATCTTCATTAGGGGTAACTCGTCTAATTTCAAGTTGTTCCATATTATGGATCGTTTCGTTAGGAGTGTCTTGAGTTTCATCTAATTGAAACGTCTTTTGTATGTGGTCAGCGAAAATATCAGCTTTCTGTTGATTGTCTCTTGCCCATCTGTTATCTGCTATTCTGATAGGAGGACATTGTTCACACGAATTCTTCATCTTTTTGGTTACCTTCCAGAGCGAATAATCAGTTTCTTTTTCATCTATTAGCCCTATTAGGTATCTGCTGAAGGATTCTTCTTTGTGATTTAGGATTTTTCTTCTCAGTCTTTGGGTGGCCCTATTTAATATATTTTTATCTTCTGGTGATCTTGTCATCTGCCATTTTCTTATTTTTCTTTTTTCTGCTACCAATTCTCTTATCTCGACAGGATAATTTTTTCTAGCTGCTAATCTTCTTACTTTTGGAGTGTTCCTCCATGCAGCTTGCTGGATTCCAACTATAAACCTTTCCAGTTCTTTATCTAGCTGATTTTTTGTTTTTAGTGTTACGGTCAATTGAATAGTATTTGTCCTCTTGAAAACCTTCCCTATTAGTTTTACGTTTTGCTAGGGTCGGTTTTACTTCTTTTTATCACTTAAGATTACTGCAGAATGGTCTGAATCCATATCAAAGTTTTCTTCTACTTGTGAAAAGTTTGGTGAAATTTTCCTCAGAATAAACAAATCCAAAAGGTCTGGAATCTTATTTGGGTCGGTGGGCCAATAGGTGCGTTTTTCAGAAGATTGGTATGTACAACCAAGTTCTGATGGAGCTCGGTGCAATTCTTTTCCTTTGACTGTGGTTAAAAATTACTTATGACAATTTTGCCAAATTTATCAATTAAATTTAAAATAAATCCTTTCATATAAAAATACATTTCAAACGTGTTTTTTATGAAAATCTTATTATTTTAAATTGTATCCATAAAGGGCCATTTCGCCATTAGATAGAAAATTTTAATACCTATCTGACAATGAATATCTATTTATGTAATACAAAAATGTTTCTATTTTTTAATGAATATTAATAAATTTTAATTGCAAAGTTTAGATGATAACATTAGAATATCTTTCAAAACTTCAAACACTAAAGATAAAATCGCACAAATTTTTATGTGTCTTTTTATGGATGCTTCTTAACCTTTGACAAGTAAGATTTTCTGATTTTCTTACAGATAATTTTGTGTTTATACAAATGTTTTAATCAAAAACGTTCACTAGTTTTGTATATTAAAAAGTTTAAAACAATTTTTAATTTCACATTCGATATTGTAATTTCATCTCCAGTTCATCTTTTACTTACATTGAATCCACTAAAAAATTGTTTAAGTAAGAGTGTTAACTCAAAACTGTAATTAGGCTGTTTGAACTAAATTTGTTACAACTATTTTCATAATTAAAGGAGATTATTAACGTTGCCCTAGTCTCATTGTTACCTGGTATACTCTTATGTAGGTATCTAGAAGATTTAGAATATGCAGCTGATTATGCGTCAAAAACCATTAAGTAACCTCTCCATTCTCTAGAGATTTCGTATTAAAGATATCATTTACTAAAAGGTTAACAATTGGGGCCTAAAACTGAACGCTGTGGTACACCAGAAACATTTTAAATTACCTTCTTAAGAAGTTAAAAAAACTGATATAATGAATGAACGTATCTACTTGTATATTAAAATTGTGACCTTTTTGTTGCAAATACAGAATGCATCGTAAACAGTTTTCTATCTCTACCAGAGCGCACCAGCAGCGCCTAGTTTTTTTATCGATAGTCTCAAATCCCCATTACTTTCTTCGACATACGATCATCTGGCTTAACCACACACGTCCGCATATTGGTATATATCTTTCTTCTTTGACAAAAAGTGAAACTGACATATCCTAACTGGTCGTACTACTTATTATCTATTAGTATTTTAAGAGAATTTAATCTGTAGAAAGTTGTAAGTTGTTCTTGTGCGAGGTAAAGATTCTAAATTCGAATTTCCGGTAGCCCGGCTATTAATTTGATTTATTGGCGTTAAAATAATTTGTTCAGTTCCGTATTAAGGAGACGTTTGAAGTTATACTAGAAGCTGATACAAAATATGTCAGTCATCGCTTTAAATAATGGACTTTTTACAATTTGTGATATATTAAATTTCGAATATCGCTAAAGAGTTGCATACTTTGCATTACGAGAAACATCCGATAGTTTTTGATTATACTGTGGATCAACAAATATTGAAAAGACTTCCTGAAGTTAAAGATCTTGAAATGTGTTATTACCTTTCAAATTTCTTTTTTTACAATAAAAAAAAAATTGTTCAGTTCCGTATTAAGGAGACGTTTGAAGTTATACTAGAAGCTGATACAAAATATGTCAGTCATCGCTTTAAATAATGGACTTTTTTACAATTTGTGATATATTAAATTTCGAATATCGCTAAAGAGTTGCATACTTTGCATTACGAGAAACATCCGATAGTTTTTGATTATACTGTGGATCAACAAATATTGAAAAGACTTCCTGAAGTTAAAGATCTTAAAATGTGTTATTACCTTTCAAATTTCTTTTTTTACAATAAAAAAAAATTTGTTCAGTTCCGTATTAAGGAGACGTTTGAAGTTATACTAGAAGCTGATACAAAATATGTCAGTCATCGCTTTAAATAATGGACTTTTTACAATTTGTGATATACTAAATTTCGAATATCGCTAAAGAGTTGCATACTTTGCATTACGAGAAACATCCGATAGTTTTTGATTATACTGTGGATCAACAAATATTGAAAAGACTTCCTGAAGTTAAAGATCTTAAAATGTGTTATTACCTTTCAAATTTCTTTTTTTACAATAAAAAAAAATTTGTTCAGTTCCGTATTAAGGAGACGTTTGAAGTTATACTAGAAGCTGATACAAAATATGTCAGTCATCGCTTTAAATAATGGACTTTTTACAATTTGTGATATACTAAATTTCGAATATCGCTAAAGAGTTGCATACTTTGCATTACGAGAAACATCCGATAGTTTTTGATTATACTGTGGATCAACAAATATTGAAAAGACTCCCTGAAGTTAAAGATCTTAAAATGTGTTATTACCTTTCAAATTTCTTTTTTTACAATAAAAAAAAAATTTGTTCAGTTCCGTATTAAGGAGACGTTTGAAGTTATACTAGAAGCTGATACAAAATATGTCAGTCATCGCTTTAAATAATGGACTTTTTACAATTTGTGATATATTAAATTTCGAATATCGCTAAAGAGTTGCATACTTTGCATTACGAGAAACATCCGATAGTTTTTGATTATACTGTGGATCAACAAATATTGAAAAGACTTCCTGAAGTTAAAGATCTTAAAATGTGTTATTACCTTTCAAATTTCTTCTTTTACAATAAAAAAAAATTTGTTCAGTTCCGTATTAAGGAGACGTTTGAAGTTATACTAGAAGCTGATACAAAATATGTCAGTCATCGCTTTAAATAATGGACTTTTTACAATTTGTGATATACTAAATTTCGAATATCGCTAAAGAGTTGCATACTTTGCATTACGAGAAACATCCGATAGTTTTTGATTATACTGTGGATCAACAAATATTGAAAAGACTCCCTGAAGTTAAAGATCTTAAAATGTGTTATTACCTTTCAAATTTCTTTTTTTACAATAAAAAAAAAATTTGTTCAGTTCCGTATTAAGGAGACGTTTGAAGTTATACTAGAAGCTGATACAAAATATGTCAGTCATCGCTTTAAATAATGGACTTTTTACAATTTGTGATATATTAAATTTCGAATATCGCTAAAGAGTTGCATACTTTGCATTACGAGAAACATCCGATAGTTTTTGATTATACTGTGGATCAACAAATATTGAAAAGACTTCCTGAAGTTAAAGATCTTGAAATGTGTTATTACCTTTCAAATGTCTTTTTTTACAATAAAAAAAAAATTGTGTCATTACAAATTGGGCATTAGGTTTTCTTATAAGACAAACATATCAATTTACAAGTTTAAAAGTAATAAAATATATGTATTTTACTTTATTATTAACACAATTAGAGTTTATTTTACTAGTATAAGCACAAAAACCTCGGATAGATTTAGACTCATTAGAGAAAATACAGAATGAATTCTTGCGATACATGTATTACAAAAAAAATGTACCTAATGTCTGGCCAGTGGCGGCTTGTTGTAATTTAAAATGGGTCTTCACTTTTTCCAATAATTTTATAATTTGTAAGTTCGGTTCAAAACTTTGTACAAGAGCCAATATCGCTTTTTTTATTATTTGAGTTTGTATTAAATGTAGTTATTATTATCAACAACATCATACTGCTTTCAATCACTACAACTATTAATAAATGAATATTTTAGTTAGTGTAATATTTGTTTTATTTTAAATACGTTGAAAACCATCTATAAACATTATTAGTTAGTAAACTGACTTTTCTTCATAATTTGAGATTATTTTTAAATATATATCAGGTTATGTAAAAAGCTTGACATTGATTTTTGTGTTTAAAATATTATATGAAACTTTACCTACTATTTTTTAGTTTTTATTGTAAGTTTAATAATTTTCACAATTTGTCACAGATGTCAAATAAAATATATATTTTTTAAATACCTTTTATTGGCAAATAAAATAAGAACTAAAATGTTTTAAATGTTTATTTTATAAGATCAGTCCTATCATAATACATAATATTACACAGATACAAACTGGAATAAAGATATATAATGCCTGGCATTCTAAATGATACTCTTCAGTTTATTAGATCCCCTTAACCCCCATTTTCTACCAGATTGTTTTTACAATCAATTGGCCTCATCTCCTTATAGAGCTTGATTTTTACTAAAAATTTCATGTTGATATCGCTTTTCATTTTTGATTTTTTTTTTTAATTTCAACCCCCTTAAATCACCCATATTTAATCAGATTTTTTTTATAATTAAAGGGATTCTTCTCCTTTTAGAGCCTAATGTTTGCTAAAAATTTCAAGTTGATATCATTTTTCGTTTTTCAGTTAAGATTTTTTTTTAATATTTTAACCCCCCTTAACTTCCCAATATATTCATATTTTTTTCAGTGCCAATAGGCTTCATCTTCTTATAAAGCTTTATTTTTACTAAAAAATTCATGATGATATCGCTTTTCGTTTTTAATTTAGGATTTTTTTTTAATTTCAACCCATCTTACCCCTCTATTTTTAATCAGATTTCTTAAAAATCAATAGGCTTTGTCCCCTATAGAGTTTGATTTTTGCTTTAAATTTTCAAGTTGATATCATTTCTCGTATTTGACTTATCGTGCAGACAAAAAACGTGACATCGGACAGACGGACAAAGTAAACCTATAATACTCTTCACAGATATGAAGAGTAAAAAAAAATATCTAAGGTAAAATAAACTAAATAAAGTAAAAAAAGAGATCAATAATAATATTCAACTTCTTTTATCAAAGGATACTAAAAGTTTGAAATAGCAGCACATAATTGAACGTTTACAGAAATTTGTGAACTAAACTAGTGATATACGTACACATCGTAAAATGTGAACCTTTCTAAGTATATTTCACAGCACATTCCAAAGTATTCTTACTCTCGCTGCTGCCCTACCCTCATTGCAGACTTTTGCATGTCCATGTTTACTAAAAAATAATGTGTTTTAATAAATAACAGAATAATAGTAATTTTGTCTAAATAGGTAAATCGGCTTCATCTGTATTTTCAAATTATTGTAGATAGTATTTTAATGATTTGATATGTACTTATAGGATTGATTACCCAGGGCATATAGATGTGGGATGTGCCTAATCAAAATCAAAATTTATGTTTGATACTTATTGCTCTTTTCGAGACATACTTTATTACCAACTGTAAACTAATTAACCAATTACCAATACATCTAATATATTTGAAAATACTAAATTATACAAACAAGGCAATAAAAAAATGTCATTAAAGTAAAAGATTTCAGGTTTGTATTCAGCAAACAATCTGGGCTAGAGGGTAACACGATTGATAATTAGAGGTAAACATAACTATTTAAATGTACATACCATTTCTCATTGAGTATATTAAATTAACTGGTTAATCCATTTTTCCGATTCAGACTTTTAAAGTGAAAAACCATTTGTCTCTTTATCTTTATCAAACGGTTATTGTACATTTCTATTTCCATAATGGTGTCAAGTAGTTACCTTATCGGAATAATCAAATTTTTCCTTTTAACGGTTTTGTGGGAAACAAAAAAATTACAAATTTTTTGCTTTCTTTTTACTTCATAGTATTTACAGTTGGGTACAAAATAGACCATTTTAAAGTAGGTAGCCTTGCCTTAGAATGGTCTTAGACACTGAAACAAAATATAAAACAAATTAGATTCGTAAAACTTTATTATAATTAAATAAAACAACAACTTTAAAAATACTTTTATTTACCTTGCCTTAAAGAAGTTTTTCGGGAACAATCGTAGAATTGACACACATACTGTCAATTTATTAATGTAATAGTTCTTAATTAAACACATTTTTTTAAATGAGCACAAATAAAATAATAATAAAAAAAGCGTTTCGTAGTAGAGGAATGACGGAATGACAGTTTGTTTACCAGAATATGTTTTCGTTATGTAACAGATTTGTCTAAAAAATATACCAGATTCCTTAAATGTATCAGATTTTTGGAATTCTATTTGCAGTGACATCTAATTCATTAAAGAGGAAAAAAGGGGGTCTTTATTGATAACGAACCCAAACAATGAACACAATATTATATATATTACACGTGAACACTGATGCACGCAGAATGTACTACATCTAGTACAATTGTGAATTGTACTAGACTGGCAACCTTGTTTGTGAGCGGCGTGCCAATTTATGTGTTCTTTTGCGCAGCTTGAAGAATCTGTTGGCGTGTTGTCTTCTCTTTTTAGCTATATGCATTCGCTAAATCATCTCACTCGTGGTACTTATACTCACTTAGGTATACTGTACCACAGAGACGCGATTAGCCAGAGGGCAATGATGTACCAAAAAATATGGATTAACACGTATGAAAATAAAAATATTAAAATTAAATTTATATTTTTATGTTATTTATGTAATTTTAAAATAATGTATTTTTATGAAATTTAACTGGGTGTTCACTGCACAAATGAACCAATGGAGAAACCGCCCCTGTGTCTGGCCTATGGTTATATCGAAATAAGAACCCCTGTGTTTAAAGAAGAATTTGTAATACCCTTACTAATTAATAGACCTAAGCAATCTATGATTTTGTTTCTTTATAAAATTGTCAACAATCACATAAATTTTATGTAATTATTACTGTTAGTACCATTACTTAATGTTTCATCAAGACGTGTCAGATCTTCTCTAAAGTTTGAGCACCACGTCCTAATTGAGATACGGACAATCCACTGGAGTCGTATATTATATTTGTTCTACGACAAACTAACGAGTATCTAAAAATTATTTTAGGTTATTGAGATAAAGTAACTAATTTAAAAATAATTTATGACTTTTACTAATTTATATAATAAAATAAATCTAAAAAAAGGTTTAATTTAATTTGTCTCCAATACTAGAATTGAACCCTGGAGCTCTGCATGAAATCCAGATGCCCCCTAGTCTCTGCCCGATCGCCACACATAACAATTTAGTTTTTATACTCGTAATTAAATTGATTTCATATAGTTTTATTAAAATTTATAGTTTAATTGTAAATATAGACGAAATAAAAATAGAAATGCTATTATTTATCGATTTTACCCAAGAATTACTCATTTTAATGTATATTAAATTGATTCTCAATAACTAAAAAATATACTGTCAATTATTTTGACAGAATTGTCACTTATTTAAAATTAGGTACGCTTATAACGTATACATTTGCAAAACTATTTATAATTTTATAATATAGATTAATTAATTAAGATTAATTGGGGTTCGGGCCTTTACCGACCCTAAATCTAATCTATATATAACTAATTAAAAAACCTGTAGTTGAGTTTTTCTCATTTCTTCTTGGTATAAAAATACATGTAAAATAGCATATTATTTAATTTTTTGCGTCTATGTACATAGTCTTCGTCATTAGCTTAACATTTAATACCTATGTCTGCCTCTCTGATGCTACCTCTATTTATCCTGGCTCCGTGGAATAAACTCTTAAAGAGATTCTTACTGTCAAATTAGGTATTAAATCTGTAAATATACCTCATTTATCTGATTGCTTCATATTTCAAAGAATTAATACTTTAAATATAAATACAATTTTATGTTCCTTTCATCACAAGCTCTTATCGTCAATTATATTTCAATATTCTTTTTAAGGTAATAATTATAAAATAACTAATACCATTTTTATGTTTTACTTAGTTGTTGAATTTCCGCAAAATACTAAAATGCTAAATGATGATGAACATTTAAAAATAATATTTGACAATATTTTTCTAAATAACTTTCAGTTTATCACACTTTACTAATACATATCTTACATAAACTAAAGAGTTATCAACCAATTAAAAATCCTATATTTATTGCTCAATTTTTTAAATTCAATTTTACAATCTAAAACTGTTAACTTGCCCTCTTAAAATTATTCAATTTGCCAACGACCTGCAAAGCATGTATAAAATAGCTAGTGAAAGTATTTCAATTTCAATATTGCTGCAATTTGGTGTACACTATTATGATATTGCAATATTCATTATTTAAGACAAGCACAATTTTTGACTGATCTCTATTATGGCCAAATACATGTTTATGTTTTGTTGCACAACTAAAATTGGCTAACTTTTAACATCAGAATTTTAAATTATTTTTAATTATATCTATAATTATATTCATTATTAAATACCACTATTTGAGTTAATCTATCTATTATCTCAAAAGAAAATATTTTTTTTAAATCAAGTATTTAAATTTGGAAGGTATACCTTCATGAACCTTATCTAGTGTTAATAAATTAGGACACTCTTTAATCCTAAAAAAAAAATAAAGAACAGGTATTCTGTTTCATTTAACACCTGTATAAAACAAACAATACTCGTTCAAATATAAACAAAAGCAATGGGTACGTTCAAGTACACATGCTGACCCATAACCTTGAAAACCATCTCTGGTAATTCTATTTCAAAATTTAATTGCCTACCTCACATGTCGAAAATAATTTCTGTTCTTTACTACATTATGTTTAAATATTTCAGAAAACAAATATTCTGGTATCTCTAATAGTAATAGTAACAGCTTTATTACCCAACAGTTAAAAGAAATTATAGAACGAGAAAAACCAATTATTTGGAAGGCATCCAGCTTCTATACTTATGTATCTGAACTTACCCTAGTCCTTTTCTGAAGGTCGGAAAACTCAAAAGATCCTAATTTTATTTAATAATGTCAAACTTGATGGTGCCGTCAAATTTATAACATGAATGATGCCAAAAGAGTTCAGATACTCATCCTCTAAGTAAGTAAATGTTAGTTTTGACAATGAAAGCTATTGTTTCTTATTTTTAACGTTAAAATGCGTTTACATTAAAAAATCTTAAAGGACAAATCAGATATACCTAAAACAAAATTCTCGAAAGTCGCGTCATAGCCTACTTTTACGAACAAAAGAAAATAAACGAAACTGCGGTGACAAACCAGAATAGACTTCACGAGAGTGTGTCAGTGGCAGAGAGAAATGAGAAAAACAAAAACAGAAGATTTAGAACTAGGATTCGCGATAATGATCATCTGTGTAATGTTTTTGTGTTGTTTGTGCGATATAAAAGTAGCTCTTATTCATTTTTTTAATGATGCGTGTGTGATACATATCTGTTTGCGTAACGTGCTTAAGGAAAATACCATTGATTATCTCATGTTTTATAATAAATTAAGGTCATTTATTTTCTTTTGTTAGAAACAATATGCGGGGTATCTATTTGGCGTAAAATTGCTCTACTATTTTTAAATTAACAACAAAATGCACTTTGGAGAATGTTATGGTGTTATGGTGTCAATTTGGAGAATCCATAACGAATTTAATGTACCATTACCTACTATAATTTGTTCAGGGTGGCATTATTCACAGTCTAACCGTAACTAGAAAACTTACAACATTTATTTTATATTTTTGAATTATTGTAACCCAAATAACAATGATACATTCTTAGCTTATTCTTAGTACATACTTTTTAACAATATGCATATATATGATGAGAATATACTGTATTTGCATTTGAAACATTTTTAGAATCTACTAAGAGTATACAGAGAGATTCTGTAATTTGGAATGCATTCAATAGTTCAAATACTAATGTTTTTTTTGACAAATGCTCGGACCCGTCGATTAATATTTCCAATCGCGATTTTTTACATACAATAATATTGTATACAGGGTGTCCCATTTTAAAGATATGACGTCATCGTTGATTTTGTTATATGGCAACACTATCATTTTGATGACAATTTTTATAGGGTTTGTAAAGTTGTACATAACTGCCAAATATAAAATTTTTATTCCTTACCAATTACAAGAAAAATTAAATTGGAAAATGTCATGTTTTGAGACTTGAACAACTTGTATAGTACATTATTATTTTATGAAAAAACCAGTAATCTAGCTATTAAACAAAACGATGGTATTGCTGTGGTTTTTATCAAGTCAACAAATGTTTTAAAGTTTAAAAATACATATCGATTATTAACAACGTCGGTTCTTTTGGTAAAATCGTTCAATATGGTTTATTTAACTGAAAAGCTCAAGATTGAAATTTTACAAATGATTGGATATGAAGATAGAGCAAGAATACAAACGGAAGTTACGCGTCTATTCAGAGAAAAATATCCCGACCTGTGACCCATGTCGCAAAGTACTGTAAGTGAAATAGAAAGCCAATTTAGGGAAAATGGGCATGTAAGAAAAACAAATACTCATCGACAAACTGCCCTTAGTGAAGATATCAAAATGAATGTACTACTATCTGTTCAAGAAAATACTAATAGAGATATTTGCCTGGTAGAGATACCAGGCAAATATCTAATTATGTTGAAATTAGCCAATCGTCAGTAGCACGAATTCAATTCAATTCAATCCTCCAGGAATTACTGGAAGATGATCCTTATAGAAGATTGTTTTGTGAACAAATTATGGATCAATAGACACGAACAACATTCTAGTAGAGAATATTGTGTTTTCTGATGAATCTACGTCTACGTTAAATGGTGAGGTAAATCGACAAAATTGTCGATATTGGGCGCCCAGAAAAAGTGAATGTTTGGGCAGGGATTGTAGGAAATCAAGTTATAGGACCAATATTTTTTGCCGAAACTCTCAATGCAATACTATATTTGGAATTTTTGCAAGAAGAATTAGTGCCGCAATTGGCTAATTTGTTTCCTAACCCTGTACATACTAATATCCCGATAGAGACATTTGGTTTCAACAAGATGGTGCGCCTCCCCATTTCGCAATACCTGTTCGATGCTGTATTTCCAGTCAGGTGGATAGGTAGAACGGGACCTATTGAATGGCCACCGAGATCCTCAGATCTCAATCCTTTGGACTTTTATGGTGGTACTTGAGAAGCAAAGTTTTTAAGACCAAACCGGCAAATGCTGAGGGGCTAAAAGCACGAATAAGAAATGAGTGTAGTTTAATTTCACCTCAAGTCATTAGAAATGTACAAAACGAATTTAGATCGCATTTGCACATTGCCAAATAGTCAATGGACATTATGAGCTTTTAATTAATTGAAATAATTAAATTAAATTACTTGTTTTTCATAAATTTGTTACTTTTTATAATAAAGGAATAAGGAATAAAAATTTGATATTTGGCAGTTATGTACAACTTTACAAACCCTATAAAAATAGGCATCAAAATGACAGTGTTGTCATTTAACAAAATCAACGATGACTTCATATCTCTAAATTGGGACACCCTGTATAAATCATTATTGTATGTAAAAAATCGCGATTGGAAATACTAATCGACGGGTCCGAGCATTAAAAAAAAACATTAGTATTTGAACTATTGAATTTATTCCAAATTACAGACTATCTCTGTATCTTACGGGACGGTGTTTATGGGTGCAATGTAAATACTCAGAATGTACTCAAGTATGTGTACAGTATGCAATAAGTATCTACTTCCATTTGATAGTATTTTTTAAGTATACGATAAGAATTTAAATTTAGCACTTACTAGGCACATACTAGGCATATACTAGGCATATACTAGGCATTACTAGGGATATACTAGTTATTACTAGGGATATACTAGGTATATACTATGCATATACTAGGGATATACTAGGCAACTACTAGACATATGCTAGACATCCTAATAAAGGAGGTTTCACTAATATTGAACATTTAAGAATAAAGTGTCTACAGTACAGGTCTAAAGTCCCTCCCCCCATTTATTTTTTGAACCGTAAAACCGTAAAAGAAATTTGAAATTTTGGGAAACTAAACTAATGAATGTATACTACGTTTTTAATGATATTAGGTGACGTAATCATTAAAAATGGCGGACGAGAGCCGTTTTGGAAGATAATTTTAAATGGGATCATATAGCAAGTGATACATCATTTAAAAGCTTGTTCCAAACCCTTTCCAATGATATCAATAAAAATAAAATATTTTAGACCCGCACTGTATAATGAAAATAGTTCAATTTATTTTATATTTTCAAAAATTTATATTTGTTGTTCTTATTTTTATTTCAAATTCTTTCTTTGGCCTTAACCAACCAATATTTTATTGTATCATTGGCTTGAGTTTCATTTGCTTGCTGTATTGGGTCTTCATTGAACTTAAAAAAATAACAAACTTGGTACATAATATACAAATTTAGTATACAGAACTAATGGAATATTTTAAACATATTTGTGGAACGTTAAGCATTAAAAATTGTACATGGCAGTCCACTAAATAAAAAACAAGAATTGTATACATGCTTATGTTTTCTGAAAATTTTCTAGGCCTTCCATGTCCCATATTTGGCTGTACAGGATTTTTTCATAGAAAGTGTTATTCTGGTAACACTGTATTTCAGTTGCAATTCATCATCAAAATATTAACCATATTAATAAATTCCCACTGGCAATTATTAATGAATTAACTTTACAATTCAACTTTCTTAATTCATCAATTATTATCTTTTGGAAATCTAGAAAAACAATCGTATTTTAGCAGATTATAAAAGCAAAAGACATATTGCCTACCATAATCATTTGGGATATCCTGTGTTCTAACATCACTTGTTGGTCCTAAAACTACTACTTTTTAAAAATATAGTAAAATTTGTTTATTTTTACATAGAACATTGGACCATTCGATGTGATCAGAGATGTGATTGATTTTTATTAATTTATCTACCTATAACAATGACGCGATGCAATGCACAGATGCAATTGCTCAAGCTTGATAAAAAATTGTTTGGTTATGTGTGTGAATATTTTGGCCTGAACCCTCAATTATCAGATTAGCTAAATGAAGCATGTGGAAAAAATTCCTATAGGTACAAGAATCGTATTAATTAAACTGAGTGTTTATTATCGAGATGTTAATATTATATTTATATTGTCGAAAAGTGAAACCATGGTAAAACAATTCAAATTATGATAGCACAGACAACTAACTGTGTGGATAGTTATTCATTAAAAATTATTCAAAACAACGTTTACCTTTCTGTTTTATTATTTTCTTGATAAGTTAAGTCAGAGACCACCCGAACCTAATATTGATGGATTCAGAAAGAGCAGGTATATCTAAAAAAATATATAAATAAGTACATTCATTTAAAATTTCATCCGATGACGTCATATCCTGATAAATATGACAGATGACGAAAATACCAAGCGTCATTAAATAGTGTATAAAATATACGAAAAAATTTATTGGAGTCAATTTTCAGTAGAATCCATAATTGGAACACAAGTCGGGTGTTCCGCCAATTTTGATCAACCCGGTATATATAAATCTATGGCTTACCTTCTGCCGTTTTTCCTTGAAATATTTGAATGCTGTTTTCTTAATATATATCTAATGTGATGTTGTTTATATAATTTATCCCATATTGCTGAGCTTCTAAAAATAAGTTATAAGAATTAGGTGTATCTACATAGCCAAGCTTTGATATGTATGCTCTCATTTAAATCAGTACATTTGTAATACATAGATTAACATCCACTTAACCATCGCCTATCGATCATCGCACATCGATCATCGCACATCGATCATCGGTCATTGTTCATCGCTCATCGAGGCATGAACGCCGAAGATGCCTCGATGACCGATAGGCGATTGCTAAGTGGATGTCAATCGATGTAATACAAATGAATGGTGCGAGGGTGGGCTCATATTTTTTTTGTAATTAAAATGTTTCTATAATGTACATTTTGCAAATAAACATAACTTTTGAACTAATAAAGTTAGTACTATGCGGTATAAACGCTTGTTTTTTAAATTTAATAGAGGACGAAAATGAAAAATGAAAATGAAAAAATATACATATGGTACTATTTAAAAAAACATATCCTTGCGTTATTTTGAAGTAATGATGCACCCGGTATATTTCTAATTGACTTAATCTGATCCCTTGAGTTATTTCGTTTTTTTTAAACCCATCAGAAATTTGTAGATTTTATTTTTTGAAATTTGTGAATTTGAACTTTTTTTTCTTTATGAATTAGGTCATAAAAGTCTCGTGTTTTCACTGGGTATCTTTAGTTACAGTAATTTAAATTAATATTTTTGTAGTTTTGTCAAATTGGTCCCGTTACTACTTCTCTAATGAAGTCTAACAATGAAGGAAATGAAAATGCAGATAACCCGTATTTTTTCTTTGTCTAAAGTTCGACACCAGAGCAAAAATATTCCCAGGCTGATACCGAAGAATGAAACGTTTGTTTTGTAGTTTAGATAGATAGGTAACGAATGAGAAAAAAAAAGAATTAGAATCGTGAATATGCATCATGTTTTCTTTGATTCATACCGTCTGAGCTGGGATGTCCACTTGAGAACTTGGATACATTTCCGGTTGTATTTATCATAGCATTATCCCAAGTACCGTATTGAGAGATATTGAATTGAATTTCAGCCAAACATCGCTTTGAATACGGTATCAACAGGGGCGCCGTAAATAAAAATTTCAGACAGGGATTTAGTATCCAGAAAAATTTTTGTTGGTTTAAATTGCCCAAACAAATACTAGAGAAATCTGAGGCAAAACAAAAAGAAATAAAAAAGAAATCTGCTTCTGGCGGGGCTTGACCCCACTTCCTCCGGATTGCCGTTCCAATATCCTAACCACTAGAGCATTATATATCTAGCCTCTGAAATTTATTTTGTTTTCAAATATACTTATTTTTAGTAGTAATTTAAGTATTATTTTAATACATATCAATATAAAAATAAATGTTTCTCAAGTACCTAATAATCGGTAACTAAGTCGTTTAAGGGTTCATCCTCCTATATCAAAATTCATCAACTACCAAGAGCTCTCTGTGGTAGAGCGTTGTCGGTCGAATATACTAAAATCCTGTACAAATCTCATATCAATCAAGAATGTCAGAATTTTATGATGATAAATATTGTGATTATCAAAGTAATTTTTATAAAATTAAACCACATATAATTAAATATAAATGGTACCAAGCTGTGTATATCTCTATCCAGTTCATATTTAAAAAAAAAAGTAATAATTTGTACGAATGTGGTAAAATTTCCAATTACTTACCAGTAACTATTAATCATATCCTTGAAACTAATAATGTCTCTGCATACAAATTTATATATTATTTTACCAGAAAATGTCGAATATATTTATTATTCTATATTTTGTTTTCTTCTGAGATATCATTCCTTTCTTGTTTTCTCACTAATTGTTTATTTCCTATTTACCATGGTCCTTATGTTTGTCACATGTAAATTCGTCTTGAAATACCTCTAGACGTAAAATGTATAAATCCCTCTCATTATGGTATGTCTAATATTAAAATTTTCAGTTTAGTATGAAAGTTAGGTACTCAGTAATTAGCTCTTACAGATATTTCAGAAAATTCGAAGTGAAATTAATAATTTTTGTACTAGATTCTATAAATGATATGATATAATTTTTTTACATTCGACTCTAGTTACATTCGACTACAGACCACTGAGCCAAGAATCCATCGCGCTTGCAACCGAAAGACATGTTATTCAGTGGTATACGGATGGTTCCAAAACCATAGAAGGAACTGGAATAGGAGTTTATGGGCCGAGAACCAAGCACTCCGAAAGCTTGGCAAAATACTCAAGCATCTTCCAGGCGGAAATTCACGCCATCGAGAAGTGTATCCAGTTTAACATTGAGAGAAACTATTGTAGACTAGCCATCAAAGCGCTGAGCTCTTACGTAATCAGCTCAAAAATGGTCTGGAGATGCCTAGAACAATTGAATGAGCTAGGCGAGAAATAGAGTTACTCTTACTTGGGTCCCGGGACATAACGAGGTACAGGGTAACGAGATTGCAGATAGTCTCGCAAGGAAGTGGGCTCAAACACCCTTTGTGGCTGTTCTGCGGTATCAGCAGTAACATAATATTAGGAGAGATTAAAAAAGAAGTGGGCAGTAGGAGAACCGATAATTGGAACAATCTCTTAGGGTTGAGACAGGCTAAGATACTTCTGGGTGAATATAACCAGAACAGATCGGAAGCCTGTATCTGCCTGAGAGAGAACAGGCTACGTATTGTAACACGGATCCTTACTGGGCATTGCAGACTAAAAGGACACCTCAGTAAACTGAGATTAGTAGAAGATAGTGAGTGCAGATTCTGTGAGAAGGAAACCTCCATTCACATTCTAACTGAATGTGTAGCACTCCAGAATCAAGGGCACTATCCATGGAACATATCAAATAGAAGAGGGAGATTTACCTAACTTGAAGCCACTCCAAATCCTACACTTCCTTGAGAGGATAGAATTGGAAGGGTCGTTATAGGCATTGAGACATTTCCTTGCTGCATTAGCGACAGATGGGGTACAATAGATCTTTTAGGTCACAGTGTATTAACACCCCATTCCCAACATAACATAACATACATTCGACTATTTTTATAATCGAATATTTTTTTATAATAGATACTTTTCACATTGGATTATTTTTTTACAATCGATTCTTTTTGATATTCTCGCATCATCCAGAATTCTGTTGTAAGCGGCAACTGAGCGCGCTGTAAGACTAATACTGAATTTTAATTGTGGATCCCGTAAGAAAATATTAAGTAAATTCGAGTAAGTTGAATTTTTGCATAAATCCTTTTTTTTATATTAAATGAAGAATCTCTTGTCTGTAAGAGAATTTATTACTGATGTACTATTAACTTAAAATTAGCGGTTAACCCAAAATTTCTCGACCAGAACGTGTTAAATAATACGAAAACCATATCGAAACGTATATACGTGAGTCTCCTCTTTCAAAAAGATATTGTGTTATTCGATAAACAATATAGGTACCTATTCTTTTCACTTTTATAGTCAAAGTTCAATGACATGGTAAAATATACTGAATTTATATCTATCTATATTTAATATTTCTACAATCCTTAATTTTATTTTGTAGCTAATAATTCTAGTGTTTTAAAATTGGAATAAAATTTGTGTGAATATGTATTTTGGAAATTTTCTTATTTCCTGCAAATGATAAATAAACAAGGTAAATAAACAAATGCTACTAGTAAATAAATTACATCATGGGTCACGTTTATATTATAATATGTTTAAACAGTTCAAAATATAATACTCCAAATGTTGTGCAATGCATAAGACTTCCGTCTAGGTCTAGGCGATAATTTGGTAATCTATTTTTGTTTTTTAGTACATGGTATTTCCTTTAATAAAAACGTGAAAATAGCTATGTGACTTATTTGTAATATAAATTACGTGACATGAGTTTGGGGACAATTTATCGGTTGGACTTTTCATATAATATTTGAGGGAAATACGTATTATTAAACTTTATCCGTATTTGTTCTTCTTGTTGGATTTAACTGGGTCGTCACACCTACCTTTTTTTCCATTATCACTTCAATCATTGAAATCATTGGGGCATTTAACCAAACCACTCTGGCTTTGTTTATTTTGAGAATATTACATCACTGTAGAAAAAGTGTAAATAATTATTAAAACCGCAGTTAACAGAAACGGAAATACCAATATTATAACATGGTTTGGCCTTACTTGTTTGTCGTCTGTTCTTTTTTGCCTTGAATAAAACTTATTCGAACTTGACAAATGTGATTCAACAAAACCTAGAACCTCTGGTATAGGAATATACCTATACCTATACCAGAGGTTCTAGGTTTTGTTGAATCACATTTGTCAAGTTCGAATATGTCTGATATTGAACTAGTAGAATTTTTGAACCTTCTCAAGGTTTGTTTAGAACAAAACTTTTTTTCATTCAACAATGAAATCTTTTCACAAACAAATGGACTTTCTATGGGATCTCCACTTAGCCCAATATTAGCAGACATATTTATGCACAATTTTGAAAAAGAAAAAATCCTTAAAAACAACCCTTTCCACTCAAATGTGAAATTCTATTATAGATATGTTGATGATATTTTGATTTTGTGGTCAGGTAACTTAGACTCATTAAATGACTTCTTAACTTATATTAATGACTTACATTCTAATATTAAATTCACATTAGAAATTGAAATAAACAAATCTATTAACTTCTTAGATCTTAAAATCTCACACAATAATAACAAGTTCAACTTTGACATCTGTAGAAAGCCAACACATACAGGCACAGTTATAGACAATACCTCTAACCATCCAGCAACACATAAATTGGCTGCCTTTAATTGCTACTTAGAGAGGCTATTAAACGTTCCTCTGTCTACCGAAAACTTTAATAAGGAACTAAATATAATTAAAACTATTGCTATAGATCACAACTTTGAACTAGATATTATTGATAAAATGCTAACACATAAACAAAATAAAATTCAACAAAACTTAGTTTATATTAACAATCCTAATATGGTACATGAACTAACCACCAGTAAGAAATACATTTCTCTTACCTTTATTGGAAAAGCATCCTATAAAGTGGCAAGCTTACTTAAAGACCACTTTAAAGTATCTTTCAAAACCCCCTCCTCATTACATACGTTATTTGTTCATAATAAAGATAAATTAGATCCCTTTGACTTATCTGGAATTTATAAATTAACTTGTAAATCTTGCCATTCTTTCTATGTGGGACGCACATTTCGAAATTTCAAGATCCGTTTAAAAGAACATTTACGTTGTCTTAACCAAAATACAACAGGTTTTTCACATTTTGCCAACCACCTACTGGACTCAAATCACGACTTCGATTCAACTGAAGGTTTCGAAATCCTACATAGTTCCTACCATAGATTTACTCTTAATAGCTTCGAAAGCCTCGAGATATTGAGAAATTTAAAATTAAATCCTGTTGGTTGCTTAAATGCCCAGATAATGTCAGTAACTCCTCCTGTTTTCTCAACACTAATCTAAATTTATCTTTCTAACTTCCTTTTTAACCTCCCCCTTTATTTCTATTCACATATTTTCTTGCAAGGGGTACATTTCAGTAAGTAATTTTTTTCCCATAAGAGACCAACGAGCACGTTTAAAGATTAGGTTAGATTGTGTGATTTCACATCCGTCATTTTCTTCTTTTCTTCTTTTGGTAAACCCATGACAGGGTATAGGTAATAAGATGTAAACTATGAGTGAAGAAATATTTATTATTTATTATATAAGATTTGGGCCATGAACCAATCACCAAGTGTATGTGATGTTGTAGGAAGAAGAAAGAAGAAGAAATGACTGGGTTAACTGTTGTGAAGCAACTGAAGAAGAATTTTTTTTTTTTTTTTTTTGTTAATACTTGTCACCACCTGTAGAGACCTTAAAATGTTAGTTTTTTGAAAAAACAAGGTTGTTTAAAATAAGCCTTATCTTTTAATCTGTTTAATGTATGTGATTTGTTTTGTATAGTCTTGAATATTTTAAATTTTACTATTTCAATTGACTAATATTTGTTTTTCAAATATTTTTAACTTTTTATTACTTGTAAACTTTGTGTACAATTTATTTCACCCCACATTTGATGAAACTTGTTTTGTAGTATTCCCTAGTGGATGGAGAGTATGGTGAGTTTTCTCTTTTTTACTATTTTATATATCGTTTGCTCTAAGTGTTAACACACCTTACACCACATATTCTCCTTTCCACTAGGCGAGCCTGAAGATGAAGTGATGACACTTCGAAACCGGTCGCACTCAATGTTTTGTTAAATAATTAAACATTGACTTTCCTTGTGAGATATAAAGGACTTTTTCTCCCCCTTCACCTTAAAAATAAAGAGAAACTGATTACCAACGAAATATTTTTTAGCCGCTTTTATAATAAGTTCAAAAGGGTGTACAGGCATCGCAACTTAATTTGTCTGAAGAGGGGATGCGCGTTAGTCTCGAATTTCAATTGTCAACGCCTACTGTAACTGTTAAAGAGAGATGCAAACAATAGTCGTGTTGTCGGGGGTGATCAGTAGATGATAATATTTTCTTGAATTTGTGTTTGTGTAGCATGCAGATTTTGAGTTATATTTTATTTTTATTTTGAGTAGTGACTTACTTAGGTTAAAATGCCGAAACATTTAGGTAGTCAAGCAACGGAAATAATATTTCATCTATTCGAATATTTTATGAAAAAAAAATGTTCCTTGGCAACAAATAGTTTTGAAAAAAAAACAACAATGATAGTGAAACTTATAGACAATGTTTTGTGAACGATGATTCCAAAACTCTCACTGAAATTAAAGAACAAGTTGCTGAAGCTACAGGATACTCGGTAAAAACAATTGAACGAATAATTATAGAAGGTGAGATATCAAAAGGTGGAAAGTCTACGTCGACCATACCTAAATAATTGTTTAAAAGTCCAAAAAAGCGCAAAAGAACATCAAGTGTAATAGATATTCCATCCTACAATATTGGAACAATCAGAGATATAGTTCATAGATTTCACGAAACAGAAGGTATGCGCGTAACAGTCAAAACTCTTAGTGAACAATTAAGAAAGGAAATTGAGTGGAAAGGGAGCTACACTTCATTAAGAACTATTTAAAAAAAAATTGGGTTCAGTGGCGAAAAACGCGAAACAACAGACAGGTTCTAATAGAACGACTTGACATCAGGGAAAAAAGAATAAATTACATTAAAAAAATTAGATATTTTCGTTCTCAAAACCGTCCTATTGTATATATTGATGAAACTTATGTACATAGTAGCCATTTCGAAAGGAAAGAGACCTATTATAGTTTATGCTGGTGGTAACATGGGCTTTATTCCTAACAGTTTATTAATGTTTGTGTCTGGGGCTAAATCTGGTGATTATCATAATGATATGAATCAAGAAAATTATGAAAAGTGGCTAAGAGAACTGTTAATACCAAATTTACCACCAAATGCTCGACCAAATGCTATTGTAGTTGTGGATAATGCACCGTATCACAATGTTATAGAAAATCCTGCTCCGAATTCAAATTCAAGAAAAGCTGAAGTGATAAACTGGTTGACGTCCAACAATATTGAATTTCAACCTTCCTTATTACGACCACAGCTGTACACATTAATCAAACAGCATAAAAATAGATTTAAGCAATACAAATTTGAAAGATTATTCTTCGAACACGGTTATACAGTTTTGAGATTACCACCATACCACCCAGACTTAAATCCAAAAGAAATGATCTGGGCTGTAGTAAAAAATAATGTAGCTATAAAGAATATTCATTTTAAATTAGCACATGTACAAATGTTAGCTGAAATTGAATTTAAATCAGTAACCCAAGAAGACTGGAAAAAAAGATGTGCACATGTAATAGCTGTCGAAGATAAATATTTAGATCACGAAATTATAATGGATGACGTTTTAATTCCTACAATTATTATTAATGTTAATGAAGACAGCAGTGATAGTTTTAGTGATAGTAATGATTTTGATGACGATTTTATAGAACTTTTAATTTGTTTATGTTTATTTTGTTTGATAGTAGTTATAGCAACAGAGAATAGAGATTAGTATAAATTCAGTATTTGTTGACCTATAACATATTTTTAAAAAATCCTTTGTCTTATTTTAATATTTGTATGCTGATGACTTTCACCACTTCTACTTCACCCTCACATTTTGTTAAAATATTAAAGATAAAATTTTTTAACAGAATACATATTAACTCATAGATAACTAATAAATTTTAACAAATTCTGAAGTACTATTTACATAATTGCGTTTGATCCATTGTGTAGATAATCTGGTATTTCCTATAATACCATCAAATGATAGCCACTGTTGATAAAACATTCTTAGAAACGAGAGCGGACTCGATTTGACCGTTATTAAGGATTACAATTGTAGGTAATTTTCTTAAAATTTTGTGATTAATCTGACCGTGATCGTTTTAAAAATCCTAGAAAATTTATTTTAAGCGTAAGTAGTATACGCTTACTGAGCTTTAATAGTAGCCAGTAAGATCGTTTGAAGGTGTGTCAGCAGTGCGCAAACTTTACCCCACTACTGACAAATTAGGATGCGATGCCTGTAGTCACTTTTAAATGTGAATGTTGCTATTAATTAAATAAAAACAAATGAAACTGTAAATGAAATAATTTAGTTTTAAATATTATCTTACTCATCAATAACTTGTATAATTAATTGTTGCTGATTAAAACCTCATAATTAAAAATCATAGCAAACCTAAAACGTAACTAATATCTAAATATGAGCCAATCAGTCAGAATTGACGTATCGCAGGCTTATCATTATGGGAATCTAACCTTAAACTTTACAGATAGTTAAGAAAGTTAAAATGTGAAACATTATAAAAGATACCTAATATTGAAAAAAATGCTCTGTCACTTGAACTATTTAAATGATTTAAACTATTCAAAATAATTAAAGTAACTCTTGGAAAAAACTAATTATGTATTTGAGAGTAACGATACTTTCACTCTCATTTTTAATTTTCACCCATTTGAAATTCTTGTTGATTTTTAGCAATAAATTAAATGAATAAGGTAAGCCATAACGTAGGAAGTCCAAATTACAATGTGCAACACCGTAACGATGCATTTCTCTTTGAACATATCAATTATACTCATTCATAGTTTATTCCCCTATATATTAAATAAATAATATACTAAATAAATATTGTTTTGCTATAGCGTGTACCAAAATCACAATAATATTTTGAGGGTAGAACGATTTTTGATTTAAATTATCGGTAAAATAAGTGAACGGCTTCTTAAGAAACGCAATATTTTTGCAAATACCCTATATCCACGATTGAAAAAAAGATGTCTTCTCAACCTTAGTATATATTTTACAAGGTATCCTAAAAAGTTGAATCATACATTTCACACAAAAAAAAATTTTTTGATAAAATTTTCTGCATTACTTGGAAATCCATTGAGATTACTCAAACTTTTACTGAAGTTATTAAAATCAATAATAGAAAAGAGACAATTATTACCTATCAATTTGGATTCAAAAAAAGTAATTCTACGAGAAATCAGATACATAGAATAACTAACATCATAGACAAGACACTAGAAGATGGATAATATGCTCTATGGCACGAGGGACTAAAATATAAAATAAGATGTCACCTGCCTAAAACGTACTCACAACTCTTAGATTCCTATATATCAGAAAGAGTCTTTAAAATAAAACACGTAGTATTCCGTAGTAAAAGAAATCAAAAAGGGAGTGCCACAAGGGAATGTATTAGGACTAGTCCTTTATCTCTTATACATTAGTGACATTCCAACTCTAGATTATACACGACTAACTGCAACCAAACTAAAACTCTGTTGACCAGATCAACATCTGAACTAGAAGATTGAAAATCAAGTTGAATAAAACAAAATCAGTTTATATAAACTTAACCAATAAAAGATAACAACATCAACCCATTAGAGTAACTTGATATGACGGGTTTTGGTAACTTTAACAGGAGAGCATAAATATCAAATGATTGCTTCATTTGTATTGTAAACTTCTGCGAAATCAGATTTTGGTACGCTTTGTATCTCTTGTTATTTTTGGGAATTCGACTGATCAAATCATACCATCGTGTAGATCTCACGGAGACGAATTCAATTTCGGTAAAATGTCGACATATCAAATTATGGCTTCTTACCACAGTAAATAATGATCTGTTACATTTTGCCAATACAGCAAAGTATTTGGGTATTACCTTAGTTGTAAGGCAATGCTGAAAGTCTAATTAAGAAAAATCGAGGAGTTGGCAAACGAGTTCAAAAAAATGTACTGGCTATTAGAACGTCCACGTACAATAAGTTGCTGTTTTACAAGCAATTCTTGAAATCAGTATACAACTACAGTATTCAGCTTTGGAGTTTTACCACAACTTTTCCAAAACAAAATACTAAGAAGCCTAGTCAGTACCCCTTGGTACTTTCAAAATAGTGATATCCCCATCGGGACCTGGAGATGGACATAGTAGACACTGAGTTTGCTAAGAGTCATGAACAACGACTCTAACACCACGTGAACGTTGAAGCCATCCAACTTCTCGACAACAAACAAGATAAAAAGACACGAGAGTATTAGTGTTTATTTGTATTGGATTCTAAAAAACTACTAATGAGTAAGACTCTTAGTTTTAAGATTGAAAATAGTAAAGTAGGTTAACGGTTCTAAAACAAAACAAGGCTTAGGATGTGGAATATACTCTAGATTCATAAACCTAAACATAACATGGGCTGTGAGCAATAGTGCCAGTGTAGTTCATACCGAGCCCACGGGGATTCTTACAGCGGCAAAAGAAATTACCAGAAACAATATCACTGGAAGAAATATCTCATCTAACAGATAGCAGGCAACACTACTCACACTTAATACGAATTTACTCAGGGATAGTACTAAAATGACACGAAGCGCTGGCAGAAGTATCCATCAACAACGTGGTCACCTTAAGATGGATCAAAGGTCACGGAAGACAGCCAACCAAATACTTTTTGGACCTGGCCCTTCCAATGGACTGACAATATCGGTAGTAACAAATCTAATTTAAGAACACTCCCTTGTGAAATTTAATGTTGCCTGGGAGCTTTCAGCAGACACATACTTGACTATGATTAGAAAGAATCTGCGCCTGATCCCAGACATTCTGACTGGTCATTGCTAATTACGGATGCATCTCCATAACATAGGACTGTCAGAATCCGCACTTTACGGGGGTGTGAACAAGAAGATGAGAGCATCGAGCATATCCTCTACGATTGTCAACGTTCCCATTTAATAGTTTGTGTTATCGTTAACTACATCAAATCTGTAGACTGGTTGACGATCTAAGAGGGGCCCATCAATTTAAGAAAATGCACAATGGCTCTAGCGAGGCCTAAGTATCCTGGGGAAACCCACTCTCCACATGTTATAGATAGAGAGTAAAGAAAGGTTATATTAAAATTGCTTATTGATCTTGATTGACCAGATTGTAATTGTACTAAAATACTCTATTTGGATAATAAAGAAAAAACTTGGAAATGTATAAGCATGTGTAAAAAATTGTAAAATATAAAAAAAAAACTTCCCTCGATATAGAAATTGTAAAAACAGGGAACGCCTAAGTACCTAAATTTTAATAATTTTAAATTAAAACCACCAAGCCAAAAACCCCTTTTTACATTTCTCTCTCCATCGATCTTCCTCTTGATCCCACCCGAAATCTCACTTCGCGTCCACTCGGTATTCTTCGTCAAGTTCACCGTTATTGAACAATAAGGAAAGGCTGCTTTTAAAATGGTCCAGTTGCACAAACCAAAAGAACGATTTTTATTATCTCCATTCAAGGGAGACCTTTTTTTAATAAATGCTATTCCTTTCAACGCCATATTGAATTTTTAAAAACTTATTTAGGATCTGTTATTTTTGGCTTCTAAAATTCTCAGATATCAATTTTGGTCGAAATGTGCTGACTTTAAAAATAAAAGTTTTTTTAAACCGCTCACCCTGTATATAACTGATCGGAAGCATAACTGGTTCTGAGCCAGAAAGGAACCTTAACTGCATACTAAATTTGAAGTTTTTCTATTAAATCGTTTTTGAGCTAACGCGCCAACAGACAGACCGATGGAATGGGAGAACATGTTTTTCGTAATCTAGGGACCATAAAACGTGAAAATCTGAAATAATCTCGGAAGGTGACCTTTTCACGATTACAATACTTCCCTTTTATAGAGGGAAGTAAAAATTGGAAAATAAAAAATATTTATTTATAATGAAGACTTAAATACTTAAATTTCGATATAGTGTAAAATTTTAATCAAAATATGTTGATAGAAAAGAAAAAATATGCTCAAGTTTAAATCATAACACTTGTTAAATGATTTTGATTTACTTTACTCAATAAATTGGTGCTAAATAAAATGTTTATTTTAATTTTTTAATTTATTGTTTGATTATGGATTTGTACGAACTTTTCGGGTCGGTGGTGTAGCCGTCTAACGCGCTTATTTTCATTTATAGGCAAGTTTATGGTCAGAGACTGCCGGGCTTCGAATCCCGGAGAAGACCATGTGGATTTTTAATTAAATTGCGTGGTTCGGTATAGGATTTGATGTGTGCCGTATTAATAGAAATTCAATTTCTGTTGGTATGACATGCAGATTATAAAAATCGCCATGCATTACCGTCTCGATGATGGTGGGTGAGGTTTTCTGGGTTTTCCTCACCTGTAAGTCAAATGGCACCATCAATCATCTTTAAGTCGCCCCGGAGCGCCACGGCAAATAATAATAATAACCGTCCCTTTCTCCCCACAAGCTCAGCTTGCGGGGTTAAAATTCACTTGTAAGAGGGTGAATTAGGGAGAGTATTATTATTATTTTTATCAATAATTGTTTGATGAAATGTAAGATAAACTTTTTTAAAGATCATTTTGAGACACACTTTATTCTATTCTACTATCTACCTTAACAGAGTATTTTGGTTTAGACTATTTTTTAACGGTCACAGTATCAAATTTCAAATAAATTAGGTATTTACCTCAACAATCGGTATTGTCTTAAAGATGCGACAATTACTTTAAACACCCGGTAGTTACATATCAATTGAAAAACAATGAGAACCGTGATGCAGTTACGTTCCAATTAGTACTTATAATTTCACAAAAGTATTTCATTTGCATTCGTTGCGCAGCTTTGTATTACAGATCAAAGTGAAACTGTAGTAGGTAATTACTATCTATTACTAAAATCGTGCATCGGACCGAAAAATGCGTATTGTTTGAATTAATAGAGTTAATGGGCGAAAAACGGCCATGTTTGCGAAATAGGTCAAACTGATTCGAGCCATACGGTAACAAATCAACGAAAGTTATCACATCAAATCGATCAGTTCGTAGATTGTAAATCTTTATATCGTCTTCTTCACTTTAGTAGATGAGATAGGAGGAGAGCAGACCATTTTTGTAACATAACCTCAAAAATAAACAATATTCCAAGGGGTTCTCGTGTTCTACGGTTCTCTGTATCTGTAACGTGTGGAGGGTGGGTTACTCCCACGGCACTTAGGCCTCATTAGGCCCATTGTGCATCTTCCTGAGATGATAGGCACCTCCTAGCTCGTGAGCCAGCCTACAGATTTTATGTAGTTGACAACGTCGCCAAGAGGTGCTTCTCTTATATCGGCCGGTGTTAGCCGATACTCGCCGAACACAAATCTTCTAATAAATGAGAACGTCGGGCAATCGTAATATATATGCTCGATGGTCTCATCTTCTTGTTCGCACCCTCTGCAGAGTGCTGATTCTGACAGCCCCATGATATGGAGATGCTTTCGTACTTGGCAATGACCAGTCAGAATGCCTGTGACTAGGCGCAGATTCTGTCTAATCATAGTCAAGTATTTGTTTGCTGCAGTGTTGTTAGGATAACTTAAGAGCTCCCTGGCAACTCTGCAGTTTCTTGTTTCATCACATCTTTTCTTGAATTTCACAAGGGAATGTTCTTTGATTAGGTCTGTCACTACCGATTTTGTCAGGCCAATAGAAGGGCTGCTTTCTTGGCTAGTGAATCAGCATGACGGTTACCTTTCGATGTGGCGTGACCTTTGATCCATCTTAAGGTGACCACATTGTTGATAGATACTTCGGCCAAAGCTTCGTGACATTCTAGTGCTAACCCTGAGTAAATTCGTGGTCTGTTCAGGGTGAGTAGTGCTTGTCTGCTATCTGTATAGATGAGCATGTTCCTTCCAGTGATATTGTTTCTGGTTATTTCTTTTGCTGCTATGAGAATACCCGTACTCTGTTTGAACTACACTGGCACTATTGCTTACAGCTTATTTTATGTTTAGGTTTAAGAATCTGGAGTATATGCCATATCCTGAGCCTTGTTGTTGATGTAAATATCAAGGGGAGTGAGACTAAGAATGACTTCCATGGCCCTGGTCGGTGTTGTTTTCATGGCTCCTGTTATGTTGAGACATGCTGTTCTTTGAATTTGTTCTAGCTTACGGATAGCTGTTAATTTTTGGGTTTTCGGTACCCAGACAACTGCACCGTATGTTAGCATAGGTCTTATGATAGATGTGTAAGTCCATGAGACGAGTCTGCGGCATTGTTCATAAGCAATGTATTATGCTCTTTTAACTCTATTTTCTAAATGCGAGTTCCATGTTAACTTGCTGTCAAAGATGAGACCTAGGTACTTCACCTCTGTTGCAACGTTTAGTTTTGTGTTTAGGAGTTCTGGAGGTTTTAATTCCATTTTCATCCTTTTCCTTAGGATTGATAGACAGTGAATAGTACTTGCACCACTGTTCGATAATTTTTAGAGCTACTTGCATTCGTTCGCAGAGTATGTTCTCAAAATTCCCTGTTTGCAGAATGACCAGGTCATCTGCATATGGTACTGTGTAGTGACTGTCATTATTTAGGCTGCTGATGAGGGTGTCCTACGGTTGTAGGAACGTTAAAGAAGCATCTACAGCCTCGTAAACGAAGAAGTGACTCAGGACCATCTTCGGTTGAGGATATGGTTGAAGAAGCTTCTGGTAACTGGACGTAGGACCATTGACGAAGAGGATACAGAAATGTCGTATTTAACATACAGCATGCGCAGTATCAGCGCCAAAGGGAGCCAAGCTTACATTTGTTATTATTTGTTCGATTTAAATGAGACAAATGGTAGTATTCAATATAAAATGTAAAATAATATGATAAATTATGTCAACAATTTCGCCCTTAATAAAGCAGAATAAGGATTATAGGAAGAAAGCAACCAGGGGCCCGGATGGGACGATTATGCTTTTCAACTACTTTCAACTCCTTTATGTTTGTGAGTTTTATGTCAATATCAATTTGTCAATATCGTCTGTTTGTCCTTATGATGCAACAATTTTATTGATTTGAATTTACGCAGATCTCTTATAACTCTTGACTCATTGATATTAATAAAAGAAATGATTACTATTATTATAATCTCATTAATTTAATATAATTTCACCATCAAAAACTGTTTTTAAACAATCATTATGAATAATGAAATTAATTATTTTAAAATTACGGATTTTAGTTCCAACGCAACGTACTGCCAGCTTCTTAAATTTTCAGACTCCGTCTCTACTATTGGCCTTGTCACTTAAACGGTATTCACAACACAATCTCTTAATTACAATTATTTCCAGATTTACCGATAAACAAACCGAAAAAACACCGATTATCAACCATGAAAACCAATTATAGCTGACCCAGTACGCTGAAAAACATGAAAATCAAGCACTACCCCGGCAAAGCTGTGGTCACTGACCCAGCATGGCTGGAACTAGACATACCGAACGCCTCTAGAGGCAAAAAGTATGAAGCCAACTGGGAAGATGCTCAAAAATCTTTATCCAACCATAGTTCCGCTTCAAATTCTTGGGACAAATATAGTCACAAGAGTTTCGAAGGCACCGTCTCCTCGAGATTAGGGCAGTATCAAAGTATTTTAGATGAAATTAAAAAAGACAATGAAGATCACTATAAACCTAGAAGTAATAAAGGAAGTGTCAGATTAAAATACCACAGTGATAAATGTTTATCCAGGATCAATGCTAAAAACATGACAGATATAGATGAAGAATTAGCGAAATACTTCTTGCCTCCGAATCCTAAAAAAGAATTAGATGTACCTAGACCTAAACCAAGAAAAAAGCTATTAGATTTGCAACAGCAGAAAAGTTTTGAAGATATGCAAAAGCAGCTAAAGAAAACTGTAAGGTTTGACGAGATTTGTACGGAAATAACCAACGGAACGAAAGATTTAGAACAAGAAGACGTATCAGATAGTGAAGAAGTAGCTCAAGAAAGAGTTAACACATGGGTAGATGATCAAAATAAATATCTCTTGACCTCTGATAGCGAGAAGAAAGTAGCGACAGTTAAAAGAGCCGATAGCGGGTATTACGAACATTTTGAAAAACCCAGACAAAGGTTACCACCTAAAAATATCTATCCTTCATCGACGTCTTCCTCTTCTTCTTCAAGCCCCAGATATTCATTTGAAACTAAGACTTCATCGACTTCTACAGATAGTGATTACAACGAAATATACAGCCTGTATAAAGATGGATCGTCTCCAAAGCACAAAATTGTGATACCCCAAGTGAAGACTCGTGAAAAAACAGTTTCTCCTCCGCTTCAGAGAGGAGGTTGTGATTCGAATGATTTTGTGATACCGAGACCGAAATTGATCGTGCCTGTTCATACTTACGCGGTTAGAAAGAGAAGGACCGGAAATATTTTATCGGAGTGTTTAGATGCTGATAGTGGTACTAAGAAGAAGAGCTTGCAGTTGGATAAAAGGAAACAAGGTGAGTTTTTAAACTAGGTCATTTTTAAAAAGTTTGGAAATTGATTATTAAAAATATATATGATAATATGAAAATAGATAATAAATAATAGATCTATGAAGCACTGAGATTTATAGAATATACAGTTTGCTCTAAAACGTTTTATACAAAATGGTAAAAAGTTTTCTCTTATATTTCACGAAAAAAAGTTCCGCATCACTTGGGTATCCATAATCATATAGGTGATATACAGGAAAAATAAAAAATAATGATTTATAATATAAAAACACTTTTAAATTTCAATATAGAGCAAAATATTAATTAAAATGTTAATAGGAATTGCTCTTATTATTAAGTGATTTCGATTTACTTTATTCAAAACCAATGCTAAAATATATTGGATTTTTTTTTAATTTTACAAATTTCTGTTAAACAACAATTAGGCACAAATCTGGTTTAATTTGCTTCCCTTTGGTTGTAGAAGGACCAATTTTTGATTTTTTATTATCTACTTTACAGAAAACTTCTGAATAAAATTCAAATAATATTTAATGTATTTAATTTGACATTAATTTAACTACTGCATCACATAATATTACTATTTGCCAAAAATACATAGTTGGAAATTTTGAGATACACATTTTTCTAGTGGAGTATTGTAACTTTTATTTATTTCCACCAAGATACTAATTTATTTTATCACCTAATTTATTTGTTTTCTGTACAACAATAATTTATATCTCTTTACTAACAAACTAATTTATGTTGACAACGATCTCTAAATTTGACTGCTCCAACAGCAGAACAGCCTATTTATACACATAAGTTTTTAGAATGTTCTAAACGTTTTGAGACTAAGAATTAGCTCTCCCACCATAACCATACATTGACAGATCCACTATTTTTGTTGTATCTATGTTTCAACACAGATCCAGTATTTTCTAGAATTAATGATTTACTTTGACTAGTGGTGAAGGGAAAATGGATAATGCAAAGGGACCAAACAAGACACTTTAAATTATTAGAGCAGGACCGGACTGGTCGAAAATGGCTCGCATAACAGTATACAATTTTTTTTGAACTGTTTGACTATACTTAAGTTTCTATATCTCTAGAAATTATGGTGAGAAATGTTTCTCTACGAAGTGATTTTAGTTAAAATATAAATTGAACGATAACCAGAGCTAAGTTCTGAAAGAGATTTGTTCTAACTAATACTGATTTTCGTCATTTGTACGAACCAGAACTAAGGCATGTTATGAAAATTTAAAATGTAACACTTTTCCTAAAAATTTTCCGTTACGGTTCACTTTAGGGAAATCACGAATAGAACAAAAATCATAGTGATAAGGAATTTTACTTTTCCAATCCCAAATAATTGAGATATTAATGTAAAAAACGACACACCATAAAGTATCCCATCAGAGGCTTCGACTAATTCCCAAAATTTATTCACCGCAGGATAGATTGAAGCTTAAGTTTAAAAGTTGGTGTTTTTCTTTTTATCCATTTTTGAGTTTTCAAAATTCGAAATTAATACTGTTCCTTAAATATCTGGAGTACGATCCATTTTAGGGAAATTACATATAAAACAAAAATTAGAGAATGGCATCACAAGCAACTTTTGTTTGAACAATTGTCTTAAATATTCGAATTTTGCACTTTTTTCTTTCTTGAATAGGACCATTTTAGAAAAATTATGTATACAACAAAAATTATGGAGAATAACATCACAAGTAGCTTCTATTTGACACATTTTCTTCTCCAAGCGTAAATATCAGATATATTCCATAAAGTAGAAAGAAAAACTACCCCCTATAAACTACCTCCCAGATGCTGCGACTATGCCCAAAATCCGATC